>VMYD01000151.1:55000-747500 GCA_007663325.1 Eucalyptus pauciflora
CGTCCGAAAAAAATACCTCTGCTAACTCTGGAAGTTTTATGATGCTAACAAATGCTAGGAAGCTGAGTCCAGAATCTGCTCGTCCAATGCATAATGTTCAGAGTGACGGTAAAGATTCGAATGAAATGAGCCTTATCGGGAATAATCCAAATAGGTATGACTATGGTAGACTTTCTCCTACCTTGGATGCCCTCCTGGCGGAAGGCAGCCAGGATTTGCAAGCTCTTCCTTGTTTTGATGTTGACAATGCAAATGCATCAGCTACTTTTGAGGTTTTCAATGCTGATGAGGGTGGAAGCAGTAAGGAGAATGTCAAGGGCTCTGCAGATAACATAATGAGCTCTATGGGCACTGATGGAACCAATCAGATAACTGTTGCAGCTTATCATGAATTAGACAAGGCAAATAGTGCTTCTGAAGGAATGTGCATTCAAAATGTTAGAAGTGATTTATCTAATATGGTTGACAGTTTCATTCTCGATGCTCCTGTTTATCAGCCTATCCATACTCCTAATCAGACGCTAAAAGTAAGAACATTGTCCTAGTCTATATTTTATTTGTTTATTTCCAGATTTGGTTTTTGAGTTTTAAATTTTGACCAGCTAAAACCACTCTAGCTTTACTGGGGCGTCTGCAATATGTGCACCATCTTGGTACTTTTGAGTTTGATTGGTCTCAGAAACTAACGGTAGAATGGAAGTGTCTCTGGTCGCATGTAGCAGTCATCTGCTGCAGCTATATGCAGTATTACATGCTCTAGTTTAGGAGTAGCTTATGAGATGATAAAATGCTTATAGTGGATGATGGATGTCTGTTGCTGAGATTGCATTTTATGAACAACGATGTATAATTCCACAATTGACTGGTTGATGTGAATTACGCATCTGTTTTTCATCCATGTTGGCTAGGCTATCTGCCTGTCTGCTTCCCTTTCTTTATTTTGTTTTTCTGGTCTTCTGCCTAAAATTCAGTGAAGGCCATGCCAGGATTTTTCCAGATCAATTTTAAGCTTCTGGTCTCTTATACTTGCTCTCTATACAATAATCTGAACATTTTCTGGGAATAAATGGACCATAGTTTGGGATGAAGCTTTTAATTCTCCTCCTTGCAGCTTGGGCCTGTATTTCAACATGTGACTGAAGCAACCATCAAGGAAAATTCCCCGTGGAATGGAAGTCAGAATCTTGATTCTACTGAAGAGGACGCCAACAGATTGCACACATCTCATTTGAAAGGCTCTATATCATCTTTAGCAGCTAAAAGGCGTCAATTGTTTCTGGATACAGTTAGTTCACCTGCAAACTTTCCCTTTGCATCTCCTTCAGCCAAAATGTCTGGGTCACTGCTAAGTAAGGAAAGAACTCAGCATGGTTTGAGTCTGTCATCTATGTGGAAGAACATTCCTAAGTTTGGAAATCTTGATTCATCTCCTTCTTCTACTCGTTTGAAGGAAATCAAAGCATTAAAGCTTAAGTTATCTGGTTATCTATCTAGTTCTCCTTCCAGTACCGGTCAGGCACATACTAGCAAAGATGTTGTAAGCAAACGCACAGAGACCCCTGTTGCTGTTCATGATAGCAGTCCAATGAAGACCCCACTCATAAATAAGATGAATAATAATTTTAGCCAAGCTGAGAAAACTCTAGCTCTTGCCAGGAATGGAGAATCTCCAGGTCGCACAGCTTTGCACATTAATCATAATGATCAACCTATTACAGTAAAGACAGAAATGGCCTATCCCAACAACTTCAGCATGTCAGGTGGTGGAGTGATGCAACCACGATCTATGTCCGAGAGTTCTGAAAACACCGCCCTGGTCTCTTTGAAAGCCGAGCCTCCATTGGATGAAATTGTGGTTTCTCATAGAAAGGATAACGAGGAACCTATTGTAAGTCATAGGTTGTCAACTTCCCCAGTGCAAAGGTTAAATCAGGAGTTATCACCATCAGGAAATGATCAAAGTACACATAATGTCTCTATGCAACAAAATTGGTATAGAAAGTCCATTGGCATTGACTCGGACCAATTTGGAAGTCCATTACAATCTGTAGCCTCTGGTGGCTATCCAATTGAAGATGTTAACAAGATAAAGTCCCATTTCCTTGAGAAGATATCTCCAAGGGGCGGGAATATGTCGGATTTGCGGAGAAAGGATGAAATTGTGGTCGCTCATAGAAAGGATAATGAGGAACCTATTGTAAGTCATAGGTTGTCAACTTCCCCAGTGCAAAGGCTAAATCAGGAGTTATTACCATTAGGAAATGATCAAAGTACACATAATGTCTCTATGCAACAAAATTGGTATAGAAAGTCCATTGGCAGTGACTCAGACCAAATTGGAAGTCCTTTACAATCTGTAGCCTCTGGTGGCTATCCAATTGAAGATGTTAACAAGATAAAGTCCCAATTCCTTGAGAGGATATCTCCAAGGGGCAGGAATATGTCGGATTTGCGGAGTTTAAAGCAGCTCAAGGTCCTCCAGACTGAAGCGGATGGAGTCAGCTCCATAGAGGAAGTTTCTTTTGGGGAAAGAAAAGTTTCTTCTCTTATGCCTGATTCCACATATCTGAACAAAAGTACTGGTGTGCCTTTGCCTAAAAAGGTCATATCATGAAACTGATTAGACCTCAAGATCATCATGATTTTCTGTTGACACTGATGAGTCTGTTTCTGTTATTTGTCTTTATTAATTCTTTAGGTTGCTTATGCAGAGCCTCTCTAAGGAACCAGTGCAGAATGACAACAAAGAAATCCACAACATGCGCCATTATGAGAACATGCAGTCCACTGTTGAGGAAAGCATATCTACTTCCAAGTCTGATGCTTTGGGCATTCTTAGTAATGACAATCAGCAGGAGCCTTGTCATTCGGCACGTATTTTGTCAGCACACGAGATGAAGGAATCTCACCACCGAAAGAGGAAAGGAGATGCTCTTGAGGATGGAGATCTTGTCAGTAAGGTTGCCAGGACAACAGGGAGTTCAGAAATCAAAAGAAGTGAGGGTTATGATGTCAATTCCTCCACTGAGAATCCCAAACATTCTTGTATGGGAAGAGAGAATTCTGGCGATAGCATTCCACCACGTAGAAACTGGAAAGATGTACGTCTATTGTTGATGGTTTTATATCTTACCTTTTTGTGGTGCTCTTCACAATAAGTAGTCCAATACCCGATGCTTCTCCTTGATATTGGAGGTTAACTTGCAGGTTTTTACAAATTTCTTGGATGATAGCAGAAAAATACCATCTCCCTTGGTTGACAAGCTAGATATGAGAACGGTATTTATTTATCTTTCTTTCTTTTTATTTTGAGGTTATGCAAATTTTTAGTCATCCTCTTGACATAGTCATTGGCATCTTCATTTTTTTTTTTTTTTTTTTTTGGTGATGTATAGATCAGTGTGCTCGATGAGATGTTAGTACACCTTCAGAAAGTCAAAAACTATGAGCTGCTTAGCTCTGACATTCAGACTAAGGTTAGCTGGGCTATTGACAAATGCCTGCCCCTAGCGCCTTGCTTTTATATAAAGAAAATTTATGAAGTAGCAATGTAATGGTTTTCACTTTGGAATTTTACAGAAGGCAGATCAATCTCGTGGTGCTTCTGAGAAAAGGTAGCGTCCATTTTAACTTTGTCAGAGTTAAGACTCATTGATGTGTGGCATGTTGGGTGTATAAAATGGGCTTTTTTCATCATTGAGTTGCAGATTATATGAGATCAACTCTCTGCTGTATAAAGCATTGCATGAGAAGGAGAGATTGCGCTTAAATTGTGTGAAGCGTGAGAGGCTGCAGGTATAGAGCAACTGACTCATATAATCTCTTGATTCATGGATTAGATGCTGATGTTGTTTTGAGCAGAAAACAGAACAAATCTTGAGGTCTTCAATTCAAGAGTCTCAAGCATTAAAATTGATAATGAAGAAGACCTCACCGCTTGCTGTTGAGGACGGCAGTTGTGAGGATCATCAATGTTCAACTCAATCTGAGAATGGATACAAGGTAGGTGACTTGTTTAGGTGTTGTTGTATCATTCTCTCCTAGCAAGTGCAATCCAGTGTATACAACCGCGTCCTGTCTCCTCCACCTCAAACTACCCACATGAAGGACGGAAAGGAAAAAAATAAATGACAAAAAAAAAAAGTGAACAGAAGGAAAGAGCATGACTGTCATATTCCGAGACTGATGTGACAGTAAACATAAAGTTCAATGGGATCTAATCTGCTTGTCCATCGCTAGAGAAATATTGTTGCTTCTTTCTCAATGGTTACATGTCAAGTTCATAGCCTTCTCAAATCCACAGTTTTTTTAAATTTCAGATGATAACCCTTCATTTGACTAGGTTTGTCAAATATTACTTTCAGATGTTTGAAGATGATTGTTATCATTAATGTGGTTGAAAATATTTAAGATCGTTTGAATCTGAATATCTTGTTATGGCAATGGGAAGTCCTTTTCAGGTCTTGATCCATATTTAATTTTCAGGAGTTGCCAAGGCACAATGGCTTACGGCGTCATATTCTTTCACTGTTCTACGTATAATTAGTAATAGGAAATAAAACCTCCTCATCTGGTTTTTGAGACCTCATTGTTACTGCTAATTGAGGAGTCGCGTCTAGACATCTATATTTGTTCTTATGCAGGTTTTTTGTGATGTGATTATGTATTGTTACCAGATATGGTCCAGACATGGAACAGTAGTCACATTACAGTAGAGTTTGAATAATGAATTTTGCTCGAAATTCAGGAAGCCTCTGAAATTTATTTAAGACTTTTGTTTCCTGCCATGCAACTAATGATGTGGTTGTTGCCAATAAAAGAAGAGATAGAAGGTAGTATCTTTGAAGTCGTAAGACCAAATTGTCGAAAGTAAGGCAGGAATTCTCATTACACTCAGGCTGAGAGGAAAGATGGGATGCACACATGTCCAAGTTCAAAGCATGAAATCAGAATCCCTGCTATGTTTTGATTTCACTTTTGAAGTTTATGGAATGAATCGTGACATCACATGCTTAAAGCTGTACAAGTCCAAGTACCAATTACCTGAACTGATAAAAACTATGAATAAAGTGAGAGGTCTTAGATTGTGCCATCAAAGGTAAAAGCAATTAGGACTTTGTATTAAAATCCATATCAGAGGGCTTAAAACTTGTCCCTTATACCTTTTCATGGGGTTTAAAAAGAGAAGATATTTTATTTGTCTTATACTTTTTCTAATTCTGGAGGTGAGGTATACAGCCAATGACTTTGATATTTTTTAAGTGATATGTATGTTCAAAATGCAAGCTCACAAGCATTTTTTAAGTTCTGCACAAAAAGGATGCATTACTTCCTATCAGCATCATCTGCATTAGACATTATATTGTGCATGGTAGTGGAAATTCATGTGTGATGTCTAACATTTGGGACTTCATGCTTCTGGGAAAAGAGTTGCTATCCTGCAATTACATATTCGCTACTTCTCAGCATAGTATGTAGTGTAGTAACATGCGGGTTGATCTTTCTTTATTATTCGTGAAAGCTCACGTAATTGTATTATATGACAAGACCTTTTTGCCTTTTTAATTAGTCACCATAACAATATGTCGAGTTTGCATGATGTTATTGCATATCTTAGCGAAAGTTATTGATTTCTGTGCGTATTCTGTTAAAAGAGGTGCTATTTCTGCAGGTTGTTCATAACCCAACGACATCAATGAAGCAGGAGATTGAAATCTTAGAGAAGAAAATAGAGAACTTGGCCAAATCTTTAAACAGATTTTGCAAGATGAAGGGAGAATTAGATTGCGTAGAGACAATAGGACTAATTAATAACTTCATGAAGAAAAGGATGTGTTGCAGATTCGTTCGCCTGGATATGCAGGTTTTCTAATTTACCGTTTGTTCACCCCATGCAATGAGAATGTCAATTTGTCTTACAGTTCAACCTATCTGCTGTTTGCTCAGCTGTGGAAAGTGAGTTCCTTTGAGAGTAAAAGTGGCCATCATGATATCACTCTTGACTATCTTGGATTAATTTACCAAAGGTTGCTTCTTCAATCCTGATTCATGCATGCTATAGAAAATTTCACTTTACATTTCTAAAGCAGCGTATAAAATGTATTGCCATCTTAATTTTTAGTTTTGTCGTTTCCTTGAATCAATGCAGGCTCGGCTTGACTGCTCATCCAGTTCCAAGTTTAACAGTTTCCAACAAATTGGCCGATACAAAGATAGAACAGGTAATGGATTTTCACTAATATGGAGAAGAAGTACAACAGTCTTTCATGGTATCTTGTGGCTTATTTGTTGGTGTTTTGCAACGAGACCTGAAAGATGTTTTTTTTCCTTTTGTTAGAATTATCCAAATATGGCAGCTCGCACAGCATTCGCTTTTGTTTTCAACAGTGAGACAGTTAAGAACTATGCCACTTCAAGATGTTTGGCGAAGGAAACGCAAGTAAGTTTCACTCATAAGCTTTTGATGCATTAGTCTAGATGAAATGCTTATCCCTTTATTCTCCAGTCATTTTGTCATGGAAGCCATATGAGGTTATCGGCAAAGGCTGTGTTCTCTATAGCTGTATCTTGGCCAAATTTTCTTACTTCATTTTATGGCTTTGCAGATGACACATCTGCTTCTTAGAAATCTCTTGGATATACTTGAGGAATTACTTCTAGCACGACTAGAAATCAAGAGTCTAACACACACAAGTTTTTTCTCTTCAAGAGGTAACAAAAATTTTTGTGCTTGGACTATGTTTCCTTATTTCTCAAATAAATTGTTTTGTTGAATTTTTTTGGTACTTATACATTTTAGTACCACCTTCTCATGTGATCTGCACCCTTCCACACAAAATTCTGCTTTCATGATGCATTCATTTTCACTCGCATTTAAACTTGATGATGAATTTTTGAAACAAGAGACCTAAAGAATTGCTGCAATGATGCTGATGTCACATTTTTGAGATTCTCACTAGTAACTCATTGTGGCCTGCCAGTGAACTTAGATTTTGATTTTGAAGTCAGCATCGTGTATAGTTGCTTTTCTTGTTGTAGGTGGGTTGTCCCTTACTCATAATTTCTTATCTTCATCTAAATGCAAATTGCACTTTGCCCATCAAACTTAATTGTAAGTGTTGTTTCGACCTTGAATTTGCTGCTTTTTCTCAATGTGGTCCTGCTGCTGAATTCTTTTTGAAGGCGGTTCTTGAACTTAAAGACTTTTTCCAAATGCGTTTCCAGTCAGTTTTATCAATGGGCATGTTGGAGAGAGTTACTGGGTCCTTGTTTTCCTTTTAAGAAATAAATGCTCGATTTTGTCTTCATACTTACAGGAAGTCAATTTTTAGGAAAGTTAAGTTTCAAATGTCGCGGTGCTTTAATATTGGTGGGATTGGTTGTTGATCAGGTTCTTTGCTAATAAGAGACATAATAACCACAGCAACAGGTGGTTAAGAATTGCTGAGTGAGAACTTACTTTTGAAAAGAGCTGATAAGTTTCGGAATTGAGCAGAGAATTTTAATTTGAGGATGAAATTCGGAGAAGCAAAGACAAGTCTGGGAACTTAAATGGCATTAAATTGATCGAATTTTTAGTTTGTACGTCAGATGACAATTGCCAACTGTCACATTGTCGACCGACTTTTTTAAGTGTTGGCAATTTTAATTGCAGGACACAAAAATGGCAATTTTTGCCCTCCTTTTCTAATATATGTTCCATCTCTATAGCTCAGTCTTAGGCCACCTTTTTGCATTGATGATGCGCTTGTCTGGCCTGCCTTTACTTCCTTCATTCTTGCTAAAATGAGACTTTCCATATATTGATCTACATTGTGACTATGTGCACTGATTGTGTGATTCATGTACTTTACAGATGGGCAACTTGATCTGCTGCTTTCCTTCATCGACTTCCGCAGTGATCAGAAGGTGGCATTAAGCTTTGACATGACATGTCTGAATTGGTAAATTTCTCTAAGTTCTTTAAATATGTTCTGGTTATTCCCATCTGAAGGTTCCTCAAGCTTCTTTGCAGCTTGAAAAAGACATGCATTTACTTGCTGACAGCTTTACAAGAGAAACTAGCATTCTTTTCTAAAGTTTCGATTTATGCTCCTCTGGACAGGTCACCCAACTTAGAAAATGCTACTTGGGTATTAGATCACTGCAATTCGCTTCTCTTATATTATACTTGACCAATCATGTGACGTACTTACCTGGGTTTGCTTCTTAAAGGACTTTCTAATTGATTACCTAACCATATGATGTCTTTTTGTTTTGCTCAAATTCGTTCTGGCTTTTGGTGTCTAATCTATGAATTTGACATTTGCCATTACAGAGATGAGCAATAGTTTGCTTCATGCATGAGTTTCTCAGATTATTGGGTTCAACATTGGCATCTACTCTACTTTTCTGTCTCCTATTTGGACTTCTATTAGCGTCGGTTGGATTAGCTCAGTACTGCTATGATTTAGGAAAAGTATTTTTTACGTTTGGAGCAGTATTTATTTTCAAACAAATCCTATTCTGTTTTAGACTACAGCTTTTTTTTTTTTTTTTTTTTGCAGCACCACTCTGTGACATGACTTTTGACTAATTCATATTGAACCCTTTTTCTGGGCTTCTTAGTTCGAAGCTTATTACAGATTGTGTATTCAAACTGTATTCATACATAGGGGGTTGAATCTATAGACCTTTTTTGATCTTTTCTCTCGAATTAAAGATGACTCTTGGTGATGATTTCCATTGGACAGTGGGCTTTATCCTTCGGAGGCTCTCCCATATCATGTCGAAGCTTCCATGGAGAAAATTTCTCACTCGCTGCCTCAGTCACTTTCAAAGGAGATTACAACTGCTATAGAGCGTCTACCGGTAGGATACTCAAGAATTTTGAGGCTCTGCCGATGTGTCTCCAAGGAATTGCGAGGTTAAAGTATATTGTATCGAATCAGAGGAAAAATAGAAGTTGGATTCCAATAGCTTGTTGGTGTCAATATGCATATATTTGATTTTGAACATGCTGAATCTGGTCAATATAGGTACTTTTCAACATGTCAGATGTGATCTTTTACAGATTGTAAATATAGGTTGTCATTGGCACCAATCTTGCTGAAGCCCATTTGGATTCGAATCCTGTCAGCTTTGTGGAAGAATTATCATGTCTATTATGTATTTGTTTTTCCCTATGTGGTCGGAACTTGTGCCTCAACTATAGTGCTTGTGCTGTGCTGGAGATCAAGGTTGTCTTTTTTTGGAATTGCGTGGGTGGTAAGCATGGGGATGCATTGGATCACCAATTTTACATAAAGTTGCAACCGGAATTCCGGCATTGTTTAACAAGTTGAGGAATCAGCATGCTGCAAAAAGTGAGGATCGACTTATAATCTACTAAAGTCTAGGGGATTTTCCTCTCAGCACTTGGGGAGATTCTGCACTTGTGGTTGTGCACTTCTTATGCGTCATTCTCTGTATTGTTTGGGACTATCAAGCATGTTATGGAAACTTTCGCGTGAAGCATTTGGCATTTTCCGTAAGAGCCATGGTCTTTTGTTGTGTTGATTTGATCATTGTATTCAGCAAAAGCAGTCAAAATGTTATTTATTTATTATCTGGTTCCGACTATTTTGGCAGTTTTTTCTTATTTCATGAGGGGTTGATACATTGGCTGAATCAGAGAGAAGCCTCGCAAGGTACAACCGTTGTGTATTGAAGAAGATTAGGAAAAACAAAGTTAAAAGGTTATATGGGGTTCTTGACACACATTCAATGATCCTACAGGGAAAATCTAGTGTGGGGATGATTTGAAGTGAAAAGTTGATAACGTTCGACTCTTCTTTACTGTAAAATCATTGGTATTTCTTAGTAGTAAGGAAGATAAATATACATCTTTGTAGTGAATCTAGTGCTTTTAGCCAATGATCATATCTTGTAATGGACATGCTAAGGTGGTTAAAGAACGGACGACAGATCTTTTGGGAGGTAAATGAGAATTTTAAGCGGATTGTATTCTCTATTTCCATTCTAAAAGGGCGTTTCTTGGAGTCCATTAGTGGGGGTGAGTCGAATCCGCTGATCTCCTTCCTCCCATTTCAAATCTCGTTGGATGTCGCGATGGTTTCGCGGTTAGGGTTTAGGGAGGTCTATATCTTAGCCTCTTCTGCTTCTTTTGATGCTTAGGTCTGAATGAGAACCAGGATAAGAATCAGGATGAGAATCGGCACCTTGATGAGTAGATTCTATCTCTTTGAGCACAAGAGGATTGGCCAACCCATAGTAGTCACGAGAGTAATCACAGGACAGCAGCAGCATCAGACGATACAGTCGGAGGACGATGCTTTTGGACGTCCGACCATACCGCATTGATTGGGGAGTAATGCGATGGCAGCTTTTTCCACAGCAATGCACTCCAACATGATAGTTGGTCTTATCCGGAGAATTCCAACTCTGTGGACCATCTTGACTTTAGTTGGGAGGGACAAAAAGGAGGCGTCCTTTCGTTCGATGAAAACGATGATATTCGGATTTCGCAAATATCTGCTGAGTGTTGCCATCAACGCTTTCCACCCATCTCGATGGAAAATATCTTCATCATCGTCATCATCCACTTTTTTTATTAAATAATTTTTTAAAACTTTTTTGTCCATTATTTTTTGCATATATATATATTCAATCTCGCACGACACTGGTATATACTGTGCCCAAAAAGGTTGCTGCCAGCAAGAAATAAGCTTTGAGAACCTCGTGCTTCATAAAGCATAAAAATCCCATTGTTTTATCAAGTGGCCCCGCCGAGGCACAAGGAAACAAATGAGGCAATAAAAAATTAAGTGGAGAATAGACATGCTGGCATGGACGTCACCGATTAATTGAGTGCAAAAGGACGTTTTATTAATAAATTGATCGTGAAAGGTATGAAGTCGAGCCTACCACTAGCAGATATTTTCAAAACCGAAAGCTTAAACTCCTTGCTGAAAGGTTGGACTCAGCAATTTTAACCACGAAATTAAGCGATGCGCACGTGATCTTTATTCTTTAAATCAATACAAAATGAATAAACCACAAATAATTTTTAAACTGTCCATGAAAAATTAATTATTAATTGTCATAAGCAACAAAAACATTTTTCATTGATTAATTATTTCGAGTGATATAAGTAATTATTTAAAAAAAATCCAAATTAATTGTTTTCTCACCCCAAGTATTAGGTTGTTGTCGTGACCAGATAAAAGAGAACATCCCTTTTAAGAAAGGAGGGAAGTTCGATCCTACGAGACAATTTCTGAAGCAAATATTAGAAGTTTAGCTAAAATTAATCGAGAAATCATCCATATAATTGCCTTAGTGGGATTACAATGTGCTTTACAATCTCGAGTCAACAAGTTTGAATATGACTTCAAGATGGTTTCAAGTTTTCCAAACGGCTAACCCAACAGAGTTCTTTGAAACGTTGGGACGGTTCTTGATCTAAGAGAAAACTTCGTACTCAACTCTTTATCTTAATGACTTTGAATAAATATGTTGCATCACTGACCAAAAATAAAACTTATCCATGAGGTAGAAAATTAAAGAACCTGCGAACATCGCGAATGTGAAATCCAATATAATAACTTCATAATCGTTAGTGGATAAAATTTGTTTGACAGTCCATCTTAGGGCGATACAAACACGAAATACAAAGAGAAAATCCAAATGTAGACACAACTCAAGGCACAAAACTCATTGTAATACTGTTGACTCACAAAGTAATATCACACTTCATGCCGGTCCTGAAACGGTAAGAAGTTTCATAAGATTTTCCTCTAATAAGATATAAATAGCCGCAGAACGCTCTAGATTAAAACAACCAGCCAGTAGTGCTCGAGGTCTTCAATGTTGCTAGACAGAATCAACATGACCATAGATGTGAAAGGCGCTTGCCTTTTTGACATTCCAAGACACAATTGATCGCAGTCTCCTGCATCTGTTTTGCTATTTCATCCATTGGCAACAGAGCATCTACAATCTGCAAACAAATGGAAGGGACCCATATGATCAGCAGCTATGTAAATACAGCCCCTTTTCAACCAAAAAAAAAAAAAAATACAGCCCTCTCAGTCGTCCAAGGGTCAAGAAACCCAAAAAAAAAGAAAAAAAAAAGGAAAAAGGATAGAACTGCAACATCGATCCCCATCATGATAGGAAACAAAGCATTCTTCCATGGCATCCTAAGTGCAGATCGAAACGCAACGCAAACATGCCAAATCATATAAGATGCATGGGAAAGGAATTCACACAGCTGTAAAATCTAACGGGAAATGTCAGTGTGGAAAACCATGTACAGCAGTCACCTAAAAGCTACACATCAGAACTAAAACTTCTCTAGTTGTAAGCTGATAACCAAGGTAAACTAAATACACCTGTGGATCCAAGTATACTGTAAAAAAAATAATCCTTATTTGAGTGCTTTAAATAATAATTAGAAGAAAAGAACCAACTATGGATCTTTTGAGGATTGCAAATGTAGCCTACAAAGATTCCCAAAACCACAGCAACCCAGGTGGGAATTTCCCAGATGACAACACACAAGGTATATTAACATGAACGACCAAACACGGTCAAAATCACATTGCTGCATTCAGTAGATGAAGTTTTGACCTACCTGCCACGAGGCATCACGCAGAGCCTGGTAGCTTTTACCAACCTTCCTTTGAAACTCAAGTTTCTCATACCGCTCATTTCCATATCCTCCTCTCTCTGCAGCTTTCTGTAATTTTGAAATTGCCACCCGGATTAAGGAAGTGCTACTTCCAGGAGATTACAATAAAGCAATAGTACAGCATCATACATTCAACAATTTAAATCCTCGCTGTTCTTTTCATCTTACAAGCAAAGAGTTTCAGCTCTCTCTCTCTCTCTCAGTACGACAAGATTACCTCAGGTGGTATGTCCAGATAGAAGACCAAATCTGGGGCCAACAAACCAATCTCTGGTGCCTAAGAAGAGAGAAAAAGATATCATTTCCAAAGTACAACATAAAGAAGATTTTGAGTGTTCTGCTGAAATATGCTCTAGCAGCACTAACCTTGCACCATTCAAAATCAAGTCCTTTGGCAGATGAAAAAGCAATGCCAGAGTATGAATATCGATCAACAATGAGGGTGGTACCAGATCTCAGCTTTTTTTCCATCAAAGATCTGCAAACGTGAGAGAGGTATTTGGCCAATAAAATGGGAAATCATCCTGGTACCTGTTTACCATATACTTTGCACAAGACTAGCATGACAAAACATAAAAGAAAAGAAATGGAATATAAGGCATGCTAATTTGCAGCCCTAGTTTGAGAGCAAGAATACTTAATCATATGCCATACGACAGCCCTATCAAAAAGACTACTCGACAATAGTTTGCTCAAAAGATATTGACCATCCCATATACTGATAACAATAATTTTGCAATCAACCATCCCATCTAGAAAGTATCTTATAAGTCCACTATACCATTTAACATTCACACATGGTATCATATCATAATCAAATTCTTGATTTGTCTTACTTCTCCACACTAGTTGTGTAACAGATGCAAAAGATACCTAACCAAATCACATGTTAGAATTTTTGACCTCAGAGATCCTGGATGCTTTCATCCTCGAGCTACCAATTGCCCGAACCAAACACCAATTTAATTATTTTTCACTGTCTTATCTTCCAGAAATTTCTAACTATTATGTTATCATTGTCGCTGATACCTTCTGACAAAGACAAGGGTAAGCATGTAAACATGACCAGCTAAAACAGATGGTCAATGAATAATAGGTGTCAACCTTCCACCTTGTTAAGTTTAACAAGAACCCCAGAATCATTAGCCATCCTGGTACTGTAAGATGAAGAAGGCATCATGTCCACCAGCTCACTAAAGAAAAGCGAGAACCACTTAGTTGGCAAACAGAGCTACATATTTGCTAAGCTTGTCTGTGCAAATAGATGACCATGGTGTACAGATTTTAGCAAGGAAAAATGCAAGCTGCTTACAAGAAAGATGGCATACCTCTTCTCCCATCTGTTAGCACTGAATAGTAGATGTGTCGTGTAGTCATCTAACTGTGATTCATTAGAGAGGTAGGACGATATCATCTGACCAATGCTCGTAGTTCTGTCCGGAAATCGCCACAGTTCAGTCGAATGCCCCAGTCCCTCCAAGAAAGAAAGCAGCCTTGTCGACTGTGAACTCTTACCACTACGATCCAATCCTTCTAGAACAATAAGAGCACCTCTTGACTCACTGCCCCCACCATTTAGGCAGTTGTTCTGACCCTTCTCCATTCTAATCCCCCGGATGCAAGACTGCTGAGAAAACTTTGGTAAAAAAATGAACGACTTCTTGGCAGCAACAGTACCAAAGTTTCTGCAGAAAAGCCCACAGAGCAAAAGCAATGTACTTAGGGAAGCCTTAAAACATTTATTAATGAAGATGATCTTTCCAGCAAGATATCAGAGCTTCACATCAACAAGGGGAAAAGTATACAAGACGCTCTAAACAATGTTACTGATCACGATTGAGCCCTAAATGTTTTTGAAAAAGTGCGATAAAGTCTTCCATTCATTACTTTTGCAGTTTCTCTTCCGTGGTAATCACTAACTTCAGAGATTCCCTTGCACTATTTTGAAAAAATTCAAAGCTTGATTGCGGCAATGAAAGATCCAACACGCAATTGCATTTCGCACACAAGAGTTGAGACTTTCAATGTACTCATCCATCGATACACATCCACAATTCACTTTTTCCTTGGAGTTGAAAAGCTAGAGTTCCCAAGAAAATTTACAGTATGTTCACTTTGTTCTTGCCATTGATAAAGAAAACCATCCAACATATAATTCAAACTAAAAACAATTAACAGAGAGGGAAACTTGAACCCCAAAGTGACAGCCAAGCAACTAAATCCAAATTCGTCTCGAAACAGCATTAATTCAAGGACCCTCACATGGACTTTGTAGCTATGAAATGGCAAGCATGGCTCATACCCTCCAAAGAACGAAGAGCTGCAAGAACCAGAAAAACAAATCAAAACTCACTCGTCAGCTTCCCATTCAACGAATTAATCTTAAAAACACAACCAACCGACCAAAGTTCGCATCTTTTGTCGCGGGCATGGAATTTTAAGAGGGACAAAAAAACGAAAGCGGCCGAAGCGCACTACGCTGAATCCGAAAAAATGAAGAGCTCCGAAAAGGAAAGTTCCCCCCTCCCCGCGGGAACTCGACCGTAATCGGCCGAAATGCTGAGCCACGAGCTAATCCCTTCCCCTACCCGGCTCGAAGACCGCGGCCGCCGGCGAGTTCGCGGCGAGCCGAGCTACGGCCGGCCGCATCGCGGAAGAGAGAACGCAACGACTAAATGGACTCACCGAGGAGGCTGATGATGGCGGGAAAGCGAGGCCGGCGAGAGGTGAGAGCGCCGGCCGGAGGTCGTCGGACGGCGACGGCGGCGGCGGAGGCGGCCGGGTCAGGCGCGATCGAGAAGACTGGAGTGCCTAGTGGGACTGCAATGAGGGATTGCGCGCTCCAATTTCTCCAGTCACTTTTTGGCGCCCTAATCTGAATATTTTTTTTTTAATTTATCATTTTTTTATTTGGTATCAGAGAATATGGGCGCGAGAAACCGCCCCGCCGCTGCCCTGGTCCCCGGCGGGGCCGGGCGGGGCCGCCGGGAGCGGGGGCAGGGTGGGGTGAGGCCGCCTCTTGTGGTCCTCGCAAGGCAAAATGGAAAATGCCCAGCAGGGGTAAAGCTTGAACTACTTAGGGATGCACACCAAATTCAATTTGATCCCGAAACCAAACTAAATTGACCTGAATTCATCATCAATAACCGATTTTATTGGTCTGGATTGAACTGAATTTTTTTCAGAAAAATTTATTTGTCACTAATTGAGAATTCAATCATGCTTTACATGGCATAAACAGACAATGACATGACTCCTTAACCAATATAAATAAAGGAATAGACTGTTCCCTATATCAACCCTAAAACAAGACTAAGTCGGTGGGTCCAGGGTCGGTTTCAAATTTCAAAATTTGGAAACCGATCTTATACAAATAACTTCTAGATTTCATGATTGGATCAACCCAACTCAAGAACCACTCAGCCCAATTAAATAAGTTTTGAGAGGGTGGTGAAAAAAATCGTGCGATGGTGATGGAACTCTTTTAAGCGGGCAAAAAGGGGCCATTAGAATCCTGAAGTGGGAACGTCCAAATTCCAAAAGCAATGTTCCCTTTTTTATGGTCGTTTCGATTTGATATTTGAACTTGTATGTTTTCATCAAAAAAGAAAATCTAACCTCGACAAGTTGAAAGGATATTCTCTTGAACATCTATTTGTTTATTTTAATATGATAAAGAATTTCATAAGGTTAATATCATGAAAAATCCAAATAAATATATTTATGACAAATTTATATCAAATTAATTTTTTGCTAAAAATCCAAATTGATACATTTATGATAAAAAAAACTCAAACCAATACATTTGTGACAATTTTACTCCATGTTAGTTTCTCTTCAAAAGTATTAATACCATGAAAAGTCACAAACCAATACACCCATAATAAATAGAGGATAAAGCCCCAAATTAATATATTCATTAATTATTATATGTCATTTAACTTAACAATTCAAAGGTAAAATTTAACGCAGATGATAAATTTGTCACGAATATATCAATTTGGGATTTTTTATAGTCAAAAAATTAATTTGAAATAAATTGATCACAAATGTACCGATTTATAATTTTCACGGTATTGACCCAATTTCATAATACCCATTCCAACTCCGGGGACATTACACATTTTGCCCTTGTACTTTCAAATGTCACGCTCGACGGTGTTAGGCTCGTTCGATAACATTTTCCGGGGTCGGATCGGGCCGAAACGCGGATCGAATAATAAAACGACGAGGCGTTTTCGCCAAGTTTGCCCTTCAAGAAACTAGAGCACGGGTTCTCATCGACGACATCCCAAGCAATCAATTTCTCCCGCATGTCTCTCGACGATTGATGAATCGGTCCTCTTTTCATGCACGGGTGTGGGGGACCAGACCAGTTAATTGTTTTTTTATTTTTTTTTCCAGAAGATTGTAAACAAAATCGAAAGAAATCCAGATATTTATTTAATTGGTCGATAGTGGGGGCTAGCAGCACCGGTCTGGACCAGCACCTGCAGTCTGATTCGGTTTTGTTCCCTCGAGAAATGATCATCGGTCCCAAAAATTGGGAATCGATCTTGTCGAGTCTGGTTTCAAGGTTAAGATGCTAAATCAGACTAGTAGATCGGTTCTCAATTGAATCCATTTTAACTATACCCGTTGTTTGTGTTTGTTTTCAGGTGATTAAAATTTGGATCAATTTTTTATGGATGAATGATAAGTGATATTTTTATGTTACGTGTTTTGAATTTTTTATTATTTATTTTATTTTACGTGTTCATCTCTTTTGAATTTTTGCTTTTGGCAAATGGATATATTATAAAGTTGCTTTAATATTCATTTCGCTTGATGAGTCGAGTTGAATAATTCCCTATTGCTTTAGATTTTTATTTGGCTTCTACTAGTGTTTTACTTCTAACCGTTTTGTTACTATATATTGCGGTTTTAAATATTGTTTATTGACGGATATATACTAGTAAGCTGAAAAAAATAAAAATGAATCAGTTAGTTCTCTCTAAATCGACTCTAAATTTGGGCCATTTAAACAATCCGGGTTTCAGAATTTAGGAATTGCCTTGTACAAATAGATTTCAAATTTCATGATCACATCGGTTTGACTCTAAAACCACTCGTTTCTGATTTATTAAGAATTTGATTAAATTCTAATTATCTCAATTCAATTCCCAACCCTAGCCCGATCTTGCTTTTTTCTTTCTTTCTTTTTTAAATTAATTTTTTTCTCTTTGTTTTCCTAAAAAAAAGAATTCTACTATTATTAATCCAAATGCTCTTAATGTTTATATGCTATGCAATATAATGAAAACTAATTTTGCTAGAGGTTAAAAATTAATACATAATTTTCTACGCAGCTAATAGATGATTAAATAAGTAGAATTTATGTGTCTACGGTGTATGTACCAATATTTTCAACTATTCACAAGTTACCCCTCGAGCTTCTAATATTCGATGGTATTATACTCACTCGAGAACATTTTCCAGCTAGGGGTCGAGCTTTAAGACACGAATCAAATCATAAAACAACAAGGCGTTTTCCCCGATCCGTCTTCGAGAAACCAAAGTGCGACTTTTCATCGACGACATCCCAAGCAGTCGATTCTCCCGCACGTCTCAGACGACCGAATCGATACCTATTTTCATGGACAGACGTAGGGGACCATACCGATTAATGTTATTGAAAAATTATTTAAAAAAAAAAAAACCGACACATCGGAAGAAATCCAAATGGTCCAAGGTGGACTATGGAACCGGACCAAACTAATCTGGTGGGTTCAAAATCGATTTCGAGGTCCAAAGAACGGACCTTGCTTAAACTAGCGCAACCACTCCCTCCATCCCAAATTGATTAAATTTTGTGGGGGAGGTGGTGAGAGAAATCGTGCGGTGGCGGTCAAGCTCTTTTGAAGTAGGCGGAAAGGAGGGAGGGGGGAGGGAGTCATTTGGGAATCCTCGAAGTGGCCCGAAAAAGCGACAAAAAAGAGTGCTCTTTATCCGATGTGGTGGGAGAATTCTAAAGCCATCGACATCTCTCCCGACGTCTATAATGACTTCCGAGTACGGAAACGCGCTGCCCGGCGCCCATTGGGAGGGCCACGTGTCGCTGCACTCTCCGGGATCTTTCGGATCTTCGGGCCGGGCCCCGCCGCTGGCCCTCCCCTGTGGTCCGACGATGCCGACGCGAGGTGGAGGAGGGGAGGGCGTCGCTGTCGGCCTTTTTCCCGCCCCTTCCTGCCTCCACTCGCCTCGCGCCGATTCGGAGGGATTTTGCATTTGTTCTCCCTCTTTTTATCATTCGGGTCGGGTTGAATTCTCGCTCGCTTTCGTTTTGTTTATTTGTATTTCTCATGAGTGGTTTTGGACCTGTGTTCCAGTAAAATTGGAGGAAAATCTTGGGACGTCGGTCTCTTCCGATTCAGTTTCATTACATCGATAAAGCCCGACGTTTTATTGGTCGCGATTCCTTTTTTCATTACATCGAGGTCAATCGCATTACTCTCTCTCTCTCTTGACTCGAGTTGTATAGAGTTCTCACTTTTATTTATTTATTTATTTATATTTCCAATGAGTCATTCGGTTTGTGTTCCAAGAAAATCGGGGAAAATATTTAGAGTGTGGTTCTCTTCCAACGTAGTTTCACTAACCCTGATGTTTAATTGGTCACGATTCCTGTGGGTAGTCGATATTTGTCCCGACCCATTTTATCAAAATGATCACTCCTCGGGTCCTCATTGAATCGGCTGGGGTCCTGGTTTGTCACGAGGCTATGCTGAAAAGAGGGCCGTGCTCAAGTTCCCTTGATTGATAATTTAGAAGGTCGTGATTCGCTAGCCAAATCCCTAAACCAATTACTTAGTTAGGACCATTTGGGAATTAATCTTTACTTGCGAATAACACCGCGGGTCGGTCCTTCTCTCTTTATTTAGTTTAGGAATTGGGTTCTTGCATGATTCATTGAATCAATTCTCCTAAATACAATAAATACAACTTCATCGAAGAAAAATTCATAAAAACGACTTGGTTAATGACATAATTGATCGTGACCCACCAAGGACCATCGACCAACAAAAGTCACGCTTCCTTACCCTCAAGGATCTCCTCCGACGCTTTTCTAGAAAAAGCAAGATCTTCGCTTAATAGATTATATTAAACGATCACTTATTGCCTATTCGACTCAGCTCTAATGGTCGCTTAACTAACTCTTAATTCCCAAGGTAGGATTGCCTCGTGAGAACACGAAGCGGACAAAGAAGAAATTTCTAGGGTCGTCGATTGTTCCTATAAATATTACGAACTCCCAATAATTTTATTAAATTATAATTTTCTTAATTAATTAGCCGCCAAAAGCTTAAGAAAGGCATGTGATGCACGACTAACATCCAAATGAAGAAAGGACAGGTGTCAAAATAGATTGCGTGGGGCTTACAAAGTGTGATTTGTTGGGGGGCTTGCCGAAAGATTTTCTATTAGGATTTTGTTTTTTCCACGCAATGAAAACTTTTATTTATATTGTTTTTTTTTCTCGAAAGATGGGGGGCAATCAAGGGATTCTAAGTCTATATTCATATTTTTCCCAAATTTCAAAAACTCTAAGCACGAGTGCGACTTCAAACCCCGTTCCAACCATAAAAAACAAAAAAATTCCAGTCCACCAAAGGACAAAAACTAAAAGTCACCAAAAAATACAAAATTAGATTCATTATTCACGATGAATCATAATTGACTATGAAATATGAATCAAATATCTAAAAAAAAGAAAACTTCTACCCATTATTTCTACATATATGTTTTTCTCGAAAATTTGAAGATTAAAGAAAAAATAAATAATCCATCCTGCCATGGAGCACTGGTTCGTGTCTTGCCCCCTCATTCGGGAGGGGAGGGGTTCGAAACTCCGCGCCTTCATTGCGCGACTTAAGTGGAGTGCTGTGGGAGGTGGGCCCCGTGCTGGTGCTCCCCTGATTTGCGCTACCGGCTGTACGGTGGTTCTAGAGTCATAAAAAAAAGAAAAAGAAAAAAGAAAAATAACATATATAATTATTTGTGCGAGCCACTAAATCGGCAAAAATTCTAAAAAATAATCTTCAAAATCTCCCCCATAAAGGTTTATCACTAAAGCTAAAAATTAAAGTAAAAAACTATTCTAAATAGGAAATAACCTCAATAAAAAAAAATAGAAAAGACCAGTCAAGAGGGTATCCCATCTCCTAAAAAAGCGCAAGTAGTCAAACGATATTCATGGAAAAAAGAGGAAAACAAAAAGGAAAAACAGAGGCAGAAAAAACCAGAAAAAGCTACTTTTGGTTTAACTTCGGAAAAGGACGTGGGCCCACCCGCAATTGCCCCACTTTTCCGAATTCTTTATTATTATTTCCTTTCCCTTTCCAACTCGCCAGGTGGGGCCCAGAACGGACATTAAATGCACTGCTCGATTATTATTAACAATATACCGACCAATAAAAGATAATGATATTATAATAGTATTTTAATATTATATATTTTTCTCTCTCCTGCGCGCTTTTTATCGTCTTATGTCACATTTTCCTGCTCTGCTCATTACATTCATATACGCACTCCCCAGCCCACACCATATCTCTCTCTACTCTCTCTCTACTTTCTCTCTCTAGGATCTGCTCTTCGTGCGGAGCGAGATTCTGCGGAGCTCCGCTGCGCTTCCGCCCGAGGGTTTCCCGATCGCCGCCGTCGCCGCCGCCGTCATCGGCCTGAGACCGGCCATCCGCCGGAGCTGGCTACGGATCTCGTCTCCTTTCGACGAGGTGAGGGCTCTTTGGTTGTCGCGTTTTGGGGTGGGGGGGGGAGGGTTTTGTGTGGCTCGGTTTCGGGGCGTGGGGGTTTCGCCGGCGCTTTCGAGATCGGCTTCGCGAGGTGCTGATCGAGGAGAGCGAGGTGGTGTCTGTGGTTAGTGGATGGGGCTTTGGTGATTGGGGGAGTGTGCGTGGAGCTCCGTGCTCTGCTTTTTAGCGGATTGGATCGCGGAGGTTCGGATTGAATTCCGCCGGTGGAATCGAGCTTTGGTGTAGTTCGGAGTCTGTTTTTTATTGATCGTGATGTGGCGAGGGAGGGGATAAGGTTTGTGTGGTGGTCGTGATCCTTGTCGCTGACACTTCGATGTGAAGTTGAATGCTTTTTTTTTTCTTCTGATGGGTAAAAAGGAAAAGAGTTCGTTGGTTCTGCATAGGTTGACTGGTGAAGTTCGAAATCTGATTAAATTTTTGGTTAATCTACAAGCTCTTTTTGGACAGAGTTTTTGTGCTTTGGGTAACCTCTCTTCTTCAGTTTTGAGTTGCTTTAAGTTTTCCTTTTCCTCTTTGACATTATTTCTAAGTAAAGGCATCTTGGAGTTTTTGTTGCTCTTAAGCTTGAAATTTGGGGGTTTCTATCATCTTTATAAAGCTCAATTTTTTTTTCGTTGCATTTCTTGTGTGTTTTTCGCTGAGCAAACTACTGCTTTGGGAATAGTATCGCGATAATTTCTTGGTTGAGATTACTTCTTCTTTACTTGGCCTGGACAACGGTTCAAAGCTTGATCTCCTGAAGCTACATCCAAGTGACTAATATTCTATCTTGATGACAGGAAGGAAACTGTGTGACTGAGGATTAAGAGGGGCCGCGTGGAATCTTGGAGATTGAAGAAGCCTTTCTTGCTGTTTAATCTTGAGATCAAGTATCGTGGTTTTGAGTTGAAGAAGTATTGCAATTATCTTAATTGAGTTCTGGTCTCAACTCGGAATTACTGCTTGAAAATGGGTTATATATGTGAGTTCTGTGGAGAGCAGAGGTCTATGGTGTATTGCAGATCTGATGCTGCATGCTTGTGCTTATCATGTGATCGGAATGTTCATTCTGCCAACGCTCTTTCAAGGCGCCATTCAAGAACGCTGTTATGTGAGAGGTGTAATTCACAACCTGCTTGTGTTAGATGTGCGGAAGAGAGGGTCTCGCTATGTCAAAATTGTGATTGGATCGGTCATGGGGCCTCTACCTCGGCCTCAACACACAAGAGGCAAACATTAAACTGTTATTCTGGTTGTCCCTCGGCAGCAGAGCTTTCTTCAATCTGGTCTTTTGTGCTAGACTTCCCCTCTGGAGGTGAATCCGCATGTGAGAAGGGAATGGGGTTGATGAGCATAGCAGAGGGTAATGAAAATGCAGCTTGCGTTCCGCCAAAAGACAGCAGTAGCCAAGATGTATCTGTTTGTGCTGATGTTGAGGCTGGGAAGGCAAATGCATGGGTTGGGTCATCTTCATTGCCGGAACTTAAATCAGCGTCTCTGAATATGGGTCAGCTGGCTGCATCTGCAAGCACGGCGACTCCTAAGGTAACTGACCAGTTCACTTTATCTGCATCTACTTCGAGAGAAGAAAGTCATTGCGAAGAACATGAAATGACCAATAAGTCGTTTCCAAGGCAGACTGTGGTTGTTGCAACATAATTTGGTGCATGATGGTGTGAAAAGGAAGTAGGTTGAAAGGTATCTGATTCCCTGAGATCAGAACTGTTTGCTTGACAAGCATTTTTCAAAGATAAAACTGTTTTCTGATTGTTCCTCCTTTTCCTTGATTGTTCTTGCCACCATTTAGTGACTGATTAAAACCATTTCCTTTATTTGAAGGAATTTTTATTTTGCTAAATGCCATGCATTCATTATGCTTCAGTGTTACTCACTGAAGAAAAGCCCATGACCAAGTCAGCTTGTATATTCTAGTTCTACCTTCCCCAAACCAAAAAGGATGCTGTTTCAATAGATGACAGGACCTTTGTAATTTTTCCATTGCATAAAGGGCATTGGTTATGTCTTTTGAGTCCATAAACATAATATTTGGAAGCTGTCTTGTTTTATTTTTGTTATTATCAATGTAAGATGAAGACCCTGTCAAGTAATTGCCAAAAAAGAGTTTACTTAGTTGATTTGATGGGAAGAACAAATAATAGCAATTATGTTACTAAAACCTACCAGTAAAGGTAAGAGTTTTGTGCTTGAGAAGTTACTAATATTCAACATTCAATTTTCGGCTATTATTGAGCGACTTCTCTTTTCCTTTTTCAGAACTTAAAAGTTTCTCAGCACTTAAAATTCGGCTAGTTCTCATTTTCAGTTCAATCAAAGAAGCCCTAATTTTTCACTCAACTTCTCGCATGGGATGCAAATTAAAATAGTGTTGGTAGCTCCATCTGCTATTTCTAGAGTGCTTTCACCTTTTTAAACCTGTTCTACCATATGCTTAATTTTTAGCAACGGTCACATGAAAGTGATAAGTCTATTGCTGTATTTCTGGATTTTCCATCTGTAAGAATCATTCTGAATTTCGTTAGCCTATGAAGCAAATCAACAGTTCATTTCTTTTCAGGAATTTAACAGCATTTGTAAAATCCTTCTAACATGTGTATCGTGTGAATGTGAGTTCTAATTTTGTGTTACAGATCTCATGAATTTGACTTTGTGTGTGCAAATGCTTGTCTAATCACTGGATTGTGGTGTGGTAATGAATTTCACCATAAAATAATCTGTCATGGATTTAAAGTTAAAACTTCTACATGAGCATTGACAAGGTTTGCGCTGTTCGCTTCCAAAACCTTGACCTTTTGCTTTAAGAGGCCTTCTTGTGTGATGGAAGTAAAACAGGCATCTATCTATGTTCTCCGCTCTAGTGCTGATCTTTTCCTCTGTTAAACTCCACTCTTAGAGGGCATCCTGGTGCTGAGGCTCTAGCAGTAGTACTACTTACTTTTATTGTAGAGGAAAATAATTTGATAGCGACATTTCCATTAGGGTGGTAGATATTATGATTTGTGGGTTCTGTCGTGAGAAGCATTGCCTTGAACACCACCAAAATCAACCATTTTATTTGTCTTTGGGATTGATGTCAGCTTTTCTAAAACTGTTTGCATTAAGCTCCTCCATTATGCATTTTCTATTAGTGCATATTGATGCATTACATCCTTCACTGACTTCTGAAGCTTCCTATGCATCTTCATTTAGGTGTGCCTTCCTATTACAAGAAGTCCTGGGCTTTTTGAAGATGATAGGTTCTATGAGGATTTCAACATGGATGAAGTGGATTTGGATCTTGAAAATTATGATGAGCTTTTTGGTGTTGCCCTAACTAACTCAGAATTGCTGTTTGAGAATGGTGGGATTGACAGCTTATTTGGAGCAAAGGAAATGTCTGCTGCTGATTCCAACTGTCAGGGTCCAGTAGTTGCTGAGGTATATTGTTATTAAAGGAAGAATATTTGGTCTTTCTTTCTGAATATTTTGCTGCAAAATCTGTCTTATTATCTATAGAAGAGACGCAATCTCTCTGCCACATAATTGTGCATCATGTGTTTTTCCCTGATTGTTCCTCTTTTCTTTCCGTTGTCTGTTTGGTGGAAGAAGAGTGGAGTTTGGTTATGTTGCTATTTCAGTAGTCGAATCCTATCGACGCGTTTCCGAGTTTGTTTTTCAGAAAGGATAACTACTAGGTCTATGATAGTTTGCACTTCTTGGGATGAATTATATGCTCATCAGGAGAAGTCCTTAGGCATTGTCACATTGAGATGAAATGATGTAAAATATTGGTTTTCTAGGTTGATAATATTGGAGGCCGTGTATCCCCGTGAACATATTTGTGTGTGTTTTAATATCTTTTACTTGTTTGTTGTACATAGTAAACACTTTTGAGCAGTAAAATATAACCATAAATACAAGGGTTTCAGCATCTCCAGGGTTTTGGCTATAGATTAAAGCAGGATGAGATTGTTATCAAAGTCAGGCTACTTCTGATATCGATTGTCACTTCACATTAATTTGAGAAATAGTGGACCATGTTTGAGAAGATACATACAAGAAGGGAAGTTAGTGGGATGTTGAAAGAAAGTTGTTGTCTCCTTAAAAGCAGGGCATATAATTCTCCTTCAGACTGGACTAGCAGAAACATGGAGATGAAGAATAGCACCACATAGGCTTATTAGACATACGGGCATACTTTCGAAGCAAAAATGAAGAAAAGAACATGGGGTGGGACAATATGGCAAACACCGTGTGATTTTATTGCAATTTAATGGAAGCTTGATGTTTGATGTACCCTTTTGTTTATCCCGGCTCTGGGTTGAGTACCGATTCAATTATGGTGGACTGTTCTTGGCTTGCTCTCTTGATGAGTTGACAACCTTTGACTAACGAGGAAATAACTAATAATTATGTGGGACAAGGCTTGGTGGTGGTAGTTGTTGTTTGTGTTTCCCTTTTTGTGTTGCAGGGAAAGATTTCCCTCCCAGTCAAATGTCTAGGAGGACGAGGTTAGTCCTTTCCCATATTGAAAGATGGGTGGCGCTGTTTGTTGGAGGCTGTATGTGCATCTGAAAGTTGTTTTAACTCTACTATACGAATGCTCTTGGGTTGTGTCTGCTCATGGATCAATGATCTTGTTCTAATTCATCTTCAAATGTTGGCTACCATCATTATATGGTTGAGGCATGCTAAATTCTTTGTTGGTATTTTCTTTTTCCAATCTCAGGAGAGGTTAATTCAGCGGTATTTGGAATTCCCTTGGAGTCTAATGAATTTCATATGCAATGTGGTTGGGTTAATGTTGTATAACCTGTTTAGTTTTGTTCATAGCTGGTGAAGGTCATAGTTTGTTGCAGCCGTGGTATATAGGTGATTGGGTTCACTGGACTTCTCTGACAAATTTCAACGCAATGCTACTGCCTCTTGTTTTTATATTTTCCTAGCTGTCAGGTGTTAATAGCATTGCTATCACTGCAGGGCTTGTAGAACTTCTCTTGCATTCTTATTCTTTCTTAGTTTGAGTATTGCTGGCATAGTAGGTTTTTATGTAGACATATGACTGAACAAAGTTCATGAATTTTTTCGCAGGGATCATCTTCTGGACATGCAATACAGCCTGCATGCAGTGTTGCCTCGGCTGAGTCTATGATGAGCTCTAAAACCGAGCCTATTATTTGTTTTTCAACTAGACAACCCCATTCCAATCTCTCATTCTCTGGTCATATTGGAGAGAATAACACTGGTGATTATCAAGATTGTGGGGCTTCCTCAATGCTTCTTATGGGAGAGCCTCCATGGTGTACCCCTGGCCCTGAGAATTCATTCACATCGGCAAGCAGGAGCAGTGCTGTGATGCGTTACAAGGAAAAGAAGAAGACACGCAAGTAAGCATGAGTTTAATTCTTTACGTCAATTCACAGTAATCATGATGAAATAGATCCTTTACGGGGTCTGCTGTGTTGTGACATGTTTCTTGAGCTTTATTAAAATTCTTTCGAATAGAATAGTTAGGAGTGGGATTCCAGTTCTGGTCCGAGTCCACTAGCATAACTTTGGTTCTTGAGAATAAAAGAGTTGAGTCGGGGGCGATGTATGGTAATGTTTCTCTCGTATACTTTTATTGACGTGTGATATTCTTGTTTTGAAGTGCCATTACTATTGCTTGAGGAGTAAAATAAAATAAGCACTTCCCATATTTGGATGGGCTTGTAGTTCTATTTGATAAATTTGTGATGCAGCTGTACTTGAGCTCTCTTTGGCCAACTTACACATTATTAATAGCTAACCATTCTTATGCTTTCTTAATCAATGCCCCCTCGTATAAGCTGTCCTGTGGTCCCATGTCTCCTTCCCTCCCTCCCTCCCTCCATGTGTGGCTATGAGCGAACACTTTTTGGCAGGTTATTGTATTGATACAAGAATATGGGCCCGTGTCCTTGTTTCATGTCAGCAAACAAGCTTCTGTACACTCTGTGACCATTTTGGCTTTCTTGCTCTTTGATGCACTTGCTTGTGATCTGAGGCATTGAAGCCTGTGCTATTGATTTTATAGTTATTTTCTTTCAATATTTGTCTCTGTTCAGAGCTGCCAAGATCAATTGTCAACAATCAAGCACACCAACTTTTGTCATTGAGCAGTGGCAGTTGATGCTGCGAAATCTTTGGTGCATGATTATTTGACGTTTGTGGTGTGCTGGTATGTGTTTTTGGTTTCTGAGAAATAGATGGATAACTAGTTGAGGTACTTTTTGTTTAAGCAAAGTAAATTGATCAACAGTTAATGCGTGAATTTACTGTGACATTACTTTAGCAGATTTGGTTCTGTTTTCTTGGCCAAAGATACTAGAAATGGGTAATGATGGCTCCCTTTGACACTCTAAGCAAAGTAACTGACTCGTATTCCATCATTTCAGAGTAAAATTGGTTGATATGATCATCTTTTACATAGATCTACAACTCTGTTTGCTTTTTATGTGCATCCATAGTAGTGGAAGCTTCACATGTAAAGTGCTGTACATATGCTTCATTGCCCATCCAAATCCTTTCCCCTGCCTGGTCTGCAAGCTCCATGAAAATTAAGTATTTATGCGCATTTACAAGAACCTTGTAATCAACAACTACTCAATGCAGACATGTGTTTCATGCTTCTGCATTTGCTAAGGGTAGTTTTGTTTAATTACTCCCCCAAAAAAACACCACCACTAAGCGTGGGGGGGGGGGGCGGTGTGAGTTGTTTGTTTTGTACCTCGATTTAACTTTATTAATCTCCATTTGTATCTTGTGCGTAGGTTTGACAAGAAGGTGAGATATGCCTCTCGTAAAGCAAGAGCTGATGTGCGAAGACGAGTGAAGGGCCGCTTTGTCAAGGCTGGTGATGCTTATGACTATGACCCATTGAGCCAAACCAGAAGCTACTGAGTTGACATATATATGCCCAGAGGGAAGGAACCCTCATCTTCTATTTGCAAATAGTTGGTTCAATGGGAAGTGGATGGTGCAGGTGCAATCTTGTTGAGTGCAGATGCATGATGGTGACACTGAAGCCACAGTTATAGCCAAGACAGCTGAAGATGGAAAGGGATGGTGGGATGGCAATACTGAAACGTGGGATCTGCCCATAGTCCTCATCGCCATAAAGAATTAACTAATCGCGAAATTCTTCCCGCCAAACTGTACAAACATTAATTGCTTGGCAGTTTCTGTTGCTTTGCCATCCTCTGGGCCTCTTCACTGTGGTATGAGGGGGAAATCGTAATTGGTGCCAGCTAGACATAGTTATGCACGTCATAAATGACAATATGGGGTAGGCTTTCGTCTACCTCTTTTTTTGAAGCTCTTCCTGCATTTGGCTGCTCCTCTCTGTCATTAGTCAAATTTACAGTTTCAACTGAAGCTCAGGTTAGTGCTTTTATTGCTTCTATTGCAATTCATGTATAAGATGAGGTGGGAAAAGAAAATCACACTTTAATGTATAGGCAGGGTATAAATATATGTAGAATAGAGAAGGACCCAGTCTAGCTAGTGAAGTTATTGTAGCATTTTCATTCAGTACACATTTCTGTATAGCACAGGGATATCCTGTACGTTGTTGCAGAGAATAATCTGTACTTATTTTATGTGAGATTCATTTTTGTCCGCTGTGAAGTATATGAAAACTGTGAATGCAGTATGATTTCTCGTGTAAAAACTTGTCGCTGAGCAAGGTATCACTTCTTCTATGGAATTTAAATTATCGATTGATGGCTCAAGTGAGGTGGGGGATGTGACATGGAACTTCGTGCGGAGGCTATTTCCTTTTGAGCCTCTTTGTTTAGGCTACTGAGATATTGAGTTCTATTCTTGTTTTAAGTTACTGAGATATTGAGTTCTGTTCTAGATTAGCATTGTAATGTTGGTTTCAGTGTTTAAAGCGTAGAATGTGGTAGCAAATTTTTCAAGAGCTTCACACACTGTACGACTAACTGATTACCTTAAATTTCAACCGATAACAGTAGTTGTACTGCATTTAGAAACTTAGATCTATGTTTCGTTTTTACAAGGAAAAGAGGAAAAAAGTCACTTTACTTAACGTTTGTTAAATGGGCACAGATCTGTTTTCCTCTTTCTCTGGTAGACCCTCGGTGGTTAAGCTCGAGAGTGGTTAACGACTGCTTTTGTGCGCTCTGGGTTTTGAACCGATGTGGAGCTCATAGCACAGCAAGCTGTTGGTGGTAGGTGGGTGCAGTCTGAGAATGTTCGAGGTGCATGTTCTTTAATGAAACTCGCTCGCCCACACATCCATTGTCGACGCAGGCCATGGATGCAAAGTAGTTGAGTTCACGTGTCTGATTCTGTTGCCATCGGACAGCCACTGTGTGCCCTGTGGAGACCTCGCAGGACGAACGGAAAGTGTTGTGATTGTCTGTTCTTGAGTCGGATTCTTGTATCTGCTTTTTGTGTCTTATATGATGGACATCATAGGACATTTATCCATTGGATTCTCGTTCTTGCAGCTGATTCGCAGCAACTTTTTTCGATAACGAATTGTGTATAGAAGACGCTTTTAGTCAGCTGAATTTACTGTATCTCTGTTGTGTTCGCATACGCTGAAAGACTTTTTTAGATTTTATTTATAATGAAGTAAAAGTCGGAAAAGATTTTCGCGAGCCGATCGGGTCCTCAGTAACAAAAGCGAAAAAAATAAAATAACAATCAACAGAGCTTTATTTTGAAATAAACTGCTAGTGTTTTTGCTCATTTTTGCATCTAAGCACTTGAACTATTTTCAAATGACAATTCAAGTCATCATGGTTCTGGGCATACCCGTTATCCTCACTTCCATAAATCACCTTTTGGAGCATTGGTATGTTACCGACGCCATTTCCACACATTCTCTCTACCACAAGATCATAGGCGCCTTCGTCCCGCGAAAGATTTTACATTTTCGAAAGGTATTTTGCTCAATTGCTTGTAACGTCTAGAAAAAAGCGATTTAAAGGCAAGTATCCTTATTGATGGGTTTTTATGTTTGATGGGCCTACTTAGGCCCGTCCGCCCATGTTGGGCCCAAAAACCCGGCCCATAAATGAAGGGCCCATAGAAGAAGAGGTAGTTACTGTAGATAAAAGAAAATGGAGATTTTTGAATAAATGAGAAACTCTGTGCGGTTGCTACGAAATATGAAAATAAGAGAAAACACATTCTCTCGGTTTTCTACGCTCTCTAAGTTTCTCCTCCAAAACAGTATGCTCCTCGGAAGAACAGTATCAGAATTCCTAATCAAATTGCAACAACGGTGTTTAATCTGTGAAATACAAGGTATGTTTGACTTCGTAATGTACTTTATGATCGGTGTAACATGTGTTTTCTGGGCTCGTATTCCGCATACATTTTCGACGTTCGATTAAGTATTGGATCGCATTTTGGGAATCTATTTCCCAACATTGGTATCAGAGCGATATTGTTCATGTTTCCCGATTATTATTGATGTTTATGAATTGTTTTTGGTTAAAATTTCGTGAAATGCCACCGTCGATTGCTCGGGGACAGAAATCCTGACACCGCGTATTGTTCGCCCCCCGTTTTTGATATTTCGTAAATCGAAACTCGTTTCTGATAATGCAAAGTCGTAGTTCGACGAGAAAAAAGATGGGTGGCATGCCGCCGGATGCGCTGCCACGCGCGGCTAGAAGATCCGGCGTCATTAGCGCCTGCAATGCACGTGCGCAGTAACCGCACGTGCGTGCGTGACATGCATGCGGCAACTGTTGGCGCATGCGCACATGCGCTGGGGACGTGCCGGTGACATCACCTAGTAGGGTCAGTCGGTTTGGCCCGACTCGACCCAACCCGTATGCGTTGACCGTTGACCGGCGTTGACCGGTTAAAAAAAGAGAAAGAAAATAATGTTTTTTTAGTAAGTTTTTAATAAAAGAATCTCTGTAAAGCAAGCGGCAAAGCTTCTTAGACAGCTTTTCTGATTTTGTTCGTTGTGGATTATAAGTAATCCATTTTTGTTCTGCATTTGTTGCAGGAACCATGATGCGTTTTGCACGCATTCCTACATTTTTGAGAACGAACGAAGAAAATGCGAGACTTAAAGGGCTAAAAACAAAATTAGTTAATTATCGGTGGAATGACGGTGATGTAGTATCACACATGGTCAGGGTCAATCAAATGATACAAGAAATCATCTGGAATGGTTATCTTATACCGGATTATGAGAATGTGCCAACCCTAATGAACACTCTTCCACCTGAATGGCAAGCAGTGTTAAATCCCCTATGGAGGTTTCAGATTATAGGAGGCTTGCAATAGCTTTTGTAAGAGAGTACTATAGAATCAAGTTAACCAAGACTTCAACCCTTAGGTTGAGTATCACATGGCACAGAATGAATGCGCCTTGGTGGTGGCATGAGAGCTCTCCAAAGGTCTTTTCATGGTTGACCAATGTGCCTTCGAAAAAAAATTCTCAGAGAATTTTACTAAGAGATTAGAAGAGACTTTCCTAGTTTATGAGATAAATGAGAATAATTGGGTTTAATTATTTATTTTTTCTTAGATTAGTTTTAGATGTTTTAGTTGTAAATATCTTTTTCTATATTGATATATTTCCTCTGAATATATTACTTAGTGTAAATGACATATTTAAGTGTTGAAAGTTCAATGTTATCTATCATTGTAAATTGGTATGTTAATTTACAATTCTTTGTGGGAAGTTTAAGAAAGTTTTTGTGACTTTGCTGAACTTATTTTTTGCATGAACAATTATGTTAATGATGATTTCAAGTTAGGATTTTGGATGATGATTGGAAACATAGTGACCTTTTGATTTTGAAACCTTATTTGAAATTATTCATTAATATGATGAGTTTGTACAAAATGGATGCATAAATGATATGTATTAATAATTCGTGCATATGTGTATGATATGTTCAGATCGATGGCTTCAGCCACTAAAAGCATAGTCACTGAATTGAACAAAGAAAAGAAATTGAACGGCGAGAATTGTGAAATATTTAATATGAAAATTCAATATGTGCTTGAAAAGCAATAAACACCGAAAGCTTTTAACCATGTTATGGAAGAAGCTTTGTGCCACCTTGAGCTAGCAGAGGACCGCTTAAAGGCATTTGAGCCGGAAATTGATATTTGATGTGCTGGTTCTAGCTCAGAAGGGGCTTCGAGCTCTAAGCGCAGGCGCATTGATTCGTTCAAAATGTGAAAAATTTAAAGGGTGAAATGTTATAATTGTCATCAGAATGGTCACTATGCTCGCGACTATCATGAGCCAAAGAAGGTAGACACCCCTTGTACTCTTAAGAACTTCGCTTATATGTCAAGTTCTGCATTCTTAACTGAATCTAATCCTTTGTGGACTGTAAGATTCGGGAGCAACAGGCCATGTAGCGAAGGATAGGTGGAATTTCGACGAGTATCGACTGGAACTAAGTGGATCTATGTAGGAAATAACTCCAGAACCGAAGTAAAAGGGATTGGCACCTGCCAATTGAACATGTGTGGTGGACGCACTTTGTTCTACATGATTTATTATATGCTCTAAAGATTCATCGGAATTTAGTATCTATTCTAGTGTTGATAAATCTTGGTTTTTGTTTGAACTTTCATAATAGTGGTATGGATTTGTATTTGAATACAAATTACTATGGTTGTGGTTATTTCTAGATGGTTTTATTGTATAGAATGTTGATTGTGGTGATATCAATGTTTGTTATTCTCTTTTCACATCTTCTAATTCATATGATAATGACGTGAATGTGTGGCATACTAGACTTGATCATATTGGCCAACACTGTATGAATAGGCTAGCCAAATAGGGCTTATTGGGCAACATTGAAAAAGTCAATCTACCCATATATGTGAGTATTGCCTTGTAGGGAAAACGATAATGAAACAATTTGGAAAATGTAAAAGAGCTGAATTTCCATTGCATTTAATCTATTATGACATCTGTGGTTTAATGAATGTGAGAGAAATGCACGTAGCTGTTTATTTCATCATATTTATAGATGATTATACTCAATTCGGACATATCTATTTGATTTCTCATAAATTTGAAGTATTGAGTTGTTTCAAAAAGTTTATGAGCTTGGTTGAAAATTAATTAGATAAGAAAATAAAAGTATTGAAATCCGATTGAGATTGAGAATATTTATATGATGAATTTAGAAATTTATGTGATGAAAAAATAATAGAAAGACAATTGTCTATTCCATATACTCCTTAACAAAATGGTGTTGTGGAAAGAAAAAACAGAACCCTACTAAAAATGATTAGGTTTATGATGGTGCATGCAAACTTAGCTATCACATTTTGGAGTGATGCTTTATTAATTGCTACCTATATACTTAACATTGTGCTTTCCAAATCAATTACTTACACTTCATATGAGTTATGGACAGGTAAAAAATTGGACTTAAGTTTTCTTAAACTGTGGGGTTGTGCTGTCTATACTCATGAGTCCTCTCACAACTTTGGGAAATTGGGTCTAAGAAGAGTATTTTCATAAGATACTCAGAACACTTGCAAATGGTATGTGTTTATAGGTGAGTAGGAAAGTGAGAGTATAACCGAATTCGAATCACGGGATGTCACATTCTTGGATAATGAATTTCCTAATAAGCGCGAAATATGTGAGAATTACTCCATATTTGAAACATTGGATCAAGATAATGAACTTAGTGGAGTTCGTTATTATCTAATCCGAGTGGGAGTATAATGGAGAATGATGTGCAAAGTGTACAATATCCCATACAGCGAATAAGTCGCAAAAGTGTTCCCCGTCGACGTTTTGACATTGAAGGGAAAACTTTTATGGTTGCTCCACAAGATGAAGATGAGCTAAGAAATGTAAATGAGGCTCTAAATTGCTCTAGTAAGGAAAAATGGATGCATGCAATGGAAGATGAGATTGAGTCAATGAAGTCAAACCACGTTTGGAAACTGGTTAATCTTCTAAAGAGATGCAAAATCATTGGGAACAAGTGGGTTCTCAAAATAAAGAATAAAGTTGATAGCTCAATAGAAATACATAAAGCTTGTCTTGTAACGAATGGGTATAATCAATAAGAAGAAATTGATTATGAGGAAACATTTTCTTTTGTAGTGAGATTTACCTTGATTCGCATAATTCTGGCATATGATTTTACAATGATTGATGAGGATCAATGTGTATATATCAAAAGATTGATCATATTATTATATGTTGATGATATACTGATTGCCGGAAGCAATATGGAGTTTTTTAATACTATCAAGAGTTGGTTATCTTTCAACTTTGAGATGAAAGACATGGGTAATGTTGCATACATTCTTGGAGTTAAGATTTCAAGAGATCGTTCGAAGAGATTATTATCTCTCTCGCAAGAAACATACATAAATAGGGTTCTTAAACGATTTCGTATGCAAGATTGTAAACCCATAGATACTTCTATTGTAAAAGGTAAATGATTGAGTCATAGAATGTGTCCAAAGACTCCACAAGAGAAAGAACAAATGCAATATGTTCCTTATGCTAGTGTTGTTGGAAGGTTAATGTACGATATGATGTGTACAAAACTTGACATATGTTTTGCAGTTGGAATGGCGAGTAGATACCAATCCAATCCAAGTCAAGCACATTGGAAAACCGTTAAAAGAATACCGAGGTATTTGAAGGGAACTGCTGATTATACGCTGAGTTACCAAGGAAAGGATCTGCGACTTGAAGGCTATTTAGATGCTGATTGGGGAGGAGATTTAGATGAAATAAAATCTACATCTGGATTTATTTTCTTATTGAATAATGGCGCCATATCTTGGAGTAGTAAGAAACAAACATGTATAGTCTTGTTCACGATGGAAGCTGAGTTTGTGGTATTATCAGCAGCAATTCAAGAAAATGTTTGGCTTAAGAGATTTTTGGATAATTTAGGTGTTATTGAGAATGCTGCAAACTCATTGTTGATTAACTGTGATAGCCAAGCAACAATAGCGTACACCAAAGATCCAAAATATCATGGCAAGACCAAACATATAGATACCAAATATAATTTTGTCAAAAATATCATTGCACGAAAAGATGTGAACTTACAGTACATATCTATGCATAGAATGGTAGCAAATCCTATGACAGAGCCAATACCTAGAGATGTGTTTTGTGGCCATGTGAAATCTCTAGGACTGCATAAAGGCTGATGTACTGAATATTGTAATTTCCCTGAAGTGTTCACATTTAATGAATTTATGTTTTCATTATTAATGCCCATGAGTCTTTGTTGACGTTTATACATCTTAATGCTTAGTGCATTATATAAAATTGAGAAAGTATGTCGGACAGATAAAAGATTAGTTCATTCACACGGGTAATCGCCTCTATTTATTATGTGATAAATAGAGATGAGACGGTTTTTTAAGCTTATTATCTAAGTGATAATCGAGAGCTCAAGCTTAAAATATATATGTCACCTTAACTAAGTGTTAAGATGATGACATAACTATTCACTATGTCCGAAAGTAAAATAACCGACATATTTTACTTTTGAGTTATGATGAATTCTGTGAAAAAGTAGATATGTGAACTCAAGTTAGACATTAAGTATGTCTGAACTATCATATGTACGGTATTGAAGGTGTAGACATGTGGCATTCCAAAACTTTAGGTGATCCTCGGATAAGTGACAATCACCGAGCTGTGACCTTGTTCTTAATTTACAAGCATCAATTTGTATTTGTTCTTTTGAATTAGAATGTTTTAATTATATCCTTTTAAAACAAAGGGATGGGATTCAATTTTTGCCTAAGAATTTTATGTGCAAATTTAAATTATATTTAACGGGCCGTAAGATTTTGAAATATATATATATGTGTGTGTGTGTGTGTGTGTGTGTGTGTACTTGTATATATATACTAAGCAATTTAAATTGGTTATTAAATCAAATTGAATAGAGATTAAATACTAACTTATAATAAAAAAAAAAGGGGATTAAGGCCCCATTTTCTTGGACTCTTGGGCCCAAGCAGGCCCAAGAACACCCCAAGGGTGTCGCTCGAACCGGAAAGGGGGGGGGGGAAGGAGCATGCCATTCAACCAAAACACTTGTCCTTTGTTTAATTTCTTACATGCAAAATGGAGATAATTAATTAATCAAAGAACAAAACAAAGGGGGAGGGGGCTTCGCACGGAGAGGAGGAGAGACCGAGAGAGAGATTGAGAGGAAACCAAGCCAAAGAGAGAGGGAGTCGTGCGGGCAACAGGGGAAAGGAAGGAAGGGCCGCCTCTCGCCGTGTCCGTGCAGCCGCCGTCGACGCCACTGGACCCTGTCGCCGACCGGCCAAGCCATGACTGCCGGACCTCCAATTTTCGGACAACCCTTGTGTGAGAGAGTTCAAGGCAAGCATTTGTTCTTCAATCTATGTTGTTGCAAGTTGTTTTGCCTGGAAAAGAAGTGAGATAGGTGAGGAACATGGAGTACTTGAGCTGCATGTGGAGTCTTTGGTATGTAGGAGGGTGTTAGACCAAGAAAACTAGTGGTGGATGAGGTGCATGTGCTAGATTTCGAATTTCATGAAGTGTGAGTGCCGAATTTTTGAACTTGCAAGTGAAACCAAATGAATTTGAGATTCTGACCATGAGGAATTTTAGTGATAATCATGCTGTGGTAAGGTGTATTGTGTGTATGGACAAAGAGTATAATGATGGGAGGTCGAAATCTAATGTATAGGAGGAGTTTTGTGAACTTGTGAACTGTTTTTGTGAAAAACAGTGTGACCTCCGGAAACATTTTAATTTTTCTGTAATTATCTGGCCACAATTTGATTTCGAGCCCTTGATGAAAGTTTTAGAGCACATCTTCATGAATAACATATCCAAAATTCAGAGAAAACGAACAAAGTATGACCATCGAAATAATTTTCCTATGAAAATATGAAATCTGGAATTTTACAGAATATTGGGTAGGAAGAAAATCGAATTTTTACCCTCGGTGCATATGGAATATGACCTAGTGTCCTTCTTGATATTTGTTTCTATTGGTCTTATTGATAACGTGTCAAAATTTCGTAATTTTCTGAGCTCGTTTAGTAATTAATTCGGAATTGTTGCTAAAACTGCGAAATTGTAGAAATTAAGTTACTGTTTCGAGATTTTCATAAAATTGTCCTATATAAAGTATAGTTCTCGAATTGCCATGTGACTTGATGATGCTGATGGTGGGAGGTTTGTGACTTGATGATGCTGACAGTGGGATATTGTGATTGATAAAAAGTTTGTGAGATATCTTGTTTGGCATATGATGATGCATTTGTGAATTAAAATGTGAATTGTTATCCATTGAACCCTCGAGTTAATGATGCCCCGGGAGTTGGGAAGTCAAAAGGATCGAAAGAGTCGATGCCTTGTGGATGCCCAGTGGCCCTAAGAGGTTGAATGCTGGAGGTATGCCATGGGAGTTTCGGGATGCCCGGTTGTATGCTTGTCGATACGTAAACCCGGATGGCCGAGCAACCATCCTCATGGTGAGCTTCGGAGATTTATTCTCGTGATGCCAGGTGGGGTACAAGATGCTTGGAGGCGCGATATGCTCCGGATGCCCAGTGGCCTTGGTGGCTAAATGCCGGAGGTTTTCGCGATGCCAGGGTGGATGCGAATGCCTGGAGGGACGCAAACACTGGTCCTCTAGGGAATGAAATTTTCAAAGGCTAAATAAATTATGTGTGATTTGGTTATGTGGCACATGATTTTTATGAGATTGCAATTGTCCAATATTGAAAATTTCCATATCATAAATGCCTATTACCCCTTTGATTTTCTACCATGTTTATCTGATATAAAATTAAATGCTGATTGTATGCTTGATATAGTTTGTTGAATCTTTTGCTGCTGAGTGGCTGTACTCACCCCGTTTGGGGACTAACATTTCAGATTAAGATGCATTTACTACCCGTCTCTCGTGGCACCTTCTATGGCGTGCCGGTCGACGTCAAGTGCTCATGTTCCGAGCACATCTGTGTTAGGGTGCGGGGATTGGTATTCGTTCGCATCCGTGTGCTTGTTATGTACGATGTGGGCCTACCCGGAGGCCCTGTGGTGCAGGAGTTCCTCTCAGTGCATGTTTGCCACGACGAGATCATGATGGGGATGCTGCCGCCGTCGCCAGCTGATGGACCGAGTTGGGTGTGATCGACCCCCGGGTGATGGGTAGCTAGTGAAGCTTTTTTTTTTTACTGCCGGCACTAACTGATGGGTTTAAGCTGATGATCGTGTATAGAGTTGGACGCTTTTGGTTACATCCGAGTTTTAGATAGCCTTGGCCTTTTGTAGTTCTAACTCATGTTGCCCATCAAATTATATAAATAAAAGTGCTTGGTTTATCTTATAAAAATATTTAGTATGTGTGCATCATTTCGATATGTTTGGATTGGGGAGGTGTGAAGTCGCTTCCGCTCTACTTTCTATTTTGCGCCGGGACCGTAAAAAGTAAATAACAATCTCGGAAATGAGTTAATATTATAATACGTATTTCATATTACGTATGCATGAGACGACTAATAAGAGTGGCAAAAGTTTTGATTTCAACTTTTATGCCATGTGAGACTCTTGAGGAAAAGAGTCCCTCAGTTAAGTGCTCTTATGACTCTTACTTATTCTCAAGATTTTTATTTAGTGTTTACTATCTTAGAATGTTGTCAATGATCATGAATTGATCCAATCTAATGGGACATTTTTAGAAAAGCAAGTTGAACTGAAATTAAGAGTTTCAAGAAAAGAGGAAGATTAAATTTGGAGAATCATATTCTAGTTTTGTATTCACTAGTCGACCAATTATGATTGTTTTTGGGATAATCATAATTGTGAATACAATATATATCATTGTTAAAAAGAGATCAAGAGAAAAATAAATGTGATCGATCGATGTGGAGTAATACATACTAAATCTACTAAAAAATGTATTGCCCATTACGAGCTGCTATATACTCCTAATAGATGTATGGCAATGAGCTCTCAAAGTATGCTGGTTGCACGGATTATTACCGATATGAATGTTGCAGAGAGATAAAGAGGATTCTGTTCGGTCCACTATGTTCGAGTGAGAGATGATGGGTTTTTATGTTTGATGGGCCTACTTAGGCCCGTCCGCCCATACTCGGCCCATAAATGAAGGGCCCGTAGAAGAAGAGGCTGTTACTGTAGATAAAAGAAAATAGGGATTTTTGAATAAATGAGGAAGTTTGAGTGGTTGCTACGAAATTTGAAAATAAGAGAAAACACGTTCTCTTGATTTTCTACGCTCTCTAAGTTTCTCCCCAAAACAGTACGCTCTTCGGAAGAATAGTATCATAATTTCTCATCAAACTGCAACAACGGTGTTTAATCTGTGAAAGACAAGGTATGTTCGACTCCGTAATGTACTTTATGATCGGTGTAACATGTGTTTTCTGGGCTTGTATTCCGCATACATTTTCGGCGTTCGATTGAGTATCGGATCACATTTTGGGAATCTGTTTCCCAACACTTATCATCAGCAACAATTTCTGATTAAACATTAGACAATTTATTGAGTTCAGTTTACTGTTGGATTTGCGACACATGTACTCATGGATAATTATATATCTGAACCCGTCCAACGACAAAGGTGTATGATAGTGAACGTAATAAGATGATCAACCTATTAATTTCTCAAACTAATGTAAGTTAAGGAAAATTTCAAATTAGAGTTTGAAATACTTCAAATTTTTTATAAGAGTCTAAAGTGAACATTTTTAAATATGGATCTAAAGTGTCATTATTTTTTCAAATAAGAGCCTTAAGTGATTACGTTAGTCTCAACAAAGGACTTGACCTCAACAGTCGGTCAAGGGCATTTATGTTCGTTTGCTTTTTCTTATTTTCTTTATTTTTTAAGAAAAACTAAAAAAAAAAACACAAATTAAAAAAAAAAAACCTTTGGCAAGGTCCTTTTTTGAGAATGATTTGAATAGGCTTTTATACACTTAGGCTGCGCATGGTAAAATTTCTTGGCTGGGGAAGAGTTTTTTTTCAGAAATAGTTCTTTTCTATTTCTATTCTGGGGAACAATTTCTGAGCAAAAGAACCTGTTTGGTAACTGCACAAAATTTCTATTTCTGGAACAAAAAAAAGAACAGAAACCTGTTTGGTAACTGCACAAAATTTCTATTCCAAATTTTAATTTAAAAAAAAATTAAAAATAAGAAAAATGAATAGATTAGATATTACATAAAATTGACAAGATCAAAATATTATTAGATTAATAATACATTTACTTAGGGGTAAGAATTCTAGTCGAAGATGAACCTGTAACATAGGTGGTATTGTAATGGAACGTGAGCTATTATCTTATATCTCTGTGTGAGGATCTTTACTCACATAGTTTATAGCCTATTGAATTTAGGTAGCGTTTTGAACTATAATTTTCAATAATATATTTTCTTTTTGCGAATTTTAATGTTTGGTATAGCAAATATTGCGGAAAAAGCACAATGGATATTGTTAGCCAAATTAATTTGAAGTGATTTCCTTGGAACTAAGTTTTTACTCTTTAAAAAAAAAAAAATTGTAATTCTAGTGCATGCATGGCTTGGGGATTTTAGTCTTCTAATCTTGACATGGATGTCGGGTTGGGGTTGGAAATTTCCAACTATTGGAATGGTTCATGCATGGCGTGGCTTTACTGTCATTATGCATTTAGTTCATAGTATGCTCCTAAAACACTTAGTAAAGACCTCGGTCTCTTGTATTTTGAGCCGTCGATGCATCCCATCTTGATGCTACTTTTTACCTTGCTTCTTCCGAATTACAAACTATTTCATTTTCGTGTTTCACATAAGCTTATAAGGTTTTAGCTAATTTTGATGAAAGGAGATGTTTTTACTCTCCTCTTTTGCTTTTTTTCTTTCTTGACTAGGATGCAAGCTTCGAACGGCGGTTTGTAGGTCTTTAAGTGTCAACTATACAATAGCTTACAATTTGCTTCTCCTCTGTTTGTCCACATTTATGATACATTCAATGGCATTTGTGCTCATGGAGATATAATTTGATGACCTTAATACGATTAATAGAAATGTATTCATAATAGTTTACAAACACATTGCAAAAGTGCTTTCACCAAAAAACAAAAACACATCGCAAAAGTCGGAAATAAAAAGTCATGGAATCTCTTGCATATTGTGATCCATTGCCATCATATTTGCAATATTTTTCCTGATCATATTTATCTCAGCCGCCTCATCACCTGGTGTATCATCTACAACCTCATCTTGTGTAGGTCCAAATGGATACTCCGGATCTCCATATAGGGCAAAGTTCCTGTCCATCTTGTCTTGGTCGCGAATATAATTATGTCTTTTCTATCCTCTATGCCAAAGATATCACGGGACTCATGCTGCACATAATATCCAGCTCAAACTAATTAGTAATATCGACCAATCGAAGCCGAGCTGGGTGATATTTTCCAATAGCTGATCACCTCACTTCATATAGAGCATTCTTGGAATAAACATTCAAGTGCCAGGTTTGATTAGATGATTGGCATCCGCTGTTGAATGTTCTTCCCAAAGAGGCGGTTAAAAGGTAATATGATGTCTCTTTGATGGAACTAATGATGGTACATACATATTCCAAGTATCTTCCAGCCATGATTAGAATACAATCTAGAATACAGGGGCCATCATATAACACACAAGAACAAAGCACACATGGAATCAGCAGTCACATATGGAATAGTAAACAACATCTCATAAATAATTGGCAGTGATAATTTAGGTGATGAACTTCTCCAAAGGTTTGGGAGCTTCAACAATGTCTGCAAGGTATTATGATGAGTTTTTGCCATATATTTGGCAGTCGGCCATGTGTTGTGTTACTTGGGAACAGTCGTTGGTTGCTGTTGCGTGATGCAATGAATATTTCCACCACCTAGTACAATTTCCCTAGCACCCTCAATTCTCACCACCTGATGCAAGCATCAACTTGTCAGTATCTTCGGTAGAGAAAAAAAGGTGACGATCAGATACTTAAAACAATCATGTTTTGTGCCCTTGTGCACGTGTTTCCATTTGTAAGTGTGCTTCACAGCGTAAGACACCAAGTAAGACACTGAATAAGTTCATTTCCCCCTTGAGAAACGATACCAAAGCTAGTTGAGATTCTAGGCAGATCAACCAATGGACAGAACCTGATATTCCATAGCTAAATTTGTCATTTTTCCCCTCGGAGGTTGGGGGCGAGCACAGGAAAATAATCTTGAGAAGGGAAGGTTAAGAACAGCTCATGTCCTTGACTTGGTTCTACAGAAGACTGCAAAACAAATTGAGAGAAGACTAGATAGTGTTACATACCCGACCATCTGGGAAAGCATGACCCAGGACACGAGCAGCTTCATCATCCCACTTTGGATCCCCAAATTGTGGTACAATGACTGCTTGATTAGCAATATAAAAGTTGACGTATGAAGCAGCAAGTCTTGTACCCGGCAGTCTTGGTACTGCATCACCATCCTGTTGTAAATTATAGGACAGTCACTGGATGGACAATGTGTTTTGTTTTTCATCAACACCGCGGATGATTTTTTTGGGCCAAAATTGAAGACATCGTGGAAGATTCAAGTGTAAGTCGAAAGCTGCATCCTAATTAAATCAAAAGATCTATGCAGAAAGCTGAGACATTGGAAAGCTCGGAAACTTCCAAAACATCATAAGAACTTTAAAGAAATATGCATGAGGGTCTTGCTTATCAAGCACAAAACAATACTGCAATTTTAGGATGGATGAATGCTTCCATTTGGATATATGGTTCCATCTGTTACCTATCATTTGACAGAAAGCCAAATAGAAAGCCAAATAGACTATGACGAACCATTTGTTTCGGCTTAAATCCGTCATCACAGTCTCAAGTGCTGCGAGTATTCTTCGCTTCTTGCATATCAAATTTGGTCAACCAAATTAGAACAGACGCATCAATGCTCAGAAAAGCGGCATGTTCTAAGAGATGCACTCTTCAATCGGAGCAAGAAGACAAGAATCGGGAAGCGGCAGGGGAGGGAAACGGAGAGACACAGATAGAGACAGAGACAGAGACAGAGAGGGAGGCTCACATTGAGAAAAGCAGCGTCCAAGTAGGAGACGTTGATCTCGACGGAGACACCCGTGAAGAGGGAGATTCGGTCGGAGCAGAGAGGTTACAGCGAGACTTGGCGAGGAGCTTGTTGAGCTCGATGCGAGACTTCTGGGCGGGCGTGAGATCAGAGGAGGAGGAGGTTGTTCCGTCGCGCGAATCGAATCTCCGCCGCGAAGGAGAGGGATTGGCGACGAGCTTGGCAGGCAACGGAACGGAGGCCACAAGACTGGTGATGACAAGACTGCCGACGATGGGACCGGCGGCGACGACGGGACCGGAGGCGACGGGATGGGCGGCGACGGGAGGTGATTTCTCTCGGACAGAGGTCGCGGGCTTCGGAAGAGGTGAGCTCTAGCGGCGACGGGACCAGCGGCGACGGGACCAGTGGTGACGACGGGACCGGCAGGGGCGACGGGACGGGCGGCGACGGGAGGTGATTTCTCTCGGGCAGAGGTCACGGGCTTCAGAAGAGGTGAGCTACAGCGGCTACGGGACCAGCGACGACCTCACCAGCGGCGGCGACTGGACCGGCAACGAAGGACCGGCGACGACGGGACCGGCGGTGACAACGGGACGGGCGGCGACGGGAGGTTTCAGAAATCGGACAGAGGTCGTGTAGGAAGGAAGAGCTGAGCTGAGAAGGAGCGTGAGTTGAGGGGGGGGGGGAGAAAGAGGAATTAGGTTTTTGTTCCTCATTTTTATTCCCGGGAAGAGAAGTGATTTTTTTTTGTTTCTCATTTCTCTTCCCAAACCATTTCTGAGCTAGGTTTTTATTCCTGGGAACAGAAAAATTATGTGGCGTTAACAAACAGGTTTCTGTTCTTTTTCTGTTCCCGGGAACAAAAGAACAGAAATTTTGAGGAAGAGAAATGTTATCATGCAGGGCCTTAGATTCTTATTTGATAAAAGATTCATTTCATACTCTTATTTGAGAAATTAAGAGTACTTAAGGCTCTTATTTGAAAATTTTCCTGTAAATTATTATTAATAAAAAAATGTTTTCCAAATCAATGATTAGTTCGAAAATGACTATTTTATTTGGAATAAAAATATGAAGAAAAAAAGGTTTCACACCTGGCAAGGAATGCAAATTTTGTTCGGTTCAATTTTAATCATTCGAACCACTTTTTTCTTTTCCTTCAAATTTTTTTTCCGCGGTCAAACAACATTATTTATTTTTACTTTCCATACCAGAATAATCATAAATTATTATTATGTCCACTGTCGACGTAATTTTTAAAATTTTAATTTTAATTTTTTTCTCTTTCTACCGGACGCGTTTCGGCGATTACGAATGCTTTCCCGCGATCACCACCAACCTCTCATTTCCTCCTCCTCCTCTCGCGTCACCCTCAGATAAGGCGCCTCTCTCTCTCTCTCTACACCTCCGATCGGCCATGGCGGAAGCCGCTTCGAGGATCTTCCACACCTCACTCCTCCCGCCCTTCTCCCCGCTCCGCAGCGGACCCCACAAGCCTCGCCCTCGCTTCCCGCCCGGCCCCTCGCCGGCGCCGGCGACGGCGACGAAAGTGGTTTGCTCGGTTCCGGCCGCCGCCGCCGCCGCCGCTAGGGAGTCGGAGGCGCGGAGGATGATCCCCTGGGGATGCGACGTCGACTCCCTGGAGAACGCGTCGGCGCTGCAGGGGTGGCTGTCGGACTCCGGCCTCCCGCCGCAGAAGATGGCGATCCAGAGGGTCGACGTCGGGGAGCGGGGGCTCGTCGCGCTGAAGAACGTAAGGAAGGGCGAGAAGTTGCTGTTCGTGCCTCCTTCGCTCGTGATCACCGCGGACTCGGTGAGGTTACTGCGCGCCGTGGCTTTGGTTTCGAGCAGAATATGATCATCCCTATCTACTGCGTAATTTCTAGTAGAGTGTCGGAAGCTTTAAAATTTGATATACAGTGAGGGTAAGGTAGGCTGGTAAGTTTCGATTGTTGTTCGGTATAACTTAGCAGGTCACAAACTGAGTGATTTCTCGTGAATTGCATCATTTCGGCATCAAGGGCTTGGCTTTCATGCGCCAAAGAGATGAATATAATGTGGTACATAAAAGCCAGTTCACGGTATTCCTGGAACATTGCACAAGAAAGAAAGTATATAATTTTCTCTGTCTGGAGAGCTATGGAATTAGATCAGGTTAGGTGTTGGATCCGATTTATTTAACTGTCGTGTCGTTCTCGAGTAATGAATTCGGCACCCGAATTGGCAGATGCTGTTCACAAATTCTGGTTTGGAAGTTTGTGATGGTCGTCCACTACTTGCTAGATTCATTAATCAAGAAACTTTTTGTCTCTCTGCTTTTTATGGTGGTAGGAGTGGAGCTGTGCAGAGGCTGGTGAAGTTTTAAAGAGAAATTCAGTGCCAGATTGGCCATTGCTTGCTACATACTTGATTAGCGAAGCAAGTTTAATGGGGTCTTCTAGGTGGAGCAATTATATCTCGGCCCTGCCCAGACAGCCTTATTCGCTTTTATACTGGTAGTTCCTCTACTCTTTCACCTACTTACAAGTTAAATAGCTTGTTTCTATTTTTATGTTTCAATTTATTTGATTAAGGATCTACTCTCAGATTTTCATTTCAGGACGCGTGCAGAACTGGACAGATACTTGGAAGCATCACAAATCAGAGAACGAGCAATTGAAAGGATTACTAATGTCATTGGAACGTAAGCTGGCCCTTGGCTTTGCCACTAACGTTCCCATATTTCGCGATGATTTTCTTCTACTTGATTTCTGAGATCATGATTTTCAAAGGGTGGACTCTGATATTGATTTCCTGTGCAGATACGATGACCTAAGGTCCAGGATATTTTCCAAGCATCCTGAATTATTTCCTGAAGAGGTATTTAGCTTAAATATAAGTGTTGATATCCTAGAATGCTTAAGATTATTTTAGAAATATTTGGTAGCAGTAAACCCGCATTTAGTAAACCTTTGCCTTCACTTTTAGACTTCCATATGTAATGCTGGAATTTGTTGACATTCAATATTGTAACTAGCATTTTAATTTTGTTTCTCAAGTTATTTGTTTTGTCCCGGATTCTCTTTTTTAGAGATTCTGAACTCTGAAAACGAGTTCTTCTCTTACCCTATAGTCATTGAATTACAGGTATTTAATTTGGAGACATTCAAGTGGTCATTTGGCATTCTTTTCTCCCGCTTGGTAAGGAACTCTCAAATCACAACTCTAAGATGTGTATCACCAAAATCACTCTTCCAGTTATTTTAGAGATCAAAATTGGATAAATATCTTTTAGCTTGTCCATCACAGATGTAAGGAAAGTCTGTAATTAAAAGAATTAAATCTGCCAATGGCATCTAGATGAAGTATTCATTCATTTATATCCAATAATGTGTGCCTGTGATTCCCAATGCTGATGGATTGTTCATAACCAACTGTTAATGAAGAACTACAGTTCATTTCTGTAGGAAGAGGGCAGAAGGATCGTAAAAAATAGTAACGTCCTATAGAAAGAAATGATGTATCATCAATATTTGTTTTGGAAAAAGAATCAAATAATCGAGCCATTATTTTATAATCTGTCCCAGTGTATATTTGGCTATTGAGTGTTTTTAACTGTTTCTGGGATGGGGTGGTTAAAACAATGACATTTGATTTAAATATTGCTTTCAAACAGGTCCGTCTACCTTCAATGGATGGAAGGGTTGCGTTGGTTCCATGGGCAGATATGTTGAATCACAGTTGTGAGGTGTGTTGATCATTTTTCATGTCAAACTACATGTTTTCTTTAGGATATGATGCTTAAAAGAGAACCTCCGACTGGCCTAGGTTGAAACTTTTCTGGATTATGATAGTGCATCACAGGGAATTGTCTTCACAACTGACCGCCCCTATCAAGCAGGCGAGCAGGTAACTCTCTACAACTCAAAACTGTTTTAAGAAAGAGATGTGGAAGTCTTCTGATTTCTTGATTTGGCTTGTGCAGGTTTTCATATCATATGGCAGGAAGTCTAATGGAGAACTCCTACTGTCTTATGGGTTTGTTCCTAAAGAGGGCACAAACCCAAGTGATTCAGTAGAGTTATTACTGTCACTGAAGAAGTCCGACAAAAGTTACAGCCAAAAGCTAGAAGCTCTAAGGAAGCATGGCTTATCTGCGTAAGTAATCTAATTTTGCTGCATCAATTTAATTTGCTCCAACATCAACATCTGGTCGCAACCCCTGAACCATCTATGACTAATATTTTGTTAGTATCATCCTGTTTGAAGCAATTTATGCACTAACATCCACATCCGATTGAGGCATTAAGTTTGATTCACCATTAGTCTCAATGTAATAGCTCATCTATATCCATTGGCATCGTGTAATACAAATGTTTGTCCTTGATATTTATTACTTACATCTTGGTTTGAGAAGCAAGTTATCTCTGTCTTGGCAGCTCCCAGTGTTTTCCCGTACAAATAACTGGCTGGCCGGTAGAGTTAATGGCGTATGCCTATTTATCTGTTAGCCCTCCCAGCATGAGCAGTCAATTTGAGGAGGTATTAAGTTTTACTTTGAGAAATACAATGTCATATTGTTATTTTATCATTATAAAGCTAGTATTTCTTTGCAGTTGGCAGCTGCAGCTTCAAATAAAACAACAACTAGGAAGGACATGAGATTCCCTGAAATAGAGGAACAAGCATTGCAATACATGCTAGACAGCTGTGAATCGAGTATATCTAAGTACTCGAAATTCTTGCAGGTGAATATTCTGCCTTTGTGACAGAATGTGTGCAGTTTTATAACTTACATCAACTTTTAAAATGCACCAATCTATAGTTTCGTCGTCGTGGGAGAGTCAAATCCCACCTTGAGAAGTGATAATGTGACTATTGACCCTGTTGCTTCTTTCTCAATCTAATATTTCAGGAGAGTGGATCAATGGATTTGGACGTGACTTCTCCGAAACAACTCAACCGAAGATTGTTTCTGAAACAGTTAGCGGTAGACTTATGCACTAGTGAGAGAAGGATACTTTTCCGAGCCCAATATGTAAGGAGTCTAATATGCACCATTTTTTGATTAGTTGCATCTATGCTGTTTGATATATTCTTATGGCAGTATTGTCAGATTTGCCAAGAGTCATTATGGTCACTGTTCTATGCAGATAACATATGTGTAACATGGCATATGAATATCTGCAGCCAAAAATATCAATTTTTGAGCTTACCCAGTGTGGCTATTCGTTTCAGATTCTGAGAAGAAGATTGAGAGATCTAAGGAGTGGCGAGCTGCGAGCTTTGACATTATTTAATGGGCTCAGAAAGCTCTTCAAATGAGTATGGGAGAACATGGTGATACTTAAAAAGGCCAACTCTCAGATCTGTTGGGATCTCAATGTGACCTCGGATTAAAATCCGACTTTGGCGTCAATTGAGTATGAGGACTTCGGCATCAACCGAGGTCAAGCAGGCATACAATCATCTTCCCGTCCCACTATGAACTTTGATTCTACTTTTAGATTGCAAAGTATGGAGGGGATAGCAGAATGTCATGCTGCAAATGATGATGCACGCTCTGTTTCTAAATCGTTTTGGCTTTTGAAATTTTAGATCAGACAGAAAAACGTGCGATCGACATTTCATGTTTAGTTTTGTTTCCAAAGTGATTTATCACCCGACACCTATTTGGAGTACTTTGATTTTGAATTTCTCCAACTCTTATTTGGTTCAATCTAGCAAATCTCCACTTTTGAGGTCGAAACTGCTTGAGCAGAGTGTTCTGCCAGGACTATGTGGAGTCTGGGGTGTGTGCAGGTGATGAAATTTATAGATAACTTTAATTTGTCGTCAAAGCTCTCCAAGTTAACATTCACAAATTAGTGAAACAGTTGGATATATTTGAAACCATCAAATAAGCCCAGGCAACATTTGTAAATTATTATGATAAATTTATTTAAAACTAATTTTTTGACAACGAAAAACTCCAAATTGGTATATTTGTAATAAATTTACCCTTCGTTGGTTTTATTTTCAAATTGCTGAATTAGATGACACGTGATAACTAATAGGTGTACTAATTTGGTTTTTTTTTTTTTTTCGTTTATCATAAATGTACACGTTTTATGGTTTTTTGTGGTATCATAAATTATTGGAATAGCCGATGATTTTGAAACAATCAAATCAACGGTAGTAATTAACTCAAATATCCATTTGTAGTTTCATCCAAGAGTTGTCAAATTAAAGCTTTGCAAAATACTGTCAGTAAATTATTAAGGTAGTCAGCAATTATGAAATAATTGGTAAATTCGTATAAGAGATGGTAACTTTAATATGCCTCTAACTATAATAAATGAATGTTGATAAATTATGGGGACGGATGATGTTGTCAAAACAATCTAGTATACGTCAGTAAATGAACTCAAAACAATAATTTATAAATATTAAGAAGATTAGTAACATGAACAAGTTGGCAAACTGTGCGAATAAATTTAACATCTTGGCGACGACAACAATTGGAATGGCTGGTAATTTCAGACAATCAAATAAACATTAGCAAAATGATTTAAATAAGAGTTAGTAAATTCAATATGCTGGTAAGCCCGCCTATCAATGTCGGTAATACATTCAAATAAGAGCTAGTAAAGCTGAAACAGATTGGTACATTAACACGCGGAAAGTTAGTGATCACCCAAATCAAGGCTTGTAGTTTTCTAAACCAGTTATTAAATTTATTGCACCGATAACTTTAACAACTAAATATTGTTAAATTATCGAATTATTTGGTGAAATGATTGGGAATTTAAAAGAGATAATTACATGAGTGGTTCCTAAACCTTGACTTAATGCACAATATCGCTTTTGAACTTTTAATTTATTTAATATAATCTATGAATTTTTGTTACATGTTTGATTTAATCCATTGACTATATAAAATGCATTATTGTCCCTGAACTTGAATCAATGAAATGATTGTATTGAACATTTATATATAGTTCATATACTCTTGCCTTGGAGCTTCGTCAATAATTGAAGTAATTGATGTAGCCCTTTTTGAACTAAAGTTTATGAACCATATTAATTAATTAAAAATTCATTGAGGACATCATATATTGGACCAAAGTTGAGGGGTCATTTGTGTCATTTTAATATTCCAGTCCGCTTGTAATGACACTCTAGCATTTCTCATGTTTTTTTTTTAATATCCTAAAGAACCTCAAATTGGTACATTTGTAATAAATTTATCCTAAATCAATTTTTTGACCATTAAAAATTCCAAACTTGTACACTCATGATAAATTTACCCTAAACTAATTTTTTTATCATAAAAAATCTCAAATTAAAACACCTATGATAAATTTACTCAAAATTAATTTTTTAATTATAAAAAAGTCCAATTAATACGCCCGTCACAAATTTATTCTCCATTAACTTCCATCAAACTTTTTAGTTGAATTTGCTAACGTGGATGATGTTATGATGATGTGGCAAACCCACGTGAAAATCTTTAGGATAATGGTACACTTGTGAAAAATTTAATGGTATTGCTGTAATAAATCTAATGGTACATTTATGACAATTTTGGAATTTTTTGTTATATTTACCATATGAATTTTCACGTGGACTTGCCATGTCACCATACTACGTTACCATGTGTCATCTAGGTCTGCAAATTTAACATTTAAATTTAATAGAAGCCAATAGAAGGTAAATTTGTCAGAAATGTATAGTAATGAGTAAATTTGTCATAAATATATTATTTTAGGGTTTTTGATGATTAAAAAATTAGTTTGTGGGTAAATTTGTTACATGTGTACCAATTTGAGATTTTTATAGTAGTCAAAAAATTATTTTAGGTTAAATTTGTCATATATATATATATACTAGTTTAGAGTTTTTAAGAGTATTAGCTTTTTTTAATTTTTTAATTTTTTAATTTTTGAAAAAGGAAAGATTTCTGTAGAGTCTGCGCGAAAGAACGTTCTGTGGAACGGGAGCCGACAGACACAACGGAGGAGGGAAAACGAAGAAACCTAAAATAACTGCCGCCAAAGCAACGCTCGGAAAACTGGGGAAGTCCCAAAGCGAAGCGTCTCCCAGTCCTGCCAAGTACGAGGTTTCTTCTCCGAACCAAACTCGGTCGGAGCTCGTAATCCAGGAAGAGAACGAAGCGAAGCCGGGGGGCATCGAATCGACATGGCTCTGTGGATGGAGAAGGGATCGCAGCCCCAGACCGAGAGCGAGATCGCCGACCTCGACGCCATTGCGGCTCTCAAAGAATCCGCCGCTCTCGAGCTGAAGGTAAATTTCTCGATGCGTGCGGCGGTTGCACTTCTCAAGTTCGTGTTTTGTTTCGCACCCATCACTCGACTCCGACGCCTTTCGCGGTCGACGGATGCTCTTGTTGAAGTGGGATTGATTGGAGCGCGAACAGTGTAGTTGCAGTCGTCAATTCGAAGGGAAGTTCGAAACTTGGCTGACTTTTGTGCTTCTTTTTTTTTCCTAATATGAGCCTGCTCGTGGGGTAGGAGACTGTACACTGTGGCAACTTAAATTGCCCTTCTCGAGTTCGTGTCTCGTTTCGCACCCATTGCTCGACTGGGACGCCTTTCGTGGTCGGCGGATGCTTTTGTTGAAGTGGGATTGATTGGAGTGCGAATGGTGTAATCCAAGTTGTCAATTCGAACGAAAGTTCGAACCTGGGCTGGCTTTTCTCTTTTCTAATGTTGGCCTGCTTGTGGGGTAGGGGACTGTACGCTGTGGCAACTTAAATTGCTTTGTCAGTTGGTGACTGTGTGAATTTCTTTTACGTTGAGTTAAATTGTCTGTGATGTTGCCACCTTCTTGATCGGAATACCAGTTGGGTTTGTGGATATGACATGCTATAATCAACCGATGGTATTGGTCGAGCTAGGGTATTAGGAACAGGAACTGTTACTGCATTCCTTGTTGGGTCATCACTACAGGAACGTTGTGCTATGTCAGTGTGCCTATTCGGTTTTAAGGACTGGGTTCTTGATATTGATGTAGAGCGACTTCTCTATCCATGTACGTCTCGCCGTCAAGATACAGGAGTTTAAGACATAAGTGTGCTTTTTAGGGGGTGAGTTTATTGAGGAGATGGTTGACAGGAACTAATTTGCTAATGGGCTAGTGGCACCTTGGGACTGCCAAAACATTGTCATTAGATTGATACCTTCATCCATAGTTCAGACACTGTTGCTATTACCGCATTTGAAAAGCAGTTTCTTTGTGTCTGTTCCACTTGTCCATTTGCTTTGCAGGAGAAAGGTAATGAGTATGTCAAGTTGGGGAAGAAACACTATTCGGATGCTATTGATTGTTACACGAGGGCCATTGATCAGAAAGCTCTGAGCGACTCTGAGAATTCAGTTCTTTTTGCAAATCGTGCACATGTCAATCTGCTTCTTGGAAATTATAGGCGTGCTTTAACAGATGCCGAGGAGGCAATTAATCTGTGCCCAACAAATGTTAAGGTAATTCATTCGCAGTTATAGTCCAGTAATGTTTACTTTGTGGATCTTAAGACATTATGTGCACGCTGTAGGCTTTTTATCGGGCTGCCAAAGCATCTCTGTCACTGAATCTGTTGAATGAAGCCAAACTGTATTGTGAAAATGGACTCAAGAAGGATCAGAGTAATGAAGAACTAAAAAAACTTGCAAGGAAAGTTGAGTCCAACATAATGGAGCGCCAAAGCCATGAAGCCGAAGTTTCCAACGCGGTGACAGTAGCTAAGGTAGGCAATTCAAATGTCTTCATCTGTACTTGTTCCAGGAAAATCTTCATTTTTCTACTGAGTGTTTTACTTTATGTCTTTAACCTCTATGTCTTGGTCTTGGAGAAATTCTTAGGGACTTGTTTCTGCAATTGAGGCACGCAAATTGAAGATGGGGAAGGCAATGTATCGAGAGCTTACTGGCCTGAAAAAGCCTGTGCTAGATAAAGATAACATTCTTCACTGGCCAGTTCTCCTTTTGTATGCAGAGGTCATGTCCAGTGACTTCATCGAGGACTTCTGCGAGACTGACATGTTCTCTGCTCATCTTGACTTAATATCCTTAAATTTTACATCCTTTTTTACTTGACAGTTTGTTAACTTGATTTGTCATCATGTAGCAAAGTCTATATTCATGATCAGTTGCGTGTTTGAGATAACTGCATTTTATTTCCATCACATGATTTCTCATTTGGATTCTGATGCTAACACGGGCAACCACCTCTGAACTTCCTGCATCTGTTCTTTTGGTCTTCTGGACCATTTTTGGCAATGCATCCACAAAGAGATTTTTCACATAGGATAATGAGTTAGGATTCCTCCATTTACTCTTGATCATGGTACAGTACTATCTAAAACACATAAGCACTTGATAAGAATCTGTTATGCGATGGAAAAAAGACTTTGCAGAATGCTCAGTCATAGTACAGTTGTGGTGATTTTACTTTGGGATAGCACTTTAAATGGAGTAGACAATGGTGTATTAGTACGCTAGATTCTTAGAAATAGCAATTTAAAATGGTCAGTAGTTGATACGGGCATCAAATGCCTAAGGGTATGATTGATCTCATAAACCTTTCAGATATAAGCTCCCAGTGTCTTGAGATCAGGCACCTTTCCTAGCTGAACTTGTCATAAAGCCTTGTCAGATCAGGAACCTCTTCAGTGCCCTTCATATTATTTTCTTCTGAGTCAGTGTCCCTTGTGACTAATTGGTCTTTGGTGATAGCTGATCATGGAAGAGGGTAAAGAAAGATGGAAAAGAGAAAGTTGCTCTCAGCCCTTTTACATTATAAAAAGTACTTGACCTTCTTACCAAGAATTCCATCGAATTTAAAGAGAAAACAGGATAGTTTATCATGGATTGGACAGCAGTCTGAATCAAGTCACATCTATGACAAATTTCTTAGCTGTGACTAATCTATAACCAGTTCTTAATGTACAATTAACATAATAAGGTTGCAACATGGGAGATTTTAGTGTTGCAACTGTGCTCCTACAATTTATTTCCCCTTGTCACCCCTATTTGCCAATTAGAATTTTGGGATGTGAGCACTTCCTTCATTGAATGTTTCCTTAACATTTGAACATCTTCTCAGAGGATTCTCCTCCATTGCCATGGGATACAGAAAATAAGTACACCCGTGATGCTATTGAGTTGTACTATGAGGTGAGCTGCTAGAGATTTTATGGTTAAGGTTGATACTTGTTTATCTTGTGTCTCTCGTGAGTAATCTTGCCATCTAGGTCAAAATGCTTTTTTTCATTGTTTACGTAGATTGATTCTCTACATCTCTGATACTTTATGTCGGTTGTGTTATTGGTGGATTACTTCTGAGCACATTGCAAGTTTCCATTTTTAGAGGTTTGATCCTAGGTAGATGCTGGGAGACAGCAAAATTTCCACTACACTGTATCTTCACACTTGGGCAGAAGTATTGGCAATAATATACTGCAGACATATTGGAGGAGATTCTTCGATTTGTATCTTTTCCTTGAGAAACAACGTGCTGCCTTTAACTTTATTTCGGAAGTTCAATACAAGAGACTGACTTTGGTCTGCAGGCTAGTTCTGGAACTTGTTTGTCAACTGCAAAACTCCTCCAATATTTTTTAGAAGGTACTGCGGGTGCTAATGTGGAACTTCCACATGAAAATGAAAACGCTGCAGGCAGTTCTTCTAGCAACACTATCTCTGCTGGTAGAGCTTCTCTTCGCTGAAACTTTCCTGTAGTGGTGCTCTTATTTTTCCCATTAGATTAGTTTGCTTTGTAACACTTGACTTGAACTTGTCTCTTACTATTGGACTTTAAGAGTCTTTTAATTTCCCTATGGAAATATTTGGTACAAAATAACAAAACAACCTCCAATGAGGTTTTCAGATGCTTGGCTAGCATGAAAGGTTTTCATCAAAGAATAATTCGAGGGTATTCGTCTAAACATCTAGAAGGCCAGGGTCAACTGATTGTGTGGGTCTTTCCATTGGTTATGCTGTTTATGAACATTGATCATCAATAGTTTAGGACGACTTGTGAAGATGAAGCCATATTTATCATATTGGACTTTGTTTGCTGATGGTTGAAAGTGGTTGCATCTCATTATTTTCATGCTTGTTGATTCATTGAAGGGGGAAACTTGTATAGTCAGATTAACTGAACTTGTTTGGGTCATTTACTCTCACTATTGAAGTTATATTTTCTCCTGAACCTTTATGGAGTTAATGGTAATAGTCTGTTAGCAGAAGTGTATCATCTGATAATCTGATCTTGGTGGCTATTCTCATGTTTGAAGTGATCTTTTCTCATGATTTGTTGACTGTTATTTAGGAATGTAGTCTCAAGTTCATCTTTCTTTATGGAAAGGCAGCTTTAGATAGTCCATCCTTTTCTCTCATGTTCCTTGTGTGGAGAAAATTTCAGTTGAAAGAAGTACAGCAAGTTTATAAATTTTATGCAATGCTCAATTCCCATCTAATCTCTGGGCATATTTTCAGGTGATGACTTTGCCAGTAAGTGGATCAGAGTTAACGAGAAGAGAACACTCCATGATGTTTTGAGAGAGTCTAGATTCATTATTCCGGGAATTCCAGGTGCGTTTGTATGACCTGTTGTTTCAGAGAGTGAAATGGACTTTAGTTTTCTGACAGAAACGGGATAAAATATGAAAATAATTCTACCATCATCTGTACTTCACCTTACCTAATGTGAAATCTTTCATTTGATTACATCTTGTTATTGCTTCCTGATTAAATGTGGTGGCGACTATGCAGTGTTCTTCGTTGTTTCCAGAAGGTCCAGCTTCTATCAAGTGTTCAAATCTGGAAAGTGGAGTCCACAATGATGTTAGGTGACCATGCTTGTTGTCTCTTCAAAGGAAACGTTCTTTCCTCTTTTTTTTTTTCAATTTACGGAAATGAGTGTGAGCACCGCCATTTCTCATTTAATTTATTTATAGAGGAGAAAAACATTTTTAATATACTAGCAGGAGCAACAGAGATCACATCAATGTTTCTAGTGTTCCCTATAATTTGCATCATGTAAACTATGGATGACCTTTTACGTAACTACCAACTTCCCAAAGAGTGAATAATTTCTTTGGAAAGGTGTGAAGGATAAAAAATTTAGGCGACAATGGCAAATGGTCGGCTCTTGTACATCTATGTGTCGAATTGAGCCAGGCACAAACGATATCACAAGATCGAGTCTATCTATATTGCCACTTTCTGTTCTCTAGCCATTGCTTCTTTTACTATTGTGTCCGAGTTTGGAATGGCTGTACATACTCAAAATCAGCGCCTGCAAAGTCAAGAGATTGCATCCCAAAAATATGGAGGGCCTTATATTTTGGACATAAAATGGGGGTCGCTTATGCAATCCTTGGTCCTTGCCGTATCATTGGAAGCGCTTGTGTGATTGGTGATTCAGCAATCAATGACTTAGGATGATATACGTTAGAAACATCTTTACATCATAAATTCTGCATTAGAAGGTAGGAACCAGTGTGATCTCTATCCCTCAACAGTAGGCAGCCTAGGCAAACTTTGGCAGGCATTCTGGAGAGAGAGTACAGAATGCGAAATATACCATGCTCTTGTACTCGTGGACAAGATGCTCAACGTGGAGGAAAGGCTATTAGACAAATGGCAGATATACATCGGCGAAATTGCATGCAATGCCCAGGAGAGGTTCCCAGTCTATCAAATGTGAACAATCACAGTGTTTATTACGATGAAGTTGGACCTAAGATGTCATCTCCTACCATCAGATATTTGAATACAACGCTCTCCTCCAGTTCTCCTACCATCAGATACATTAAAATAAGTTTGCCTTAGCGCATCCACGGCACGTTAGCTCTATTTTAACTTGCTCTGAGCTCACAAGGAGATGTCCTTCCCAAAAAGTCCTGCAATTCCTTTCCCGGGATCACTTTGCTTCACAATCGACTCCCCAACTAGTACCTGCAAAAGTAATTCTAAAGTCCATCAAATCACCCGCAACTCATCTGAATACATCTATAGGTTAACATGCTCCCCAATGATGGAGTTAATCTCATCCTCCTCCCTTCAATAAAATGCAAGCAGGTTTAACTCTTAATACCATCAGATTGATCTTGATCCATCAAAAGTACAACCCAAATAAGATGGTAGACCAAATGGAAAAAAAGAAAAGAAATTATCACTTGGGATTGGGGCTACAAATGATACTGACTTGCCCATGAAAAGTTCTTCCCGCTTAAACAGCAAAACACATTTTGAGCGAGAATGAAGAAAATGCAGAGCAGATACAATGCTTACCGCCTTCACACCGGCTTCTTGTACATAGGCAATGTCATCAGGAGTAAACAGTCCAGATTCCCCAACAACCTTAAGGTTCATAATTATTGAAAAAGAAAATAGTTAGAGAGGTTTAAGATCAGGCAAGCAGCCATTATGACATACAATACTTCACCAATACAGAAGGAGACCAGAGGGGATCTACTCTTTCTGCTTTGTAGCATGAAAGAAAGATTAGTAGGGGCTGCCTTACAATTATATCCTTCTGACGGATTAATTGGCCACGTTCTCCAAGAAGAAGCTTCTTTGTGTTGCTAATATCCACCTCAAATGTTTCTGCAAACAAAGAGGTTAAATCAGTCATAATGACTAAAACGTGCAGGTGGTCTCATCAAATTCTACACCCTTCCAATATGATCTCATCAAATTTAACACTATCCATCCCTGGAGTAATGTCTAAATCCTGATTCACTTCTCATGGTGAATATAAATTGCATTCAAGAGGCGATATAATATTGCAGCTGAAGGACATTGCTCTCTGTCCATTCAACAGTGTGATCACGTCCTTTCTTCTTTCTCCTTGCTAGAATCAATTACTTTGTACTTTTCTTTTTTTGTGGCACTGGCTGTCCTCAAAATTCCAAGCTTATTCATTGGTTTTACCATCAATGATTTAATTGAAAATAATAAATGGAAACTAACTAGTGCAAAATTGTTCTACCTTGATACTCGCATCATGTAAAATTGACTAACTAGTTAAAAAGCTAAGTCATCAAATATAAGAAAAGCCTACCCAGATTGCGGTTATTGATGCCAATAAGCTCGACTCCCTCTATTCCAAGGACGCGATCCATTTCCTGCTCATCATGCACCTGGAAATAAATGCAATTCTCATCAGAAAATTAGTTTGACCACACCAGAGTCGAACTGAACCACCTGAAGTAAAGGTCCAAGGGCGATGATCACACTAATGCCTGCGTTACAAGGTATGGGACATAGATCACAAAGGACTAATAAAAAAGAATATCACAGAAGTTCCAATCACAATTAAAAGAGATGATTATAACAAGGCATAGGCCTTCTGGCTACATTATACATCACAGATTTTCCTAAAAGCTTCGCAAACTTTTGAAGGATTTGGTACAACAAGAAGTAGAAATCTAATTTATGAATGACATCATGAATTTTCCTAAGCTAACTTGCAACCAGAAGAGCAGGACTAGTTTCAAATGACATAAGCCAACTCTGAACCAGAAGAGCAAAACCAGCTCGAAATGAGATAAAGCCAACTCTCAACCAGGACAGCAAAGCAAGCTTGAAACGAGAAAAATTACAAGTAGTGAAAGGTATACAAGAAAGAGAGATATTCAAACCTCAACAAGAGCAGCCAAGCCAAGCATCTTACAAATCTTAATCATGTATCTGATGTCAAGGTCAGGCAGCACAGCTGCTATCAAAAGAATGGCGTCTGCACCTTTTACTCGAGCATAGTAAATCTGCCATGCATCTACTATAAACTCTTTGCACAGTAGAGGGCACTGCATAGATTTCATTTCGTTAAGAGGATAAGCAAAAATGAACTTCATACTGATGTACCCATTCAAGAAGATAGCTTATCTCCAGGGACAAACCTTTACTCCTGCTCTCCTTATTGCTTCTAAATTATCAAAGCTCCCCTGCATTGGCCAAATTAAAATGAATGGGCATATATCAGCCACTGCCGTCATATTGCTAATACTTATGAACATTAAAATGCTACATCCAAAGATGTTCACCAACATGTTTACCTTAAAATATTTCTCATCAGTCAAAACACTTAGACATGCTGCCCCTCCTTTTTCATAAGACTGAGCAATTTCAACCTGAAAGAAACATTAGCCAAAAATAAATTGTTTCAAGAGATACTAACAGTCCCTACTATTCATCAAACTTCAGAGCTAGATCGCCGCCACAGCTTACAAGACACCATCAACGTCAACAACAATCAAGTCCTTTCCCATTAAGTGGGATTGGTCGCAATGATTCTTCTCCAAACAAGGTATGTCTGTGCCAAATTCTCTGTTGCACAGCTGAAGTCAAGTATTCTGGGGAAAATTCTCATGAAAACAATGGTTGAACCTATATCGTCTTAGCTATGAATAGTGGATACAAACCAAGGCTGCCCAAAGCCTAAATAGGTGACAGATATCTGTAACTGGAACCGTGACATTCTCTTATAAAGAGATGAGGACATATCCATTGTCACCTAGCATGCATTGTTACATTGGTATGATTTCAAGTAGGTTAGGGATGTCGTTCATACAACAGAATATACAACTTACAGGATCAAAATCTTCCCTCAGTATTCCTCTACTTGGAGAAGCCTTTTTAACTTCAGCAATCAAACCTGGAAGTCCTGTTCGCTCATGAGCAGCTTTAAGAGCTCCAACAAAATCTCTAGTCTCAGAAGCATTTTGAAGGGCTTTCCTAAGCACCACCAGATCTTGCTTTTCCTTCAACTGAAATTAAAAGCATAAGAAACATCCAATTACAATGAGTCACAAATATTGCCTGCTTGATATACGACAAGAAAATTTATAGTGACTTACCCGGAAGACTTCCTTTTCCTTATGCCATACGATCTCCTCCAGAATATTTCGAGGAGTGTTGCCTTCATTTTGCAATCGAAACTCAAAGGGCCCAACATAGTGCAAGGGAGGTCCAGTTGGTGGCCTTCTTCTAATCCTGATCCCTTGGCTAGCAGCTACTTCATCTTGGTACATCCCTAATTCCCACTCCTTGGCATTAAGAGAATTTTCTTGTGATTCATTAGCAGATACAACTGTAGCAGATATATCACTGGTCTCTGACTGCATAGAAAAACAGTATATGCCTTGGCTGATGAATGTTACCATAGAAGTTAATAAGATCAATGATTTGGGAAAGATGATATGCAAATGACATAAAACTGAAGCACGAGTTCAGTGAAGATCTTCAATCTTTGTCACTTCTATATTGAACACAAGCCAGCAAATGAGATATGTGGTAAATATAAACAGCTGATGATCACGAAGCTGAGGAAAAGATTGTTGCCTTTAAACGAAGTATGTTGGGCTTGCTATTTAAGTCGAATGGTTGTAATTTTTCTCATAGCAATTCATTACTGAATCAAGTGCTTGATATGTATCATAGTGCGGACATGAATTTGATTTTGTAATGTCAATTCACCAGACAAGATAATGGAGCACAAACTCTCTACCAACAGCAATTTTTTTTCCCAAACCATGCTCACATTGGCTCTCCCTAAATTCGAGAAATTGAGAGGAAAAGTTCTTGTTTCTAAAAGTCATTAAGCAGGTAAAGCCAAGTTGAAGATAATGTTTATGTAATTCTAGTAATGGAAACAACAGAGTTGGAAGAGAATGGCAACCTGTTGATCTCGAATACAGCTAACAGAGAGCTTTCTTTCCTTGGCATGAAGGTCCATTGCAGCAATTGGAAGTAATCTACAGATCGATGACTTTGCGGGCCTGTGCATGAGGGAAGGTACACCATGAAATGGAACCCTAGCCGTTGCTCGAAAAGAAACTAACCCCTCCATCTCCTTCTTGATTTGGCTTTCTACCTTTACTTTCCAATGACTTTATTGTTTGATTTTGGGCCTCAGCAAAACTTCCTTCTGCCATACAGAAATGAAGAGAAAATAGAAAATTTCATTCTATCTATACATCTATATAGTAGGAAGGACTTAAATTATAGTACAATATTGTACTTCTGGCACAACATTATTTTCTTTCCATGCATAGGTTTAATGTATGACATGTAAATTCAGTTCATACCCGAGTACACATGCAACTAAAAAAGTTTTCACAGGTTTAGTATGAGATCACACAGTATTAGACTGAGCTGCAACCTCTTGGATGCTATTCAATATGAACTAAGTAGTATAGATTGGCACCATAAAAGTTATGACAAAATAGGGTAATTTATGAGTTACATGATAAAAAAGCTTCTAGTGAATGCAAGGCTTGTACCCACGTAGAAGGTTCCCTGTGGTGGCAAATGGGTAGGTCCTATAAGCATGTGACTGAAATAACCCATTTTACTCACATCTACATATTATCAAGCAAAAACAACCTGCAGACCCCTATCAAAACCAACCCCATCCAACCCAAAGCCACCTGATTCTCTCACATTTTGAGCATTTAAGCATATCAACACGCCAACCTCTTATGCTATTGCACTGTCTTACAGATTATGAGTGTAGAAATTATATCCAGGAAACCACCTTTCCATTGGAACTTGAACCAAACATTCGGCGTGCACACTCAATTTTCTTGCATTCGCAGCACATGTTCTTCTACTTTGGAAAAACATTCACAGCACACATCAACAAACACATCTCCACATTCGCAGGTACATTACTTAAAAGTCACCCTTTAATCCAATGAGCAACTAACGCACCATCAACTGACATTAAATTCATTCAAGCTCACTCAATCAATCATCAACCAGCAACGGTCACGGAATACTAATTCGACTGCTAAATGCACTTTAGATTTAAAAGTGCCATTACCACCACCACTTTTGTGCTACTGGTAGCTAAACTGCAATTAGCAGCCATTTTTACCATTAAAGTTTTGAACTTTAACCATGCCCAGGAGATTCCGATCAATTACACGCGCAGAGGATAAGCTCGCGTACTTCAATCAGAACCTATGCCTCTTCTTTCAAGAAACCCAAAAGAGACAACATGAAGAAAACCCAATTGGAATGAAAACTCTTAAGAACCAAAGAACCATAGACTCACCCTTAAGACAACTGCAGATTCTGCAAATTCAAGCAAGAATTGCCAAGCCTCAACGTTTGATGCAGATCTTCACGAGATGAACAGGCGCTTGGACCGCCCGGTGGCGCTCTTCAATGCGGGAGATGGGTGTTCTCCGGCGACGGTGGGAGAGTTTCGGATGGGATGCTGCGACAAGTGGAGGGAGGGAAGAGAGATGCAAAGAATATTACAAGAATTTGTCTCTTTGTAGCTCTCATCCCATGTCATAAACAGGCATTCATCTTCACATGGGAAAAATTACAGGGCAGGAAAATGATGAGAAATTAGCAAAATGGGAAAAGAGAATCCTCCACTAGGTGAAACTAATAATTAATTACCCGAAAAAAACTCTTCACCATATATACATGCTAATTTAATTTTAAATCTTTCAATTATACCAATTTATTTATGATCTTATTAAAATTTAGCCAATTTTAACTAAAAAAAGGTTAACGTGAATTCTAACGATCTTAGGTGGCATGACCAATTCTAACATAGATAATTTTTTAAAATATTTTTTTTTCGATTTTTTTATTAATTTTGCTTTTTAATTGTTATGATTAGAAATTAGCAGAATGAGAAACAAGAATCCAACAATAAATGAAATGGATAATTCCCAAAAAACTTCTTCAAACTTACTATAGTTGTTAATTTAATTCTTACTCTTTCAACTATACCAATTTAATATTAATCTTTTCAAATTTTGCCGCTTTTGCTATAGTACGCTACGGTACCAAATGGTATTACTACAATGCGCTATAGTAACATGAATAGTGCCGAACAGTACTAAACAATCATACCGAGCAAAAAGGAAGAGCGGGGAGAACTTTAGGTATTCATAATAAAGCACACACTATTATTTTCTAGGGAGGGGGTGGATACAAAGATCATCAAGAGTTAAAAGAGTACAATGTATCTCTTGTTGGAGTTCTCCATGGATCATGTGACGGTGAGGTTGTATATTGTGAAGATGTTTGTGACTCCAAATTGTCTTGTATGTTAGTTCCATAATATTTATCTAGCCAAATTTGGTCAAAAATATTAACATAGACATTGATCGTCTTACGTGGTAAACCGACGTTGATGTGAATAAATTTTTTAAATAATTTTTTGAATTATATTTTAAAATTTGTTTTTAACTATTATAATGAGAAACTAGCAAAATGGGAAACATGACTCCTATAGAAAATGAAATGGATAATTATCCAAAAAAAACTCTACAAACTTACTACGTTTGTGTTAATTTAGTTTTAAATTTTTGATTATACCAATTTAATCATGACCTTTCCAAATTTTGTCAATTGGGTTTATTAAAAAAATTTAATGTAAACATTAATCGTGTTATGTAGTTTAACTAACCCTGATGTAGATAATTTTTTTAATATTTCTTTCGGTTTTTATTATATATTTTTTTGAGTGTAGCTAGCGAGGGTTGATGGAGCTTGCCCAACACTTACAAGAGTCGTGTGTCACGGGCCGAATGAAGGCCGATCCAAGAGGTTCCCCGAGTATGACCGAGACTCGTCCGTGGTCAAGTTCCCATGCTCGCTCGGATTCCCAACGAGCCTTCTCCCCGAAGCTTCTAGAAGTCCTTAGCCTCATTTATGTCGGTAGCCAGTAGTTGGTAGTTGTCATAAGTGTCGGTGGTTAATAGCCGCCATTAGTGTCGGTAGATGAGGCGGTGCGATCTCGTCCACCGGTTAGAGTCTAGATCAATGGTTGTAATCCGAGGCCCTCGACTATAAGAAGGGGTGTCCTCCTTCATTTGTAAGCATCCACTACTTCCACAATATAAAGCTTCTATCTTTCCAGAGCTCCTCTCTCTAGATTCTCTCTCTCTCTACGATCCGGGTAAGGGAGCGAGTGAGCGTTCGATCGAACAAGGCTTGGCTTAGGTGCTTCAGCGATCCAATCCGATCCTAAAGTGCCCGAGTCGCCGCGCGGTCATGATCCCAATCGATCGGCCCGTGACAAGTGGTATCAGAGCAAAAGAGAGATCCGTTTCCGGAGATTGAAGAGCGCCAATTGTTTGAAAGAATGTCGAGCCAAGATGCGGCTATAGTTGGAGAGGCCGAGCAAGTCAAAGAGACTCGCGGTCGATCAAAGAAGAGGGAGACCTTGGTGGATGCTGCGGCTGTGTTCGATGAGAAGCTCGGGAAGGTCTAGAGTGCCGTGCTCGAACTCATGGAAGGTCTTGACGATGTGCGAGACCGGATTATGAAGGTTGAGGGCTCGCTCCGTGAGGACTTCACGACCGGCATCAACCAAGCTACGGCTCCATTGTTCGACAAGGACGAAGCTCTCGAAGTATCGATCGATGGTTTGAACGAGCGCGTCCAAGTGATCGAGGAGGTAAGCCCATGTAGGGAAGAGGTCGAAGTCATGAAGGCGGAGATCCAAGAGCTCAAGACCAAGCTCGCCCTATGCAAGTTGAGCATCGCCAACGGTGCGGTGCCTACCCAAGCAATGCCCAAGATCGAGATACCTAAGCTCAAAGAGTTCAAGGGCGAACGATCCGCCAAAGAGGTAGACAACTTCGTTTGGAGCATAGAGCAATACTTTGGCGCCGTCAACATCCGAGACGAGCTGATCAAGGTACGAACCGCTTCAATGTTCCTTACTGATACGGCTATACTTTGGTGGCGCAATAGGTGCGATGAGGTTAGACGCGGCGTTGATCCCGTGAACACGTGGGACGACTTTGTGAGGGAATTTCGCAACTACTTTTTCCCCAAGTTCGCTCAACAAGAAGCCCGTAGCATGCTCCATCGCCTCGAGCAAAGGGGTGCGATTCGAGAGTACGTGAAGGAGTTCACGGAGCTCAAACTCCAAATTCGCAACCTAAGCGAAGAGGAGGCCTTCGGAGCGTTCATGGATGGATTGAAGCCATGGGCACAACTTGAGTTGAAGCGGCGGGACGTGAGTAGCCTTGCACGTGCGCTAAGCATGGCCGAGTCACTCGTCGACCTCACCAAGGTTGAACCAAGGAACAACCGAGCAAGAGATTGGAGGTCGGATCGACCTTGCGAAGACGAAGCAAGAAGCACTCCCCGAGGCACACATGAACAGAGCGGCCGAACCAAAACATGGGGGGAAGGAACTTCCAAGCCATCCTTCCAAAGGGGTCGACCACCGACGGACTATGCGAGTAAGTTCGATCAACCTCCGCCCTCTCCTTGCTTTATTTGCAAAGGTTCGCACTGGACCCAAAAGTGTCCGAAGAGGGGTCGAATCATCGCCCTCCTTGCCATCGAAGAGGAGGAGGAGCCCAAAGAAGAGAGAAGGCAAGTCCGGCTTGGAGCGGTGAAGATGATCAACTCCGTCCAAGCCCGGTCGCCAACCAAAGAAGGAGGAATTGCATCAAACACGGACATGTTCTTCGTGGAGGTCGAAGTGTGCGGCCGAACGCTTTACACTTTGGTTGACACGGGAGCGTCGAACATGTTCATGTCGACTGAGGCGGCAAAAGCCTTGGGTCTTCACGTGGAGCCATCCGGGAGGTCATACAAGCCCATCAATTCGGGCAACTTCTGTGGCGTAGGAGCATCTCCCGATGTGGATGTCAGGATTGGCGGATGGAAAGGCAAGATGACTTTCGAGGTAATCCCACTTGACGACTATGATCTCATTTTGGGTATGCAATTCTTCGAAAGTGTGGGAGCTATGATCGACATGAGGACCAAATGCATCATAGTCCCCAACCAAAAATGCCCGACGATCATCCTCATGATCAAAGGGGTGGTCGACACCAAGACCATCGCGTCAATCCGACACCTCGACAAGAACTTGAAGTCCGTGAAGCGACTAAACAAGTTGGCCGAAGTGAAGCCGAAGGTAGAGTTGGATCCTACTCCAACACACGCCATGCCCATCCAAGTGCTCTTCCCCGAGGTTGAGTGTGCGCCGCATGCTCCGCCCAAGCCGAAGATGGAGCCGCGTGACAAGTCCGAATTCATCATTGAAGGTTGTGGGCCATCGTACGTGAGCGTTCGCACCAAACAAGGTCGAAACAAAAGAGCTCGTGCCAAAACCCGTGCTCGTACCAAGAAGGCTACTCGTCAAGCTGTGAGCGACGAGGACGTCGCTCGATTGAGTGGGGGAGAATGTCACGGGCCGAATGAAGGCCGATCCAAGAGGTTCCCCGAGTACGACCGAGACTCGTCCGTGGTCAAGTTCCTATACTCGGATTCCCAACGAGCCTTCTCCCCAAAGCTTCTAGAAATCCTTAGCCTCATTTATGTCGGTAGCCAGTAGTTGGTAGTTGTCATAAGTGTCGGTGGTTAGTAGCCGCCATTAGTGTCGGTAGATGAGGCGGTGCGATCTCGTCCACCGGTTAGAGTCTAGATCAATGGTTGTAATCCGAGGCCCTCGACTATAAGAAGGGGTGTCCTCCTTCATTTGTAAGTATCCACTACTTCCGCAATATAAGCTTCTATCTTTCCAGAGCTCCTCTCTCTAGATTTTCTCTCTCTCTACGATTCGGGTAAGGGAGCGAGTGAGCGTTCGATTGAACAAGGCTTGGCTTAGGTGCTTCGGCGATCCAATCCAATCCTAAAGTGCCCGAGTCGCCGCGCGGTCACGATCCCAATCGATCGGCCCGTGACACGTGCCTCTCCCTCTGCCTGGCCCAACACCCAGATCTAGGTGAGCTAGGTAAGGCCTTGACCCTCGCTAGGGTCTAATACCCTCAATGGCCACCAGTGAAAGAAAAAAAGAAAAAGAAGATTAGGGGAAGAATAAAAATTTGGAAATATTAAAAAAAAAAATTCACATCAATAACGAATATGTTACATAAGATAACTACAATATGCATTACTATTTTCTACCAAAATTAGCCAAATTAACATAATTGATAAAACGTGAAAATGTTGAAGAATAAATTGACATAGTCAAAATTTTTTGGACTGAATTGATATAAGCGCAATATGTTTAGAATTTTTTTTGGTAATTAACCCGTAAATGAAGAGTAAGAAATTGAGAATTTGTGGATATATTTTTCGGTTCCAGTAGCTTTTTTAATTCTTCACTTTTATTTGAGTGACGTTATGGGTGTTACATTCTTCTTTTGTTATTTGATATAGAAATTTTAACAATAGAGATTAGAATTTCGAAATTTCGGATAATCTTATTTCGGAATCAAAGGTGTGCTTTTTCTTGTTTGTTGCTTATTTTCATGGAACATGCATCGATCATTCTTTCTCTTTTCGTTTTAAAATTCTAAAGAAAATGTATCACCGGATATAATATAATATAATAAGATGTTTTCTCACCTCAATTTCGAGTTTGTAGTGAAGCAATAACCTTGCACAATTTTCTTAGCCATTACTTTGAATCGAATGAAACGTGTCATGTCCTACCTTGTATGCATGTTTTTCGTATTGCATCTCAAGGAGAAGACTCGACCTTCTTGTCATTTCTATTATTTTTGGGTTCTCTTGAATTACGTTTGACACAATAGGTTGAATGTAATGGACTACAGGAATGTGAAAATAGGATCATGATAGAGTGAACCAAAATTTTGATCGATGGTATTTTATAAAATGAGAATAATTTCACTTGATGGGAATGAAAATATGGGATGGAACTATTCTTTTATACACAATTTACATAATTAATAACATAAAAAATCTATAGCAACTACAGAGGACATTAATTACCTCATTAAGTATTAAAATTAGTAGGGGATTAAAAGTCCAATTATTTGAGGAGTCTACAGAGGACACGCGGGCACACGCGTCGATAATCAAAGCCATGCCAACTTGGCAATTTCTGGCGATTTCGGAATGGAAAACTGCTGAAAGGACTTAAATTGCATCTGAAGAATAATAAGTCGAGCAAAAATGTAATTAACCAAGCATGCGGGGCTGAAAGTAAACTCTCGTAAAGTTATGGGACTTAAATTGCATCTGAAGAATAATAAGTCGAGCAAAAATGTAATTAACCAAGCATGCGGGGCTGAAAGTAAACTCTCGTAAAGTTATGGGACCAAAAATGCAAATTCCGACAATCTTAAATCCTATCGTCTTCTTCACCTTGTCGCAATCTCTCTCTCTCTCTCTCTCTCTCTTCTTTCTCTCTCTACTGTAATCTATCCTTTGCATTCTATCCACCGTTGGGAAACCTGGGTCGAGCTCTCTCTTCAAAGTCGATACTTTCGGCGAATGGCGAGCTCGAGTCGCCTGAACGCTTCGAACCGTCGTGGCGGGCTCGCCGTTTCAGCCTCCTTCGCTCTGCTGTGAGCCTTGAAGTGTGAACTCTCCGGCGGCGGCGGCGCGGCGGCGGCCATGGACGTCTCTGAAGCTCTGCCTCGCCCCAACCTTCGCCACCTCTTCTCTCCCAACCCGTCTCCCCTGCTCTGCTCGTAAGTGTCGAAGCTTCGTTCTTGAGTTTTTCTGGTGCTAGCGCCAGTGGGTGGAGTGTGGATGGCGCGAGAGGTCGTCCATCGTTAGCTGTTTAGTCCAAGTTCAATTGGGTCTTCTACCGTGACGTGTTTGAGCCTTTTGCTGATGCTCTCTTTCTCTAAAATGCGTATGCCTTTTGGCCACTCTATATGTTTAGGAAGCCACACGGTTGAGCACAGAGCGACCCTATTCTTTCTCGTTTTGCTTTGATGGTTACGGAATTCGTCGAATGAGGAATTTTTCAATTCGAGCTTCTGATATGAGGGAGCCTTTAGTGTTGTCTGCGGTTGCCGCTATATACTTCCATGGCTTTGACTGATATTGCAATGGTGTATAATGCTAATTACAAGTTGAGGGTGGCAGTTCATGTCAAAGAAGTACATTATGAGGAGCCCGCGATGGTTCCCTTCAGAAGATGACTTTGGGATGCTTTCATGGGGAACGTCCTCGAGATCATACTTTCTTTGGATTTTAACCATGGAATAAGCGTGGGATTTGTATGAGATGGTAGTTGGAAGGATGCTGGAAAGTGTTTTGTTTGCTGAAAAGATATATTTTTCCCACAAAATGTGAATTTTCTGCTGTGCGCTTTATTTTTTTTGGCAAGTGCTGTGTGCGCACGTGTGTGGATGTTTTGTGGGCGCATGTGCAGGCGCTTTTTAACAGTTTTGAAGCCATTGATGTCGGATTAATGCTGAACTAGGTCTATGTGCTGGCATCCGCAATACGAGAATGTTCTGGGACATACTATTCGCACAGGAAATAACAGTTTCTGTATGAGATCAGCTATAATGCATACAAGGAGAGGTAAAGTGCCATTCACCTTCTTTGCTTTTCTTTTTTGCCTTTTGGTGCTGGATATTTGTAAATCTAATCTAACAAATAGTATGTTTGAGTGTTAGCAATCTATTAGATACAAGTGCTATTGTTCTTCTCTTTTTCATTAAGATGATTGCTTATGGCTAAGTATTTGGTGTTCTCCGGTGTCCATAGAGAAGAACCTTATGAATGGTACATTTGGAAGGAAGACCTCTTCTTCTTTTCGAAGTGGTGTCAGTTTTGCTCACTAGAGACATGGAAGAATTGCGGGTGTGAGCGTCCTTGATTCTGTGTAATGATAAATTGTGATCTCATAAGTGTTTATCAATCTAAGCAATTTAAAGTAGCTTTGTCCTGTTGTACCACCTTCTAAACTTCAAAATTTTCTCGACCTTGCATTTGTGGTCTATGTAGGATCTCGTGATGATTACTGTCTGCTCTAAATGTTAGTATCTAGGTAATTGAAGTTACTATAACTAAATTACTTGACATAATGAAAAAATTACTACCACACGAAGATAATGTTATTGGATACTTGGGCATGTTTGCTTATGTTAAACTTAGTGGAATAATTTATCCTTTGAGAGCCTTGTTTACTAGAAAAAAAACTTATTAATGAAAATTGCAGGTGAAAAAGTTGCTGTTAGCTATATAGTTTCCAAGATGACATAAATGGACTTCATCTTTTAAATCTAGAGATACAACTTTCCCGATCATTTTATTTAGCTGTTTGGGACGAATACTTTAAAGACTGAGGCAGGTCTATGTCATTCCAAAATCCAGGGAAGTCCTCTATTACTTCTGAGAGCTACTGCAAGGTGGTTTGGACTGTCGAAGTGGAAGTAGCGGATGATCAACTTCTGTATCTAGCTGGTGATCTTATGGAACTAGGCTGCTGGGAACCCCAAATGGCAATACCAATGTCTCCAACTCAACACGCCAACTTATGGAAGGTTGAAGTCAAGGTAACTGTCTCTAGATAGGAAAAAATGAAATTTGTTGGCAAGTGTCGTAATTGGAAGTGTTGCCTGCTTAACAATATAGAATCATAATTCTCTTTCTAAGTGCCTTGAGTGATCTGCCTTCACCTTTCAAGTTTACATCTGGTGAGTTAATTGGCCTCTTGGGAGTGGGTGATGATTGATAAAGGTTAAAGATGTAGTTGTTTTGGGGGCTTTTCTTCTTGTGCTTAATTTAACTATGTTCATTTTATTCATACTTTGGTGGCTGAAAATTGGATTGAAACAGCAAACTTTCTCTGTCAAAATCGATAGCTCGGACTTTTCTAAGTAATAACAGTTAAATCTTTTTTCGTCAGATTGCCTGCGGGGTTAGTTTTAAGTATAACTTTTTCAAGAAAGGAGCATCGTGGCCTCCCTATGATACCATTTGGCGGCCTGGGCCTGAATTTTCTCTCGTCATCCCTCAACATTATGAACAAGATAAGAATATTGTCGTGAGGGATTCATGGAAGGAGCTCCAAACCGGAAGTAGGATACCCTCAGCTCATTTATGGGGCTCATTGATAGAGGAAATTTACTTGCCAATTGAGCCTTTGACATCAGCAGTACCAAGAGGTATTATCGTTTTCTTGAATGGATTGTTACTGTAATACTTCCTTACGATGCTTCTGAACACTCAAATGCTTACAGTGGCTTATCAGATGAAGATGAAATTGTCAGATGCCTAGGAACTGATCTACTAGAGGCAGGAAGATCCTTAGACGCAGAGGTCAATAATGAGAGTTACACCAATAATGAACACATGATAAGTGATAAGCAGAAGGATTATGTTTCTGCTACATTTATCTCTGAAAGACAGCAAGCTATTGAGGAGCCCTGGCTCATCTCGACTCTTCCTAGTCTTATATCAAAGGATGTGGATTTTGACATACCTACGGAGAGTGGCAGTGGGGAAGATGAGTTTACTCAAACAGAGTCTGAAAATCAGCATTATCAAGATGCTGGTGAGTTGTTGGCTGAAGAAGGAAAGCATCTAGATTCAGTTGAGGATTCTATTTCTACTGCTATATTAATCAATTCCTCAATATGCACAATGCAAAGAATTGCAGTATTGGAAGATGGGAAGCTAGTTGAGTTACTTCTGGAGCCTGTTAAAACTGATGTACAATGTGATAGCGTGTATCTAGGTATTGTCATGAAACTTGTTCCACATATGGGTGGTGCTTTTGTCAACATCGGCAACTCGAGACACTCCCTTATGGATATCAGGCATAACAGAGAACCTTTTGTATTTCCTCCATTTCATCAACAAATGAGGAAAAAAAAACCAAATGGCTCAGAGCATGAAGCTTTTGAAGGTCATCCACTTAATCACGGAGATGTCCATGCGTTAGATAATGTTGAAAGTATTGATGATGTCACAGAGATTTTGTCTCAGGCTTCAGGAAAAGCTGTGCATGATGACTATGAGGAAAATGAATATGAGGATGATTTTGATGCTACGGAAACCTTGAAAGGATTTTTGAATGGCAGTCTGTTGCATACAAATGAAGTTGGTGTTGCTGCTGGTATAGAGGACGATGTTGGTGGAATCAACAACAATCAACAAGGTGAGTCTCTTAAGGGTTTTCTTCCTATGGAAACGGCAATTGCCACTAACTCCGAGAGATCTAAACTTCGAGATGCAAAGGATGCTACTCTTACATCTGCTGGGGATAATAAGTGGAGTAAGGTCCGGAAGGGCACCAAAATTATTGTTCAAGTAGTCAAAGAAGGACTAGGCACAAAGGGTCCCATGTCGACTGCATATCCTAAACTGAGGAGTAGATTCTGGGTGGGTTCTCCATCATCTTTCTTTTAGTCTTAATAGACTCTATTGAGCTATTGTTTTGCGATACCTAATTTGCTTCAACCTCTATTGGTTTGCAGATATTGATGACTCGGTGCGATAGGATTGGAGTGTCAAAAAAGATTAGTGGGATGGAACGTACTCGATTAAAAGTCATAGCAAAGACTTTGCAGCCCCAAGGTTTCGGTTTGACTGTGAGGACTGTTGCTGCTGGTCATACTTTAGAGGAATTGCAGAAGGATTTGGAAGGTTTGCTTTCGACCTGGAAAAACATAATGGAACATGCAAAATCTGCTGCTCTTGCTTCAGATGAAGGTGTTGAAGGAGCTGTTCCTTGCATTTTGCATAGGGCTATGGGTCAAACACTCTCAGTTGTCCAGGACTATTTTAACAAGAAGGTCACTGCCCTCGGCACTTGTATTGTTTAAATTACGATTTGTGGACGTCATTTTTAATCTAATTGCATAAATCATACTAATTATGGCAATGTTACTGATTTACTTCTAGGTGACAAAAATGGTGGTCGACTCTCCAAGAAATTTTCATGAGGTATTGCTGAGTAGTTGCAAAGCATGTCTTTGGTGAAAAACCTGTGCTTTTTCTTTATTGGGCTGCTAATTGGAAAAAATAGCAGGGTATTTTTCCCTGTTTCTGTGAGGTTCTGGATATGGGAAAACTATAGGTGATTGCTCCTTCATATATTGATCGAGCACACCTCCTGATATCATTTAGAAGCAACCTGATCCATATTGATATTGTTATGAACATATTAATGGTTAAGATATCTCTATGCTATGAAATTTTTTATGATGAATTACTGAGTGAAACACCATCTGTACTGCTGTTTTATGTGGAGCTGAGATGATGGTTGAAAATTAATATGTGGCAGTGATTTTGTCTAAGTCACTTCAACTGCTTTGTTTATATGGTTGCAACTTATTTTACCAGTTGGTTCTTGCGATGAGGATAGCCTTTGCTATGCGGTAAATAGTATGGACTTTCTCTAACCTAAAAAGTGTAAGCTGTCTTGTGTACTTTCAGGTTACCAACTATCTTCAAGAAATAGCTCCAGATCTTTGTGACCGAGTTGAGTTATATGATAAAAGAATTCCTCTTTTTGATGAATTCAACATTGAAGGGGAGATTGATAATATCCTGAATAAAAGGTGAGGTCTATCCCAACGTTACCTGATTCAGGATTTTGATATACCTTTTTTCTTTTTAGAATTATTACCTTGAGTGGTTGATATACACTAGTATAAAAGATGTGTTGTAAGGCAGTATAAATTTATTGCATGAGCTGAAATTCTGCAGATAGAGTTTTCTCCAACAATTTGGTAGGAGAGAGACAATTGCATTTTTGGATGATTTGGAGGATTGCAATTTGGTAAAGAGTAGGAAAAGAGGAAGATGCTATCAGCTATCTCTGTTACGTTTCTAAGGGATAATTGGAGGGAGGAAATCAGGGGCTTTTGAGAATCAAGAATCTGAGTTTTCAAGTGCAATTAAAATTAGATGCAATATTATCTTTGTGTATTACTGTTTACCACATATATATGTTAAAAAATATAATTTACAACTACTCCATTGGACTCAGGAGCTGCTCGAGTCAAGTATTGTCGATATGTGAGCTCAACTTGGTTTGATACTTGAGGCACTTTGATCATGATGACAAATTGAGTCAAATTCAGTTTTTCAGTGTCAATGAGTTGAGCTCCGGCTCATTTGCACTGTTGATGCATCGGCCTTTGTCAATCACATCTTGCATGGCCACTACATTGTTTGTCTTCTTAAAGAGGTTATGGATCAGCTGACGTGTAAGGACACTTGTAGTGCCATCACTTTCGTACAACTCTCACTTTGGCGTCATAAATTTTTTGAGTGATTATTTAAGCGTCATAACTTTTAAAAGCAGATCAATTAAGTTACATTAGCAATTTTCTTCCCAAAATTTTACGGGGTATTCATTTTTTGGTGGGTGACATTAAATGATTTAATATTAGATTAATGCCATGTAGGATGGCCAAAGAAACTGCCTATATAATTTAAATGATCGATTTATCAAAGTCATGATGCTTAAATGATCACTCGAAAGATAATGGCACCAAAGTAAGCTTCAGATTTAAGTTATGGCTTTTAGTGTCCTTTTCCCATCAGTTGACTGTTGAGGGGAAAAACTAGGAATTGGTAGCAGACTCGATTTCAAACTCAATTAAGATGTTGGCGTGTCCATTAAGAATAGAAGCTTAAAGTATTAGGAAAGCCAACAATAAACGTATATTGATAATATACAGGCAGAGTCGAAGGATAGGAAAGAAAGTCCTAAGATTTATGCTCAGAGTGTCATTATTTCCCCATCAAATGCATTTATACCATGAGCAATCTATTTCATGGAGAGAAAAATCACTTGTGATAATCTTCTTCTTTTATGTATTCATTATTGTGTATATTATTTGCAGCCTCAAATATTAAACTCAATACTCATGTTTGGTTAAACTTGCTGCACTTTCTTACAATCTCAGGGTTCCACTTGCTAACGGAGGTTCCCTGGTTATTGAACAAACCGAGGCTTTAGTCTCTATTGATGTGAATGGCGGTCATGGGATGTTTGGACAGGGAAACTCGCAAGAAAAGGCAATTCTTGATGTAAACCTTGCAGCAGCTAGACAGGTGCTTTAAATACTCAACTCTTGTTGCAAGTGTTTGTGTACGTAATGTTTGATAAAAGGAAATGTTTTCTGTTTTCTTTTGCCTATTCTTCAGTTCTTGCATAGTATCCATTTTATCTAAAAGCAAAACAAGCTTCTTATATAGTATCCTTTAAGAAAAGGAAGAGGAAAGATAAGGTACTTCAAAATGACTTTTTCCAATGCAGTTAAAACGTTTGAAGAACGTGCAATTTCACGAGTAGTATGACTATAGAGAATAGAGTACAAACACAATGTAAAGTTGGTTGGCTTCTATTCAGTGTAATGTCAACCATCAGGAGCTTCCGGATTTAAGATTCACTGTCTTGATCTTTTCTAGAGATAGCACAAAATCTATTATGCTTGACTTGAATGCAATGCAATGTCTCATCATACATCAATAGGAAGCCGCAAGAATCAGAATAATATCTCTCCAAAATAGAGCAAATGGAAGTACTAAAGAGTGAGACTGATATAGGAGTGGATGTAATGCAAGAGTTAATACGCATAAGATGTTTTTTCCATCTACAAGTTTGCTTCTCTTTTAGATACTAGTATTCTGAGTAGTTAATCTTCATTTATGCAATTTTTATTTAGAGGTCAAAAGTATGTTAGATATCAGGGCTAGTGGTTTTGGTCAAGACAAGTTTATTCGAGATTGCTCTAGATTGGAGTTTACTGAAGTGTATGTTACACACCAGGACATGCATTGTGGATCCTGCTCATGAGTATGACACTGTCAAGTAGATACAAGCTATAAGTGATTTGGCATTCCTGTTAATGTTCACATATGGTTTTCTTCACATGAATCATTTCATTTGACTTGTCATTAGTGTCTGGGCTGTTCAGTACTATAATGATAATTATTGTCGTCTTCCTACCGTTGTCATCATCAGCACAGTAAGATAGATTTCTTACTATGTTCATGCATATCTAAGCCATGGTCCCAGCTCTGATATCTAAGAGGCATATGCATGGTTAGTCTAGTAACATTTTTCTTTGTCCTAGTTCCTGAATCAACTACCGAAGTCATGGGTAATTATCTATGCATGATAAAGGGATGGTGTTCTATTTTGGTGAAAGCTAATGCCATAGCTTTTCTTGGTACATTTCAGATTGCTAGGGAGTTGAGACTTAGGGATATTGGCGGCATTATTGTGGTAGACTTCATTGATATGGCAGACGAATGTAAGCAATCTCTCTCTCTCTCTCTCTCTCCCTCACGCTTACTCAAGCGTGCCCCACTGATGTTTTGATAGTCCATTTTTTTCCTAAATTTAGCTCCATATGCTGAAAATAGCATGAATTGCATTTTCTCCTGAATTACTTAGCTTTAGGAATACTGTGTCTAGCTATGGTTTACTGCATAATATTTTATAATATGTGCTTACCATGAAACTATCCAAGTCTTGCTAGTGATTTAATCAGTGAAAGATGCTTTTTGGTAAGGTGATATATTGAGAGGACAGTATAAATTTTCTACGGAGGAAAAAAAAAATATTTATGTTGCCGGGGTGAAAGTACTCATTTATGTATGGGACTGAATATCAGATTAAGAACAAGCTAATTTTCTATTTCCGATTCTGTGCGCCTGTGTATTATCAGTAGTGAAGATTGGGTCATGTTTAAGGTGCATTGAGTCTGCTGTTTCCATTGAAAGAGTACTAGTATTTTATTGGTCATGGCTCTTCTAATTGTTTCTTATTGAGAACAATTGCTTCCTTCAGCAAATAAAAGGCTAGTATATGAAGAAGTGAAGAAAGCTGTGGAGAGAGACCGTTCTATGGTGAAAGTATCTGAATTGTCCAAGCATGGACTCATGGAAATAACCAGAAAGAGGGTAAGTTGCTTCCTTATGCTTGCAATTTTGCTAACATGCTTTTGGAAAGAAATGCTTTAAGTATCTTCAGTATGGTCCTCTTGATCACGGGGTAATATTTATCATTTGGCTGCAACATCCATTAGTTGATCATCCAAACAAATGCCACACTTTTATGGTTGCATAAATTATTGGGTTTCAGCGTCCAAAGATTTGTCTTGCTGATGTGTGTATAATGTGGGCAGGTTCGACCTAGTGTCACTTTTATGATAAGTGAGCCGTGTACTTGTTGTCATGCTACTGGGAGAGTTGAAGCTCTTGAGACTTCGTTCTCAAAGATTGAGCAGGAAATTTGCCGTTTGGTGGTGAGTAACATGTCACGCCTTATGTTCTTTTCTTTTTAATTTTGAAGCATGATAAACTAAAAATCTGTTGTAAGGCTTTGCTGCCTGGAAAAAGAAAAGGAACTTACCAGATATTAAGTGCTTCCAGGGCTTTGATATGTTTCAGGAATGGAACCGTTTGAGTATATACAACCTGAATCCTGGTTTGTGATTTCATCAGATTTTTGACTGATGATCCTTGCGTTTTGAATTTTTCGGTACAGGCTGTCATAAAGCCAAAAGCTGATCCTGAGGACCCTAAGTCCTGGCCAAGACTTGTATTAAGGGTTGACAATCACATGTGCAATTACTTGACCTCCGGAAAGAAGACACGGCTTGCAATTTTGAGCAGTTCTCTTAAAGTTTGGATTCTTCTGAAGGTATGCCCTGTCTTATAACTGTTCTTTCAACCATAATGCAATTCTGAGTAAAAGGTAGAAAAGATTGTCGTGGCAGAACTTCTTTAAATTTCTTTTCGCTGGAACAATGAATCACATCTACTCGGGCTTACACTAAAACCAAGTACTTGTCATATGGTTCACTAAGTAGTCGTTTTAGCAATGGAAGTTGCCAATGAAATGGAGAAAAGGAGAAGCTTGAAAATTAATGCACGCCTTTCATTGCCGTAGATCAAATGCTTTTATGACCATGTCTTTTTCCTTGTATATATGTGGCCTTTAATTGTCTTGTGATGCTATAATACAAGAAACGATATTCTAACCCTTCAGCATGATGTTGGCTACTTTGACTTGGCCATTTCTATGTGTTGGATATTCATAATATCAGTGTTATGATGTATTCAAGATCCTTTAACGTTTATCTTCCAAAGATTTCTCTGAGGCCTTTTGACTTTAATGATCACTACCAAAAAGTCGCATTCTAATGTAGTGTGCAGAGTCTGTCATTAAGAGTGTCGAATCATGACAACCTTGTCAAGGATTCACAGGGGATTGACCCCCTGTCCACGTTGGTTGGGGAGAAATTCCATGGCTCACCGGGGTAACGTTACCTGGGACTGCAAAAGAAACATTGTCTTACTGTTTTGACACCTTGCTGTATACTAGAAACAGATTTCCATCTTTGTCGGGTATTAAAGATATTTGATATGATTATGGAAGGTTATGAAAGATACATGAAAAGGGTTTTGCTGGTCTTGAACTCTTTTTATTTATTTATTTATTCATTTTTTTACGCTGATCAAATGGTGCAGGTTGCTAGAGGTTTCACCCGAGGTGAATTTGAAGTGAAGCCATTCGGCAATGACGACAAGGTGAATAAGAATGAGCATCAGGCTACCATTCCGATGCTACGGTCGAAGGAAAGAAGAGCCAAAGATTCAGGGAAACAGGTGACTATAATTCCAGTGAAGAAATGGAAAACTCGTCGATAGCACTTGCCTGGAGAAATTCCCTATCTTATATGCAGACGGAAGTCTAGCCTTCCTGGGTGCTAAGTAGAGGAGGAAAAATATCTGTCATTAATTCATTCTTTTCGGATGACATCATGTACCGCAAGCCGATGCTAAGAGCAGCCAATGAGATCATAATGAATGTTTGAAGTAATGGCCATACCATGATGCCGTATGTGAAGTGAAGTGCATTGGTCCATCGAATCGATTCGGGAAAGGGTCGGGATCATAAGTTTAAAAGAATGTATATATTTTGATGGAATTTTTTTAGCAGTTTTGCTCGTCAGAGTGTTCTATTTTTCACTGGTGCAAAAATGGTGTTAATTAGCGAAATTTATGAATGAGGATGGCTTCCACAAACATCAATTTACATTTGTTTTCATTAAAAAAACAGGAGAATTACGTTTTCAGCTGAAACATAGGAGAGATGAGTTCCTTGATACGAAGATTTTAGTGCAAATCAAAATTCCAATTTTGCAAGTACACCAAAACAAAAGAAGGGAGGAGATTGCACGATTATTGTATAGAGCGAAGTAACAGCTAAAACCGAGTGAAAGAATTGGAGACATCTCCCTTTTTTATTCATTACAAAAACCTAAGCTGACAGACATCGACCAATAAGCTAGCTCAGTGTTCTAGAGAAATTCCTACGCCTTTCCCTCGGGCCTATGCAGCTATGCTGATCGGGGTTTAATGCCTATACCTAGATCCTGTTTTAAGATACATTGGCGCACTACGGAGAGCCAATTGGCTTCCTAAAAATACTAGTATGATATACAGCAGCCGTTGCCGAAGAGCAAAAATCCAGTGATCACTCGGACGAATAAATGGATTTTATGTAAGTTGCAAATGCGGCCTTCCTCATGCAGCATACGAAAGAAGTCTCCTTTAGCAGCAAGTAGAAAGAATCCATCCAGTGCAGCATACGAAAGAAGTCCCCTTTAGCAGCAAGCGGAAAGAATCCATCCAGAGCATACCGGACGGTATGAGCCGGCAAGTATATCAACTAACAAAAACCTGAGGATGCAAAAGATGACTAAGACAACAGCACCCAAGCTCACAGACAAATGGAAGATCCTTTAAGAAACCGACACTAGGACGATATAACTGAAGCTAAATCCTTTCAACCTTTAATGCTACTCACTTACTAATGTTAGGTTTTCAAGATAAAGAAACGGAGATAAACCAAGAAAGCAAAACATTTTCTGAGATAGTAGAAAGAAGTGGGATGGGCAATATAAGAAGCTAACTTGAAATCCATAAAGCTGGATGATTATCCACTACCAAATGGATTGTTATTTTAAGCTGACTGCCACACTGGTCTAGTAGCGTGCAATGACCATAGGAACATCAATTCTCTCAATCTAAAGTCGTAAGGGATGATACGAAGGTGGTACCTCTTATCTACACATAATGCCATAGAAGATCCGAGGAGGAATTCTTTAGTCTACAGCTCTGCCCAAGATGAACGTCCCCAAAAACATACCTGCACCACCATGAGCCCGAGATGATGAATATTTGCTAGGATAAAGAAGAAAACCATGCTCAATAAAGTGTAGCGGTTTAACAAAAAAGACACCTGTATTCACAATACTCAGGCCATGCACACCGAGCTTTCCCATAGTCCCAGTAACATTCATTGTCCCTTAGGGGTCCCCGCTTAGCTGCAGAATTTTCTTTTGTAAGTGCACATTCCTATATGTACCCTAGAGTGTGGAATAATAGATAAGAGAAATGCATTTAAATTAGGTCAAAGGAGAGAAAATACCCTTCGTAACAAATTTTGTTTTTGCTTCAGGATGGATATCGTGCCACATCTGAAGCCAGACTTCCCTCATTAATGCAGGGGACCTCACGATATTCCTGTGATTTGCTACACTAATATAGTGTCAATATACTATAACTGAATTGCCCAAATGAGATGACATATATAGTTGATATAAAATGACTTGCACTGATTTGACATACACATGTAATGGTTCAAACAAAATCTTATGATTTATTTATGCATTAAATAGAATTTTTCAGTGACAAATGAATAAGAACATACTACAGCACGCTGTACGTACTCTAAAATATTCCAAATAGAAAGTAAATCAAAGGCTAACTTCCCATGATTTAATAATTACATGAAAGCCATGCACTTCGACGACATCTTATTTAGCTAGGTAACAGAAAACACAGTAAATGAATCAGTGAGACCAAAATCCAAGTCTAAAGCTTTGAGAAGGATGATTTGCCAGTTTGGGCCACCCACTGGGCAAGGTTTAGGAACCTCTTTCATGAAGTTTATGACTTATCAATCAACTGTCATCCAAACTTAACTAGAGCTAATCTATCTTCAAGGAAAGAGAAACATCAAATTTATCATAAAAAGTAGAATCTAGTTGGTACGGGCATGTCCCTACTTCAGCTATAACTAAACTAAGATTCCATGTAATTTAAATCCCAATCTCTAAAGGAAAGGAATATCCTTTTTTCTTCGGTTGGCCTTGTTAAAAACTATAATGATAAATTTACTAGAAATAATCATTGATATCATTGGAGTTTTTATTCATTATAATTTTCATGAAAAAAGTAAAAAGACAAAGTGCTAGATGGTGCAATGCGCTATGCATTGAAAAACCTATTCTGACGCCGGATATCCTTAGTCAACTCATCAATCAGTCAAAACTCAAAAGGACATATCATTATGTGAAGCACCTTTATCAAGCTCCCAGACTGCTGTTGTCCTTCCTGGAATACTTTCACCATCTTCATAATAGGTTATGTATTTAACCCTAGGAGATCTTGTCATGTTTGGAGCAATATCTTCATCATAGTGATGCTCCACATTCAATTCCACTTGTATATCTGAACCATCATGCTCAGACTGCAATTTCAGAATTAGAGCTAAAAATTCAGTGAGGCACATCAAATTAGCTCTTTGGTGACTACTTTATCATGCTCTAGCACGTGAGGTATGAAAAGCTCCAATGTACATTAGTCTAGCCAGGCTACATGATGACTATTCCTGTGAAATTCAACTTTGTGAGCGTAGACACGTCCATGAAATAAATCAAACTCCAGAGACATGGACCACAGACTTAATATTTCAATTCAGTGTCCATCAGGTTCATGCTAACAGAATTTGGAGCAATCGAATGCAATTGTAAAATATTGAGTATTACAACTAATATCACTACCATCTGTCAAATTGTTCGATATTCCTTGTTCAAATAAAAGTTAGGTTATCTTCATTCTAATCCTCAACATGCACCAAAAATATGATCATCTAGTAAAATTACCAATCTCATGAAACTTGAAAATTATAGATGTGAATATAGTCCTAATTCCCCAAAAAACCCCAAACTTCAGGTTAGTCCCAATTCTGTCCCGAAAGTTTTTTGTCTTAAAAAAAACAAAACCCAACTTTATGTACAGTCTCAAATCTGCCCTGATTGGCCCTCCATCCAAACATCTTCACTAGTCATCCCTAATTTTCTCAATTTTCACATCAAGAATGGTTTTGCTTTTGAGACAATTTTCTATGTCACCTTGTTGACGTGTATTTCTTACTAATGTGGAAATGCCACGTCAAGCAACTAATGGCTATTTTAGGACAGAGGGGTTAACGGGGAAGATTTGAAACTAACTGAAAGTTGGTGATCCTATTAGACCAAAATAAATAAATAAAAGGTTTCCCCAACGTCAAGCAACAAATGGCGATTTTTTTTTATGGAGGGTTAACCGGGGCAGATTAAAGACTAGATTAAAATTGGTGATTTTTTTTTTTATATAAAAAAGAAGAAGTTTGGAGCAGATATGGGACAAGAGTTAAAAGTTGGTGATGTGATTTTTTTTTTTGGACAAAAAAAAAATCGAGGCAACTAAGACTCAAACGAGAGTTGGGGTTTTCTTGCACACACACACACACACACACACAGAGTTTGTGACGGAATTAGGACTGGACCCAAAGTTGAGGGAATTAGGCCTGTGAACAATGTACGAAAGAAACTAAAAACAGAAGTAAAGATTTCCATGTACACTAGTCACCGTAGATGGTACCTGAGGTGCTCTTGTAATGTTTATTCTATGACCAAGCCAATTCTTGCACCAAGAAAGAGAATTGTATGACACCTACAAAAGAAACATTAGATCATTTGCATTAAAAATGCTTTTTAACTTGATGAATACTAAAAAAAGGCTTACCGTCTCATCACCGCTTGTAGCTCCTGGATTCCCCTCGACCAGATTCCCTGACCTATACAAATGGTAAAAAGTGCATCAAAAGCACAAACGAAAGCATCACTATTAAATTCAGGTGTGATAGAGTTGGGTACACCATGCAAATGATACAAATTATTATCCTAGATTTGGACGTGACTGGTGTGTCTGCATACAATAGCAACATGTCTCCAACAAAAGAATGCAAAAGGTATGGGTGAAAATAGTGTGATAATATCTATTGTTGTACTCTAATATTTGATTGGGAAAATCCTTAATTGCCAACAAATAACACTAGTTCAATTTAGGCCCTTCAAGGCTTAGTGTAAATCCCTGTTCTCATTTTGTGGTAATAGTTCTGCAACCGATAAAGGACATGCTAAACTTGGATATGATGTTTAGATCTAAATCAAGTGCTAATATTCTTTTTCAACAGCAAGTACTTATACGTTGAGAAGTAATCTTCTTGTTAGACAAGATGACTTTCTTCCAGAGTAATAGATCTATGAGAAGTGAATTCTCCATCAAGCATCAGAATTTATACTGTTAGCAGGGGCCAGGATAAAACTAAAAAGGAAAACCAACAGGAGATTCCTGTCAGAATTGGAACACAGCCATTAGATGCTTTTCAGTAGAATCGTCACAAGTCAGAATAGTAACACTCACCTCGACAGCAGTGATCCTTCAAATTCATAAATGACATCAGTGATGATCCAGTTATCGGGGTAAGGTTTTCCACTTGGTGCGAAATAGTAACCAACCTGAGTACCATTATCAACATATGTGTTGACACTCAATCCAAGTTACTATATTAGGAAGTCACTTAACCAAATAAAAATTGTTGGCATTATGACAACTCATAAGCACTGTTTACTCCGATGCATCATAAATCCTTGTGTTGAGAATGCTTCATACCTCAGTCTTGGAATCTATCCCATAGATACAAAACACGTTCTTTATAGGTGGCCTCTCCCAAGGTGTAAATGGATTTAAAATAGGATCACCATGATATGACCTGAAACAGCGAGCATCTGAAATTTTATCGAAGGGACAGAAAAAAATATAGAAGTGGTTCAGTCACTAACAAAGCAATAAAGTGACCAGTTAAGAGATTCATTTTCAACCTAAAGTTTTTATGTTGGTTATAATGAATTGTATCCCACAATAGATCAATAAAGTGACAGCTAAGAAGTCCATATGAACTTTCAGAGGAATGAAAACAAACTGATAGGTAGAACATGAAGGCTGAAGGAATTAATTAACAAATTTATGGTGTGGAAGTTGCATGCTCTTATGTCGAAGTTGAGTCTCTGTCAAGGATCACAACAAGACCATGGGTTGTATAGGGCAAGCGTAGTATGTCTGGATGGCAATGTACGACCTACACAGAAGCTGCAATGATTGAAGGTATAGCGGCATTCACACCTCGAAAGGCAAAAAGTCTACTCATTCCTCCAAGTGCACTAAGGGTGAGGGGCGACCCTGAGACGGACACAGAAGGACACAGAAGGACCAAGGTACTGACGGCATATATGACTATAAAGCATTTGAGGGGCGACCTTGAGAAAGTAATGTCAGGGTGAGCAATAAGACAAAGAAACAGAAAGGTTGTTGCTTCTAAAATTAATCATAAAGGGCAACTGTGTACATTGGAATAGACTGAGGGAACTTACTCACTTTTATTATGCTAAAGCCATAAAATAATGTTTGTTTATACTTACTTAAGCAAAAGTAAAAACTACTTTTTTTTTGTTTCCCCACTAAATTTAAAATATTATTCAAATCTCAGAAAATTACGAAAAACTTATATGTGAATTACGTGTCGACAGTTAAGTGTTACGAAAATTTCAGAAGTTTCAGCTTTAAAAAAGGAAAGTGCATAAGTCACTAGATTTAGATTAATCAAAAAGCGAAAAGTAAATGGCAATTAGATAGGAGTGTGGCAGATGAATAAACATATCAAACTTGTCTTTCAATGAATCTAACGTAAACAAAATACCATTCGTCTTTGTTGAGTCTAAAAATTCGTCTTCATTGGAGAATAATAGAATACTTACTTTTGCATTTGGTGCAAAAGTCTCTTGCTATCTGGATCATAATCCTCAATTGCTTTGAAGAAGGTCCCATCCGATATTTCCCTGGCTGAAAAGGATAACTGAGTAGGAAGGCCACATTCCATATTTGGCAAATTGACATCGGCAATGTCTGAAACTGACGGGTAGGCATCAACTCCTGCCAAAGAAGAAAAAAGCATAAGAGCCTGTGCAGTTTCACCATATAATTAAAACGAGACTTTCAGCTCGTACCGCGATTGGAGGGTATTTCAATGTTTATTATATTTGTTGGCCATCCAGAATAGTTTGATCGATATTCTTGTTCATCACATTGATATACATGATGACCTCTGCTGCTTCCCAAAGAAAAATGCTTCCAGTGTGCCTCATCCGTCCGACAATACTTCGAAAATGGCATCATCCATAGAGAAGAAGCAAATGAATTGAACAACAATCTGGCCGTCCCCTGACGTCTCACACAAGAATAACATTATAAGAATTTAAGATCTATGACAAAAGCCACCATGGTACAAATCCTTACATGTCCAATTGTTACTTTAGTTAAGCATGTGAGCAACCTTGTATAATATGATGATATATCTTATAGACATGTCGAGTTTGGAAGGCCTAAGAAGCACAGAAATTTAATAAGGACTACCAATGCAATACAAGCATTATCATGACTTAAAAATTTCAATTTAAACTTCATGAATTATTTCAAGATATTTGGATTGAATTCAAGACATATGCATTAGCATATAACCACAAAGTACAAAGAAACTGAGAAGCGCAAGGGCTGTGTACCTAAGATGTCATAATACAAAGTACAAAGAAAATGAATGAGAAGCAATAGGGTTCTTTTTGAGAAGTATAAATCCATATTAATAAAGCACTCTATACTTGACGGAAACAAAGATCTAATTTACAAACATGTAGAAAAGAAGATCTGGGAACACAAATATTATGGTCACATTTCTGTTAAACTTGCATCATAAGAAGGATCAATGCTTAATAACCTGCCATTCCATCATTATAGGCTGAACCAAATTAAAAGTTGTCAAACACACAATAATTAGGAAAGACAAAAACATGTAAAGGAAAAGCTAACAAGAAACTTTTATATGCATACAAAAACACGTTGTTTGTATCACAGTCCCGCTGACTAAAAGAAAAATGAAGGCTGACCTCAGAAATAGGAAGACCGAATGTATATCCAGAAAGTGTTGCCTCAATTGTCTGAGTTGAACCAAGAAGCGGAGCCGCTGCAATGGAGCACAAAATAAAGCCAAAGATGTATTCTTCTCTGCTTTCAGACTGCTATTTAGACAGATAATTAGCTTTCTGTGAGTTGACCATACCGACAGCGAAATAGGCATGTATGTGTTCATCAAGCCACTGATGATACTGTTTTGGAGCAATTTCTAGCTTTAACCATTCAAGGAAGTAGCGGAAAACATTATTTCCCAAGGAATGTGCAAACACTAATGAAGGCCCTCCACGAAGTTTTAGTGCAGTCTCAAATGTCAGCCTGTCACAGCAAGAAAACATTATTTAGGGCATTTTTATGGTGGGTGTCCGTCTAGCGTAGCCACGGATGTGCTGGATGTGCCATTGTCCATGTGTTTGACAACCCATTGTAAAAAGGCAACAATTCAAATTTGGGTGAAGCAGCAAGTCAGAAACAGCTCTGAGCTGTTGCAGTTGTGGAGGTGCTGCCGCGAGGCATTTGAAGAAAACAATGCAAAAGCAGCAAGGCCCTTTGCAAAAGCCATAGTTGCTGTGCAACACCTATACTAAACACCATCTAAGAGTTTTTCTTCCATGCTGTATTTGCATTTAAAACAGCATTTATATATAATAGCATTGGAGTAACTTAGAATTTAATTAAAAAGGGAAAATGAAGAGTTTGCCAAGCCAGTCGAAATAGACTTTCGTGATATCATCATAACTGTACATACTTCAGCTTGTGAAAGTAGAGATCTCTCTCCTCAAGCATTGATGGTGACAATCTCCAATCATATGGAGCAGCAATGATAGCATTCGCCTCAACCCCAAATTCAATGCACCACTTTACCCAGTCCTTCCATACCGACGAAAGAGGACCTATAGAAAAAAAAACTCTTGCAAGACCGTTCTTTACTACCAAAAGCACATAACTAACATAATGAGAAAGTTAATAGGCACAAGGATACTGCATGTTGCCAAAGCACAAAACAAAAGCTCCAGCAAAATACCTGTAATATAACCAGGATCAAGTTCTGTAATTGCAGAAAGACCACTATCCGGCCGTGATTTACATTCAGGATGATCTGTTTGATTGTAAGGGTCTAGAACCATGCACTTAAGCCAACAGTTTACAGCAGAAAGAAGCTGCAAAAAACGTTTCGAATTAACTTTCAGCTTACCAGCCTTTCAAGCACTAGCATATGGAGAATATCCAAGCTATAAGGGTTAAGAGGTCAAGAACTTTGGTACAAGATTTAGTTTCGTGTCCAACAATTAATTCACGACAGAACAGCACCAAGCGAGAACATGAGAATAACAGAACATATAAATTTAAGAGGACAGGAGGCAGAAAAATAGAATTGCCTGATTACACACAACCAAGTTTGACAAAGAGATCTGAATCATTCAACTCTAAGATTGGACTATAACTACAAATCTGCACATCAATCTTAGAACTAACTGATTTACATTGATTCTAGAGGAGAAAAGAGACAGATTTCACAACTGAATAAAGCCACAACAGGAAACTCATTGCAATGATATTTTCAAGCTTATAGTTATGCAGGAACCATAAAGCATTACACCAAGCCTCATGTTAGCTGCTTGGGCTATCCTTGGATGCTCATCCCAGCAATTTGAGACTAACCGCATGGAAGAGGGGGAGAAGAGGAACAGACAGGCAAGCAAATTTTGCTAGCTCAGCAGTTAGCTCGACAGAGTTTGCTAGTATATGAAGCGAAGAAGACAAGGCATCACCCATCAATCAGAGGAGTGACGACATCTATTATTCTCATCCCAGTCACTCCCGAATTGTGTCTACTTTTCTCTCTTCTGCTTCTAAGCCCTATATTAATCCACGGAACACAATTCACAGGTTTTCCAAAAGAATGCCGTCACGTACTGAACAAAAGCCTCATTCAAAACACGGAGTGCATGCTCAATTGCGGCATAATAGAAGCCGAACCTCGCTCATTCCGGCTCTGGCGATTCTAACAAGGAGCAAGAGATCAACAAGTCTAAGCCAAAAAAGACACTTCTCACAGTCAAACTTGTCTCGACAACACCGACACACATAAGGAACAATCAACGAACGGACGCGCTCAGAACAGAAATGCTCGAAGGCAGCATATGCACGCGACAATGAACTACACGGCAGAATCCGAGACCAGAGGCGACCTTGGTGGTGTCGAGCCAGACCAAGTCGAGCGGGTTGAAATCGAGCGGCGAGTAAGGGCAGTCGAGGATGGACCAAGCCCGGAGCTGAGCGGAGGCGAACCCCGGGATGATGATCCCGGAGAGCCTCTGACTCTGCTTCGACCGTATCTCCTCCTCCGTCGACGAGTCCGCCGGGACGGCGACGGCGACGACGGTGGCGGTCGCCAGCAGCAGGACCGACGCGGCGAGGAGGAAGCGGGCCCGAGCCGCCGCCGCCGCTCTCATCTGGCCGCGCGAGAAGCCGAACCGCGTGCGCCACCGCGCCGGAGATCGTGCGCGGAGGAATCGCGGGAGGTGGGAAAGGTTGGTTTGTTTGGTTGGTTCTACTGAGAATCTCTGGCAGGTTCCAGCTGACTATTTGACTCGCGCCCCGATTTTCTTTTTCAGTTCGCCGGCGCTTCCGGATTGGCGAGATTCGGTTCAAAAAGGCTTTGGTTGCCTTTTTCGTTGGTGACGTAAGCAAACGAAGCCGTGCATGTATATGCAATGTTTCACCAACTTTTAATTTATTTGATGTGTTTTGAACTGTTGGTAAATATACAATTCGGTTCGTACACTATATGGAAATGACGCAAATGGAAGGACTGCATTGAATATTTACCAATAACTTAAGGATTGCATTGAACAAATTAAAAATCTAATGATGACGTTATTTATTGGGCCAAAGTTCAAGATCGTGTTGCAAAAAATAATCTAATCGATGACGGGAATCTAAAAGTCACTACTGGAGAAAATTAAAATAAGATAATGTAGAGATAAAGAAATAATATTTGATGTGTTGCTCGGGAGGCTTTTTGTTGGACTACTAGGGTATTTATTGAGAAATTTTGTAACAGAGCAATTATCCATCTTCTAGTAAACGCTTCCAACTTTAGGCATGTCCATTTTTCTCTGTAATTAACTCTCCCATTTCCTTTGTAACTACCTTGATAGTGCTTGGTTTATCAACACCAATTTTATGACTGGGTATTTGGGTGTTAACCACTTTCCAACCGCGCATTTCCTTGGTGCTTAGAATATTCTGAATGTTTTTATCCAAAACTTATTGTTAGCATTATTTGGATGGCAATCTAATATCTGCTGTCATATTTCAACAATTGATCACGTGGAAGCTTCCTACCTTGCTGTTGATCATTGAGCCCTAATCTTTGGACTCGTCGATAGCTAATCATATGTTAATATCCCAATGATGTGTATATGTATTTTGCCTGACTTTCATTAGCCCTCATGATTGACACATGATGGCATGGCCAATTTGAGTGTCAATAGGTCGGAACTAAGAGCATAATGGGGAGATGTACAGCCCAAGTGCCAAAACTTGGCACGGGGGGACACTTTAAGTGCCAAAAGTTAGGAAGATAACACTTAAGTGCTACCTCCAGCGAACCTCGCTTGAAATCCTACGTGGCAATTTTTTTATTATTTTTGCTCGCCTATGTGGCTCGCCGGAGAGCTGATTCAGCTCTAACTTACCCAAAATGACACCGTTTCCATAGTTGGCTATAATAAAAGCCCTAAATATGTCAAAACAACGTCGTCTCCCAAATTGCCCCAAATCTAAAATCCTTAATCGGCCAAAATCCCTATTGAAGTGCTCGAATCCTAGTCTCGAACCCTAAATTTGATTTGCCCAAAATTCCATCATCGAATATTGAGAATGGAGAGCAGTACTCTCAACAATGCCTCAAATTCCTCTCATCGAAGCGAAGGAGAAGGCCAGAGTTTTTATTTTTGTGGGTTACTGAGTCCAAGAAGAATATCGTGGACTCGAATGAATCCCGGGAGAAGATTTTATGGATGCCCTCGATATAAAGAAGGGTTGAAGTGCAAATACTTCAAATGGGTCGATGCGAAATTCTCTCACCAAGCCACAACGGTGATATTGGATCTACTTGATAAACGACATCAATCTCCATTTATGTTCGTTGACGACTTGGATGAAGTTGACTCAATGCAAGCTCAAGCGTCTTCAGCTAAACTTTTCAAGAATGAAGTTTCAATGATGAAAATTGAACGGAAGTGTTACCAAGCGTTTATTATGGTGTTGTTTTGTTGTCTATCCTACTTTATGATGAAATGTAAATCACTTGAAAATGAGAAAAAGTTTCTCCGACCGTTATAGTTAAAAATGAGTGGACAAATGTAATTGTTTTGGATTAAATATAGGTTTTTTTCTTTTTGGAAGATGAGAAGAAGTTTGTGTTGTTCCACGATATCGTTGTGGTTTTGTTGTTGTTTGTGCTGTCATATATATTGTCGGTTAATTCTTGTGTTTGTGGGAAGGTTAAGGAAATGGAATGAGTGAATTAAATCCTGCTTGTATTATGTTTTTGCTTGTTTTTTGAATATAAACCATCAATGATGGATGTGTATTGAGTCAATGTGTTGTGGTTGCTTTTTTACTTAAACTAAATATAAACATAAACCAGTAGCAAACATTGGAATTGAATGGAGTTGCCATAAGTTAAACTACCATCACCTTCTCTGTTTTGCTGCAAACTAGCATATACACAAGACAAACACGAGTGATTATTTGAGTGCTATAAGTTGTATTTAGTAATCACTTAAGTGCTAGTCGCAATGAAAAAAAGATTACTTAAGTGTCAAGTTATTATTAAAGTGATCACTTAAGTATTACTCGTAGTTAAAAGTGAACACTTAAGTGCCAAGTTTTTTAGAATGTGATTAGTTAAGTGCCAATTCTTTAAAGTTTTCTCTAAAAATTGCGCTAGCCATCACCACCGGCCACTAGCAGTCACCACTAGTCACACTAGGCACTCCAGCCACCACCGTGCTGGTGGTGTTGCTGCACAATGTATTGGTGCAAGCTGAGCCTTGCACTAGCTTGCACCAGTACACCTGGTGTAAGATGTGCACACTGCACACTTGCACTAGGTGCAGCATAAGCCCTCAACCTCCACCGCAAACCCACAACCACTAGGCATCACCAGCCACCACCACCAGCCACACCAGCACCCTAGCCACCATACTAGCACCCGGCCACCACCGAGTAGCCACTGTGCTGGTGGTGGGTTTGCTGCAGAAGGTGTTGGCACTAACACCACTTGGTGCAAGATGTGCACATTGCACACTTGAATAAAACCCTCAACCGAACCTCCACAACAAACCCACAACTACCAAGCATCACCATCCACCACCACCAGCCACACCAACACTCTAGCTACCACCACAGACCCAACACCAACAACAACAAGTAAAAGTAGAATCCATATCTTATAAAAAACAAAAGAATTTGATAAGCAGCAAGATCATTCCATTGATATTGAAATTAAGTTTCACAAAGTCAATGACAAACTTAAAAAAAATAAAAAATAACCATTCATAGCAAGTTATTATAAACGTTACAAAACTGACTCCTAAGCTCCACAAATCCTATCACGTCCCATTTCATCAATCAATATGCACAACGCCCCTGTTCGTGCTTCTTTTGATGGGCCTTTCACTTGATTCATAATCATTGCACTCTTTCTAATTGCACGTGTAACTTATTCTTCAACCTTCTCAGTATGCACTGACTCCGATGGAGTTGCAAATGTCCTAGGCTGAATTGATTCAAAAGGAGTTGCAACTGTCCCAGGCTAAATTGATTCAGATGGACTTGCAACTGAGTTTTTGCTCTTATTTCTTGTTGGCGCAGCCTAGGTTGCACCGACACGGACACGCGACATGCGACACGACACGACACGACACGCCGACACGTCATTTCTCAAAAGTAGAGAATTTCGACATGTTTCGACACGTTATATATTAAATAAATATTTTAATATATAAATGCATAAATAACTAAATAATAATAAAAAGAGCCTAGAATTAATCTATACTAAAAATATTAATTCTACATTTGTTAATATCATTCATTGTTTTAATTTGACAAATTTAACTACATTTCATTGTAATAATCCATAAAACTTGGAGAAAAAAACAAGTAATCCACGTTCCATTATTAAATTTAAAATTTAACAATAAGAAAAAAAATAATCAACATTCCATCATCAAATATAACAAAAAGTCATTTATCCACATTATCCACTTCTTTTGAAAAAAAAAAAAACAGACTCCATCTCCAGCTTATCAAGTGAAAAATTTGCTACTTCAAGCACTCCAACATCTTCAAACGAGTATTGGAAATTTGTTTTAGCTTTTATTATTATTTTATTATTAATCTTCATATATTTATATTTAGACCCCAGAAGTTTTGGAATAACCCCGTGCGTGTCGGAGTCACGTGTCGGAATTTCTGACTTGCGTGTCGAACGCAATTGACCATGTGTTGGAGCGTGTTGGAACATGTTGGAGCGTGTCGGACAAGTGTCGGAGTGTCGGACACGACACGAAGGGTCCCGGAGAGTGTCTGTGCAGCCTAGGGCGCAGCTGATGTTTTCTTCTTTGTTGGCGCAGCTGTTGATTCTTGAGTTGGGCCTTGAGAGATAAGAACCTCTGAACTTCTCCCAGGTTACAAAAATACAATAAATTGTCAGCAAAAGTTTGCAGCATAAATTAAATTAAATGCAACCAATAAAACTTACATTTAGAATGACTGTTCCAGTACACTCATCTGTATAAAGGCCATAGTCATATTATCTTAACCTCTTCCCAAGTGCCTCTCTTGTTTGAAAGGATGCGTCACTTTCAGGAACTTGTGATTTGTTGGCTTTTCTTTTCACATGTGATTTCTTGGGTTCTTCTTTTGGCCCTTTAGCTACAGTCGGGGCTTATTCGATCAATTCTTCAGCTAGGTGTCTTCTAGATACCATTTTTATAGCTGCCCTTTCACCTAGCCTTTTTCTAGTTGTCCTTCTATGTAGCCCTTCAGCTTTAGTGACACATTTTGTTGGCCCTTTTGATGGTACTTGTGATGACCCTTGTAGTGATTCTTCTAGTGGCCCCTATGGTGACCCTTGTGGTGGCTCTTGTGATGGCCCTTCAGTTGGTAGTTGAGCTCTAACTTGCATTCTTTGAACCTAAGAAAGAGGCAAAAGATACCATAAATATAACGTTGGACCATATAATAACGTAAAGGAAAATTGAATACAAATTGTTGAATTTACTCGGTATTTCTTTCTCTGCTGAATAACAGTCAACTGAACTGGCTGTTTTGCTGCTTGGGCCAATCCTTCAACTGGCCATCTTCTATCTTGCCTTCTTCAAATAGGCCCTTCAGTTTCATGACTTACTAGGGTTCTTCTCATGATCTGATAAAGATATTACATATAAGGCCAAATAAAATATTATGTTCATATTTATGATAAACTACAAAGTAACATAAATACAAATTTCATGACTTACTGGGGTTTTGGTTGTCAACTGAAGAACAATCGATTCATTTGGCTTTTCCATTTGCCTTTCTCCAACTGTCCCTTCATTAGGCCTTTCTGTTGGCCTCAACTGTTCATGTTGCTTTCTCAATTGACAACCTTTAGTATTATGCCCTGCTAAGCAACAATAAGAGTATGTCATCTTTGCATTTGTCCTGTTCATTCTATGCTGACCCGAGACCTCTCCCTTCGCCATTTTTCGTTTTCATTTTGGCCTTCCCATTTTCTTCTTCAGTGGCAAAGGTTGAGGTGCTTCATGATCTGTCGGCTCCCAGAACATGCTACTTCGATTGGCTGCATCATGAACTGGTACGAAGCAAGGTATTTCAATTTTTTATACCAATCATTAATGTAATCCTTTGCATTGTGGCCCTTCAATTGGATGACACATATGGCATGTGCACAATGAATTCCACTTAGTTGCCATGCTCTACATGAATACTTCCTCGTATCTAGATGGACAACATATTTATTGGAACCCTTCATTATCTCATATCCGTCTTCCCCATTTCAAATGGGATGACAATACCTACTTGTAGCTAAGTTCTCATCCAATTTTTTTGACAATCCTAGGATTACATTATTTAGTCTACTTTGCAGCCTCATCTCTTTATTTGTGCAGCCGAGTCATAACCATAACTCGTATATCTTCAAGCATTGAGATGATTGGTTTGCATATGGCATCTATTATCTTCCCATTAAATGCTTCACATATATTGTTGTCGATGTTATCGCACTTGAATTCCTCATTGAAGAATCCCTTGCACCAATGCTTTGGTTCTATTTGAAATAGTGTAGCACAATCTTCCTTTATCAACTAAAGCAGTCATTCTTTGGCTATCCTAAAGTCAGTCATGTTCGTGCTCTTTGCTAACTACCAAAATTACGACCGCACCTTATCCCCTTTGTAGTTATTTGTCCCATTTCCATTTATGTGCCGCGCACACATTCGATGTTCAACGTAGGGCAACAACTCGGCTACTGCCAGAACCAATCCCTGCAATAATTCAAAGCAAGAAATGTAAGCAAATAACATGTTAATATCATAAAGCAAACGATCGACTAGATTTTTCAAAAAACAAGCATTACCTTTTGTTGGTTGCTCATGAACGCCTATCCTTCCCTATTTGTTATCTCTAAGTCAGCCATCGAATTTTTCAAAAACCAGGACCAATTGTCCTTGTTCTCAATCCTTATAACAGCCCAAGCTAGTGGGAACATTTGGTTATTCGCATATCTTCCAATCGTGGTCAACGATTCTCCCTTGCACAAGCCCTTCAAGAAACAGCCGACCAATCCTATAATCCGTCTACAACCGGCTAAAAATCCTCTTTTGCATGCATCAAAGTACACATAGAATTTATCGAACTTGGTCCCACTATCAGAGAGCGGCCTCTCCACCACCTCTACATACACTCTACTTGAAGGGTTTTGCAGCTTACACTCCTAAGCATAATCCTACACCTGCCCATATTCCTTGCCATACTGACCAATAAGTATCCTCATCACATTTTGCTTCAATTTTTTGCACTAATTCCTGGATACATTGATGCCTACACGCTCATTCACCAACATCCTAAAGTTAGTACTTTTTATCTTGGGCATAAGCTTGATTAGATTGAAGAGGTGCTTGGACAACCATGCACTTGTTACCTTTTTGTTTTGAAAATTAATAGAACAAGTATGTTCCTCTTAGTAGGCTCTAATCTAGAAAGACCCACTCCTCCTAACAAACGTGCCGTAAATCTTCTATGGACAATTTTGCCGCGAACACCTAACTCTTACAAAGTTCTTGGTGTTTCTAATGAAGTTAATATTTCTTTGTATATAAATGGAGTTATTCAATATAGCTTCCTTAAATTGTTTCGTATCTTGAAATTTCATACCTACCGACAAAGCAGGAGAGGCAACAAATGGATCATAGGAAGGAAACTTACTGTTCCTTCTACGCACAACTCCTTGATCTTCTTCAAGCTTGTCCTGAGAAGTAGCATTCTCGATGCTTTTTTCATAATCCGTCTCCTGGCTAGCAACACCAGCATTTGCAGGGCCTTTGTCTCTGTTTGGAATTTCATCAGTTATCTGTAAAGCTGCAAATCTATCTGACAAAAAGTCCATTTGTTTTTTCCTTGACTGTGTAAGCTTCTCGTCGTTGTCATCGTTTAAGAAATTTTCAGTAGGCAACCCTTTATCATCATCATCACCATCACTGGATTCGGTTACTTCCCAATCTAATTCAGTGATTGTAACATTACCTATGTCACCATCACTCTAGTGAACAACATCTACACCCCTCTCCTCCCCATCCTATCTATCATGCCCTCCTTCATCCCTAACCTCAGTACTAGCTTGAATACCATCTCCTCTTTCTCCTACTTGGGTGTTATCTCAGTCATCATCTTCGTCCTTACTATCACTATTGTAATCAACATATACTTTCGCCTCTTCGCCATGGAGATAATGATATAGGGCATCCCTAAAATCATTATTATCTTCTAAATTTCTCAAACCATCTCTCAAGCTTTTCCTAGGAACACAATACAATAACTTTTGTACTTTACAAGGCAAATATGTCACTATATCCCTAACAAATCCAATATAAGATGTCTTCTTTATATCTACAAAGATAGTACTCTCATTTCCCCCCTCATACTCCCACTCATCCTCCCCAATCACAAAATCCCCACCGTAGCAAATAATAACAACAACATAGTCCTTATCATAAGCTATTTTTGCAACTAAGGAGAAAAAAAATACAATTAACTTTTGGGATCACATCCACAAAGGACAACAGACAATTGCATGTGGAGGCCCCTACACTCTCATAGACTTTATTAAAGAAAAGAAGAAAGATGGAAGAGATGCATAGGTCAGACGGGATTTACTGGAAAGATGCCCTCAGGACAAATAGAGGTCCCCACACGACATCTACTTTGATTATGTCGCATTCCTTAAAATATTGACCAACAAAAATAGGTCCCCAAGATAAGCATGGGTTCTCATGACACCTATTTCAACACTTTAATTTAAAAAAAATGCCCAGAGGTCCCCACGACAAATACTCCGAACCCTAACAATCACCATTGCACATCATATTTTATATCTGACCCCTAAAAATTACTCTCACACATCACAATACCACATTTGAGCCCTAAATCACACATTACAGTAGCATAAAACCCCTAATTTCCCCCCCGCCGAGCCCTACATTTCGAGGCCAAGCCCTAAACTGCCAATCCAAACCCCCAATAAGGTTTCTAGCACCACATCTAAGCCGGGAGAAGTACACTATCAGTGCCATAAGTTGTGTACGATGCTCACTTTGGTGCCAAAAGTTTCCATCGGATCACTTAAGTGCCAAATCGGAGGAAAAACGATCACTTTGGTGCCACCGGCGAAAGATTCCGGCCAAAATGATTACGTAGCTTTTTTTTTTTTTAAATCGACAAGACCTTCAAACGATGTCGTTTTTGGTCCTCCTTAAGAAAACGACGTTGTTTTGCTGTCCTACATGGATGGCCTCACAAAAACGACGCCGTTTAACTCATTCCGACCTAGCTTGCTTGGCCGTTGTCGCTCGGCCTCCTCTGTCGCTGGGCCGCCGTCGCTCACTCAGTCAAGCACTCGTCGGGGAGATCGGAGATGGAGAGGGAGACATCAATGGCGGCACACTCGTCGGCGGCCTCCCCGAGCACCGGCTAGATCACGGCCTTTGACTTGGCCACTGAGTGGCCGTCGTTGGGGTTGGGGTCAGGGTCGGGGTTGGGGTCAGGGTCGGAGCCGCGGCCGCCGAGTGGCCATCGTTGCGGTCGGGGTCGAGGTTGGGGTCGGGGTCGGAGCTGCGGCCGCCGAGTGGCCATCGTTGGGGTCGGGGTCGGGGTCGGGGTTGGAGCTGCGGCCGCCGAGCACGGGGGCCGTTGAGGACGGCGATTGGCCAGAGATTTAGGGTTTGAATTGGGGAAGACACCAAACAACGTCGTTTTGGTGTTAGGATGCTAAAACGACGTCGTTGGAAGGCGTAAGTGATCCAATGGAAACTCCGGCGAGCCACATTAGCATAAGAAATTAATAAAAAAGGGCCATATCGGATTTCCGGCTGATCAGATCGGCATTGGCACCAAAGTGAGCGTTTTTCAAATTTTTTGGCACTTAAGTGATTCGACGAAAACTTTTGGCACCAAAGTAAGTGCTGTACACAACTTATGGCACCAATAGTGTACTTCTTCCCATCTGAGCCCTAAATCTCACATCAAAATACCATCCAAGCCTTACATTTCCCAGTCAAGTCCCAAATTTCAGGTTGGAGCCCTAATAGTTGGAGTCCCAATTGATGGGTCGGGGCCCTAATTTCACTACAGGGGAGAGGAAGAAGAGAACAAACTTGAGCGAGCGATGATGGCGAGCGATGACTTGTGAACAACGATGGAGAGGATATCAAATTTGGTGTGAACGAGAGCGACGGCCAGATCTAGTTAACCTAAAATAAGCTAAACGATGTCATTTAACACTAAGGAAAAACGACGTCATTTAGCACTAAGGAAAAATGATGTCGTTTAACTTGGCCAAGCCAGCGTGGATGGGGCGACGTCGTTTTCCTCATCCACATGTGCTTTTTCTTTTTCTTTTTTTTTTAATATTTGCCACGTCAATAAAGCATGTTGCCGGAAAATGCCACGTATGCAATTTTGCCGGATTTTCTCGCCGTTGGCACTTAACTAATTCATTTTGCTCTAATTTTAGCACTTAAGTGTCATTTTCCAAAATTTTGGCACTAAAGTGTCCATCCGTGCCAAATTTTGGCACTTCAGGTGTCCAACACTCGAGCATAATGATGAGCAGCAACTTCTCAATAGAAAAGTAAGAAGATACAAATGATTATTAGTAATTATGTGACGCTAATGTGCATATAAGAAGTAACTATGAGTAGTTTTTCAGGACCCAAAATAGATTTGACCTCGACTTGTCTCCACTCGATCCTGCATTTAAGTGCGATCGGATAATCTCAATCGCTACACGATCTTCATGCATGATAGGCATTGCGCTCATCTGTCATCACGAGAGATGGAGCCAACCACCCGGAGGAGGAGAGCACGGGTGCACCACTCGAAAGGGCATCTAACTCGAATCTCCCTACTTCAAGGACCTTGGACAACCACGACGAAAATATGAGCATTATGGTGAAAGACGAGAGGGGTTAAAAGTGCATTGACATGAGCCTCGTTTGGTTCTCTTTAAATGTGCCTAAATCTGCTGTAATTCCTTTGATGGTTCTCTTCGTGGCTTCCGATCAAAGAGAGGTCTGCTAAATATGGGATAGCAAAAGGTCTTTTGGACTTTTTCTATTGGATAGGACAAGGTTGGATAGAATGTAGGTTGGACTAGACAAAGATGAGAGCTCTAATATCTTGTGTAATTTTTGGTTAGTATATGAATATCCAAGTTGGATTGAATATTAGCTTCCTCCTCTATGCCAATGTCGGATTGAATGTTGACCATTTAGATCTCGAGTCCTTGTGGAGGTCCAAGCTACCTTGCACATCACTATTGTGTGAAATCTCCAACAACCACCTGTCCCTCCTTCATCTTCATCGTTGGCCAGCAATCTTCAGCAACCACCAACTCGGTTGCCACCTCTACCCTTGCCGCCGATGCTAAGGTTGAGGCCAGTAGAAGGTGCAGCGAATGAAGGTAAGGCTGCTTGCTTGATGAAGGTGTGTGCCAAACAGGGAATAACGACTGTCGCTCTAGATCTAGCCATGGAGGGGGACGACGACAAAGGAGGAGGACGATAGCTGGTGCTCTAGATCTGGCCATTGTGACCGAGGTCAATATCAACTCCCACTTGGCTGAGGTCCAGTTAAACTCCCTTGAGTTGAGCTCAGCCATTGAGGAGCTCCAGATCTAGCCACGGAGCCCTCCGTGGTTGAGATCCAGTCAAGCTTGTCACCATGACGAGCCTTCTTGGTGTAGATAAGACGAAGCTTGGTGGGAGGCCATGGGCGGCGGAAAAATCTGTGAGTGTTGGCCATGGGTGGGTAGAGGGATAGAGAAGAGAGATGAGTGAGAGATATATTTTATCTACCTTTATCCCACCTCTACATATAAAATTTTTATCTTGATTATATTTCTCTTATATATGACTTTATCATATTTTAAGCAGTAACAAAACATTGGATATGATGAAATTCATCCCATTTTGATTTTTATCCTCGCTATCGATTGTAGGGGACTACTCATGGGTTTATGCAGCAACAAGTTATTCCTAATGTTGACATTGTGATGGAGTCCCTCATCTTTGCAATAAGATTGAGTTTGCTAGTAATATCGAGTCTCGGACATCCTAAGTGCTAAAACTTGGCATGGGGGACACCTAAATGTCAAAAGTTCGAAAATGTACACTTAAGTACCAAAATCAAAGCAAAATGAATCAATTAAGTGCCATGGTGAGAAATTCCAACCAAAATGCCGACATGACATTTTCTTTTAGTAAGACATGTGCAAAACGACGCATTTTGTAGGCTGATGTGGCTAGATAAGTCGAAGATGACGTTGTTTTGCCTTGAATTTGAATTTGAATATAAATATTAATTAAACTAAATCTAAAACTAAATTAAAAAAAAATTTCAAAAGGCGTTTGGCGAGGGTTGTGCAAGCCTTCGCTGCTGCCTTCCCACCATTACTGGGAAGGGTCGGTGATGGTGGGGGGAAGGTCGACTGGGGTTGTCGGGCTTTGGCCAAGGGCTGATGAGGGCTTGCAAGCCCTCGCCCAAATTTAGGGCGAGGGTCACGGCCCTCCCCCAGATTCGACTCAACGTCCCATGTCGCCGGTTGGCTAGGGTCGCCAACCCTTAGCCAAGGTTCGTTGACCTTGGTCAACCTTTCCCCCACTGTCGTTGCCCTTCCTAGTGGTGTTGGGGAGGCGTAGCGAGGGCTTGCACAGCCCTCGTCGAATGCTTTCCACAATCTTTTTCTTCTCTCTCCCTCCTTCCCTCCCTCTTAAATTATTTATTTATTTTTAAATTAAATTTAATGAATATATATATTAAGATTTAAATAAGAGACAAAATGACGTCATTTTGGCTTTTATTTGTTGACTCGGTTTATTAAAAATAAACGACATCAGATTTTCAGCACTCTTAGTAGGAGTTACCACTTAAATAAAGTGGCATTTAAGTGTACATTTCAAAACTTTTAGCATTTAAATGTTTGCTGTGCGCCTAGTAATATCTCTTGTACTCAGTTGCAGAGGCTTGAGCCTTTTTTCTCAGTTTGATCTAGAAATGAACTGAACTATACCCATTTGTCATGTGAAAGACAGGTTCTTTCTTCTCCTCCTCTATGCAACAAGTAAGCACGACCTAGTAATAACCAAGAAAGAAAATCAAAGTCGGCATCGGCAGGACCTAAGTTGAATATGGATGCTGACGTTGGTACCGATCAGCAGAAGGACAAGGGCACGAGCCTTATTTAAACTGCAGAACCAGTCAAAAAGATAGAAGACCTCGATTGTTCGGCGACAAGACCAATGCTCTGAAAAGAATGGAACGACATGACAAATGGGTAGCCCCCAGAAAAGCATCCTCTGGTTCATCTTTTATAAAGATCACATGTAAAGATGTCTTAACTCTTTTAGCCATCCATTGACAAGGATCATGTCCACCATGGAGTCTACCTCCAGGTTCCTGTTCAGGGATCACCAAGACATGGACGATTCCATGCTCTCCGACGAAAGCAGCTGCATCTCTTCAAGTGAACAGTGTGATGACGATGACGACGATCAGCTGCAGTCCATGACCGCCAAGGTACACGTGCGTTTCTAATCTTGGGGCAAAACATTATGGGTTGTATGAAACTGTATGTAGGTTATATGTTTGGATGAATTTCCTCGATCTTAATTTTTCTTTGATGCTAGGGTATAAAACATCTCTGCTCGGAGCTTCTCGAGCTAAAGGCGGCATCTGATGAGGAGTTTCACCAGGACATCCTCTCTAATTATTCAACCTTTGTTAGGTAATTCGTTTTGACAAACTTGCCTGGATGTACTTAACTAAAGAAGCTTTAATAATGTTCAGTTGATTAATCTAGCGTAATAGCGTTCTTTCTTTTGTGTGTGTATATATATGAGATACCATACTCATGAGATATGCTCTTTAGATAATTCTCGATTATGATAGTTTATTATTTCGAGCCTTGTAATCGCAATTGTAGTCACGCTTAATGTAGAATGTTTTCATTTCGCATGTTGAAAACATGGAATCATCACTTTGCGGACGTAGTAATATTTCGACAATATTTGATCTTTTATATCCATCATGAACGTTAAATTTAGGTTACTTTCTGCACCATCAGATATGCCATTTGAGAGTAGAAAGATTGCCTCAAATTCAAAATAACTAAAAGACTTAGCACAAAGAAAGAACCTTAAAAATAACAAGTTACAATAATTGTGGTCTCAACTCTCATTCTCATGTAATTGTCGGAAAATTAATTAGTTTTGTATATTGTGCAGAGTATTTGAGGAAGTCGAAGGGATAGAGAGGGAACTGGTTCAATTAAAAGGTCACGCTTCAAATCAAAAGAGACTTGTGGAGGAGTTCGTGGATCGGTTGGATCTAGAATTGTCAATAGAAGACACAGTGCAGCCAATCGCCGTTGACCACGAAGCTGAGGAATGGTTCCTATTGAACAAGCTGCAGGCTCGCACCATTGATGTCCTTGAGACTCTTGACATTCTCTTGATAGAAAATAGAGTCGATGAAGCTATCGACATTCTTGAATTAGAGGATGAGAATTTCGCGATGTTGAACAGCAAAGTGAACTCTTCACCGAACAATGTACAGTCATATAAGTCCATGATCTCTGAGAGGAAGGTCAAGCTCGTGCTTCAACTAACACAATTGGCTCAGAATCAAAGAATTACTGCACCGGAACTTCACAAGGCATTGGTTGGTCTTCGAAGACTTGGCAACAGCAATCTTGCAATCCAGTTGTCGCTTCAATATCACCACAAGCGTATCGCAGCTGGAATGCGCAATCTGTGGCAATCGAAATCATTGCTGAATGAAGTATACATACGAGAACTCTCAAAGCTAGCCTTCTCTTTGATCTCTCAAGCAGCAAGGAGCTTTGCGATGCTGCAGGGAGACGTATCAGGATATGGTCTTGAATTCATCCAATGGGCACATCAGGAAGTCGAAACTTTCGTTGCTTATTTCGATGAATATATAAAGTCAGCTTCCGAAATAAGTGGCAGCCTGTCCATTGCAACACAATCGATGCAATTCGCTTTATCCTATTGCTCTTTGCTAGAGATGGATCAACAGTTGGTATTGAGGCCACACTTGATTGAGCATATACAACCTCACATGGAAGAGGTATTATCAATTCATGTAGACCATTTCAAGAAGGTGGTGGACATAATTATGGCTACTGATACTTGGATTCTTGGTAAATACCTTGTTTCGGGGATTCTGGCTGAAGGATATTCGACAATGGAAGTCGGTCATCTGCCTGAATATTGTTTTCTCACGAATAGTGGTCGTAAATTGATAACACTATTACAGGTATGATAATTTTGGTTGATTACTCTATGCTTATTTCTTATTGATCAGTAATACGACTTTATTGTGCTTTTCGCATTCAGAAAATCGACCTTATTTGGTTCCTCGTGATCAAGTCTGCATCCTAAATGATGGAAAGGTGTACTGGCAAATTATAAAGTAATCTAGCCATTATAATGCTCTTATGGAACTTACGTTGATCCATATGACATTTAGGGTTAGATTGATGTACTTCTGATCATGGTAATTGTCTATATCCTGTACTCGTTATAATGTTTTTATTTTCTCTTCAAGGCTGTTGCAGAAGAAATTTCACCTTTAGTTGCTGCTCAGATGGAAAATTCAATCATTAGAGGACTCACAGATCTATTCATACGCTATACTGTGATGCTAAAAAAACTTGTGATCGGCGATTTCCTGAGTTCCGTCGAGATATTGACTGGACAAGTATCTGCTTTGGCGAGTCTCTCGACTTTGGTAGGTCTTTTCTCCAGAATACTCTGGAGCAGTTTCCGAACCGATGGCAAAATAACTCGCCAAAGCGAAGGCGACGAGTATGACACGTGTTTATCATCTACTGAAGAGGCATATAACTGGCTTCGAGCCTGTTTCTGTCGGCTTTTTATAGCTAGAGTTGCATCTCGGCAAAGCAACGAGCAAACTGTTTCAGAAATTGATGCCCGAGAAGAGAATTATTCCATCGATGATCTGATGCCTTCAGTTTCGTTTCAGGTATCCTATGTGTAAATCCTTTTAGCTGACTATGAGGTCACTGACATTTTATCATTCTGCAAAACCGTTCAAATTCAAACGGTTTCGGAGATAATTATCATTATCGAACTGACTGGAGAGTTCTAATGTTCATCATCTTATCTTGAATCCCCAGATGCTGTTCTTGGAGCTTAGGAAAGTAGAAGAACTTGCTGAAGAAGATACATTCGACCATAGTTGGGTAATGGAGCTCTTGAGGGAGTTGACAGAAGCGATATTTTCTTGGATGTCGAATGATAAAACGAACTTGGACGATGACGACGTGACAATCGAATGTACAAAAAGTTCGCCACAGGTATGTCTGTTCCTCATCTTAAGATCCCTTTTAGTAAAAGTGGAACCCTTTCCTTACTCTTCTTAACGTCTGCTATGATCAATGGAGCATGAAAATATCATGTAGTTGCGAAAAGCAAACTTTTATAGGAAGTTGGGCTAATCTATGTCTCGATCACTCCATGTAGAAGAACGATTCTTCTGTTTCACTTATAGGAAGTTGGTAAGTGGGAAAATGATATTGGTTAAAAGGGTTACCGATTTTTTGGTGACTTGTTGGTAAATTAACTGACACTTTTGTAAAATTACTAATTCTTTTTATGGTTCACAAACTATAAACAACTTTTATCTTCTACCATCTTTATTTGTATCTTATCAATGCCTTACATTTTCCAATTCTTACGTGAATTTACTGATATTTATTCAAGTGATTTACCTAACTCTTTCTTGATTTTACTACCAATTAGTCTTGAGTTGTTTACCAATGCTTATTTGGTTTTTCTCATTTATTATCTTTTGTTATGGTGTACCCACTTGCATTTGTATCTCTTACAAACGCTTTAATTTTTTTCTACTTTTATGTTAATTTCCCATTATTTATTTGGTGACTTACCAGCTCATTCTCTATCAAAATAGAGAATCTGGTAAACTAAGGAAAAAACCAAATAAATGTTACTAAATAACTCAAATAAGATTCAAACCTGGTTGATAACTTAATCAGATAAAATTTGATAAATCACTTAAATTAAAGTTAGTAATTTCATATAGAGGTTGGTAAATTTAAAAAGTGATTAAGCAGTGTAAACAAAAGTCCGTAAAGAATAAGAGAAGTTTATCATTAAAAGAAAAATTAACTTGGCAAGTACCTCAACGACAATTAAAGACAAAAAATTAATGGGCAAGTATAAAAAATGGGAAAATTGTCCAGAATTCCCAAACCTATTGTACGAGATTCAATCCCAAATTTTTCAATTTGATTAATTTAATTGAATTTTAAACCTTTTGATTTTTACTATGGAAGGCCATTTCTTTGATTTTCAGCTAAAATTGGTCGAAAGGACTACATAAAAAAAAAAAAATCGTCGAAAGGGTTATGATTAAATTGTCAAGTTGAAAAGTTTAAATGAATTGTTGTACAATAGGTTTATAATTTTTTAGATAATTATCACTATAACAAAACTATAGGTAAAAAAAGTTACTGATCACCTGATTTTTCAATAACATGTTGGTAACTTATGGACTTTTAAAAAGAAAAAATACTAACTTTTTATTTTTATTTTTTTACGGTTTACAAATTATGAGCGATTTCCATCTTTCACTAATTTTCATTATCTCTTATCAACGCCTTACATTTACCAATCTGATGTAACAATATGGTAGCTCATATAGACAATATATAGAGTTTGTTTGGCTTTTCATACTTAAAGCTTCGCACGAGCGTTCATCAACAGTCAGTTTTGTCTACGATTATGAGTTATCCTCAGCTCTAATACTGACTCCGTTTTGGTGTTATCGTAATCTGCTTGAAGCAGCTATTTATCTTGGGCGCGCAATTTATAGCCGAAGTAGCGAGGCGTGGTGGATACTTTTCTCAGAATCCCTCGGCTCTGATGGATCTCTTGACGTCTGCATATGTCTCAGCTGGCTTGGATCCTCAAAGGTGATGCTCGATCACGAGATCAATTGGCACTAATTCAAAGTGTCATCGCAAAGCTCCTGCTTTCATGTTAAGCTATATACATTGCGACATCCATCAGGAGGGCATGTTTCTTAGTTATCATTAATTCCTTCATTTTTATTCCATTGTGTGTCTTTCAAATAGGGATTCGACCGGTGATTCCTGGGCCATTGCAGTCGCTGGTAAAGCAGTCGAAAAGCTAATGGAGATCGAGAAAAATGATGATTCGATGAGACCATGCGAGGATGCTGTTGAAGAGGGTGATGATCAACTTTCCAAAAACCAATTAGCAAACGAGAGTAGGCCCGGACTCGATGACTCTACATCCACCATAGCATATGATAGTTCAATGTTGGAAGAAAATTCAAGCACTGGAGATGCTTCGGAAGTTCTGATTATTGCTCCAACTAATGAGTTGGAAGCAGACGCCGACCCACTAAATAAATGTGCTCCTTTAAGCGAGGAGAGTGCACTGGGGAATGAGGAATCTCATGTGTCGGCTCATGACGTATTGAGCCATGGGAATGCTATGAACATGGAGGATCTCCTAAAAGCTGCGACAGCTTTTCGAGGTAGAGACCTGGGATCAGCATGACGGGCTTGATGAGAAGGAAGAGACGAACTAGAGAGATGATGTTTCCGCAGGATCAGGACCGTTGGAGCAATGATATATTAGGAGAATGAAATTGCATATATGCTGAGTTTCTTGAGGTAGAAATTGATTTAGATTCACTCCAGTGCATATATACGTTTGAAATTTGTCATACCTTGTATTGATTTAAACTGAGAAGTCACATAAGAGCAGACAATCAATAAATCTCCGATGAACTTTGTGGGGATCTGTACTGAGTTATCCGTTTCTCTTTTGTCCAAAAAATTTCTCATATAATGAATACTGATTCCATGATTGTGCGTGGAACGTAAGCCTCTTGGCAAAAGGTATTCTTGTATTGATACTGGGAGAATTGAAAATGTTTCGCGACAATAACGATTATACAGTTCTATTCATATATGCTTATGTTAGTCCTTCGATTTAGTCTCTTGAATAGTCTTGTGCAAAGTAAAACGGCTTACCATCATCCATGGCCTCTTTTTCTTCCCATAAGGTACCCATTGTGATGACTTAAACATCTTTTAATCCTCCATAAACCTTAGTTTGCAAGATTTAAATGTCTCTAGGGGATTTCATGTACTTTTGCTGCTTGTCCATGGTTTCATTCTACCAGTAACAGAAGATTAGTGTACGACATGTGTTAAAAATGACCAGAAATCTCAGTTTTTATGCTTTTCGGAGCAACTAAATCATTGACAAACATGATAATGTCAATAATTGTACGGAAATAAAGAGGATAATGTCCGTCAACTATCTTTTATAAAGATGACATTGTATCACTCTTATGAATCCTCATATGTGTGCGACATCTTATCGTGTTTTCATCCGACAGTCACAGCCTCATGATTAGCTGGATTCACAGGCAAAGCTTCCATCTCTTTATCAAGGGTTACTTCCTCGTTGTAGACATAAATCTTGGTCACGACAAGGAACACGAGAAAATTGAGAAACGTGAGGACCGCCAAGAATGCGTAGTAGTAGTCAAGGTGGGAGATATTAAGGTTGTCCAAGATCCAACCCTTGTGGCTGTGTTCCATGGTGACTCGGGAGACCGTCTTGAGAAGAAAACTACTTAGGAAGTTCCCGATCCCTAAACTACTAGTGCAGTAAGATGTTCCTAGACTTTTCATGCCTTGTGGTGCTTGGTCGTAGAAGAACTCGAGCTTTGCCACTTCAACAAAGGTGTCGGCAACTCCCATGAGGGCGAATTGTGGCAGGAGGATGAAAATGGTGAGAGGGACTATTTGGAGCTTACCGTCAATGCCGTTCTCTCTGGCGATGCTCAGCCTCCGCCTCTCAGCGAGACAAGCGGTGATCATTATGATTATGTGGAGGACGAGGCCTACCCCCATTCTCTGCAGCAATGTGATGCCTCTAGGGTTCTTGGTATAGCGCCTGATGGCAGGGACGAAGAACCGGTCATAGATGACGATGCTTACAAGCATGAAGATGGTGACAAACGCGTTAAGGCACGCGGGAGGGATCTCAAAGTGCGGGCCCATGTGTCGGTTCAGGGTTGCGCCCTGCTTGATGAAGAGTGTTAGCCCCTGCGCATACATGGTGCTCGGGATGAACGTCACCGCTAGGATCGGGAGCATTTTGACCATCTGCTTGGTTTCCTCTACTTGGGTCACCGGACATAGCCTCCACGGCGAGCTTGAATCAATCTTCACCGCAGCTTTGTCAAGAAATCTACAAATGTGACATGAAACTGTCATGATTAATTTCGAGGAAACCATGTTAATGACAAGCCATAGACTTAGGGAGGTGTGAACCTCAAAGAAGTAGAGTGATCAATCCGGAATTTCTTGTATTCCGCGTACTGTTCGAGGCTCAATTCATAGAGCTCCTTTGGATCTCTCGGAACAGGCAACTTCCACTTCCTGATCGACGCCACCAGCACTTGAGCAATCCTTGTGAACGGGCTTCCTGAGGGCACCTTGTGCCTATAAAATGGAGTGCCCACCAAGAACACTAGGACTGATAATGCAAGCCCCAGCGTGGGAAGGCCATAGCCTAATCCCCAACCCACGTTATCTTGTATATAGATCAAGACTGTGGTTGCGAATAGTGTCCCGAAGAAGATGCTGAACATCCACCAGTTGAAGAACGAGAGCTTCTGGGCCCTTTCCTTGGGTTCGAAGTCGTCAAACTGGTCTGCGCCCATGGTCGAGATGTTGGGTTTGGTCCCGCCCGTCCCGGCCGCAATTATGTAGAGGGCCAAGTAGAAGATGCCTATCTGGAGGGCCGAGGCATCCTTGTTGCATTCCTCTTCTTTGATCCCCGGGCCACATGACGGAGGCCTCAGCGATGGCACCGACACTGCCAGTGTTAGTAGCGACATGCCCTGCACATTTCTTAATCGTGTTACAGATTGAATTTGTATGAGTACCTACACAAATGAATCAGAATGCATCTGCAATACCGTGAGATAAAGGACGGATGCGGAAATGAAAGTCCAGAAACGTCCGAGATATGCATCAGCTATGTAAGCGCCGAGGATGGGCGTCATCCAGACTGTCCCGACCCAGTTCGTGACATTGTTCGAGGATGTCACGGTGCCTTCGTGGAGCTTCTTCGTCAAGTACACCACCAGGTTTGACGCAATCCCATAGAACGCCATTCTCTCAAATGCCTCGTATCCTGCACACACAACGCCAGAATGAATTAAGGTGGATCAAATCATAGATTCTTCTCTCTTTCCCCCACCTTGTAACGAAATCCAGTACGTTTGAGGACTCAGTAAACAAGAATTACAGACGGAAAATTTGAGTGTGTCCCGAGGTGATATATCTGTAGGTTAACTCTCTCTTTTCTGCCCATAACAAGAAATGGCACTTTTCTATAATGAGCTACTTATCTGGTTGCTTTGGCTAATACACATCGAAGTGAAATCTAAAGAACTCGAAAACATTACGACGTCCCACTAACCAAGCCTCGATTCCACACACAAAGGCTATGCCACCGGCTTTGCCATTACCTACGATGAAGGAACAAGCGTTCCATCGACCGGTCTTGGATCTCAGGATGGGTCTTCCTTTGAGGTCCACAGTGCCATCTTGTGTGTAATCCTCTTTATCAGCACTTCCTTTCTCTTCAGCCTTTCCTGTCATCATGTTTCGAAGGGAAATAAAGGAAGAGCACCGAGAGTTTCCTCTATAAATCGTGTTTGTTCAACTTGCTATGCTCTTTAAAAGGTTCGCTAATCATGGTCGATTGATAATTACTATCAATTTTATAATAATCTTTAAGAGATCCTAGGCCTTTAACTCTTGCTGAGGGGAATGTACATATACTAAGTTTCCTAGGATTCCCCCAGGCTGAGAAATTGCTGTTTACTTTTTATTTTTTTAAGGCTTAAGGTGACATTATATGATACCACATCAATCTTTTAAAAATGACCCTCGTCATTGAATTGACGATATTACTTCACATCATTTCAAAAGAAAAAGATCTTTTTCTCGAGACGTGAACCGGTTCTCTCATTTTTTTGGTTGTACTGATCGTTTAGATTTTTCTCCCTTGGCGAAATTGCGTACGAATAATCAACAAGCCTTAGTCATTCTCAATGACATTGACATCGTGATTGAAGCTACCAATGAGCAACAAACACTAGGCGCATTTTTCTAAGTATTTAACCCTTGTTTTATTAATGAAAAGCGACCCTTTTAAGGGGGGAAAAATTAATGGAAATTCTGCGTGTCTTCTAGCGATCATGTTACATTAATTAAGAGATGGATTTCGCCGTCTCTGTCTTTTAATGAAGAGATTCATTTTCTCCGTCGTTGTTCTTGCCAGAAGCACGCGTGACAGGTAGCAATAAATGACCTTATCTTATTGTTTCCCCATGAAAAATTTTCAGGGGTAGTTTTGGAGTCGAATCTACTTTTTGCAAGTTTCCATGTGTTTGAACAAGTCCCTGTTGTTTAGAACTTCAGCTTGAGACGCGGAGAAGAGACAGTCGAAAAGCGACCTGCCCGATTATTTATTTTTTGTGGTAAAACCTACCTAACTTCAAAGAGATACTTATAGGCCAATTATTGGTGATTCACACCATAGACATAGTAAGCTCATCAACGACCCACAAGATGGGATTTACCCACAAGATGCACTTTTCTTTTCGTCTCATTTGCAGTCTCCGAGCCGGGTGGGTACCACCGTTTCTTAAGATGTGACCACGAGCGATACTAAGAACCTTGAAAATAACGAGGATGTAATTGCTTGGATCGTCTCTAGAATCCTATAAGTGTAGTTCGATGTTCACCGGGGTCGGTATTGGTGAGCGAGTGCTATTAGTACTCTAAGGCGCAAAGTAAGATGGGGGAGTTTTCGTAATTAATTCTTCTGTGAGGGAAATGAAAAGTCCACGATAGGTCCACATAGGAATTCTATTCTAGGGTTTGATCCCAAATCTATGCTGGGTTATGTATTAGGAAATGGGCTGGAATGGCCATTCCTTGGGTCGATTTCAATCCTTCACGATGACAGAATATGCCACCAGCCTGTTTGGTTTTGGTACTAGTATAAGGTTGTAATGTAATAATTATTACGCTGTAGTGCAATAGAGCTGCAATAGTGCTGCAATAGTGATTGCATTGTTGGATATAAGTAATGTAATCCTAAATTTTTCTTCCGGGTTCACCAATGTCCTGGACTTTTTTTTTCTAGTCACAATACTCTAAAATTGTATCCATGACTGAAAAGTGCCTCCCGTTAGACTTCCGTCCATAACGGCCTTTAAAAGTACGACGTGGCATTACGTCAATTTTTACAATTATGGACGGACTGTGGTGAAAAATATTTGAGATAATGGTGTCCCACAGAAAAGGGTTTAAGATTTCTGGTGGGAATTCGTCTCACATAAAAATAGATGTATGCTATAAGGCGACATGTGCTTATTTTAATCCTTTGATCAGGTCTCTTGAACAGTCTGCTGTAATGTAAGATAGTTTACTATTATCCGTGGCCTCCTTTCCATCATATAGAGTATCCACTTTGATGACTTCATCCACCTTTTAATCCTCCATAAACCTCACTTTTAATGATTTCACATGTCTCTAGGGAATTCCATGTACTTTTATTATTTGTCCAAGGTTTCATGCTGCACAAACAGAAGATTAATGTACAATCAAGTGTAAAAACTTACCAGGAATGTCATTCTTAATGACTTTCGGCACGACCAAATCATGGACTAACTGATCATCATAGGGGAATAAAGAGAATGATGTCCGTCAAGTATATGTAATAGCGCTTTCACAGTATTGATCTTACGAATCATTATAGATGGATACGATGTTTTATCGTGTCTTCATCCTACAGTCATGGCCTCGTGATTAGCTGAATTAGCAGGCAAAGCTTCCATCTCTTTATCAAAGGTTACTTCCTCGTTGTAGACGAAAGACTTGGCCACGACGAGGAACGCGAGAAAATTGAGAAACGTGAGGACTGCCAAGAACGCGTAGTAGTAGTCGAGGTGGGAGATGTTAAGGTTGTCCAAGATCCAACCTTTGTGTCCGTGTTCCTTGGTGATTCGCGAGACTGTCTTGAGAAGAAAACTACTTAGGAAGTTCCCGATACCTAAACTACTAGTAAAATAAGACGTTCCTAGACTTTTCATGCCTTCAGGCGCTTGGTCATAGAAGAACTCGATCTTTGCCACTTCGACAAAGGTGTCGGCAACTCCCATGAGGGCGAATTGTGGCAGGAGGATGAAGATGGTGAGAGGGACAATTTGGGACTGACCGTCAATGCCGTTCTCTCTGGCGACGCTCAGCCTCCGCCTCTCGGCCAGACAAGCAGTGACCATTATTATTATGTGGAGGACGAGGCCTACCCCCATTCTCTGCAGCAATGTGATGCCTCTGGGGTTCTTGGTATAGTGCCTGACGGCAGGGACGAAGGACCGGTCATAGATGATGAGGCTTGTGAGCATGAAGATTGTGACGAATGCGGTGAGGCACGCGGGAGGGATCTCGAAGTGCGGGCCCATGTGTCGGTTCAGGGTCGTGCCCTGCTTGATGAAGAGGGTGTGCACCTGCGCATACATGGTGCTCGGGATGAACGTCACAGTTAGGATCGGCAGCATTTTGACCATCTGCTTGGTTTCCTCCACTTGGGTCACTGGACATAGCATCCACGGCGAGCTTGAATCAATCTTCACTGCGGCTTTGTCAAGATATCTACAAATGCGACGCGGATGGTCATGGTTAATTTTAAGGAAATAATCTGATTACAATCCAAAGAATTAGGGAAGTGTGAACCTCATAGAAGTAGAGTGATCGATCCGGAATTTCTTCAACTCTGCGTATTGTTCGAGGCTGAATTCATAAAGCTCCTTCGGATCACTCGGAACAGGCAACTTCCGCTTCCTGATTGACGCCACCAACACTTGAGCAATCCTTGTGAACGGGCTTCCTGAGGGCGCTTTATGCCTATAAAATGGAGTGCCCACCAAGAACACTAGTACTGATAATGCAAGCCCCAGCGTGGGAAGGCCATAGCCCAATCCCCAACTTATTTTTTCTTGTACATAGATCAGGAATATGTCTGCGAATAGTGTCCCAAAGAAGATGCTGAACATCCACCAGTTGAAGAATGAGAGCTTTTGGGTCCTCTCCTTGGTTTCAAAGTCATCAAACTGGTCCGCGCCCATGGTCGAGATGTTGGGCTTGGTCCCGCCCGTCCCAGCCGCAATTATGTAGAGTGCGCAGTAGAAGATACCTATCTGGAGGCCCGAGGCATGCTTGTCGCATTCCTCTTCTTTGATCCCTGAGGCGCATGAAGGAGGCCTCAGCGATGGCAGCGACACCGCCAGCGTTAGGAGGGACATGCCCTGTGCATTCGTTAATCATGTTAAAGACTGACTTTGTATGTGTACAAACATAAACGAATCCTAATGCATGCGCATTACCATGAGATAAACAACGGATGCGGAAATGAAAGTCCAGTAACGCCCAAGATAAGCATCGGCAATATATGCACCGAGGATGGGTGTCATCCAAACTGTCCCGAGCCAGTTTGTGACGTTGTTCGAGGATGTCACAGTGCCTTCGTGGAGCTTCTTCATCAAGTATGTCACTAGGTTTGATGCAATCCCGTAGTACGCCATCCTCTCAAAAATCTCGTATCCTACATACATGACGCCATAATGAATTAATTTGGATCAAATCATAAACTCCTATCTCTTTCCTCCATGTGATTAGGAAACTACGTACTTTTAAAGATTCAGTGAACAAGAATTGCAGAAGCAAAATTTGAGTATGGCACAACTTGATATATCTGAAAGTTTAACTCTTTCTTTTCTGCCCAAAATATGAAATGGCACTTCCTAGAATTTACCACTTATCTAACAGCTTTGGCTAATATACATCGAAGCGAAACCTGATGAACCCTAAACATGACTACGTCCTGCTAACCCTCAATTCCATATAGAAAGGCCGCGCCACAGGCTTTGCCCTTACCGACGATGAAGGAACAAGCGTTCCATCGACCGGTCTTGGATCTTAGGATGGGTCTTCCATTGAGGTCCACAGTGCCATCTTGCGTGTAATCATCTTTATCTGCACTTCCTTTCTCTTCAACCTTTTCCGTCATTTTGTTTTGAAGGGAGAGAGGAAGAGCACCTACTCTATAAATTGTGTCTACTCAACTTGCTATGCTCTTTACAAGGTTGGCTAATCATGGTCGATTAGCTAAGTATTCTTTCCCTCTTATAATTTTCCTTGAGAGATCCGTATTCTTAACTCTTACGGAGGGGAATATATAATTACTGAGTTTTCTAGGGTTCCTCTAGGCCGACTAATTGGTTTTTACTTATTACCCAATACAACTTTTAAGATGAGAATTGGGATTGAATTGATGATATCGCCTTGCATTGAAAAAATGATTCTCTTTGGTTGTGCTAGTCGTTTAGTCATATCTCCCTTGACAAATCCGCTTACAAATAATCGACCGATGGTTAGTGTTTGTCGATGACTGCGGTCATTAAAGAAGCTGGCAATAAGCAAAAAAGATTAGGCACATTTTTGTAAGAATTTAACCCTTGTTTTATTAGTAAAAGACGGCCCTTAAGGGGGAAAATTAATGGAAGTTCAATGAATTTAATATATATACATTGATGATCACGCCGGTTGTTTTTAATGGTGAGACTCGTAGTCTACATCGGTGGTTTCGCTAGAAGCATCTGTGATACGAAAGAGATGGAAAAGTGTTAGAAAAAGTCATAAAATTTTTGTATTTGTGCCAATTTAGTCCTAAATCTTTTTATTTGGTGCCAATTCAGTTCTTTCCGATTAATTTTTGAAGGATTTTACTGACTGAATGTTGGTCGGCTGATGTGGCACGATTGTCACTGACATGGACAACTTTTAATATTTTTGAATATTTTTTTTCCTTCTCCTCTTTCTTCCTCCAGCCGATTGCCGTACCTCGGCAACCGGCTAGAGGTCGGTGAGGGCGAGCCTTGTCAACCTGGCGTGAGGTTGCCCTCACGGCTTGGGCGGCGAGGCTCGCCCTCACTAGATCCTGAGAGATCGAGCCTTGATGGAGGCCACCCGTGAGGCTTGACCCTCACCGGTGGCCTCAAGGGCGGCCTTGCATCGGCTGGCAAGGCTCGACCTCGTTGGATCTAGTGATGTCTAACGACCGGCTAGAGGAAGGATGGGGAGAAGGAAAAAAAGAAAAAAAGAAAAAATTCAAAAATATTAAAATATTATTAAAAGTTATCTTCGTTAGTGCTGGCCGTGCCATGTCAGTTGGCCAGCACCCAGTCAATAAAATCCGGCCAAATTAGGCGGAAATGACTGAATTAGCACTAAGTAAAAATTTTTATGACTAAATTGATACAAATACAAAATGTTTATGACTTTTTTAACACTTTCTAAAAGAGATAAATGACATTATCAGATTTTCTCATCGTGGAAAGAATAATGTTGCCGTTGGAGTCGAATCAAGTTCTTGCGGTTTCCATTTATTTGAGACATGGAGAAGAGACAATCTTAAAGCTCTCTGCCCGATTATCATTGACTTTTCGTTAAAACCTACCCGATTTTAGAAGAGACGCACAAATAGGTTAATTATAGGCGACTCGTGCCATAGACATTGTATCATCACAATCACATCAACGGACTACAAGATGGGATTCGCATAAACATCATGTGAAATGTAGGTTTAACTCTACTAAAAGATGAAATGTTTCTAGATCACATTATCCTATCTTCTTCCTGTTAGTAATCTCCGAGCTGGGTTGGTATGAAAATTTCTTAGGATGTGACCACGAACGATATGAAAAATCTAAGACTAATGAGTATGCAATTACTTTGGACACCATTATCAGGAGTACAATCATGGATTAACGAAAATTGTCGCATCTTAAGTTGCGTGCTAAATCAGCGTGGTGGTTCAATGCTTGCATGGGTCAGTATTGGTAAGCAAGTGATTGCTATTAGCACTTTAACATGCAAAATATGATTGGAGAGTTTTCGTGATCAATTCTTGGAAGGAACTCATTCAAAAAGGCCAGATGGGTTAGGGGTGAGCATAGTTTGGGTTGAGTTGATCCACCCCCTAATTCTAGGACCAACTCGTACAGTGCTAGTCCTCAATTTTTGGAATTGAGGACCAACCCTATTGAGTCTTGGATCAAGGATCGGACCAACCTAATAGGTTTGGTTTTGTTCCATGGTCAACCTAAGACCAATTGACAATTTTTTTGTTTCATTTTTTGTACTTCTTGAAAAGGCAAACCTACCATTTCAAATTACATATCTATCGATAATGCGGTGTTGTGCAACCAAATTATAAACATCAGTACATATTTAACAAATTTAAGATAATGCAACAATAGAAATTTCACATCTGCTAAAAGTAAGAAACCACAAAAACGATTAAGATTGCTCATAGAGGCGAGTGAGGAAGTTGAGTAGGGCGAGTGTTGAGTGGCAAGTGAGGAAGTTGTCTCTTTCGATTTTGGCAAATTGAAGATTAAGAGAACAAATAAAACAAAAGAGAAGGACAAAGAGGACAAAAAAGACAAAAGAGAAGGACAAAGAAAAAGAGAACGTATACTGAAGGACGATGCCGTGAGGAACTGTTTAATACTGTTGATGCCGTTTGACTAAGGGAATACATTAAAAAAAATATAAAAAATATAAAAAATATATAACATATTTTAGATATACTATACATAATACATACAGTCAGGGTTGGTTTGGGTTGTACTAACCCTAAACTCTCAAGATCGAGGACCAACTAACATAGTGTTGATCTGGGAATTCCAGAACCAAGGACTGACTCAGTCTCCCTCGGAACCGAACCAAAACTGGTAGGGTTGGGCTAGTCCAAGGTCGGCCTAAGATTAATCTTAGACCAATGCTCATCGTTAAGATGGGCCCATAAAGGAATTGCTATTCTAGAAGTTGATGACAAATCTATGTTAGGAATGTATTGGAATAAGGTCGGAATGACCATTCTTTTGTTAGGATAATTGTCCAAAAAGTTATAGACCATGGTGACTAAGTTAGTACTAAATTTTTTTCTTTGATCAATACTAAATCTTTTGATGATTTGCCAACATAATTTTTTTGATCAATTTTTATTGGAAATTGTTGACATAGATGTGAGCTGGCTTATGTGGCATGACTAGCGGATGGTCAATTCTTATGTGGACAAATTTTGCAATTTTTAAAATCTTTTTGAAACTTTTTATATTTTTTTTTCTTTACCCTTCTACGAAAATGCACAATGGAAAGAAAAAGAAGAAGAAAAGAAACAATATAAAAAATCAAATTTTTAAAAAAACTACAAAAATTGTTTGTATCAATGTTGGTAAACTTACGATCGTGCTAAATAGTACGACTATCATCTACATTGGCGATTTCCAAGCAAGATTGACAAAAAAAACTATATTAGCAAATTGTCAAAAGATATAAGATTAAATTGATTAAATTAAAATATTTATGACCGAATTGGCTAGTGTACAATAAGCTATAGGACTTTTTGGACAATTTTCTTTTTAGGTCTGTTTTATTCCTTTCCAATGACAAAATATTCTATTAGCTTGTTTAGTTATAGTAATAGAATACGGCTGTAATAAAATAACTATTACGATGTAGCGTGATAGAGCTATAATAATGATTGTGCTTTTGGTTTAAGTAACGTAGTCCTAAACTTTTTTTCCATGGGACACTAATCCCCGGACTTTTCTTTTCATCTCACAATCACCCCAAGATTATATCTATGACCCAAAAATACCTTTAATTAGACTTCCCTCCAGTATAGTAGTAAAAAATTCGACGAGGCATTGTCCACATATTGCCATGTCGGTTTTTTAAGACTATTATGGATAAAATTGTGATGGGAGGTATTTTGGTTCTTGGTACTGTTTGGGGAATTGGTGTTTCCAGGAAAAAAAAATTTACGATATTTTGTGAGATTTTCTCTCATATTGAAATACATATTTGTCGCAACAAAAACAAAGGGTGGTGCTATTTCCATTCCCATTTTGGCTAAGACACTTCTTTTGTTAACTTATTGGCCCATTTTTCTCTTCAATTATCGTTTCTTTTTTTAATCAACCTTATTAACAAAACGACCTTTATTTCTATAGTCTCTCTTATTTTATCATTTTCACAATATAAATGTCAAATTACACCTAACAAGATATTTTCTTATCCTGCATCTTGTCACTGTTATGCTTAGAGAAGGTTGTTAATTTTAATTTACGGTCTTATATTTTTAATCACAAAAGTTCCATAAAAGGTTAGAAATTTCTAGTTATGACGGCTTATGAACACACAGTAAATTGCCTTTTTTTTGTTAAATCAAATTGGCTAGATAAGTAGATTGAAACTTTTTACATTTTAATAGGAATTGTAAGATGGGGTAGAAAATTTATGTTCACATTCTGCACTTTCAAACTCACTTCAGATTTTTTCTAAGGAAAGTTTTAAGTATATTTTAAAGCTTTGATCCACTTGCTATGAGATTGAATCTACAATTGATATTTATTACTTTCTTCATAACAAGAGGAGAACAACAAGAGATTTCCTTTATTTTCCTTTTATGTGATTATCTTTTGTCATTATTTAAATATGATTTGAATATAAATATTTTTGACATTTGATCATGTTTCTAACAAATTAACCTTTTCCATGTTTTGATCATTTTTTATTTTCCAATGAAATCCCATGACCTAGCAACTTAGATATTGGATTTCAAGGCTTGAATTTCATAAAATTTTGAAGTTAAAAGCCCCAATTCCGAAATTTTCTCCGGTTGGAAGAACAGAGGGCGAGAAAACTTATTCGGTGTTGTGAATTGAAGTAACTCTAGCTCGGCGAGGCTCCACTCTTTTTTGTTTTTGTCTCTTTCTTTCTTTTCTTTCCCTCTCTTTTCCTCTTTCCCGTGCGCTGCCCTTCGCCTTTAAAAGAGCTGAATGACTGTTCCCTCTGTGATGTAAAATAGTATACTATTTTCAATAGCCCTTTTTCTTCCCATAAGGTATCCATAATTAGCTTGATTCATTTTTTTTTTGTGAAAGGTAATTAATATATTGAAAAAAAATTGAGTGAACAAAAAGAAACACGGCATCAAAACCCACACTCAAAACAACGGATCATAATGAGTGGAGGGATGCCGGAAAAAGCCACAGACATGGCAACCCACTACCAAACAAGAAAGGAAAAGCACGGTATGAACAACCGGCAAACAGATACAAAACGCCCTCAGGTAGGGAATGAACCATCCTCAGGATTCAGTGAGAATCGCTGCACCAATTGCACCACCTGCCTTAATCAAGCCGCACCAGCTGAAAGGGATGAAATTAACGCTTGATTCATCTTTTAGTCCTCCATAAACCTCAATTTTCATTATTTAAAGTCTCTATGGAATTCCCTGTATTTTTGCTGTTTGTCCAAAGTTTCATACTGCCCCTCACAGGAGAAGTGTGCAATCTCGTGAGAAAAAATTACCAGGAATTTCGGTTATTATGAGTTCTGCGCGACTAAATTTTTGACGAACTGATAATCACAAGAAAATAAAGTTTCTGTCAACTATATGTAATAAAGCTTACTCTGCATCGAGCTTACAAACCATTATATGCGTATACAATGTTTTATGTCTTCATCCGACAGACATGGCCTCCTGATTAGCTGAATTAGGGAGCAAAGCTTCCATCTCTTTGTCCAAGGTGACTTCGTCAGTGTAGACGAACAGCTTGGCCACAACAAGGAACACGAGAAAATTGAGAAACGTGAGGACCGCCAAGAGTGCATAGTAGTAGTCGAGGTGGGAGATGTTAAGGTTGTCCAAGACCCAACTCTTGTGGCCGTGTTCCTCGGTAATTCGTGACACCGCCTGGAGAATGATACTACTTAGGAAGTTCCCGATGCCTAAACTACTAGTGTAGTAAGATGCTCCTAGACTTTTCATGCCCTCTGGCGCTTGGTCGTAGAAGAACTCGAGCTTCGCCACTTCAACAAAGGTTTCGGCGACTCCCATGAGAGCGTACTGTGGCAGGAGGATGAAGATGGTGAGAGGGACTGTTTGGAACTGACCGTAAATACCGTTCTCTCTGGCGACGGTCAGCCTCCACCTCTCGGCGAGACAAGCGGCGACCATTGTGATCATGTGGAAGACCATGCCTATCCCCATTCTCTGCAGCAATGTGATGCCTCTAGGGTTCTTGGTATAGCGCCTGACAGCAGGGACCAAGAACCGGTCGTAGATGGGGATGCATATGATCATGAAGATCGTGACAAACGCGGAGAGGCAGGCGGGAGGGATCTGGAAGTGCGGGCCCATGTGAAGGTTCAGGGTTTCGCCCTGCTTGACGAAGAGCGTTAGCACCTGGGTAAATATCATGCTCGGGATGAACGTCAGCGCTAGGATCGGGAGCATTTTGACCATCTGCTTGGTTTCCTCTACTCGGGTCACGGGACAGAGCATCCACGGCGAGCTTGAATCAATCTTCACCGCGGCTTTGTCAAGAAATCTACAAATGTGACATGAAACTGTCATGATCTATTTCGAAAAAAAACTATCTAATTATAAACCGTAGAATTAGGGAAGTGTGAACCTCAAAGAAATAGAGTGATCGATCGGGAATTTCTTCAACTCCGCGTATTGTTGGTGGCTCAATTCATAAAGCTCCTTCGGATCACTCGGAACAGGCAACTTCCGCTTCCTGATCGACGCCACCAACACTTGAGCCATCGTTGTCAACGGGCTTCCTGAGGGCTTTTTGTGCCTATAAAATGGAGTGCCCACCAAGAAGATCAGGACTGACAATGCAAGCCCTAGCGTGGGAAGGCCATACCCTAATGCCCAACCGACGTTATCTTGTATATAGATCAAGACTGTGGTTGCGAATAGTATCCCGAAGACGATGCCGAACATCCACCAGTTGAAGAACGAGAGCTTATGGGCCCTCTCCTTGGGCTCGAAGTCGTCAAACTGGTCGGCGCCCATGGTCGAGATGTTGGGCTTGGTCCCGCCCGTCCCAGCCGCTATTATGTACAGGGCCAAGTAGAAGATGCCAATCTGGAGGGCCGAGGCACGTTTGTCACATTCCTGTTCTTCGATCGCTGGGCCGCACGATGGAGGCCTCAGCGATGGCAGCGACACCGCCAGCGTTAGGAGGGACATGCCCTATGCATTTGTTAATCGTGTTAGAGGCCGAATTTGTATACGTAACCACATAAATGAATCCAAATGCATGTGCAATATACCATGAGATAAATGACGGATCCGTAAATGAAAGTCCAGTAACGTCCAAGATAAGCATCGGCAATGTAAGCGCCAAGGACGGGCGTCATCCAAATTGTGCCGCCCCAGTTCGTGACGTTGTTCGAAGATGTTACGGTCCCTTCATGGAGCTTCTTTGTCAAGTAGGTCACTAGGTTCGTTGCAATCCCATAGTACGCCATTCTCTCAAATGCCTCGTATCCTACGTAAGCAATACTAGAGTGAATCAACGTCGATCAAATCATAAATATGAAAGTTTGAGTATGACGCAACTTGATATATCTGAAAGTTTCTTTCTTTTTTTTTTTTTTTTTTGCTTTTTGGCAAAAACTATGATCTAGTTACTAGATGAAATGGCACTTTTTCCAGAATGAACTACTTAGCTATAAATTGGCCGCACCACCGGCTTTTCCCTTACCAATGATGAAGCAACAAGCCTTCCATCGACCTCTCTTGGATCTCAGGATGGGTCTCCCTTTGAGGTCCACAGTGCCATCTTGCGTGTAATCATCTCTATCTGCACTTCCTTTCTCTTCAACCTTTCTCGCCATCTTGTTTTGAAGGGAAAGCAAGGAAGAGCAACAATAGTTTCCTTTGTAATTGTGTTTATTCAACTCGTTATGTCCTTTATAAGGGTGGTTAATCATGGTCGATTAATTTATTGCTCTTTCACTTTCATAATTATCTTTAAGAGATCCTAGCTCTTAACTCTTAATTGGCTTTTACTTTGTAGTCATTTTCAGGCGTAAGTGATAGCGAATGATACTAAATCGATTTTTTAAGTTGTGACTCAAGATTGAATGGATGATATTTTGCTGCGTTATTAAATGAAGATTCTTTTTCTCGCAAGGTGAGTAGATTTCTTCTCTCTGTTTTTTTTTTTTTTTGGGTAATAATCATTTAGGTGCATCTGGCAAATCCGGGTACAAATAATCAACTGAACCTTAGTGTTAGTCAACGGCTTTGACGTCATGGAAGATGATAGCAATTTGCAACAAAGCTATGCAATTTTTTAAGCTTCTAACCCTTGATTTAATAAGTGGAAAACGACCCTTTAGGGGGAAAAACTAATGGAAGTTCTGAGTGTCTCTAGTGAGTGATACATTATTATGAGATGATTATGCCTCTGTCTTCTAATAAAGAGATTTCATCGTTTCCATCGTCGTTTTTGCGGGAAGAAAGATTCAATGTTGGTGCTGGAGTTGAATCAAGCTTTTGCAGTTTCCCTAAATTTGAAAGAGTCCTTTCTAAATGACGAAATTGATGTTCGGCACATTAACTCGAGACATGAACCTGCCTTATTTAAAAAAGATAACACAAATTGGGTCAACTCTTGGCAATTCATGCCACGGACAAAATAAGCATCACATCCATGAATCACAAGATGGGGTTCACATAAACATCATGTGAAAAACAGGTTTATCACAATGTCCTTTTCTCCTTCTTATTAATAATCTCCAACCCAGGTCGATGTTAGTCAGCATCACATCGACGAATCACAAGATGAGATTCATGTACATGTGAAAAGCAAGTTTAATTCTATAAACATTTCTAGATCAAAATGTCCTCTTCTCCTTCTTGTCAGTAATCTTCAATCTAGGTTGATATTAGTCAGTATCACATCAATGAATCACAAGATGAGATTCATGTAAACATCATGTGAAAAGCATGTTTAAACCTATAAAAAGATGACACTTTTCAAGATCACAATGTCCTTTTCTCCTTCTTATTAGTAATCTCCAAGCCGGCTCGGCATTACTATTTGTTAAGATCTGATTGTGAGCGGTAAACCAAACCTGAAAATGAGTGCTATGAGCAAGGTATACATCGATGCAATCAATGTGCAGGTTCATGAGTCGCGTGGTAGAGCTGCATGGACCATCTCTAGAATACCATTTGGTTAGCAAGCTTCCATGTTTACGTATTGGTGAGCAAGTGAGCGCAAGTAGCACCCAAGATGGGAGAGAATTTGTAAATAAATTACAAAAAGCTCATTCAGAAAGGCCACAATAGACCCACAGAGGATTTGCTATTCTAGCGTTGGATCCCAAATCTATGTTGGGTTTGTATCAAAAAGGGCTGGAATGGCCATTCCTCGGTCCATTCCACTCCTTCCCATGACAAAAAATGTTAAGGTTTTGATTGTTTTGCAGATTTGGAAAATATTTTCCTAAAAATAATCGCTTATATTACTTATAAAAATAATTAAATAAAAAATAATTTCATTATTCACGATAAAATTTAGAGATAAAATATTATTCATAATGAAAGCATTCTTATTGGCTAAAAATTTTAAGTGATACAATCGATCATTTTTAGGAAAATGTTATTCAAATTATTCCTTTTTCGTGAAACAAATAGGAAGACTCCAACAGAGCTAGGGAATCCATCCATCTATTTTTTTTTTATTAATCCCGTTCTTCTCTTCGGGATGGTATTTATGGCGTCTCCTTCAGCGGATGCTATAAGCCAGGTCGGGGGTTTCTTTAGGCATAATAGGAGGTTATCCCAACCCTCCTTTTCCTCGGAGGTTCTCCTTGCTGGTGCGGTTATAGATTCTTCGATGAAGGAGTTGCTTCCGGTTCGTCAGAGGCACTGTTGGGGCAGGTTTCGGCTATCTTGCTCCTTCAAAGCTGATGTCGTGTGACCCTCAAATGTGGTGTTGTCGTTCCCCTAGTTTGCTTTTAGTTTTTGACTTGTTTGTTGTGTGAGCTGCCACTGTTTTGGTGGTTGCTTACCTCTCCCCTCTTCTGTTGTTGGCCAATGTTTTTGGTTGTCTCTTTGCTGCTGTTTGGCTGCTTTGTTTCTGTTCTTTTGTTGTTTGTTGTTTCTCGCTCTCGACACCCTTCCACTCGTATTGACTTGTTCTGTCATCATGAGTGGAAGTTTTTTGGTGCCGAGAACCCTTTCTGTACAGCTGTATAGCTTCTTGGTTTAAAAGTCAATATATCTCTTACCCTTTATATAAAAAAAAAAAAAAATTGGAACTTCTTAGTTTATTTGACTACAATGATAAAGTGAGGTTGTCATGTAAGGGTTATGACGCTTTAATGTAATAGAGTTGTTATATTTATACCATTCTTCGATTTAAGTAATGCAATGCTTATTTCACTGTTTGTTTCATGAAACACACAGGTGATAAAGTGGGAATAGCATCAAAATTCTCAAAATACACCTGAGATGGAATATAACAGTTAATTTATTAAAAGTCAATTGTGATCCATGAGTTTAATGCTCCATATTGATATATAATTTATTATATCGAATATTTAATTATAGTTTATGAATTTGGCGCATGATGAATGATTATATTTAGTTGAAAATAATACTATAGTAATTTTCACTTTAATAGCCATTCATGAGTGTAATATCCCAAATAGAATATCAAGATATTATATCTAAATATAATATTTAATTTCTTGTTTAAATTTAATCATAATATATGTGATTATATAAACAGTATATTATTTGTAGCATATTTCATATGATTGAAAATAATAAGCATGTGATAAATTTGAGAATCAATACATGTAATTAACAATTCAGATAACCATGGTTAATATAAAATTTAATTATGACAATTCAGATAATCATGGTTAATATAAAATTTTTATTATGACAATTCAGATAATGGTACCTAGTAAGCAACTGATTTTATTCTAATTATTATCATGTATTATTGCAACAATAATTATCTATTATTATGATACCATAATTATATTACATCAACTATTTAATTATTATTCAATATTTTGTCCTTCTTGGTATAATATGTGATTATCTGGAAATAATTATAATTAATGTTATCATTACATAAATAATAAAATATATTTAGTTATAATAATATTTATTAATTTTGCTTGTAACTAACAATCTAACGGTGCTAAAGTGAATGGGAGAAATGATAAAGGGGCTTACTGCACAAAGAAAAATTATGAGTTCTGTAATGCAATAGCCACTGGCCCACTGCCACTGAGGGAGCTGTAAAGAGATTTGTGTTGTGTCATACTTCTTACTTGTTACTTTCGTTAGGAAGACAATTATACTGTACAGGAAATAGTTGTATATATTATTGTTTTTCTTAAAAGTACTTTAAAAAAGCCCAGGGCTCTTACAGTATAATTTAAAACCGGCATGGTACGCTATGAACAAATCAAAAGAATATTGAATTTATTGGTGAAAATAATATCTTATAACCAAAATTTTCAAATATAGATGATAGTTGACATGTTATATCATTATTTAACCACTAAAAATGGTATGAAATAAGTTTAAAAAAAAACGAGTATGAAATGATGCGTTTTATACTTGCATAATCATCTTCATATATATATAAAGAAATAACTTTACAATCTCGAGGATAATATTAGGTACTAAGCTTTATGCCGTCCATTTGAAAAGTTACTAATTTGACAATAAGGGTTATCAGGACCAAGATACTGAGGCTTTTGGAGAAAGTTATATAACCACGTATCTATCGACACCGAAAGTTCACTTATTTCTATTGTGCCATAAACAAATGAGAGCAATCCAAACAAGCTTGCACAAAATATCGTGTTGAGAAGGTTTGTTCGTTCTTGAGATTCCTTAGCCTTGCGGGAGGGTCAGAGTCGCCGACCAGTGATATGTAAGGGGAGATGAAGTATAGAGGGCGTGAGAGCAAAAGCGAACAGATCAAGCCAAAAGTTTAGGAGTCCACATAAGTCCACTCAAAGGATATGAATCAATGCGGTATTCATAGCGAGAGGATCAAAGAGAATAGAATTAAGTTTACAAGATTACAGTCTATGTGGCAATCTTAGTAGAAGGGATTGACGGTGCACAGGCTATCACATGTTTGAGAATAAGGTAAACTTATCAAAATGGGTTATAGGCTAATATATGATGGACTAAGTTATTATATGAGTTACTTATATTAAGTAAATGGGTCATAAATGGATTTAAACATAATATGAATGTTAAATGGATTAAAAATAGGATTGCGGTTTACTTAGACCCGACCCATGGGAAAAAAATATCTATAAAGTCTTAAATCTAGTATATGTTTGTCAATTCAATTTTAAACATGTCAATTTTGTCAATTGAGTCATAAAAATTTTCATGTTTTGTCAATTAGGCTCTAAACCTTTTCATATTTTGCCAATTGAGTCAATTTGGTTGATTTTGACCGGACATCATTGACATAGACATCGCCATCATTTATGACACAACAAACACTAATATAGACAAATTTTGATATTATTTTAATACTTTTTAAATTATTTATTTAATTTATTTAATTTTTTTCTTTTTCTTTTTCCCCCCTCTACTAGGCCTTGTTGATGATTGACAACCTTCATTGGCCTTAGGTGAGGCGAGGGCAAGGAGAGGGTAAGGGAGGGCAATTCTCACTAGAACTAGTGAGAGCGAGGGCGTCCTTATTTGGGCAGGTGAGGGCAATCCTTTGTAAGATTGGGTGAGGGTGGCCTTGCTTGCCAAGCCAATGAGGCAAGGTTGCCCTCTCTAGCTTAGGCCTAGGAGACCCTTCCTCGAGGGCAGGGAGGGAGGCACTTGCTTGAGGGCCAATGAAGGGTAAAAGGGACGAAGGAAAAGGAAAAACAAAAAACAAAAAACAAAAAAGGAGAGAAAAGGAAAAAAAGAAAAAAATATATAATTAAATCTATCCACATCAGCGCTAGCTCTGGTTTGCTACACAAGATAGCTAGTGTTTATGTTAGTGATTTTTGACTAAAATTGGCCGGATTGATTCAATTAGCAAAACAAAAAAAATTTAGGATTTAATTAGCAAAATTAAAAGGTTTAGGACTAGATAGACAAAAATGCAATATGTTCAGACTTTTTTGGATAATTTTTTTATACTTTTATGATACTCTCTCTTCAATTCTTTCTTACCCTCTTTGTTCACTTACTTCGTGCTTTCACTTTAGTTTAGGCATGGGTTTTTTCTAAAATGGATTAAATATTGAAGTATTTTAAATGTGTCCATTCAGGTCGGATCATTTTCGATTCGTACCAATCTACAAATTTGACGAGTCAAGAATACAAGAGAAATCATGGTTTGTCTTGTTGTCGGGAGGACATGGGCCGATAACAGGCCCCCAACTACATAAATTAGGGAATAGCTCAGGCCATTCTTAAGAAAGGGAGTGAACAAACATATCGACTTAGGACAGTCAGCTCACTACCACTTCACTGGTTCACTTCCCCACAAAGCCCGCCCTTATCGCTTCCTCGGAGTCTCCGAATCATCCCCTTTCTCTCCCTCCCTCTCTCTCTCTCTCTGCAACCTCCGATTGAAGGATTTTCAAGAACCGATTTTTTTTTAATGGCTCGCTGCTGATTCTCGCGCCCATTTCGGAAGCCCGCCCTCCAGACGATGCTCTCCAGGAGCTGCTGCTCCGCCGCCGCGAAGCCCGCCGCCTTCCTCCTCGTCCGCCAGGACCTCCCCGCCGGGCTCCCATGGCGGTCGAGCCTCCCGCTCCGGAGCCGCCGCGACCGCCGCGTCTTGCAGATCTCGCGGCCCCGGACCTCCGTCTCGGAGCGGGATTCGCCCGCCGCGCCGGACGGCCCGACCAGGGTCCGGCTCGGCCGGCGGGATAGGGGCTCCTCCTCCTCCCTGTACAGCCGCCCCAGCCTGGCGGAGATGAAGAGCGCGCGGCTGGAGAACCGCGCTAGGGTTTACGAGTTCCTCCGCGGGGTCGGGATCGTCCCCGACGAGCTCGATGGGCTGGAGCTTCCCGTCACGGTCGAGGTCATCAGGGAGCGGGTCGATTTTCTCCACAATCTGGGGCTCACGATCGAGGACATCAATAACTACCCTCTCGTCCTCGGCTGCAGCGTCAAGAAGAACATGATTCCGGTGCTCGATTACCTCGGCAAGCTAGGCGTCCGGAGGTCGACGCTGGTGGAGCTCCTGAGGAGGTATCCCCAGGTTCTTCACGCGAGCGTCGTGGTCGACCTGGCTCCGGTGGTCAAGTACCTTCAAGGTATGGACATCAAGCCGAACGACGTTCCTCGCGTCCTCGAAAAGTACCCGGAAGTTCTGGGGTTTAAGCTTGAGGGGACCATGAGTACTTCGGTTGCTTACTTGATCGGGATTGGGATTGGTAGGAGAGAGATTGGGGGATTCTTGACTAGATATCCGGAGATTTTGGGGATGCGAGTGGGCCGGGTGATAAAGCCCTTTGTCGAGTATCTCGAATACTTGGGCGTTCCGAGATTAGCTGTGGCTAGATTGATAGAGAAGAGTCCTCATGTACTTGGGTTCGGATTAGACGACACGGTGATTCCCAATGTGGAGTTGCTGTTAGAATTTCATGTCCGGAGGACATTGGTTCCCTCGGTTGTGGTGCAGTATCCTGAGATTATAGGGATTGATTTGAGGCCTAAGCTTCTGAATCAGCGGTCTTTGATTAGTTCAATTACTGAGCTGAGTGATGAAGAATTCGGCAGAGTTGTTGAGAGGATGCCGCAGGTTGTCAGCCTCAGCAGTACTGCTGTCGTGAAGCATGTGGACTTTCTCAAAGATTGTGGATTTTCGTTGCAACAAGTTAAGGATATGGTTGTTGGGTGTCCTCAACTGCTAGCCTTGAATATAGATATAATGAAGCTCAGTTTTGAATACTTTAGAAAAGAAATGGAAAGGCCTTTGGAGGACTTGGTCGCTTTCCCATCGTTTTTCACTTATAGTCTCGAATCCACTGTAAAACCACGGCACAGAAGGATTGCTAAGAAGGGTTTAAAATGTTCTCTTGCCTGGCTTCTCAACTGTTCTGATGAGAAGTTCAAGGAAAGGATGGATTATGACAGTATTGATCTGGAAGAAATGGATGCATTGCCCTCGTTCGATATGAATACGTTTATGAAACATAGGAGTGATGATGATGAATCAGAGTCTGACTATGATGATGAGGATGATGAGGAGTTTGTCTGATACAATGTTAAATTTAGGTGGTTATCTGCAGGAAAAAGCCAGAGATCTTCTCCTTCTTAACTCTTCTGAGGTAAATCATTCAAAAGGTTGATGCATGCTGTGCTTAGAGCTTAGTGTGTAGAAAATGCGGATATGTCAGATCTTCCTTTGCTAGTTACATTCATGTCATTTTGGTCACCTAGGAAAAATTCAGTAACAACAATTTCTCACCGGTCTGCCTGACAACAATGACAAGCAACATATTGCTGCTGATGTCATCCTTCCTGGACATCAAACTCAAATGGCCGTAAAACAAATATATGCGTAGCTACCTCTAAAAAAACCAGTTTTAGAGTTGTATGTACGTTGTCTGATCTCTGGTAGACCTTTCGGGCAAACTTTTATTGTCTGTTATATAGGCCCTCTGATGGCTGGGAGCTGGAAGCTTTTCTTTGTCTGTTGTTTTTTAGCTTCAAAGCATACTCTTTAGAAAAACATGCTATCTTTATGTGTGTGTGGAACTTGAATTTGTATATGTTGAAGAAAGAGGTCCATATGGAGCTGGTTTTCTGAATCTGACATCAGATTTGGGGGCATGAATTATATGACGACAGGATTCCATAAAGATTTAGTGATCTTCACATTTTTAATGCCTGTGGTAAAAATTGTCTGTCTTGATTCTTGCATGTAGGTAGGAGAGAGGGCATATGTAGCTGGTACTTCAGTCTATTTTCTGGTAAAAGGTCAAAATGAAAATGGTGTCGGATAGTTCTCCAAAATGAAAATGGTGTCTGATAGTTCTCCAATAGCTAAAATGCGGTGAACTCATGCATGCCTTCCATGCAGTAGCTCTTTCACGTTATGAACTTAGTTAAAGTAAAAAGGAACTGTAAACTGAGGATGCCTCTGAGAAGTATTGTGCACTGTCCAGCTCTGAGCTATGACAGATGCCCTTTATACTGTCTTTCAGTAGTTGAACATCTGGAAAGTGGGAAAAATGTGGCAATGATTTACTGATTCTATTCCACTTCATGCTCTATGTCGTTTTCATTTACTGCTACCTGATTCAAAAATTTCACTGTAAAGGTTTTTTTCATTTCATATACTTACAGACAAAGGACTATACTATTGTCTGCTTTTCCAGTTGGACCTATTCAAGCAAGATACGGCTACTCGCTCCATGTTGTCATCTTTAGTTTCGCTATTACGAGTGAAGAAATTGCGGCAGCAGGAATGGACACCACAGATCAAAAGACTCTGCACAAAATTCTCTTCCAGCCTATGTTGGTCGTCGTAGAGACGAGCATTGTAACTGTGCATATTGTGAAATTGACAGCTACTTTGAATGTATTACTGCTTAAGAGGCCCTTGGCTTGACTTTAAAGGACGTTTAGTAACATTCATCATTCATGTATTGCTCAATTTTCCCATAGTTCTGGGTGCTAAGTGTCGTCTTGAGGAGCCAACTATTGGCTCTTTTACATGTACACAGCATATCTGAATATAGACACTGGTTCTTCATGGGGGTTTTGTGCAGATGTAATCTGCTGATTTTCCGTCAATAATTGTAACTATTCTTGTACTTCGGTTGCTTGCGGCCTATGGAAGTTGTCCGTCATCACATGGGATGATTGAACTCAACTCCTACTGTCGACCCATTCCGACATAGAATCGGTATCTGTCCCGCCCGGCACTGGGGCAGCTCCGAACATGCCGAAGGTCCTCCGTCGCTAAGGTGTTCTTCTTAAACGGTACTGAGGGAAAAGCCTAGTCGCCGCCTCCTCACGGTCCGTTCCGACTCCTCACATTTGCAGGCGCAATAGGGGTCATTAGTCTCTGTACTATTCTCAAGCAATACCCCGGATGACTCTATTAGTCATCACCGGGTTCTTGAACCGGAACTTCCGAACCCGGGTGCTCTCGCCGGCCCATCGCTCCGACCCGACAATCACAGGATGGCGATCGCGGTCCTTGATTCGTTTAAACCGGGGGCGGGGCCACTGGACAGCACATCCGCCGTCATGAGAATTGCTTTATGGCCATCGAGATGCTTTTCGTGGGTTGCACGGAATGGGACCCGGTTCGAACGTAACGGTCCGAATCGGGTCCCTCGGCGCCCGAATAGAAAAACGGAGATTATTTTATCTATTTAACTAATTATTTATCTATTTATTTAAAATTTCGCGTCGTGCCGCAGCGCTCACCAGCTCCAACGGTCACTTGCCTTTTTCCGCAACGAATAGCAGAATCGAGGAGAAGAAAGAGAGATTATTATAGCAATTTCACTGAATAAAACCCTAGAAATCCCCTCCCCCCTCGAAGCCCCAAAGGAGTTCAGAATCGCTCGCCGCGGCTATCCACTGTCGGAATCGATCGATCGTGCTCGGCGAAGACCGCCATGGATGCTGCTGCTTCTGCTGCTGCTGCCGCCTCTGCTCCTTGATCAAGAATCGTCTCTCCCTCCTTCGCCAGAGGACTTGAAAGCCATTTGAGAGAGGAGAGAGAGAGAGAGAGGAGGCGATGGGTTGCTTCCTCGCGTGCTTCGGCTCGTCGAAAGATGGGAAGCGGCGGAAGCAGAGGAGGAAAGTCCAGCCCCGCGACCACCACCGCGTAAGCCTTTCTCCGCCGAGCTGCGGATCCGCCCTTCTTGTTCGTCGCTGGCTTTTGTTTGTTTGTTTGTTTGTTTTTTTTTCTTTTTGGATCTTTGAACTGTTTTTGTTTCTGTGACGCCCCGGGGAGGCGGGGGGAAGATTCTTCCCCATCTTTAATTAATGGGTCGATGAAGAACGAGTGATTGGAAGCCGTCACTGCCGGAATTCTTTTGATTTTTGGTTTTGTTGATTCTCACTGGATCTTTCTGTTGATGGTTGCAGCGGAATTCGGGTGGCCGGCCGGTTGAGTTTGCCGTTTCATCCGGGCAAGAAATTCCGGCAAAGCCAGTTGCTTCGGTTTCTGATTTGCTGTGAGTGATTTCTTTTCCCTTATTTGTCATACTTTCTTTGATCTTTATGCATGTCTTTTACCTGGATCAGTTGTGCATTGGTGATTTTGGGTAGTGAGATTGATTTGTGTTTGTTGGTCTAGTGATAAGCCTGAGGAGCCATTGAGCTGCAGTTCCCGGAAGAAAGTGACTTTCGATTCGAATGTTAAAAGCTACGAGCACGTTTTGCCTCCTGATGATGATGGTGATGCTGGAAAAGAAAATTTATGGGAGGGTCGAGATGTGGTCGAATCGGATGATAATTATGAAAAGTTAAGTCAAGCTCAGTGTGCTTCTGAGGATAGCTCGGTCGCGTCCAGCGTCAGATCGTACCCTCCGAACCACAGGTACCAGAACTGTAGAGACAGCGACGATGAAGATGGGGACTTAGATTGCAATGTGAGCGATCTTACTGATGATGATTATGGTGACGACCACAATGATGAGGATGAAGGTCGGGACTCACATGAGATTTATGAGGGCGATGATGAGATTGAAGAAACGAGGGCAGTTCGCCCATCTCCTAGTGAGGTTTGCAATCCTGAACATATGCGTCGGGAATCTCCTTTAGCAGAGGTGAACCCTACTAAGTTGAATGTGAATGCTCGAGATAGGAGCGTGTACATCCATTCAGTGTTGAATCCTGTCGAAAATCTGACTCAATGGAAGGCTGTGAAAGCGAAGGGGACGCCGCTGCCAAAGCACCGAAAGGAGAATTTGAGCTTTGATCAAGAAGCTAGGATGTCATTCGACACTGCACCGGCTTTGAAGGAAGTATCATTCAGTTTCAAGGCAAAACCGAATGAGACAAAGAAATCTACCCAAGAAGTACCTGTGGATGCTAGCCTTTCAAACTGGTTGCCTTCCTCAGTAACTACGCCGATTGAAAAGAAGAGTGCAACGACTCTGGACTCTGTCCAAGTTGAGACATCATTGGTAAAAGGATATATGAGCTCACCGAGGAGCCAAGAAGATAGACCGATTTTGGGTGCATTGACTGTGGAAGAACTAAGACAGTTTTCAGCCAAGTCTTCACCAAGGAAATCACCAAGCAGAAGTCCCGACGAGATGCCCATAATTGGGACAGTCGGAACATACTGGAGCCGGTCGGATTCGGTGGGCAATTCTTGCTCAACTGCTTCTTCCTTCAAAGGAATACCAAACACCACCAGCAAATACAGAGAGGTATTGGGTGATCACAGATGTGCAAGTGGTTTCACGAGGCCAAAGTGGGAGGGAAATTGACTTGTTCTTTTTTTTTGGTTGATGTTGCAGGATAAGAAAGTGAATTGGCAATCCACCCCTTTTGAGACAAGGTTGGATAGAGCTTTAAACAGGGGAGCTCATCAACTGTAATCCGTGCGTACACAATCTGAATGTTCTTGAGATGGTTTGCGTGTGCTCACGTTCGTCATTTTTTCCATTCTTTTGTGAATTCAAATCTGTTTGGTGCGTGGTGGTATATGGTTTTGCTGATGTTATTCACTCATTGTTTGTACAATTTGATCTTTCATATTTACATGTACCTGTGTGATAAAAGAGTTTATGTTGAACAGATATAGTGAGATGGGTTTCTCTATTGAGAGTGAAATCATATCCATGTGGTGTTAATTTGGTTATTGTATTCTTGGATTTAAAGCTTCATATGGGTTCTATTACTGTTTTCATTCTTCTCACGAGGGAACTGGGAAATCGACACGTGATGGATAGGCTTGAGAGCATACAAAACTCGTGCGAATCCAGAAATGGAATAGGACTATAGCGGTACTGGGCACTCGACGTACTCTTATTTATTATGGCTAAGTACGGAATATAAAGTAGGTCATCACTTATCTAATGGAATATAAAGTAGGTCATCACTTATCTATGTCGTTTTCCTATACATTAGTAGGAGATGTGTCCCAATTCCCAAGTTGCCTTTTCAATGGTCATGTAGAGATACTTGCGGTCCCAAATTTCAACGCTAATATGGCGTTTTTCCTAGTAGGTCTTTTGTCTGCAAACAAACTCAAATAGAAGTCATTTTGTTGATCGCATCAAATCAGACAAAAATCTGCGAACTAAACGTCATGAACATGAACCCTAACTTGTTAAAATCGAGTCGCGTTCTCGAGTTATGTATAGAAATTCCACGCCTTGAACATTGTTATTGAATTCAAAGACTAAAAAAGAATAACATGATGGAGACTTAACGCAACTATTTTCGGCATAATTAATCATTAACTGAGCGTATGCAAATAGCTCCTTATAGATTTCTTGATTTAATTTATGTGTGAATTGGCTTTTGAAAATCTACACTTAGTACATATGTATACGTATATCTATACATATATTGTCAATTAAGGCGCTCTTTTGACATTGATTGTCTCATCTTTCGCCTGTTCGTTCTTCGTTTGCTTTCTTTCTTTCCTTTTGTCTAGCCAATTCACATAATGTTGCTTAATCAATGAGTAAATTTCCTATCCATTCTGGAAACGCGGTTTAAGTCCTGAATCTTTTTTGAGAAGTTGCAATATAGTCCTTCCGAACATCATTTTTTTTTTCCTGATTTTTCCTTTTCGATAACCTTTAATCACCTTCTATTGAAACCCTTTATAAGTTATTGCTTATAGTGATAGGCAATTTATCGACCATCATAAGTTTATGTAATTTTAAGGTCACTAGTGGTACATTCATCTCTATGACATGACACACATTGCTAAAAAAGAGAATATGTGACTTATAAAGTCCTAATTCGGGGTAAGAATAGCGCAAGTATCATAACTTTCATATGTCGCTCACTTGAATACCGTAATTGTTTTTTTTTTGCTCACTTGAGTGCCATCAGTGGTTTGCCTCATCCAAAAAGCCAATGTGGATGTTGATTGTCCTACTTGGTTTCACCAATGCTAACGTAAATAATTTATATATATTTGAATTTTTATTTTTATATTTTATTTTCCTCTTTTTTAGGGTTGGTGAGGGTCACCTTATTGGCTGTGAAGGCCTTGCCTAGATTGGGCGAGGGCCGCCTCGCTCTCGGCCACGAAGGCCCCTGCCAGATCTTGGTGAGGCAACCACCTAGGGCCTTTGCAGCCAAGGGCAAGGCATCCCTGAAAAAAGAAAAGAAAACAAAAAAATTAAAACAAAACCGAAAATAATTTTTTTTAAAAATAAATCAAAATTTCAATAGTAAAAAATTTAAAATAAAAATAAAAATGCACGTTAGATGGGAAATTAATAAAAAAAAGTCCATATAGGATAGTTTGTCGAAAATAGTACTCAAATGATCGATTTTACTCTGATGTGACACCTAGTGAGCAAACAAAAAAAAAGTTACCCTCAAGTGAGCGTCATGGGACTTGCGCCATTCTTCTCCTTCCTAATTTGGGAGAACATTTATACATCCTAGTTATTGGTGGGCAGGGGTGTTAGAACCAAACTGAATTGTACCGAAATTTCGTGCTTTTTTGGTTTGGCTCGGATAATGGAAAAATAATTATTCCTTTCTCCAGTTTCGATTATTTCGGTTCGGTTTAGTTAACAAGCCGAACCGAAATTCTCGATAAAAACTAACAGTCCAACTTAAAATCTTTCTTCTTTCTCACCCATTATTCAATTCGATTCCCATAAGCAAGGCAAAAAAAGGAAAACCGAAAAACGAAAAAACCTGAACTGAACCTAGTTTTCGATTTGGGTCGCGATTTGTTTCGGATTTCTTGAAAACCCGAATCAAACTGAACCATTGAACCCCTACCGATGGGTTGGAAGTTAGGCATAAATGTTGTTGGTGACCTTTGACTAGCCAATTACACATGCTTTTGGGGTGCAATCCAACGGGTACGCCCTGCTTTGGCCCAAAATGCAATTCTTGTATGCTTAGAAAAATTCGTGTGTTTCCACAGATTTCTCCCGATGGAAGTGTAAGATTGGATTGACTGATTAATATACATGGTGACCCTTAAAAAGGTTGAGTGGGAAGAAGACTTCAGATTGAATAAGCTTTGTCTTTGTATGGTCAATTGGTTTTCCCTGAACATATATGTAGAAAGATTGAAGATTGATAGGCATTTCTTGTTCCAAAGCTGCAATATTGAACCGAGCAGAAGTCCCGACGAGATGCCCATAAATGGGACAGGCGGAACATAGTGGAGCCAGTCTCTTCCTTCAAAGGAATGCCAAACTCTACCAGCAAATACAGAGAGGTATTGGTTGATCACAGATGTGCAAGTAAGTGGTTTCATAAGGTCAAAGTGGGAAGGAAATTAACTAGCTTTGTTTTTTTCTTGATGTTGCGGGATAAGAAAGTGAATTGGCACTCCACCCTTTTTGAGACAAGGTTGGAGAGGGCTTTAAACAGGGGAGCTCATTAATTGTAATCCGTGCGTACATTCTATAGGTTATTGAGATGGTTTGTGTGTGCTTACCTTCGTCATTTTTTTCATGTGTGGGTACCGACACGTTAAAATAAAGAACGTATCTAAGTTGGGTGCTGCGTTACCGAACTATCGCTGGAAGTCCTGTTGAAGGCTTGCTTCCTGCTAATTAGACACGTGCTTCGCATAGTGTCTAGAAACACAATTTGGACAAGATTTCACTCTCGATAGAAAAACACGTTTAATTATATCTGTTCAACATCAACTCATTTATGACTCAGGTGCATGTAACCATAACAGATCAAGTTGTACAGCATAAAGCAAGAAAATTACCCAACCATAAATTGGTCATGAATAGAATAATGGGTCAATTTGAGTTAGACCATTTATGACTTGACTCAAAGCAGACTCGACCCACCCATTTGACAGGTTTACCCGGCACTTGGTTTACTCTTATTTATTATGGCTAGGCCTGTGATGTCTATATCATCTTCAAAACATGCTTACAAATCCTAAGTATGAATATTCTAATGAATATGAATAGGTCATCACTAATCCGTGTTATTTATCGGTGCACTGGTAGGGGAAGTATCCCAACTCCCTAGTTGCCTTTTCAATGGTCATGTAAAGATAATTGCGTACTCAAATTCTAACTCTAATATGGCATTTTTCCTATTAGGGTTTTTGTCTGCAAACAAACTTGAATAGAAGTCCTTTTGTCAATCGCATCAAATGGGTAGATGATAATCTGCGAATTAAACATCATGAATATGAAATCAGACTTTTTAAGATTGTGTTGCGTTCTTGAGTTGTGTAAGGAAATTCCATGTTTTGAACTTTGTTATCGAATTGAAAGACTAAAAAGAATAACATGGAAATTTCCGTGACTAGCCAAAGCTCTAGCAATTTTTCTTTTTTGGCCCACAAAAGCTCCGGCTTGAGAAGCTCACATGAAGTTTAGAATTTGCTTTTTCTCGGTTAATTTACGATGTTAGATTCTCCAACAAGAATGTTTACATTCTTGTAATAATTCTCTCAAAATGAAATACCCACACGAAGAAGGCTTTCCGGGTCTCCAAGGTAAAGGGGGAGTTAGTTTTTTTGGTACAATTGATCATTAACCGAGCCTATGCATATAGTTCCATTATAGAGTTCTTGATTTAATTTATGTGAATTGGCTTTTCAGAATCTACACTTGGTTCTCTCTCTCTCTCTCTCTCACACACACACACACATCTAGCCAATTCACACATTATTTGACATCGATTGTCTTATCTTCTGCTCATTCATTCTTTGATTGCCTTTTCTTTTTTGGAGAAAATTATCCAAAAAATCCTAAATCTATTTTATTTTTACCAATTCAGTGCTAAACCTTTTAATTATGCTAATTAAGTCCTAAACATTTTCACCTTTTGCCAATTGAGTTCATTTGACTAATTTTAGCTAGAAATCACCGACTTAAATGTTAGCCGTCTTATGTGACATGCTTGGTGCTCACGTGGACAATTCTAAATAATATTTTAATATTTTAATATTTTTTCAATTATTTGTTTTTATTTTAATTTTTTGTACCCTAGTCGGTCATAAATCCTCGAGCACTAGCCAAAGTTGAAGACCGGCAAGGCTACCTCACCCAATGAGGGTGAGGTTTGCCCTTGCTAGTGGCTGATGGCGTCAAACTTCGCCAAAAGTTGGGGAGGTCCTCGCCTTTAGTTGGTAGCTGAGGCCTGGTGATTGACTAGAGGAGGAAGAAGTGAAGAAAAAATAATAAAAAATTAAAAAAGAATATTAAAAAATTATTAAAAATTATCCATGTGAGCGTTAGACATACCATGTAGGACAACCAACATCCATATTAGATATTTCCGGTCAAAATTGGCTGGATGGACTCAAAAGGCAAAACGTGAGGTTTAAGACTCAATTGGCAAAATTAAAAGGTTTATAATTGATTGGTTAAAATACAATAGGTTTTAGCACTTTTTAAACAAATTTACCTCTTTCCTTTTTTTAGTCAATTCACATAATATTACTTAATCAATGAGTAAACTTCTTAGCTATTCCGGAAACGTGGTGTAAGTTCTGAATCTTTTTGAAAAGTTGCAATATAATCCTTTCAAAGATTATTTTTTACCGAATTTTCCTTTTCAACAACCTTTTATAACCTACTATTGAAACCTCTTTAAAAGTTATCACTTAAAGTGATTGGCAATTTGTCGGCCACCATAAGTTTTCATAATTTTGAGCGTTGCTAGTGGTACATTCATCTCTATGGCCCAACACGTTGCTTAAAAAGAGAATTTATTGAATTGCAAAAGTCCTAATTTGAGGTAGCATTCACCAATCCTAGTTATTGGTGGGTTGGAAAGAGGCATAAATCGCATCATTGATGACTTTTGATTTTATCAATTACACCAACTTTCAAGGTGCAAACCAATAGGTATGGCCAACTTTGGTCCAAATTGCAATTCTTGTTTGCTTGGAAAAATTCTTGTCTTCACGTTCAACCCCTCTAAAAAGGTTCAACCCCACTAAAAAGGTTGAGCGTGAGCGTGAAGAAGACTCTAGATTGACTAAGCTTTGTCTTTACATGGTTAAATTGGTTTTCTTCGAACACGGATGTAGAAAGATCAATAAATGAGGGCCATCTCATGTTCAAAAGCTGCGAACTTTGAAATCGCGTCTATGGTCCACGAACTTGAGATTTAGACCTTGCTCTAGAAATGTAGGTGATGCAATGCACGATAGAAAAAAGAAAGAAAGAAAAAACGTAGTCATTACCTCAATCAGCTCTCTTTCTTTTAACATATCGGGAACACGGGTGCAAAGGTCCAATCGCCACAATTAGCTTTCTTGAGAACACAACGCATTAAAAATGGATTATTACTAGGTTTGTTGTAGCGAAGGAAATATTTTACAAGAGATGGTTGGTTGAATTTTGGGTCTTCTATATCTCTATTATGTTCTTTCTTTTGGAGGAAAAAACATTTTTGGTCTTTTCCTAATATAACTTTTATTTCAGATTCAATTTTTTTTTTTTAATTTTCAAAATTTCTAACAACGTCAATGCGACAGTGCTGACGGTGCAACGATGATTGCCCGAAAAATGACGCTGGTCACTTTGTTAATGCATTCAAAATGTGATTTATTAAGGAGGACTATTTTTAATAATTTATTATTTGCTAGTTTTGTTCGAGTTTATTTTAATTAAAATTGGTTGTTTTAATTTAATAAGTTATTTTTATATTTAAGGAAAAAAAGTTGTTAAGAATTGGAGTCTCGATTGGGTTGGGTATATGTTGGGTCCGTGTTGAATATATGTTACTAAAATAATAGGTCAATATAGGTTAATTTCAGTTGAACACTACTGCGACCCATTGAAACTAATCCAACGCACCGATTTAACAAGTCTACTCCTAACTAAATGATAGAGATGTACAAATATATAGAGCTTGGCGTACAACCCCACGTTTGCAAGCTAAGGCAATTAGAGACCTGTTCCTAAAACCACTTTGATTAATTAGTTATTGGTGCGTCGGAAGTTATGCGTAAATTTCACTGTTGGTGGCTTGAACGAGCAATTATACCCCTTTTTTAAATAATTTTTTTTTTTTTTTTTACTTTGCAAGTTTAATGCATTCAAACATTGCATCATTTATCATTCCAGTATTATTTGGGTGACATTATTTTCACCCTCTTTATAACTTAATACTCCACTTATACAAGATAGGCGAAATCACCCTTGACAGATTCCACATTTATGCATTTTCCCTCAGTTGATTTCTTTTCCACTGTGGTTCCCTTCAAATTTAAACCCATTGCTGTTTAGAAGATTAAAATCAGCATTTTCTTTGTCAATCCAACATGAATGAAATTGAGCTTTCATGAAATATATTTCTTTTTATTTTAGGCATAGTTTTTATTTAAAAATTTTGTTTGTATGTAGGCTTTTCCGGATTTCTACATGAATATTAATCTAGAATTTACTCGATGAAATCAAAAGTTCTAAAGATCTCTCTAGTAAATAAAGTTGCTAATATGTGTAAAAGTGGAAAAAAAAGGAGAAGAAAAGATAGTTTTTTTTTTTATGTGCATGGTTATGTCCGCTTAAATGTGTTATTGTCAATTATGGTAACCGGATGCTACATAAAACTAGAAAGAAAAGGACAATGTGTAAATTGGGATCCACTACTTTAAGTTTCAATTGAATAACAAAGATGAATTCCGTCTCTTCAGTGAAAATGCGGTGAATTTAGTCTATAGAGTGCTAATTTTATTTTTTTTGGGTCGGTTATATAGTGCTAAAATGGCTTTGCCTTACTTATACTTGTCAACAAGAGGTCTACAGGAAGGAGCAACGGGAGCCACATGGCAAATTATGATTGATATGTCTTAATCAATCAATACAACAATATAATTGTGCAACATACTCTGAAGGAAATACACTCTAGTAAACAAAGGAAAATAAGCGATAAGTAAAGTCCCCCAATATTCACATCTCAAATAAGACATGGAAATTGCGCATCTAGTTTTTCATTGCAATTTGCCTTTAATTAGGAATTGTCAAACATTTTTCATATTAAATATAGGTAGATCCACATAATCCATGTAAAGCTAGACTTGCACTGGAATATGTGCGTGTGAAAGGCTAAGAGAATATCCGTATATAAATGTAAAGCTAAAATCCTAGCTACAAATACTAATGGATTATCCTAGCTACAGATAATAATCGACTTGCGTGGCTCTGGTCGATATGTTTTTGCAATTATTTCAGAGCCAAAAAACTGCTTTCTACAATTCTAAATCGAATCGTTCAATAATAGTACATAGACATTGACCTCTTCGTAGTTGTTCTTGATGAATTTTCATCCCGCTTTTTTTTTGAGAAATTTCAATTAGTTTCGAGTATAATCTATTTGATGTTAAAGTTCAGCTGGAATAAATGAATAGTGCGTCTGGGAAAATTGCTCTCTAATACATCGTGTGGCAAAATTACTAGTCCCATGTTTTATACTTGATGTCGGCCTTGTCCTTTCCCTCATTGCCCCCATTTGCCAAATGTTATACTAAGATTCATCGTTAATAAGAGTTTATTTCTATGTATTTTTGTTGAGGAAAAAATTATTTTTCGTCCATTCATTTTTATAAGAAATGCAAATGATCATTTTTAGAAAAATATTTTCTTGATGTTTAATTTTTTCGTGAAATAAATGTACGCATATGTATTATTGGTCTTTGTTAATTCCGAGATTAGCAAGCAAAGATATCCTACACGACTCTCTATGTTTACATTAGCTTGTTCGCACGCCTTTGATTAGGAACGACCGAACAAGAAATGAAGTAATTGCGCCTCTATTACAACATATTTCTAATTAAAAATATTTAATGGGAGGACTGATTTAAACAATCGCCAACTTTTTCTTTCACTTGTATTCCCTGTGTATAGGGTGAGAATGCATTTAGAGTAAAGTTGCAATTAATATAGATTATAATTAACCTAATCCTATGTAGTAATCAGACATAGTAGTATCTCTAACACCCTTGATGCATGCGAGAAATATCAAAGTCAATTCATGGGTCAATTCAGGGGTCATTTCACGTTCAACCCCTCTAAGAAGGTTCAACCCCACTAAAAAGGTTGAGCGTGAGCGTGAAGAAGACTCTAGATTGACTAAGCTTTGTCTTTACATGGTTAAATTGGTTTTCTTTGAACATGGATGTAGAAAGATCGATAAATGAGGGCCATCTCATGTTCAAAAGCTGCGAACTTTGAAATCGCATCTATGGTCCACGAACTTGAGATTTAGACCTTGCTCTAGAAATGTTGGTGATGCAATGCACGATAATTGATAGGCTGATAAAGTTAGCCCACTTCCTAGTGGTGTGAAAAGATTTCTCAATGGAAGAATATACAAAGCTGTACATGTGATAGATAGTTCATCTACATAAGTTCTGGTGACAATCACTTTTGATTGAGACCCCAAATTCACTGGTAGTTTCTAGCGAAGTCTTCAAGCCGCATTGGGAATGAAACTCTAGTATAGCATGGCCTATCACTCGTAGATAGATGGTCAGATAGAGAGGACCATCCTTATGTTGGAAGATATGTTATGAGCTTGCGTTATCGACTTCAGAGGAAATTAGGACGAGCATCTACATCTCGCCTAATATAACAATTTCCAACAAAGGCACTATATGATTAAGCTTGTAGAACTCTAGTCTATTGGAACAAGGTTAGAGAAAAGAAGATCATTGGTCCATAATTAGTCTAGCTTACGACATCTGTCGTGCAGGTAATTAGGGATAGGCTTAGGACTGCCCAATGCTAATAGAAAGTTACGCAGATAGAAGATGGAAGCCCTTAGAATTCCAAGTAGGTGACCACGTCTTCCTCAAGGTATCACCCATGAAAGGTGTATCACACTTTGGTAAGAAAGGGAAACCAAGTTCAATGAACATAGGACCATTTGAAATCTTCGCACGGATTGGGAATTTGGCTTATCAGCTGGCTTTGTCGCCAAAACTTGCTCCGATACGCAATGTGTTTTATATATCGATGTTGAAAAAGTATGAACCTGATCCTGCACACGTGCTCAACTTCGAATCAATCGAAGTAGATGACAAAGTGTCATACGTTGAGGAGCCAGTGCGGATCGTGGACAGAAGGTAGCAAGTGATAAGAAGCAAGGCCTTTCTCCTAGTAAAGGTCTTATGGCAACACTATGGAATAGAAGAAGCGACATGGGGAAGTGAAGACGTGATCAAGCATAAGTATTCGCATCTATTTCAATGATCAAGTATGTTTTAAAATTTTGAGGATGAAATTTTTAAGGGGGGAGAGTTGTAACATCCACGGTTCTGGCCCATGTATCAATAATGAGAAATGGCCATGGACCCATCTAATGATCTATTATGGATTGATTGGCCTAATAAGAAGGACGATCGAGGGATCGACCATGGTATGATTGAAAGATCAGCCATGTATCAATCAATGGATTGGCAGTGAATTGATCATTGATCACGTAAGTCAAGTAGAGCTATCCAACCACGGATCGGCCGCTCGACCATAAGGGTTGGTCGTGGGACAGTCACGCACCACCACAGATTGATGAACGATCATGGATTGATCCCACACGATCATGCATTAATCGCGGGCGCTTTCTGCTCGGTCATGTATTGACTGCGGGTGACCATGAATCAATCCTGTGCGATCATGTGTCGGTCGCTGATCCATTGATGCCATGTAATCGCGTGTCAATCGAGGGTCGACTAGGGATTGGTCATGAATCGACCATGTATCATTTGCGATGGATCACAGACTAGTCATGGATTAGTTGCGGATTGATTCAATGATGCTGTCGCTCAGCCATGGGCTTGGTCAGTCTTGGCTATGCGCCAACAGTCTTAGCCATGGAGCCAGCCATGTCGGTCAGGCTCGGCCTCATCTAGCCATGTCCAATCATGCATTAGCCACGAACTTCAGTTTGAATAATGCAATCGACCAAGGATGGACACGAGAAACTCTCAATCGATGACATAGGTGCTTACCTTGATTTCTCTCTCATGCTTGCCTAATGTTCCTTGGATGTTAGCCAATAAATAAAAAAGGTGAGTCATTAACTTAGGTGGCAAGGAAATTTCGAAGCCAATAATGACCAAATCTTGGGTAATTAATGAATGCATTTAATGAGAGGGTGAAGCGTCAATTTAGGTGGCAAGGAAGAGGGTGAATCATCAACTTAGGTGGCAAGGAACTTGGGAGGTAAGGAAAATCCAAAGTCAATGATGACCGAATCTTGGGCAATTAATTAAGGCATTTAATGAGAGGATGATTCATCATCCTAGGTGGCAACAAGAAGATTTGGCTTGGATTGCAAGAAACCTTAGGCCATAATTACATGATGACTCATTGGCACAAGTGGACCAATGAGAAGAAGGCCACATGTCCTTAATTATTTCCCTAGAATTTTAGGGTGCCACAATATTAATTCCAGCTAGGCCACATGAAGAGCCTATTGGGCCACTTGTTAGGGTTATTAAATGAGGGAAGGTCTATCTATAGGACACCACCCTTCATTTTCACCACCTTTGGTTCACCTCTTTCTCTTTCTCTCTCAGTCTCTCTCTCATTTTCTCGGCCCTCACTCACTAGCTCACCCTTAGGCTATGTTTGGTCGTCCGGATTTCTAATCGGGATATGACTGGATAGGGTAAGATATGAAATCCTGGAATTTTTTTATATCCTGTCCATTGTTTGGTGAATCACAATAGTAAAGTCGGATATATTCACATAATATCATGTACATTTTTTTGATATAAACAGCATATCATTATAAATGAACCTAAATGTTCATAAATGGAGATGGTGAAAATCTCTCGTAACACTATTCCTTAATTTATTTTTGTTTTATTTTTCCTCTTTTTTTATATTATTTTCTTTATTATTTCTTTTTTCCCCTTTCATCATTCTTTAATAAAATTTTATCAAATAGTAAACTGTACTAACATACCTAAAATATTTAATAAATATAAATATTTAATTTATAGATTGAATGTTTATTATAAGATAGAATTAAAGTTGAATATATAAATTGAAATAAGATTAATTAAAAATAAATTTCTATTTTTTTTTTAATTTTAATTTCTTAAATTAGAATTCAAATATTATTTATATTGAAATATAATTTCAATTTTGCTAATTTTTTTAATAAGCTTGTTATTCGAGAAAAATAACTTTCTTATTATGGACATTAGAAATCCTATTCACCTTTATCCCACCTCCCTCATGGGATAATTTTATCCTACCTATATCCCCCTTATATCCGACTTTATCTTGTCCTAAGCGAGCACCAAACGTAGGATATGATAAATCATATCCTATCATGAATTTTATCCCGACTGCTAAACGCAGCCTTATTGCTCAGTCACTATTTTGATCCACGCTACTGCTTCGTTGATAGTAAGTGGAATCCTCGTACCTTAGCTAGGGCGATGAGCTGCATAGTTCGGGCCTTGTTGTGCTTTCATTCATGCTTAGTTATGTGGATGTTGATGGTTGTTTTTGTATGATTTGCTCATGTCTTTGCATTCATAGGTTAATCATGTCCTTAGTCATGGACGGGTCTTGTTCGATCTTGAATCAGTATTAAGGCATGTTGGTTTGAGCTGGGAGACACGTGTCACGCTAGGCATACTTATATGATGTTATAGGTCATGCATTCACACAAACTCATGTGCATGCCCTTGGGCTTTGTTTGTATTGGCTAAAAAAATAAAGATAAGAAACTACCTTGTGTGATGCATCATTGTTGATACCTAATTTTTAGCTAACGCTTCGATAAATATAAGAATATTTGAGTTTAAGGTTTTCAATTGCAATGAAATTCGTTTCTCGAACCAAAAGTGTGACCGATTTTCAACCCTGCTTTTGATGAAATGAAATGGGCTTTTCATCGATGCGCCTATAGTCTTTTTCTCTGAGTTGATCACTCACGAGATAACTAATCTCTCAGGTGAAGCCGTTAAGGAATCTAAATGCGACAGACTTGAGAATTTGATCAGAAATCGACTGCTCAACCGTGCTAATCTGCAAGGGTCAATACAACACCGTTAAAATCGATTAGAGACTGGAGATAGGTCGATTCGATAGAGGCATGTAATTAAAGTATCACCTAATTGCAAAATTCACGTCGAACGGCACTAAACCGATTTTTCTGTCGTTTTTGTACCCTGTGCCCGTATTTGAAACCTCGAGATTTTCACAACAACCGAGAGTTGCCTATGAGTTGGAGATGTACAATGTGGATAGAAAATAATCAACTACGAGTCAATTGCGCTAAAAATTTCTAAAAGCTACCTGGTAGGTTAGGTCATGCTAAAATTGTGTCCGGTTGAAATTAACCACGAAATTGAACCTAATTTTAGGAATCGAAAGTTCTGGCATGTCACGATTTATTTTAGGAAAGTCGACTCATCCTTCGAAGAATTTTTGGCGAGCCCGGATTTTTGGCAAAAAATCAAAATTGGACGATTTTGGACTGGGAAATTCGGATAGGCCAAATTGAGTGCATTTTTGGCCTTCAAGTTGGATAAATTGGTGATGGGAATGCAAGATTTTGGTGTGGGCTCCTACCTTGGCATTTTGTCCATTTAATTTAAGGCCAATTGAAGTGGAATTGAATTGATTTGGGAGGGAAAGACTTGATTTCTTATGCCATAGGGGGTGCAACATTTGAGCTTCTATCTTGGCTTGTTGAGGAAGATTTGGAGGGGAAAAGGTAGCTGGGCATAGCTGTGGACTTTGGGGACCAAGTGATGATGAAATTTGATATTTGTTGAAGACTTTTGTGGCCATTTGTCTCCCTTATGCCAACAACAGCCCATCTTCTTCTTCCTCCTTACTTTCTTTTTCTTTGTTGTTGAATCAAGAGCAGAAAAACAAGAGAACCAGCCCCTCCATCCTTGCTGCCGTCGACCAGCCCGCATGCTCGTTTGAGCTGCCGTTGAACTGCCCGCCAGCCCCTCTTGCCGTCGCACCCGAGCCCGCTCGCCGTCCCGCTTGCACGCCGTCCCCCGTGTCCTCGCCCTGGCCGCCGTCGTAGCTCTGCCCGCTTGGTCGCTATAGCCATCCCCAAGCCACCGTCGTAGCCTCTCTCGTCCGTTCAGCCTCCTCGCTGCCTCTTCCCTCGCCGTTCCAGCCAAGCCGAGCCCCTTGATCAGCCGGTCCAGTAGCCCTCTAGAACCGAAGTTCCAGCTTGGTGCTAAGACTTCGTGGGCCCTTTCCGGGCCTTTTCGGACCTCCCTTGGCGTCGCTCTAGGCTTGAGTCTCGCTCACCTCCGCGTCGTTGTCGTTGTGAACTCATCGGCTCGTTAATCCGGTGAATTTATTTGCTAAACTCTACTTATGGAGTTAATTATGCTTAGAGGAGGATTAGCTTAGACTAAGATTGGGTTAGGAGGATTAGTTAGTGTAATTAGTGGTTTAGTTAGTTAATTAGGCTAATTAGGTGGTTAGATTAGTTTAGTTAAGGGTTTAGTAGATGTTGTGATTTAATTAGTTTAGTACATTATTTATTTAAGTCCAATTAGGTGGTTAGATTAGTGTATATAGCTTAATTAGTGATTTATTCAATTATTTCGCATTTATTTAATTATTTTGTAATTTATTTATTTTCGAAAATTATACCGGGATAGCCGGTCGTCATAATTTCGTGTTGATTGTTATGGTGTAATTAGTTTGTGCAATTGAGTGTTAAATTGTGCAATTGAATGATGATTGTTGATTTTGAGTTATTATTCCAAAATTATGGATTTTTGGTATTTAATTAGAAAAATACCGGGTGTCGGTTTTTTACGCTAAAATTGTTTTTAATTACTATATCAAATAGTTGGATTTTTAAAGGAAGGATACCGCATTTTATGACTCAAGCTCACCGTGTACCCACACACGATTATTTTACCGGGTGTTTTTAATATGAAGAAAATAGGTCAAGCATATTATTTAAATTGAGACATTTAAGTGCAAAGCACGATGTCCTTGGCTGAGATTGGATGTGTGCGTGATTGTTATGAGAACTCGTCACGAGCATTTACGCCGGGTGATGCTCCTATATGAAATGCCCCACATCAACGGATGCTGGATCGCGGTAGAGGCCGGACCGAAGCTCCTTTGGGAATGCCATCTAGAGGTAGACGTTGCCGTGCTTGATGGGGCGAGACAATGCCCGGTTATGCCGGAAGACCGCCGATTGTTGAGTTGGCCGTGCTCGTAGGGCTGTAACTAATTGGAATGCTTGAATGAGTGATTTAACCGCGTCTGATTATGGGACAAAATTGTGTGGCACGGAATGGGACGTGTCATAATGATTTGGCCTTATAATCGGGACCGCTGTGATTGATTGATTTATGGAAAGTGAAACGTTTCAAATATCGAATACAATGACTGTATGCATATGTTATATGAGTTGTATTGACATGCAGGGAGGTGTTGATGAGAGGTAAGTCTTATATGATGTGTGCATAGGCCGCCTCTAGGTGTATTATCTTCCTAATCGGGGTTTACGGTGTAGACTCTCTGAGATTTTTATCTCACCCCGTTGTGGGTTACCAATTTCAGGGCCGTAGCGTGGAAGATCTAGAGCCCGAGGCTGAAGGGTCCAGAGTGTAGATGGCCTAGAGGTTTCTTTTTGAGTCAAACCTTGTGTGTATAAACCAGATGCGTTTATAAAATATGTTTTGTGTAAAATTGACTGTCCTGCTTTTCTATCCCATGCTTGTTTGTTGTCTGGAGATTGTTAATTCGCTTCCACATGTGTAATAAAATGAATGGGTCGATGACGCGTCCTGGGAACGTCACAATTCGATCGACCATCGAGGGATGTGCGCGCGCTCGAGATTCGGGGCATGACAAAAAGTGTCAGTTTTCATTTTTGTTTCTTTGGCCTATCATTATTAGGTAATTTCCTACTCATTTTTACTAAAAACATGAAAAGTCAAATGATTGACTTTCAAATTGATTTTTTGGTCAACTTTTTGACAAAAAGTCAACCTCAAGTTAAAAATTGACTTTTTACAGAAAAATATCTTAAACAACCTTAATATCACTTTGACCACATTAGTTTTAAAAAAAAAATTCAAAGATTTGATCACAAAATCAACATTTTAGAGTGAAAAGTCAATTGAATTGTTGATTTTTTGTCAAATTTTTGACAAAAAATTGAAAAATTGTAAAAACCCTTAAATCATCATATCTTAGTTTCAATTTGATTTTGGTATCGAATTTTTTTTGAAAATCAATTAAGAACCTTGCTTTCTAAATTTTTCGATTTTAGGTTCAAAATCTCTTTCTAAATTTGACTTAGTTCCTTTTACAACATTGTCATCTAGTATTCACTCGTGCAATTAATTTGAGATTGGACATGTCGGCATGGAAATTGACATTTTTAGCCCTAATCTGGGTTTTAAATTAATCCCTTATAAGTTGCGTACTTGCCCTTTCATTCCAATCGTTTTCTTAAACTGAATTCAAATCTCGAGTCAATTTTGAGAAATTCACTTGAGAACACTTCAATTTGATTGATTTATCTCGCTTGAATCTTAGAAACTTGAATCGATATGTTCCAATTAAGTCGATTTGACTTGACCCATACCAGACTAGCATCCAATTGAAGATATCAAGCTTCGATTTAGATGGATAAGGTCCAACTATAAATGTTAGTCTAGCCTAGGGTCATGATTTAATGGAAATTGAGTCAATTGGTAAACTTTCTTGCACAATTGGTGATCATGTATGATCCGATTTCGAACAAATTGATTCAATTTACATTCAATGTGCACACAATTATTTTAATTGAACAAAATGAAGCAAAATTGGAACAAATGAGAGGGAGAACTAAACTGGTTCAACTCGGTCAAAATTGGGTCAACCCGATCTGATCGGGTCAACTCGGTTTGACATCAGGTTGACCGACGTTGACTGCTTGTGACCTAGGCTCATTTCGGCCACTTTTCGGTGGCCGGAGTCGGGTTTCGACCGAATAATGCATGTATGGTGCCCGCGTTAACCCCTCATGATATGAATTTACGAAATTTCCCCAGATTTGCAAAATTACAAAAATGCCCTCAATTAGTCCATAATCTCAAAGTTAGTTCTAGAATTGATCATCATCATTAATTATGAATGCATCATGGCCGTTTAAATGAGCCTTAGCCATAGGCACTGGTTTGTGTGTAAGCTTGGCTTGCATGTGTTCTATGATGGGTGATAGGTCTTGCATGTGGGTTTTCTTGAAGGTTTTAGGTGACCAGCTTGCATGGGGAGTGCACTAAGGAGCTGAGAATGTTTCCCCAAAAGTTGTTTTGTGGAACCCTTGGAGTTTATCTATTTTGTGGTTTGAGATGTGGTCCAAATTTGTAGAAGTTTTCTTCATGAAAAATGTTTCAAACATCCTTATCTATGACATAGTTTTTATTTAGAATTTTCTAGATTGGGAGAGTCAAGTTATAATTCTTATTTTGTACAAGTTAGTATGTTGTTTAGAGCTAGAATAGGTGATCTTTAAGGAGTGTCGAGTTTTTATAAAATTTTGTTGTTCAATTTATTAAGTTAGTTAACTAAGAAGATCAAACCTTAGCCCTTGGATTAATCCAAGGGCTAAGATTGATCTTACCCCTTGGTATATAATCATTTTTTCCCTCCAAAATGAGGAGGGACCTTCATTTTTACAGATTTATTTTCTCTCTCTTCCCTTTCTCTTTTCTCATTCCCGTTCATTCTCTCTCTCTTTCCTAACCGCCGAACCGACCCCTTCTCTCAAGCCACTCTCCTAGTACACTCATCGCCGCCGCTCACTGATTGACGATAGTAGTAGTTAGTAAACTTCTTTTATTAATTAATATGAGAACCTTAAGTCTTTAGAATCCTCACCTTAAGCGTCAAACCTCACATGTCCTCATGCGAAGTGTGGTTGTGCTTGCCATAAATTTGGTTGGTTGGTGAGATAGTTCCTACACCTTCCTTAATGCGTTTTATTTTCAATTTAAATTCAGAATTTCATTTCCGATAACGACAATGATCAATCCAAATGCCCTAATTAGGTTTAGGAAGTTTAGATGGATAAGCCAGAAATCAATGTCATCCCCATACTGACGAATCTCAAGAGTATGTGGGAGGGTCTTCAACTGAAGCATCAAGAATACGTGGAGAGGAGAATAGGCTATCTCTCGAAGTTGCTATACGTCAAGCCACTTGTATCGATGATCAAGGCCTTGGTTCACTATTCGAACCCTAATACCTCAAATTTTGTGATTAATCTGTTAGAGAAAACTCCTATATGTTTTCAAGCTGACAAAACTTATCTAAGTTCTATTATGAAGATTGTCAGACTTTTATGTCAAAGTCTATCTTACAACATAAGTCTGCCCACTCTGACTATTTCCAGACTGAACACAAGTGGAGAATGAAGACTTATCTAGACGTGGGATTATCTTTCTTTCTTCAAGGGTTCGGTTCGTACAGGTTATACATGGCTTTCTGGTTGGAAATATCACCTACGAGATTGGATATCTTTATTGGAATCAATTTAGATATATCAAATCATTTCGGATGGCAAGTTAATTTGGAAAGAATCTACTTATGGAAACCAAGATCCTGATTGTATGGGTGAACAAGATTGACGGGCTTTCATCACAATCTTCAAACGGCTCGAGATCTCCTTGATTGATTCTATCCAACGGGTTGATTGGAAGAATTCATTTGGAAAGTGCCAACGGTCGAGAAGGCATGAAGGAGTATTTAAGGAGGACTCTCAAGTTGTTCGATAGAGTGCGTGAAAGAAGAATTCTAAAGTCTGAAACTTACCATTTACTTGTTATTCCCTACATTGTGCTCAAATTTGTACTCAAAAGAGAGAGAGACTCAAAGAGAGACTTTGTGAGAGCAGTAGAGACTCTCCACCGTGAAGTCAAGATCACAAGATTGTAAATTCTCTTTTGATTCATAGTGGAAATCAGCCATAAGACTGCCATCGTGGGAGAGTGGATGTAGGCTTGATCTAAGCTGAACTACTATAAATTATGTGTTCCTTTTTCTCGTCCCTAAACTTTTTACTTTATTCGTACTTCAATATTGTGGTTAAAGTCTAAACTCTTTTAAAGTCTGCTGATCATCAAACTCAGTTTCAAAAGCAAACTATTCTTACTCTTTGCGAAAATTGTGTTCACACCTATTCACCCCCCTCTAGGTGTTCATATTAGCACTTTCAATTGGTATCAGAGCCTGTGTGCTTAATTTTTGAAGTGTTTTACTTCTAAGCTAAAGATCCTTTATGGCTAGTATTTTGGCTCCAAGTTTAGTTGAAGGTTAGAGTAACACCAGACCCCTTTACTTCGATGGAAAGGAGTACAATGTATGGAAGAACAAGATGAATGCACTTCTCAGATCTAGAGATCCTCTCGAGTGGGATGTTGTAGAAAAAATGATCAACCCTAAAGCAACATTAGCTTCAGATCGAGGGAAAGAAGTTATTGATGCTCACAAAACAACACGAGTTAAAATTACCAAGAGACAAGCTCTTGACGCGAATACAATCTACTCTTTATACTGTGCCTTATCTCCTACTGAGTATAATTGAATTTCTTCTTGTGAAACAGCAAAAGAAGTTTGGGACAGATTACATGTTACCAACAAAGGGACTGACCGTGTGAAGGAAACCAAAATAAACATTATGCTTAGACAGTATGAAGCCTTCATAATGAAGCTTGGAGAATCCATTACTTATATGTTTAGTCGCTTTACAGAGATTGTAAATGGCCTGGCTTATCAAGGTCAGCCAATCTCAAGACCAATGAAAGTCAACAAACTGCTGTGTGGGCTTTCGAAAGATTGGAATCATGTGAAGAATTCAATTAGAGAAACTTAGAGTATCATGCCTTTATCGGTTGACGAACTGATAGGCATGGTTCAGTCATACGAAGTGGAGAAGATAAATGATGAAGAAGATCCTAAAGGTAAGAAGTCAATTGCTTTAAAGTCTAACATTGATTTTGATGATATAGATTCAGATGATGGTATGGACGATGAGGAGCTAGCGCTTATGATTAAGAAATTCAGAAAGCTAAATAGAAAGGGAAGAAGATTCAACTAGAAGAAGCAGAGCACGCAGAATTTCCAGAAGAGACCGACAGAGGACAATGAAACCGGCAAAGATGTAATATGCTTCGAATGTAAGAAAAATGGGTATATTAGACCTAACTGTCCACTATTGAAGAAGAAGAAAGGAAAAACTGAGAAGTACAAAAAGGCTCTCAAAGCTGAAACTTGGAGTGACACCGAGTGTGAGGAAAGTGAAGAAGAATATATGAACATATGTCTGATGGCTTATTCAGAATCAGACTCAGAATCAGAAACATACTCTAATTCAGACTTAGACAAAGAAATTGAGGTTAGTAACTCAAAAATTCCAGTTAAAGTTTCTAAACATATAGATGAACTTTGTCTCAGTCTTAAATCCTCTCTTAAAAGGATTTCTGAACTAAAAAGGGAGAATTCTAAGCTCAGGCAACATGAAGTTTATCGGAAAGAAAAGTTTGAAAGTCTGAATACAAGTTTTGATAATTTGAAAGAAAATTCTGATTCTCTTTCAAAGGAAAATGCTATTTTGAAAAAAAGATATTTCAAAATATTACAAAAAGATTTTCAAAAGGATTTGAAAAACTGGAGAAAATCCTTTCAGCTCAAATACCCTACTTTAACAAATTTGGTTTGGGTATAACTTCAGAAATTGTTACATTAATTGATTTTCCCAAAGTAAAGGAGAGAATTAAACAAAGACCCGCCAGGGTATTTTACAAAAATCACTTTCAAAAAGTTTTTGTAAAACCTGTTGGCCGAAGTGCACTTAGATGTTCGAAGTGTAATGGCTCAGAACATTTCGAGAAAGAATGTCCCAAGGTTTAGGGACCAGCTAAGAAGGACTGGGCAAAGACTATCTTTAATACTAACTCTCCTGGACCCAAGAAAATCTGGGTACCAAAGAAAGTTTGAGTTTTTCTTTTGATAATAGGTCACTATCAAAATGAAGATCAATTGGTATTTGGATAGTGGCTATTCGAGGCATATGACAAGAGATTCAAGCTACTTCATAAAGCTTGTTAGACTAAATGGAGGAAATTTTTTTTTTTTGGAGGAAATAGAAAAGGAAAGATTGTAGGATGTGGAACTGTGAAGATTGGAAGCCTGACTATCAACAATGTTTCCTTGGTCGAAGGATTGAACTACAACCTACTGAGTATAAGTCAACTTTGCGATATTGGTTTCAAAATAAATTTCCAAGAAGGTATTTGTTCTGGAACAAGTCAAGACTTCTTTCAATCTTTTACTTGACGAAGGCATGGCAACATATACCTTATGGATGTAAACCCAAAAATTTCTTAGTGTCTCATTTCTATTCAAGATGAAGCAAGTCTTTGGCATTGGAAGCTTGGTCATGTTAATATGAAGCAAATTGCTAAAATTTCCTCTAAGAAGTTGATTTGAGGACTTCCTAATCTGGCTTATCAGAAGTTTGAATTATGCACTCCTTGTGTCTTGGGAAAACATGTCATAAGTTCCTTTAAACCTGTAAATCAAGTCTCTACCAGTCGAGCATTACAGCTTCTCCATATGGACCTTTTTGAACTAACCAGAACTCAGAGTATTGGTGGAAAAAATATTGCCTAATAATCGTGGATGATTATTCTCGTTTCACTTGGGTATACTTTCTGGCAAATAAGTCTGAACCTTTTCTTATTTCTCGAAGTTTGCCAAGAAGGTTCCGAATGAAATGGGATATGCCATTTCGAGCATATGAACTGACCATGGAGGTGAGTTTGAAAATCAAGACTTTGCGAAATTCTGTGATGAATCTGGTTTTCAGCATGTTTTCTCTTCTCCATACACTTTAGAACAAAATGGAGTTATGGAAAGGAAAAACAGATCCTTACAAGAGATGGCCAGAACTCTCTTAATAGAGAGCAAAATATCCTCTCAATTTTGGGCAGAAGTAGTTTCTACTTCTTGCTATATTATCAACAGAGTATTCTTGAGGCCTATCCTAAAGAAAACTCCTTATGAAGTATATAAAGGAAAAAAAGCCTATTGTTTCCTACTTTCATGTCTTTGGCTGTAAATGTTTTATTTTGAAGAATGCGAATGATCGATCTGAAAAATTCGAGAAAAATCAGACGAAGGAATATTCCTTGGCTATTCGACTTCAAGTAAAGCCTACAGAGTCTTTAACAAGAAGACTCAATCCGTGGAAGAATCTATGAACGTCAAGTTTCAGGATTATTTGCAAAATCAACCAGATTAGACTCAACTTGAAGAGTCTGAACTCGTTCCAGACTTAACCAAGTCTACTTCCCCCGAAGAGGTTCAGACTTTTGGAGAACAGCAACAAGCCAGATCGATAAGATTAAACCGAAGTAGAGGATGAATAGACTCTCAGACGGAGTAGCAACTGGAAGCACAAAGTCAAGTCATTCCAAAGAACTTATCATTGGCAACATTGATGAAGGAATTCACACTAGATACAAAACAAGAGAAGAATCTAGTGCTTTAGCACTTGTTTCTGAGATAGAACCAAAAGGAGTAGACGAAGCCTTGTCTGATGAAAGCTGGATAGAAGCTATGCAGGAAGAACTCAGACAATTTAGCATCAACGATGTATGGGAGCTGATTCCAAAACCCAAAGGCAAATCTATTATTGGAACGAAGTGGGTGTTCAGAAACAAGATGAATGAGAAAGGAAAATTGGTCAGAAACAAAGCAAGACTCGTGGCGAAAGGATATACACATGAATAATGGATAGACTATGATGAGACCTATGCACCAGTAGCGAGGTTAGAAGCAATTAGATTATTACTTGCTTTTGCCTGTTTTAAAAATTTCAGGTTATACCAGATGGATGTCAAAAGTGCATTCCTAAATGGGTTTATACAAGACGAAGTCTATGTAGAACAACCATCAGGATTTGAAGACCCAAGAAAGCTAGACTCAGTCTACAGACTGAAAAATGCCTTGTATGGATTGAAGCAAGCACCTCGAGCCTGGTATGAAATGTTGAGTAAGTTTCTAACTCAAAATGGTTTTGAAAAGGGAAAAGTTGATACTACTTTGTTTATAAAGAGAGAAGGAAAAGATTTTCTAGTGGTACAAATTTATGTAGATGATATTATCTTTGGTTCTCCTAACGAAAGTCTCTGCAAGAAATTTTCAAGATCTATGTGGGATGAATTCAAAATGAGCATGATGGGTGAGTTAACCTTCTTTCTAGGATTGCAAGTCAGACAATCGAAGAAAGGTATATTCATTCATTAGGAGAAATATGCCAAAGATCTCATCAAGAAATTTGGATTGGAGAATTGCAAGAAGACAGAGACACCTATGTCAAGTTCTTCAAAACTGGACAAGGATGAAGGAGCGAAGAAAGTAGATCAGAAGCTATACAAAAGCATGATTGGTTCTCTTCTCTACCTTACTGCCTCTAGACCTGATATTCTATTTAGTGTGTGCATTTGTGCAATATTTCAGTCTGATCCAAGGGAATCTCATCTAAGTGCTGTAAAATGCATCATTAAATATGTTGCAACTTGTTCAAAGCTGGGTCTATGGTATCCAAAAGAATAAGACTTTACTCTACTTGGATATTCTGACGCTGATTTAACCGGTTGTAGAGTCGATAGAAAGAGCACATCTGGTACTTGTCAATTGTTGGGAAATATGCTGGTATCTTGGTTCTCAAGGAAGCAGAATACTGTAGCATTATCAATAGCAGAAGCAGAGTATGTTGCTCTTGGGAGCTGTTGTTCTCAAATTCTATGGATAAGACAATAACTAAGAGACTTTGGAATAAAAGAATCCTGCACTGAGATCAGATGCGACAATACAAGTGCTATTAATCTCACCAAGAACCCAATTCTTCATTCAAGGGCGAAGTATATAGAGATTCGGCATCATTTTATAAGGGATCATGTCCAAAATGGCGATATTTTGGTTCAATTTATTGAGTCAAAGAATCAATTGGCAGACATCTTCACGAAGCCTCTGGAGAAAAGCTTATTTGAGTCTATTCGCAACAGGTTGAACACTATTTCTCATATCGATTAAAGTTTGATGTTGGTCAGACTTAGAACTTCAATAAGCTATTGCAGTTGAGGAAAATCCAGGTATTTTAATTGTAGTATGAAATTTATGAACATGTACGTTCTTATTTGGGTCATTGCTTGCCTATTTTATTTTTAGAAGTTATATTTTTCTTGCTAAAATTCGAATGTCGAATTTTTGGCAGTTTCCATTTTCAATTTATTTCCAAAAGGCATTTTCTTTTGTGTCGTTTCAACTTCCTGTTTTCGAATACTTTTTATCTCCCAAAATGTTTCATTTCCAAAACTGCCTCTCAAAATCCTAATCGCGATTCTATTCTCCCTAAACTTTTTCTCTCAAAATTTTTTCAGCAAGCTTCAAACTTTTTGCTCGAAAATGTTTTCGAAATCCTCAAAGTCTGCATCCCAGTCACACCAGTGAAAGTCCTCTTGGATTGCTAGTCAAGGTCCTCGAAGCATGCCTGAAGGACCAGTGCATTTTGATCTCACTAAAGAAGACTCTCCGCACAACTCTCCGCAGAAATCTCCATACAATGTTTCGCGCCAACCTTTGGAAGAGGAAGTTGAGCAAGATGTTGTTCCTCTCAGGACTTTAACCCCCCAGGTTCTTTATAAACATTATGGTTATCTGAAAATGGGTGGTACTCCAATGTCCTTTATTACTGATTTTCCAAGAGGACATGGGAATAGAAATGAAACCGTGTTTTTAAGAACGATGGAACGCTTGGGTATAACGCCGAAAGGTTCGGTAGATGAAGCTTTTCTTTATTTTCCTTCTGACCGTAGGTTCAGCTCCGAGCATCCTGAAAACAAGGATGATGATGAGAGGATTTAATCGAATTTCCAACCTAGAATGGGAGTGGCTGCTGATATTCCTAGAGAGAGAACAAGATTGTTTCGTTTTAAGGAGCACAAAAGGGTTTATACCTAGATGTTGAACAGAGGGGTGATAAACCCTCGAACAGTGGATTTCGATTTCCAGGACTCGATCAAGGTTGATTTAAGGGCAAAGTTTGCTGCTCTTCAACTTGAGATGTTTTACGCTGAGACTGCTGTAGCTTATCCTGAGTTGACAGCATATTTTTATTATAATCTGTCATTTCTTGACCAGACTCACATTCAGTTTACTATTTGTGATAAAACTTTTATTGTGGATGTTGATACTTTGGTTGACATTTTGGGAGTAAAAAGAAGCAGTTTTCAGCCGATCAGGCAACTCATTTTTTGGTGAAGGACATGATGCCAACTGGGAGTATCACTTACTCTTGATTGCTAGCAACCACTGTTTTGTTGCATAAAATCGTCATTAACTGCTTAAGACCCAAGGCAACTTCAAAGACTGATGTGTCTAGATTTGAAGCAAAGATCATGTGGGCCATTTGCAATGGCATTCCTTTTTCTTTGCCCCACATCATTTTCCTGCACATGTATAGGACAATTATGAAAGAGAAAGGGCAATTGCCTTACTCGGCTTTGATCACCAAGTTGTTTCGCCACTTCAAGATCCAATTCCCCTCTGTGCTATGCACAAGGACCATTAGTCCTATGGTGATAGGACTGAAGATGATCTCGAAGATGAGATTGAAGGATTTAACCAAGGCGATTGAGAATCTGAAGAAGGAATCAACAAGCAGAACCAAGGTAGAATCGACTTTTGCACAGAAAAGAAAAGGGAAGAATGTTGCCCAAGTAACTTCGAAGAAGATGCGTGTCCTCCTGATGGATGAAGAAGAGGAGGATGACCTAACCATCTCTGCTCATGCCTTGAGGAATCTTCAAGGAATTGATTCTGAAGAAACAGAGGAAGAAGAAATTGAAGTAGAACCAGAAGCAGAAGCAGATTCAGAAGAGGAAGAATAAGAAGAAGAAGAACGGGTAGAAGAAGAAGAAGATGAGCACGAAGAAGAGGTTGAGCCTGAAAGATCGATGGAGAAGGACCGTGAAGATGAAGACCTAGTTGGAGCAAGTGGTGCCATACCACTTTCAGATGAGACTGCGAAAGGAGTTTCTGAAGAAGAAAGAGGAGATGCTGCTTCCAAAGACGAAGAAAATCAACAAGGGAAGGGATCCAGTGCTGAGAAAGAATAGGTTGCAGAAGGAGAAGTCTCATCTCAACCTGAAGGCAACAAGTCAGGGGAGATGTTGAGAAAATTCCTACTGCTAGTGATGGCATTCCTACTGCTAGTGATGGTATTAGCATATCCCATACAGATCCAGAAGAAGTCTTTGCATATCACTTTCCTGAGACTGAGATTGAAGAAGAGACTCCAAATCAGGATAATCAACAAGCTGCTCGTATTCAAGTCGATGTTCCTCTATCTCTTGACACTCCACAAACTCATTTTGCTGAAGCCAGTGTTCAAACTGAAACTGATCTCAACTATGCAAGGTTGGTTGATCTTCTTTTGGAGGTTAAGGCTCAACAATACACAATGGAGTACGAGATTCAAAAACTCTACACCACCCTACAGTCTTCCACAAACTCTCTCGATGGACTTCATGTTAAGGTACAGTTTATTGATACTAAAGTTGAGACTTTGAATCAACAGACGTCCCAGGTTGTAGACAAAGTGGAAGAGGCAGTGCAGTCGCTTGAGGATTTCAGACTAGTTCGAGCCCCTAGACAAACCTGATTGATTTCATCTTTTTAATTCTATCTTTTTGAAATTCTCTTACTTTTTGCTATTGACAAAAAGGGGGAGAATGTGCGCATATTTGAATTTAGTTTTGAACTTTGAACTATTTGTTTGTAGATTTGAACTTTGAACTTGTTTGGACTAAACTTGTTTGCTTATATTCTGTAGTAATCTTTAGTGGTTGTGATTGTGATTATGGATATGGATGATTGAATCTTGTTTAATTTTCAAGATTAATGAGTTTTCCGTTGTTGCAGAATCTGTGTTATCCAGGTCCTTAACAATATGATTTTATGAGTTACCATGTACTGCTAAAGTATTGTTTTGCAGGATATAGTTCTTTAAATCTGCAGGAAAGTTTTGTCACCATAAAAAATGGGGAGATTGTTAGAGAAAACTCCTATGTGTTTTGAAGCTGACAAAAATTATCTAAGTTCTATTATGAAGATTGCTAGACTTTTGTGTCAAAGTCTATCTTACAACAGAAGTTTGCCCACTCTGACTATTTCCAGACTCAACGAAAGTGGAGAATGAAGACTTATCCAGACGCGAGATTATCTTTCTTTCTTCAAGGGTTCGGTTTGTACAGGTTATACATGGCTTTATTGGAATCAATTTAGATATATCAAATCATTTCGGATGGCAAGTTAATTTGGAAAGAATCTACTTATGGAAACTAAGATCTTGATTGTATGGGCAAACATGATTGACGGGCTTTCATCACAATCTTCAAACGGCTCGAGATCTCCTTGATTGATTCTATCCAACGGGTTGATTGGAAGAATTCCTTTGGAAAGTGCCAACGATTGAGAAGGCATGAAGGAGTATTTAAGGAGGACTCTCCAGTTGTTCGATAGAGTGCGTGAAAGAAGAATTCCAAAGTCTGAAGCTTACCATTTACTTGTTATTCCTTACACTTTGCTCAAATTTGTACTCAAAAGAGAGAGAGACTCAAAGAGAGACTTTGTGAGAGCAGTAAAGACTCTCTACTGTGAAGTCGAGATCACAAGATTGTAAATTTTCTTTTGATTCATAGTAAAAAACTAGCTAGAAGGCTGCCAGCATGGGAGAGTGGACGTAGGCTTGATCTAAGCCGAACCACTATAAATTCTGTGTTCATTTTTCTCGTCCATAAACTTTTTATTTTATTCGTACTTCAATATTGTGGTTAAAGTCTAAACTCTTTTAAAGTCCGTTGATCATCAGACTCAGTTTTAAAAGCAAAATATTCTTACTGTTCTTTGCAAAAATTGTCTTCACGCCTATTCACCCTCCTCTAGATGTTCATACTAGCACTTTCATAATCGAGATGAATTAACCCCTACAATTGAGGAGTATGAGTGTGTCATTGGACATGGCAATTGTTCCTTAGGGCTGGTTGTTCCTCCCATAGGATTAGATGTCACTTCTCTCTTAAGTCAATTCCTTAACATTCCTAATAACAAAATTATGGGCATTCGCAAAGGCAATTGCAATGCCTTGTCTTTCTCCTTCATTGAGCAATATTATTTGAGCCTAAAGCCTGAGTCTATTAATCAAATTCCTAAAACCTTTCTCTTAGCCTTCTCTGGGTTTGTCATTTTCCCATATACTTGAAAAACCCTTGATCCTTTGGTTGTGCATATTATGAACCAAGTATGCGCTTTTAAATCCTTCTCATAAATCGATCCTCATTGAGATGTTTGTATCCTTAAATCGATTCAAAGAAGAAAAGAAGGGAACTCTTAGAGCCCCAAAAGGACTCCTTCAAATTTGGCTATTCTCCCACATCAAAGAGCTTAGTTCCTACTTGAAAGTCATTGGGGTCACTGAGCATCACCACCCTATTCGTCTATTCCATGAAAAGGATTTGTTCTTTCCTCATTGGTTCTTTGGGGCTCGATTCCATTTCCTCAACAAATTTACTCCTAACCAAATCCAATGGCTTGTTCATTGGCTAAGGATACCGGTAGTACGCTTTGTTAGCGGATTAGACAACCTAATACCTCTCTTGGGATTGACGAGGTTGAAGTCATATTACCCTTTAAGGGTGATATGCCAATATCGCGCACTCCAAACAATCCCGTCATCCTTCAAGCGAGGGTTATATTGATTGTCGCAAAGGGGTCCTTAGGGAGAACCAATATGAGCCAATCAAAGCCACCATCAAGGAGATTGTTGACATGTGGTACGAATGCTTGCCAAAGCCCATTGTCATGATCGACGACAATGACCTAGAGGGAGAAATGAGGATTCACCATGCCTCATTGGATTATATCCACCATTGAGTTGAGCTGAAGCTTGTGGTGGAACTTCCCGATATTCCTGAGAGATCGACACAACAACACGCTTGCATCATCCAGATCTTGAGGGAAAGAGATGAAGCCATAGGCGAAGTGGAGCGCTTAACGCATGAAAATAAGCGCATCCGATCGGCTCCCTAGGCTACTCTAGCCTTTTTCCTTAATACTAGAATAGCTTGTATAGGATTTTCCCATATATAGCACTAGCACTTGGTTTAATAGAGATTTCCTTTGTAAATTTCTTTGCCCTAAATGATGTATAGGGAATTCTTTCAATTGTAAGCATCCAACGTAATTCAAAATTTTGATTTCATGAACGGACTTCAATAGAAGGGGGTATTTGGATTAATCGTTTGTTGTTATTCCTTTCAATAGAGAGGATGGGGGTTGCCCTCACCCACTAGGCGAGGCAGCCTTGACTAGACAAATGCTTGTCTATTATAACAAGCATATTTTTGTATAAATGGATTCCAGTTATTTTGACTCCTGACCAAGAATCTTGAAATCATATCTTCCAAGTATTAATTAAAGGATCAATATTAGTAAGACGTACTAGTAGCCCGAAGACTACTTTTGTGATTTAGGTAAAATTTTCAACAAAAAATAACATGTGGCTGTCTACGCTGGCCAAATGACATGGAGGCAGCCCCATGGGATTTTTCACGCAACGTTGTGGGAAAATGACCAGAAGTCAAACATTGTGTTTGTCACTGTAAGACTCCCGCAGAGTTTGTCACTTTCTCGTGGTCTTTGGTCTAAACTAGAACCCTTCGCACCATAAAAGAAGTTCATTCAGCTCGCTCATTTCTCATGAAGTCCAACAGCATCTTGCTAAGCATGACAAAATCAACTGCAACCCGTCCTCTCTCCCTCTGCCTCTTCCTCTGTCTCCTCTTCTTGCTTCCATTTCAGGCCTCACCGTCACCGTCCACACAGGCGCAAGCTCTTGTCAAATGGAAGAACTCCCTCTCTCCTCCTCCACCTCCGCCTTCTCTGAGCTCATGGTCACTCACCAACATCACCCATCTCTGCAACTGGACGGGCATTGCCTGCAACCATGGTGGGTCGGTCTTGGAGATCAGCCTTCCAGGCTCAAGGCTTAACGGCACGCTCGATGCTCTCGACTTTGCTTCGTTCCCGAACCTGACCTGCTTCAACGTCAGCGACAACAATCTTGAGGGCCCGATACCATCTTCCATCAGCAATCTATCCCAGCTAAGGTTCTTGAACCTAACGAGCAATTTCTTCGAAGGGGCAATTCCTCGCTCCATTGGTCAATTGAGGCAGCTTGAAAAGCTCGATTTGCACCTAAACCTCTTGAACTCTTCGATCCCTTCCGAGCTCGGTCTTTGTTCTAACCTCACCTTCTTAGACCTTGCCAAGAATTCGATCTCTGGGGAGCTGCCTCTCTCTCTGTCCAATCTCGTCAGATTGTCAGAATTTGGAGCTTTTGATAATCGCCTGTCAGGGGAGATACTGTCTGACTTCTTCACGAATTGGACCGAACTTGTTTCTCTGCAGCTCCAGAACAATTTTATCTCCGGGCAAATTACGCCCGAAATCGGAAGCCTGACCAAGCTCAACTACCTCCGCCTGTACAACAATTCGCTCACAGGAACTATTCCTCCAGAGGTCGGGAATCTCACATCGTTGACCGATCTCGACCTCAGCTTGAACCAGCTTTATGGAGAGGTCCCCGAGACCATCTCTCGCCTTGCTAACATACAGTTGTTCTATTTGTTTGCGAACAATTTCTCGGGAGGAATACCATACGATTTCGGCAAGTACAGCCCTTCTCTGGGCAATGTCGGCTTTTCTTACAACAGCTTCACCGGAGAGCTGCCGCCAGATTTATGCAGTGGCTTTGCTCTTCAATCTCTCAGGGTCAGTGGGAATAACTTCACTGGGCCGCTGCCCGACTGCTTGAAGAATTGTTCACGGCTAACGAGAGTCCGTCTAGACCGCAATCAGTTCACTGCAGATATCACAAGTGCGTTTGGAGTTCATCCGAATCTGGTCTTTATAACCCTCAGCAACAACCGATTTGTCGGGAATCTCACGGCACAATGGGGAGAGTGGAAAAATCTCACGAATTTGCAGATAGATGGTAACAAAATTGCCGGCTGCATCCCACCAGAGCTTGGGAAGTTGTCTCAGTTGCGTGTCTTGACTTTGTACAGCAATAAATTGACAGGGAAAATTCCTGACGATATGGGAAAACTAGGGGAGTTGTTGAGCCTGAACTTGAGCAACAACCATTTGGCCGGAAAAATTCCCATCTCGTTAGGAAACTTATCAAAGTTAAATTATCTTGATTTGTCGAAGAATGCAATGAGTGGTAGCATACCAGATAAGCTAGCAAATTGCGAGAATTTACTGAGCTTGAACTTGAGCAACAACAATCTGTCGGGTGTCATACCGCCAGAGCTCGGGAACTTGTCCAACCTACAGATTCTCCTAGACCTGAGCCACAATTCACTAGCAGGATCAATTCCATCCAATTTGGCAAAGCTTACTAAACTGGAAAATCTCAATCTTTCGCATAACAACTTCTCGGGTATAATCCCAGCTGCTCTCACCAGCTTGGTGAGTTTAAGCTCCATAGACTTATCGTACAACCAGCTTACGGGTGCGGTTCCTAGTGATCACCTCTTCCAACAGGCACCGGGGAGTGCTTTTATTGGGAATCTGGGCTTGTGTGGAAGCACAATGGGATTATCTCCTTGTGGGACAAGCAGTAAATCAACTGACCATCGAAAGAAAGTTCTGGTTGGTGTGAGTGTTGGCATTAGTGTTTGCTGCTTACTACTTCTAGCGATTCTAATTGCTGTGATTCTGGCACTTCGATGGCAAAAAAAGCTTCTCGATGAAGAGGAAGAGATCAAGCATCTTAAAAAGCACGAGAAATTCGAACAAATCATGTGGGAAAGGTTAGGGAAGTTCACATTCAGCGACATCGCCAAGGCAACCAATGATTTCAGTGAAGAGTGCTGCATCGGAAAAGGCGGGTTTGGGACTGTTTACAAGGCAGTATTGGCCAGTGGCCAAACGGTTGCTGTCAAAAAGCTCAACGTATCAGAATCCGGCAACGTCCCAGCAATCAACCGCCAGAGTTTTGAGAACGAAATCCACGTGTTGACCAAGGTCCGGCACCGCAATGTGATCAAGCTTCTCGGGTTCTGTTGCAGGAGGGGTTGCATTTACTTGGTCTATGAGTTTGTTGAGAAAGGCAGTTTGGCAAAGGTCTTGTATGGAGGAACAGGAGCAGCTGAACTGGATTGGGATACAAGGGTGAAGATTGTTCAAGGCGTGGCTCATGCGATCGCCTACCTGCATCACAATTGCTCACCGCCTATTGTCCATCGGGACATAACGTTGAACAACATCTTGCTTGAGTCAGACCTCGAGCCTCGGCTCTCGGATTTCGGGACGGCGAGACTCTTGAATTTAGACTCGTCGAATCGGACCGCAGTGGTTGGATCTTATGGCTACACGGCTCCTGGTAAGCCATATGATCAAAGCTAATTATGCATTTCGCTCGTACATATTATATGGAATTGTTGAAATTGCTCTCATTAACTTCTTGAATTTGGATTCATCATATAATTTTCACAAGACTTTTTAGAATAACAAGTTTAGATTTTGAAAAGTCATTCGTATAAATAAAATCAAAGAAATTTGGAATCTGTGTATGACTTAGACATTATGACTAAAACATTGATGAATTGTTCTTTCATGAAAAACAGAGTTAGCATTTACAATGCGGGTAACGAACAAATGTGACGTGTATAGTTTCGGAGTAGTGGCACTAGAGATTATGATGGGGAAGCATCCAGAGGATCTTCTCTATTCTCGATCAATGACAGAAATATCGACAATCTTAGAGAACCCAAATTTGCTACTGAAGGATGTGCTCGATCCGTGTCTTCCTCCTCCAACTGGCCAACTAGCCAAGAAAGTGGTATTCATTGTCATGGCAGCACTAGCGTGCACGCACACAAGTCCCGATTCACGACCCACCATGCATTTCGTTGTGCGAGAATTATCTGCACGCGCTCAAGCCTAATTGTCCGAGCCATTAGACTCCATAACTATCAGCAAAGCTATTGAGTATTCAAGAGTGAAATCTTAAGTGATATTGCAGATCAAATGATACTTCTCTGTCTCTGTCTCTGTCTCTGTCTCTTTTTTTTTTTTTTTTGGATTTAGCTTGTAATGAACGAGAAAGAGTGGGGTGTACAGGATAATTTAGACAATCTCTATTGCACTGTCTTCAAAACATGTTTACAAATCCTAACTATGTATCCTCTTATGATTATGAAGTACGTCATCACTTGGGATGATCCAATAGACTACTCTCCCATTTTATTTTCCTTTACATTGGTATGAGATGGAAGTTGCCTTTTCGATGGGCCAATATAGATAATTGCATACTTAAGGTCTAACTTTAAGGGAAAAAAAATCTAATTAATGGCTTGAAATGAGGCCGTTTTCTCAAAATAGAATCTAGAAATGACTTTGTTTCAAATATGGCCCAAAGTGGTCAAGTCAGTCTCAAATAAGAGCATAAACTTTCCGGCCGGCCAAATATTCGCTCGTTGGTAACATTTTCTGGTGACTAGAATAGGGTTAATTTGGTCAAAATTTGCAATTGGGTAAAAAATTGAAAAGAATTCTCAAATTGAATATGATTTTCAATTTTTCACATTTTCTTCCTTCCTCTCCCCAGCTGCTTAAGCATATTGCTCTTGCCTAATCCTCATCGCTCCTTGCGAGCTTCAATCCGTCATTCGCTATTGTCTCTTTTTCCCAAGTTCATTGTCCACAAGCTTTAAGTCATCTGCGAGCTTCAAGTCCAACAGAGGTTAGTGTCGTTCATATTGGTGTAGTTTGTCCAAGGAAAAGTGATTGTAGCTTGTTGAAACAACACGTTGCACAAGTTTGGGTGTGTTGTGGAGTATCATATTGATGGCAGCGAGGCTCCCTTCCCAAAGCCGAATGGTTGTTCCAATTACAGTCACGAAGCCTGCTCCTCTTGCACAAGCAATTCTAGTGAAAAAGATCGAGTTCCGCATCCTCTCTTCAATGCTCTTCGGTCTATTCTTGCTGTTGCAATTATTAGGATGTGATTCATACATCTCATCAGGGGTAGCGTCCTTGCGACTCTAGAGATTAAGCTCATAATTTATTAGTAATTTAGGCTTAGGTTCATAAATAGCTACTGAATATATATTTGTACATATATATATTTTCTATTTATATTTTATTGATAGTTTGAGATTGGACTCATGAATAATTACTAGATATATTTATATTCGAATAATTACTAGATATATTTATATTCTGTTTATCTTGTAATTTGAGGGATGTTACAGAGAGATGCGATGTGCTAATTATAGTGGAATCCTTAGGTGGACATAGCCCTAGTTTAAAGGTAAACTAGGATAAAATCTTATGTCTCAAATTCTTTTTCTCACTTTTACTCTCTATTTTCTTTGTGATTGTGCGGAGAATCCTAACATCTAGTATTAGAGCTTGGTTTGAAGTTGGGGTTTCTCGGTGAAGAGAGATTTGAAAAAAAAATCAAATTTTTGGAAGATGTCGTCAACTGGTCAATCATGGGTTGAAGTAGAGAAATTTAGAGGAAAGGGTTTTGAGTTATGGAAATTAAAGATGGAGGCTCTGCTTGTGGATAGAGATTTATGGCATGTGACCAAAGAAGCTAAACCTAAGGAAAAATCCAAGGCTAAGTCGAAGGAGAACGAGGCAAAGGAATAATGTCTATTGAATTGAAGGAGTAGAATATTAGCGATCGGATGTGTCATGTCCCAGACCTTACCCTTGTCATAGGAACGCAACATTCGCTACGTTGGGATTCATTTGTGACGTCCTAGGAGTCGTTGTTGTCCCATTGATTTTATTTTTCCATTGAGCACATGCGAAAGCGTGCAATCTCAACCATCGAATTAACAAAAACGGATAGTAAGGAAAACACACATACATACTACACAACTTAAATGTTTCATTTATAAACTCGGAACATTTCATATACAAGCCCATCTTCCCAAGGCCATTTCGATTAGTCATCCCCACACAAAAAGATATAGAGGGTTTAGTCCTAGATCCTTCTAAAAGGATGGCAAGCAAAAATGGTTCCCATCAAAAGCCAGTGTCCTCATGGCTATGGCTCGAGCTCTGATCATAGTGCCATCAAGATGGGGCAACACTGATCCATCAATGTCACTGGGTGGACTATGGAACTTGCATAGAGGACGACCTAGGCAAACCAAGCCATGAAAAGATGGGCAATCAAGTACCCTATGCCCTCATCCACCCATATCGTCGTGGTGGTGCTAAAAAGGACGTCGATCGTAGCGTCCTCAAAGTCAAGCACCATGACTTCCATATGTATAGGGAGACCAAAACATGAAGGTGGAAGACTTACGCCTCAGGGCTTGAAAAAGGTTAAACAATAATGAATGAATTGAAAACTCAATAAGTCAATATCCTAAACCTCGTAAAGGCGGATGCCTCACATTGGAACCTTACGATTACTCAACCCAAACATGTTGATAGCAAATCAATAGCAAAGCTTATGCTTTGCCTTGACTATATACATGAGGGTGTTGACACTTGATTTTTAGTCCATGCGTCTAAAAGGTAAAAATTGAAATTTGGGATTTTGATCGTGACAGAGCTCGTTTCTTGACCAAAATCTGTCGTTCTTTGTTTCTTTTTATTGCATTGTTACTTTTAAGCAATTTCCAAGTCATTTTTGAGGAAAACCCAAAAAGTCAAATGGTTGACTTTTGAGTTGACTTTTTGGTCAACCCTTTGATCAAATGTCAACTCCATATCAAAAGTTGGCTTTTCACCTAAAGAGGTGCCATTTAGCTTTAATTTCACTTTTGTCAAAATAATTTCTACAAAATCTAAATATCTAACCAAGAAATTAACACTTTAAGAAAAGTCAACTAAATGGTTGATTTTTGGTCAAATCTGACAAAAAAAATTGAAAAAAATAAAAAATTCACAAAAATATTCCTTTTTGTGTCAATTTGACTCGTGTGTCAAAAATTTCACAAAATTTTGTTAAGAACCTTGTTTTTTTGAATTTTTCAGTTTTAGATTCTAAATCGGCCAAAAACTCAAATTAATTTCATTGTAGTTGTATTTAGGTGTAGTTCCTTCTTCGAATTTGGTTTAGGGACTATACTAAATCTGCTCGTGTATTCAATTTCATGAATTGTCGGGTCAAAACACAAATTGCTGTATTAAGCCCTTATTAGAGGACCAAAATTGATTCGTCATGACTTGCAAATGGATGGTTATTTTTCATTCATTTTCTTGGGATAAGTCCAATTCTAAAATCGATTCTAAGCAATTCACATCAGAATTTCTTGATTTGAGGATTTTTAATCTCTCAAGCATAAGAAAGTCAAGCAATTAAGCTCCAATTGACAAAATTCAAGTTGACTCATTCAAGGCTATGGTTTAATTTCATAGATCTAGGTCCAATTTTAATATTAGGCCTAGATTCATTTTTGACCTAAGCTCGGACACCTCAATTCAAGGCCAATTTGAATACATTAAATGATCTTACACATGGGTAATTGTAGCACTAATTGAACTCAATTTCAATCAATTTGTAATTTTACCTATTGAATTGCAAATTTGTTTATTTTAGTCCATTGAGCTCAATTCTAAGCATCCATGATTTTGGTCCGTTGTTTTTCATGACGATTGTCACGCCCCGAACCTCAAGCGCGCACACATCCCTTGGCGGTCGACTAAAATTTGCGACGTTCCCTGGACGCGTCACCGACCTATTTATTTTATGAACATGCGGAAGCGAAATTTAAACATATACCCGGACAACAACAAACCCAGGGATAATAGAAAAACATGCCAACACCTTTTTCACAAAACCCACTTTAAAAAAAAAAAAATAGGTCAACCCTACAAGTTATACACAAAGGTTTGTCTCCAAAAAAAGAAACTACCAGACAACCTCCACTTTGAACCCTTTTGCCTCGGGCTCCGGATTCTCCATCCTAGGGACATGAAAACGTTAAACCACGACGGGGTGAGACAAAGTCCAAGCGACTCAACACCCTAAACCCCGATTAGGATGATAATTCACTCAGAGGCAACCTAAACAGGCATCACACACAAACTTACATTGCCTCAGCACCTCCCTGCATATTAGCTCATCACATATATCATATGCATACAGCAAACGTATTTCATAACTAGAACACATCAATTCATCTTTCAAACAATCACATGGATCCCGATTATAAGGCCAAACTGTTATGACACGTCCCATTCCGTGCCACACAATTTTGTCCCATAATCAGGCGTGGCTATCTCATATTGATGGTTCATTTCATGCTCAATACTTAAACTCAAGGCTCTAGAGGTGGCTCCCACGAAATTACTTTATCGTGTAGCACTTAGCCCTTGAGCACAAATAGCAATAGTACAATGCTCTAGAGATGGCTCCCACGAAGTTACGTTATCGTGTAGTACTTAGCCCTTGACCACGAATAGCAATAATACAAGGCTCTAGAGGTGGCTCCCACGAAGTTACGTTATCATGTAGCACTTAACCCTTGACTTCGCATGACAGTAGTGCAAGGCTCTAGAGGTGGCTCTCACGTGACTCAAGTTGTCATGTAACACTTAGCCCTCGACTACAAGGCCCTTTACTCGCTCATTACCCCACGTAAACGCATCAGGGTACTTAGGTGACCACACACATTCATACTCGACCAAGGACATCGTGCTTTGCACTCAAATACTTCCATTTCAAATAATGGACTTGACCAATTTTCTTCGTATTAAAAATATCCGGTAAAATAATTGTGCGTGTTCACACATTCAAATTGAACCATAAAACGTGATACTCTCCCATTTCAAAATTCCACGATTTTCTATAGTACATAAAATATTTTTTGCGCCAAAACCTGACACTCGAGATTTTTCTAATTAAATACCATAAAATCAATTTTTGCAATAATATCCAATAATCACCATCAAGCACTCAATTGCATAAATAAGCAATCAATTTCATGATGTCACACATGAGTTCCCAACATGTCAAACATCAACCAAATCACCAAATATGCATTTTCCAACAAGCACAACATCAAGAACAATCACAAAACTACTACTGGCTCTAATTGACAGAAACCAGGCCACTCGCGCGTCTCCAACTTTAATTCCAGAAACATAATCAAACGAGCTCAGAAAATTCTCAAATTTGAATATGTTATAAAGGACACCTAAAAAAACTGTTTTTCATGAAGACACCTTAACCCAAATCTTTCTAGATTGAGAATAGTAAATCGCCAAACCGTTACAAAAACTGTGTCTGATTCCTGAAAGTCTATTGTTTCCAAAACCAGCTTGGTTCGAGGTCCAAAACTTGTCCGTTTGATCTAAAATTTGACTATGTTAAACTACAAGATGTAATGAACAAATTTTGTGAAGAAAATCTTTTGAAAATCGAACTCTAAGAGTTGATAAAAATCTTTTGAACATCAAAACTTCACTGTTTCCAGCATAATCTGAGATTCTATTTTACAAATGATGAATCTGCAATCTCATTCTTTTAAATCTCTAAAATCTTGAATAGAATATATGTCATAGTGGAAGATGCCTAAAACGTTTCTCAAGAAGGAAGCAACCTCAAAATCGCAGCACATTACCATCCACAAAAATAGCAAACGGCGAGGGTCCAATGAACTAATATGGGTAGAAATTCACTAAACCAAACTAAACCACCCTCATTAGTACTAATCTAACCAATTAGATCAACACTAATCCATCTTAAGGCTAATCTAACCAAGCTAGATTAACACTAATCCATCTTAAGGCTAATCTCACTTAATACTAATTTAATTAAGTTAATTAATAGTAATCTAACCCCCTTAGTGCAATTAACAACCTAATCGGATTAGGGAGTTAACTCATTAGATTAGCAAGAAAATGGGTTCACGGTGATGGCGGTGCGACGACAGTGAGATCTCGTGTCTACGGTGTCTCCAACGGAGGGCCGGAAGGGGATGAAAACAAGCCATACAGCTCATGGCTGAACTGGAGATTCCACGAGTTGTTGAATCTCTGCTGGTCGGAGCTGAAGGCAGGCTGGTCACGGGCTGGCGGGCGTGGGGATGGACGGACGATGGCGGCTTGCAGGCGGCTCGGTCGGAGCTGCTGGTCAAGCTGCCGAACCAGCGAACGGACGAGCTGGACCAACGGGCTCGGGGATGGTGTGAGGCAGTGAGGCTGGCTAGTTGGCGCGGGTTGGAGCAGTTGTTGGCTGGGCGATGGTTCGGTGCAGGGAGTGGCAACAACAACAAGGGAGGAAGAAGATGCAGAAATGGAGAAGAAGAAAGAGGAGGAGGAGGAGGAGGAGGAGCTGAAGAGCATAAGCTGTTCTGCAAAATTGGGGAGGATGCACACGTCCAAATGAAGGAGAGAGGGGAGGAGAGAGGGAACCAAGGGGGGGAACAAGAGCCATGCAAGTCAAGCAAGCAGCCAATAAGCTTCCAAGACAAAATATCAAGCAATGAGTGGAGATGGCACAAAGTCTTCTGCCCATTTATTCAAGGCTCCATCCAATGGTATTTTCCACCATTTCCTCACCTAAAATAAGCCTCTTTGGATGCCAAATGACCCACCCTTCAGCAGCATACAAATTTCTTGGTTTTCTTCTTCAATTCCACACCAAACAACTTAAATTAGTGGCCCAAAAATGCCATGGCAGCAACCCTTACCATTTTCCCTTCAACTCTTTACAAACCAACTCAAATTGATAGCCAAAATTACCAATTACGGTGCCCATCCGAATTTCCACAATTTCCTTTTTTGCCAATCTTGATTTTCCACAAAAATTCCCGGCTCGACGAAATTTCTTCAAAAGATGAGACAATGTCCTAAAAATAAATCGTGACACGTTCGAACGTTCGATTCTCGAAATTGAGTTCAATTTCGTGGTTAAAATCAACCGGATGCGATTTTAGTACAATCCAACCTATCGGGTAGCTTTTAGGGATTTTATCGCGATTGTATCCCTTAATGGCTTCACCCAATAGGTTAGTTAACTCGTGAGTGATCAGCTCAGAGAAAAAGGACCATAGGTGCGTCGATGAAAAACCCATTTCATTTTATCGAGACGGGTCAAAAATTCAGGATGTCACAACGATCGTTCAATGAAGTCAATAAAAGACCAATCACATTTGTGAAGTCTAATTGGTTTAATTGAATCAGAATTGATCAATTTGCTCTCAAATAGGGTAAGTTTTCTTTTCAATTTGGTCATAGGGACCAAATTGCATAAATTTTGAACCCACAAGGATAACATATGGGCGAACTAGCTAGAACTAGACCGGATCGGTCAAGAAACGGTCACACTGGCATGGATCGGTCTAACCAGTTGTTGGTGAGGCAGGCCGGTTCGGCCTCTTGCCAGCAGATTCCTGACCTCTAGTGATTGGTTCCGGAATCCTTTTCATGTCAATTCCGTTTCCGCACCCTCAATTTCCCAAGATTTTGCAAATTGAGCCCTAGATTTCGCAAATTTACATTTTGACCCAAAATTAGACATTTTGATGCAATTCTCAATTTGGATTTGGGTTTTCGCAAATGAAACTCATTAGATTGATTTACTCGACACCTTAAGATCATAATTGAACCTTTAAAATCAATTTTTGACTGTTGGAATTAAATCTCGACTGTCGGATCGAACCGACGGTCGAGATCACTCAATTTGAGGGTGGTATATATACCAATTTTCCCTCCATTTTTTTTTTTTAATTTTTTCTGTTCATTTGTGCATATTATTTTCTCTCTCAAAACACAACTTTCTCTCTCATCTCTCTCCTTTCCTGCTCTCTTTCTCTCCTGAACTACCTCATGTCAATCCTCCTTACCGCCATTCGCCGGCCTTAAATCAGCAGTTGATCGGTGGCCGTCTAGCCCCTCGGTTATCCTTTCTCTCTCATCATCCCTTAGGTGATCGGCATTACTGCCGTTGCCGATCGGTGAGAATCGACGGGTCTTCCCTTGGGTGCCAAAAATCGACGACCTAGCCAGTTTGAGTTTTAATTGGGTTGATCACCAATCTGACGATCCAGATCGGCGGAGCAACCCTCTCCAATCTCTCTCTAGGTTAGTCCCCGACCTTATGGTGGTTAGGGACAATAGATCAGCCTTCGAAATAGTTTTGGTGGCCTGATCTTTACCAGGCGCTAAACGCCGGTCCGGTTTCTGGACCAGTTCTATTCCAAACAAAAACCGGAGGTCCGACTGCCTTTCCTTACTCGACGGTCACCCCAACCTTCTTCATCAGGATATCGCCTACTTGCTAGTGGTTGGAGTGTTGATCGAAGGTCACCGAAACTCATCCAGTGACCTATTTTCTCACCGGCGCATGAAGGTTGGTCCAATCGAACCGGTTCCGGTTCAACATCAAATCAGCAGTTCAGCCGTTCCTCAAAGGCGGTCCTAACTGTCCAGATTTGATTCTTGGTGGTTCGATCATGTTTTGGCGGGAAAACGTTGTCCGATTCATTCGATTGCAGATCAAGATCAGTAAAATCGCATAAAAGGTAACTTCTAAAGCTCGAATCCCGTGAAGCGAGGTTGGATCATCCAACCTAGGCTAGGATTCACCTTTAGATCGATGAAATAACCTTAGATCTAAAGATTATATGCTTATCATGATTTTCTAAAGTTTGAGCGTGGTTGGTTGAATGATTATGGATGATTGAACTTGATTTGCCTCAAATTTATGAATTTCGCATCTCTAGAATTTACTTGCTGTTTTGGTCAAAACGAGGTTTGAAATTATCTTATTTTGGTTCGAGTCCTTCTAGATTTTGAAAATACATGTCATGAACTTTGAATCGATAGGTCCCACGTTCCGGTTGAGTGATGTTTGACCCTCCAAAAACACCTTCGAAATTGTTCAATTTTGCAGTTCTTTAAGTCTAGTTTAGGTTCTGTCTTGGTTCCAAATTTTGACTTTGCTATTTTTGTATTGACCTCTATGATGATTTCTGGAGGAACTTGTGTTATTATGTGGAGAATGTCCTGTAATTTTTTCAGAATTTTAGGACATGTTTAGGTCGGTCAGAACTACTTAGATTTGAGCTAAGGTCAATCTGCTATGTTTTGGTCCGAGATGAATTCAAGTGGATTTGAGCATGAAATTGACCTTGTTCAACATCAAGAGCTCCATGATGAATGAACTACATGTCTATGTGTTCGATCGATGCATGATTTGCAAAGGGGTGTTGCAGTAACATAAAACTTGAAGGTGCATGTCTGTTTTGCCAATTTGTCACAACTAGCATGATCTCAATTAACTGAAATCCGAAGCTTGACCAAGCTCAATTACTAGGGGTGTGCAACCGGACCGGGTACACCCGGTTCCCGGATCGGCCCACCCGGAAAACAGGGTCGAGAATCGGTTCCCATTGAAACCGGTCCGGGAACCGGTTCCCAAAATTCGGAATCGGTTTAAATTGGTCTGGGAATAGGTTCCGAGTGATTATCCACCCGGAAACCGGTTCTTGGACCGGTTTTGGAACCGGTTCCCGGACCGGTTTTATAAGTAGAGGTCTAAAACCATTTTTTTTTCTCCCAATTTCTATTTTTACTCCAGTAATCACACAATGTTTCCTCTTGGCTCTCTCAAACATGCACGGCACTTCTCCTTTGTCATTCCTCTTCCTCACTTGCTTCCGTCCCTCACTGGCTCCCTCTCGCACTGTCTGATGGACGGACGGTGTTCGTTGCCGCTAAATTCTTGTGTATCACGTGGATTGGCTCACCTAATTTCTCTTTTGTAGGAGGAGTTAAGCTTGCATAAATGAGTAGCTTCTTGTAGTAATTGTGTGAATAAAACTAATATTAGACCCATGTTTGTTGCTAATTCTTTGCCTTATGATTTTATTTATTATAATTAGCCCTATGGATTCTTAATTTTTTGTTTAGTCAAAAAGTTCATGTATTAATTTATTACCGGTGCTTAATGTTTCAATGAGGATTACGTTATTTTCTCGCTTATTAATATAAAATTCGAGGTCATATAGGATATCGGGAGATTGCAAAATAGGTTCTAGTGGAAACAGGGTTGACCTTGGAACCGGATCGGAAAAACAGGGTGGGTCGGGTACAGGATCCAATACAAACAGGGTTGGGTATAGGGTCCAGAAAATGAGAACCGGTTATAACAGGGTCGGGTACAGGGTCCGGGTCTAGACCCTACCCACCCTGGACCCGATCACCCCTATCAATTACCTCTGCTATGGATGTACATAGGATGTTGACACCTAAAATTTGACTATCCTACTTACTTGTTCATCAAATAGAAATGTCAAAATTACATTAAGCTTTCATAACATTGCATTTAGGTAACAATAATATTTAGAATTGAACTTATCCAATTCAAAATTGTTTTAATAAAATATAAAATTGACAAAAAGAAAAAGATAATAAAAATATCAATAATAGAAAATAATCCAGTTGTGGATGGAGATTTAAAAAGGTTTTAAATTTTGAATGAGCCCATTTTTTGGTTGAGCGTATCTCTCTTTTCAGAATTTGATCATCGGTTGAGTGAAAATATGCAAATATCTAGGGGAAATCTTCACTTACAGCAACTTCCCTCTATATAATATAGGGCGAAGGCGGCTTTCAATAGGGGGAAAATGGAAGGAAGCAGAGTCCGTAAAAAGTGATTCGTTCATGAGTGTAAAAACTGATTTCGTTCATGATCGGACGAAAAAAAGTGAGAATTTGTCTTCACGAGAGGAAAAGGCTGACACAGCGAGAGAGAAAGAGCACAAAAGAAAGCTAAAAAAGAAGGGAAAACACAAGAAAGAGAGAAAAAAGGGTGAAAGGGAGAGAGGGCGTGAATCTTCTTTCTCGAGGGTACACCACTGAGCTGCTCCGACACTTATCGCCATAGTTGCAACGACGCGTTGCTGCTGCACTTTCTTCGCCGACAATCCTTAACGAAGTTGCGTTGCTGCTGCACCTTCTTTGCCGCCGATCCTTAACGAAGTCACGTTGTGAGGAAAAAACCAACAGCCTCGACGACGGTCCAACACAGCCTCGGTGATTCCCCCAGCGCGTCCAAACCAGAACTCAGTCTCGCTTCCTAGTTCTCGGCAATTTCCTGCAGGCCTTCCAATGAGCCAACTGTGGACCTTCGCCTCACCAGACGAGCTTGTCATCAGCCCCAGCATTCCTATTCTGCCACGATCTCCGCCACTCATCACAGCATCACTGATACCACCGACGACCAGTGCCTTCCCAACATCTTTCAGCCATAGCTCATTCCCAATCAAGCCTTGTCGCCACCCCTCGTGAAAGCCGTGCCCTGAATTAGGTAATCTCCTTAGACTAAATTCAGTTCAAATATTTGGTTTCCTAGCCTGTGATATATATCGATTCTGACTTGATTTGCTTTGATATATTTAGACATTATCCAATTAGGAAATTTGTCGTATTAAGTCCTAATAATCAAGAATATTGTGCCGCGAGACATCAGATCAGATTTTTGATTGGATTGCAATACGTAATTGATGTGCATTAAGATAATATGTCATTGAATTGTATTGGTGGATTATTAATAGGACATATATTTCGATGCGTCATTAATCGTTACATACACATTGCATATCATGCATCATATGTCTTGAACTTAGGTGCATACATAGTTCATGTTTAAAGCCATGTTGATTTTTAAAATTCATACGGAATTAGGGTAGTATATAATTTCCACTAATAAAGAAAAAACTGAATAAAAATGTTATTTAGGTCATATAGATTTCATAGTACGCGGCATGTTGCACATTAGTTAATGAGTCACATTTTTTTGGTTCATTGTCTTAATACACTTATGATGCAATCGGACCATAACTAATCATCGTGTTTCATGCATTATTAATATTGTCTATAGTTTGATTTTCTAAAAAAAAAATGCCAAAAAAAATTAGTGTTGCATCATTAGGTCACTTTCTTTCCAATTAAAATCATTAGGTAATGTTTAGTCTTTTATCTATTACAAGGAAAACACAAATCTTTCACATGGTTAATCAATAAAGTTAAGGGAAGAGAAAATTGTATATGAGATTTATAGTGGTTTGACTTATATCAAGCTTACGTACACCCTCCCACGTTAGTAGCCTTTTGGCTAAAATTTACTAAAGTATCAAAAAAGAAGTACAATATTTCAAGTGCAAACACTCAGTGGAAGATTTCTTTTTCCCTCACTAAGTCACTCTTCTTGTGTTTTTCTCTCTTGAATACAATTTGTAAGAGTTGTCGTTGAAAAACAAGTGGTTGGAAAAGTTTTAGGCTTTGGAATTTCAATTTTCACGCTCTCTTCAAATAGACTGAGTGACCTCCTTAAATACTCCTCCACATCTTACTAGCAGTTGGCATTCTCCAAAAGAATTTATTCTAGTCAATCCGTTGGATATAATCTATTAAGGAAATCTTGTAGCCATTTGAAGATTAGATGAAAATCCGCTAATTCCGATTGCTTATACAATCAGAATCTAGGTTTCCATAAGTGGATGCTTTTAAAAAAGGAACTTGTCTTCAAGATTGATTTCATCAATTCATGATTGATTCCATCAATATGTTTATAAAAGCTAAGTGAGATTCTTTGCCAGAAAGCTAGATATTAAAGAATAAATCTCTATTATGTTCATACTGAATCATTGTCGTAAGATCAATAAATCTGAGTCTGATTATATCTTCGTTTTGGACTTAGTTTCAGTTTGGATTGCGTCAGAGTGAGAAAGACTTCTGGAATGAATAGACTTTGACAAAAGTCTGCGATATGACTTCAGAAGTCTATTATTCTTCAGAATAAGAATCAAGAACAAGAAAATTTTGTCAACTTCAAAACTTGGTAGAAGGTTTCTCAACAATCTCCTCCTTTTTGATGGTGACAAAAATTTCATATAGATTTAAGCATAATACGAAAGTTATCCTGCAAAACAACATTTTAGCAACACATGACAATTGATAGAAATAACAGACAGTAAGGACTATAAAGTCTACATAAGTCTGCACAAAATACACAGAGCTTGCATTCACAAAACACACCAATCAATAGTCTGCATAAAGAAACACCAACCACACCAACATAGAAAATCTCATTTAGCACCAATGAAAGCTTCAAATATGCAAAACTCTCCCCCTTTTTGTCAACAGCAAAAAGAGAGAATCAAACAAGCACAAAGAAAACAAGAAAAAGAGTTTGGTTCTAAAAGGATCAGGGTTGCCTAGGAACACAAACAAGTTGGAAATCCTCCAAAGTCTGCATGGTCTCCTTAAGCATAGTTAGGCACTAATGAAAGACAATCTCAACCTTCGCTAAATTAAGAGACTGTACCTTTCCAGTGAGTGATTTTGGGGTAGTACTGAGAGCAGCTTGCAACTTTTGGATTTCAACCTCCATCCTATATTGTTATGCCTTAATCTCCAAAAGGAGCTCCATTATCTAAGGATAGTTTGATTCGGGTTTAGTTTGGGCACTAGCTTCTGCAAAATGAACTGGTGGAGTATCCAAAGGTGAAGGAACATCAACTTGAACATGAGAAATTCGGTGCTCCCTCTGAACATTAGCTTCTTTATCCTGACTCTTTTAGGGAAATGAGATGCATAAATATCTTCAACATATGGAGGAGATCGACTGATGCCATCACTAGTAGTTGGTTTTACAGTATGGTCATTAAGAGGAGTTTTCACTCCCCCAATCCAGTGCCATTAGTCTATGGAAGAACTCCTTCTTATTGCACTTTTTTCTGACAGGTCCCTTCTCTCCAATATCTCCCGCACCAACTTCCCTTGTATCTTCTCCTTCCTTGTCAAAATGCTGTTGTCCTTTGTTCAGATTTGCATCTCCTTCTACATCATCCGAGTCATTCTACTCACTCTCGTTTGCTCCAGGTTCTTCTTCTTCATTTTCTTCTTCCGATTCTTTCTCGCTCTCATCATCTTCTTCTTCTTCCTTAGAATAAGCTATACCACCGAAAGGATCACACATGGCAGTATTTGCCACAATATCAGAGACGGTCTCATCTTCATCATCTTCCTCTTCTTCATCTTAGAGAAGAAGAACGGGTTGTTTTCTTTTGGGAGTTCGCGAGACAACGCTCTTCCCTTTGTGCTTCTTCTTAGCTGCATATCCTAACTTAGCTTTGCTAGCAGATTCTTTCTTCAAAAGTTTCAAGGCACTAGAGAGATCCTTTAATCTCATTTTTGAGATCATTTTAAGTCCAATTTGCATGGGAACAATGGTTCTGGAGCAAAACTTTAATGGCGGTTGAATATAGAAGTGTTGGAAAAGTTTGGTTACCAATGCTATATACAGAAGTTGTCATTTTGTCACGCCCCGAACCCCGGGCACGCACACATCCCTCGACGGTCAACTAAAATGCGATGTTCCCAAGACACATCGCCGACCCAATCGATTTATGCACATGTGGAAGCGAACTAATAAACTCCAGACAACAATCAAACATGGGATAGAAAAGCATGACAACCAATTTAAACAAAACACACTTTATAAACACATCAGGTTTATATACAGAAGTTTAAAGCCAAAAGAATCTACCAGGCTAAACCTACCCTAGACCCTACCTACTTGGGATCCGGATCTACTATGACACCATCTAGGATGTCGATGTCTAGAGGATTAGCTACCTCTACTATGGGCTCTTCAACCTCAGGCCCCTGGTTCGCCTCGATATCAGCCAAAATATCGGCATCCACGAGAGGGTCGAGTACCTCAACATACTTGTCATCGACGGTAGGCCTGTCAAAACCGTCCAAGGGGCCCTCCCGAACCCCGTTAGGCCCGTGACAGAACCACGCTTTGAACCAATGAGGTACCAACTGAGGTAGGCGCTCATCGACCAAAATGGTGGTAATGATGAGCTTACGGGTCCAATTGGGGGTCCCATGGATAGGGAGTATGATACGCTGAGTCTCCGCCTCTCGTGGCCACCCAAAACGAGCGTGGTGCACCTTCATCTAAGGACCTATAAATTTTAATCATTACGGGGTGAGACAAAGTCTCAGCGAGTCAACACTCTAAACCTCGATTAGGACAATAATTCACCTAGAGGTAGCCTAAACACGCATCATATAAGACTTATCTCGCCTCAGCACCTCCCTGCACATTAGTACAACTCATATAACATATACAAACACAGCAAGCGTAAATCATTAATTGGAACACCTCATAATATATATCAATTAATCACAGTGGTCCCGATTATAAGGCCAAATCATTATGACACATCCCATTTTGTGCCACACAATTTCATCCCATAATCAGGCGCGGTTATTTAAATCACTCAAGCGTGTCCTAATTAATTATGACTTTACGGCCACGGCCAACTCAACAGTCGGCGGTTATCCGGTATAACCAGGTGTCATCCCGCTTCATTGGACATGGCAACGTCTACATCTAGATGGCATTCCTGAAGAAGCATCGATTCAGCTTCCACTGCGACTGACATCCATTAACATGGGGCATCCGAACTTAATCAGGCATCGTTTGGCGTAAACGCATCGTGACGGGTTCCGATAATGATCACACGCACATCCAATCTTAGCCAAGGACATCGTGCTTTGCACTCAAACGCCTCAATTTCAAATAATGTACTTGGCCTTATTTTTTTCATATTAAAAACACCAGGTAAATATAATTGTGCGTGGTCACACAGTCAAATCGAACCATAAAACGTGATATATTCTCTTTTTAAAATTCCACGATTTTATATAGTACATAAAAGCTTTTTGGCATAAAAAACCGACACCCGGTAATTTTCTAATTAAATACCATAAAATCATATTTTTGCAATAATAATTTTAAAAAAGCATCATCGAGTACTCAATTTCACGAACCAATATGACCATGACGATCATCATAACATTCTATAAATCAGCTATCCCGGTATAATTTACAATAATCAATGATTAATTAAATAAATTGCAAATTATTTAAATTAAACCCTTAATTAATCTACATAAGCTAATCTAACCAACTTAATTGAACTAATTAACTAATCTAGCTAGGATAATCACCTTAGTCTAATTAAGCTACTAACTAATCTATCTAACCACCTAATCACCTAACTAAATTAACCAACTAAATACTTACACTAACTAATTTAACCTTAAACCTAATTAAACCTAAACTAATCTCCCCCTATGTTTAATTAGCTCCCTAATTAGAGCTTAGGATGTTAACTCACCGGTTAAGCGAGTTAACGGGTCCATGGCGACGGTGGCACGACAGCGGCCAAGACTCGGGTTTACGGCGACTCTAAAGGAGGGTCAGATGGGGCTGAAAAAGGCCTTCCAACTCACGGCTTGGAGCTGGAAGAACTAGTTCTGGACTGAACTGGATTGAGGGGTTGAGGTGGTTTGACTTGGGCTGGTGGCGAGCGACGTTCTTGGGATGGACAGGGCCAAGTGGACGACGACGGCTTATAGGCGGTTCGGTTGGAGTTGCTGGTCGAGTGGCTGAACTAGCGAATGGGCCAGTTGGACTAGTGAGCTTGGGGACGACAACAACATGGACTGGGGTGGCGGATCGAGTAGGCGGGTGGTCAAGTGGCTTTGCTGGACCGGGCTGCTCGGCTGGCTGTCTAGTGTAGGGGATGGCAGCAATAACACAAAGAGGGAATGAAAAATGAAGAAGATGAAGTGTGGAAGAAGAAGGAGTGTTCTACAGGGAGAGGGGGGCTGGTCGCACAAATGGAGGGAAGGAGGAGAGAGGAAAGAGAGAGGGGGACAAGGGGAGAGAAAGTCAAGCCTTGAGCCAATCCTATGACTTGCAAAATATCAATGTGATGATGAACAAGCCCCCAAAGTCCAAGCCTCATCCAGTAGCCATTTTTCCCTCCCAAAACTTCTCTAACAAGCCAAATTGAAGGCCAAAAAGCAGCAGCCTAGTAGACCTACGAATTTGCACCAATTTCTTCTCAATTCCTCCACAAAATACTTCAATTTGATGGCCAAAAATCACACCCACTCAGCCCATACGAATTCCATGCATTTCCTTCACCAATCCATCCATTTTGAAGGCTAAAGGTTCCCTCAATTTGCCCATCCGAATTTCCACCATTATAATTTGCCAATTTTGCTTTTTCCGCCAAAATTTCAGGCTCGCCGAAAATTCTTCAAAGGATGAGACGATGTCCTAAAAATAAATCGTGAGATGCTCGAACTTTTGATTCCTGAAACCGAGTTCAATTTCGTGGTTAAAATCAACCGGACGCGATTTTAGCGTGACCTAACCTACTGGGTAGCTTTTAGGGATTTTAGCACATTTAACTCGTGGTCGATAATTTCGATCCACGTTTGTGCATCTCCGACTCATAGGCAACTCTCGGTTGTCGTAAAAATCTCAAGGTTTCAATTACGGACATCGGGCATAGAATCGATAGAAAAATTGGTTTAGTGCCGTTTGACACAAATTTTGAAATAAGGTGGAATCACCCACAATTTAATTACGTGCTTCTGTTGAATCGACCTATCTTCGATCTCTAATCAATTATAACGGTGCCATATTGACCCTTGCTGATTAGCACGGTCGAGCAGTCAAATTTTGATCGAATTCTCAAATTTGTCGTGTTTATATCCCTTAACGGCTTCACTTGATAGATTAGTTATCTCGTGAGTGATCAGCTCAGAGAAAAAAGACCATAGGCGTGTCAGCAAAAAGCCCAGTTCATATTATTGAGACATGGTCGAAATTCAGGATGTCACACATTTTCCCTTCATGACAGTTCTATACATGTGCAGTAGGAATGTGTGAGGGAGTGAGAAAGTAACACCATTGCAGATGGTCCACATCATTTTTGCCTCAAATATGGAAACATTAGTTTTGGAAGCAATGTTGGGTCTGATGCAGTTGATGACAATCTTGTAGAGTAAAATATTAGAAGCAGACATCCTAAAGTAAGTAATGCTTTCTCTAGGAATCCTGTCCTTTACCAGAAACTTGGTAACCTCTTCGTTGGACACATTGATGGGCAAGAATCCACTCATTTTTACTCCCAAAATATCAGCCAACAAAGTGACATCAACATTTAAACACTTTGTCACTTACAGTGAATTGAACAATAGTGGGATCCATAACAGACATGTTGGAATACAAGTAAGCAGTTAATTCAGGATAAGTATCGGATAACTCCACATAGAACCTCTCCATCTGAAGCTTGGCAAATTTTTCTCGCAAATTCATCTTGATGGAATCCAAGAAATCAAAATCTATTGTTCGAGGGTTGATGACCCCTCTGTTCAGCATCTGTGCATAGACTTTCTTATGGTTCTTTGATCGAAACAACTTCCCTTTTATTCTAGCGATTTCTGCGGTAACACCCATTTTGGGTTGAAAATTTTTGAACACCCTCTCATCATCATCATCTCCCTTTTTACTCTCAGTCTAATCCTCTGTGCCAAAGCGAGGATCATTAGGAAAGTTTGAAAATTCATTTTCTGCTCTTCCAGCCTCTATTAGCCCTAAGTTTTCCATGGCTCTCAATAACAAGGTTTGTACCCATAACCATTTTCTTTCACGAATGAACTTATGAAATCCATGGGACTTCCTCCATTTTTCAAAAACTCCTAATGTTTGAGAAGTACCTCGGGCTTTCTTACTAAAATAAATGTTGCTTCATGAGTAACCTTTTCCTCCACCGACTGTCGATTCGTGCTTCGAGGCGATTCATCCCCGGTGTGATCAAAATGCGTTGGATCTTCAGGGACAAACTGAGGCCCGCGACTAGCAATGCGAGAGGATTTCCTCTAATAAGACATCGAAATGGACTTGGAGGATTTTGATGACATGTTCGAGTGTGATCAAGTGAGAGTAGATCAATAGAAGCAAGAGTTTGAGAGAAAGATTAGGGTTTGCAAGAGTCTGGATATCAGGGGAAAAAGTCGAAGATTTTATTGAAAGAAAATGAACCAGGGGAACTGAACAAGCACAAAAAAAACTTCCGTTTTTAAAATTTTTAAAAAAAATAACTGTCAATAATTTTTGAAATATTAATTTCGAAAAATTAGTAGAGATATAACAATTTCCAAAATTATAAAAGGCAAGTCATAATTCGAGAATAATCATACATGTTCAAGAAGAAAAGAAACTTACGCACAAAAATTTGAAATATAACTACCTGAGTCTAAAAGGAGATTCTAGAGGGTGTTTCTACCATAGGTTGAACTGATGAGTTTGCTCATCCATATACTTTAGCCAGGTGCAAGGGTAATATTCAGTTTTTCACAAATGAACTCAAATAATCATTTTTCCAATGACTTGGTGAAGATATCTACCAATTGATTCTTTGAATCAATGAATTGAACATTGATTTCGCCATTTTGCACATGGTCTCTTATGAAATGATGGCGAATTTCAATATGCTTTTCCCTTGAAAGGGGAATAGGATTTTTGTTGAGGTTGATCACACTTGTGTTGTCATATCTGATTTCAGTACAAGGTTCTTCTATTCCAAAGTCCCTTAGTTGTTACCTAATCCAAAGAATTTATGAGCAGCAACTTCTAAGAGCAATATATTATGCTTTTGCCGTTGAGAGTGCCATAGTGCTCTGCTTCTTTAAGAACTAGGACACTAGCATTTATCTTAAGAGTTGGCACGTTCCTAAAGTACTTTTCCTATCAACTTTACCACCAGCTAGTTTAGCATTTGAGTATCCAAGTAATGTAAAGTCTCCTCCTTTTAGATACCATAGACCTAACTTTGGATTCGTCGCAATACATTTGATAATACGTTTGACAGCATTGAGATGAGATTCTCTAATATTAGCTTCGAATTTAGCATACATACACACACTGAATAAAATATCAGGTTGAGAAGTAGTAAAGGTAGAGAAGAGAACCAATCATGCTTTTGTATGTCTTTTGGTCAACTTTCTTTACATTTTCATCATTGTCAAGTTTGGAAGAACTTGACATGGGAGTCTCAATTTTTTTGCAGTTTTCCATCCCAAACTTCTTGATAACCTCTCTGGCATATTTCTCTTGATAAATGAAAGTTCCTTTCTTTGATTGTCTGACTTGTAGACTCATAAAGAATGTTAACTCACCCATCGTGCTCATCTCGAATTCTTCCTATATAGACTTTGAAAATTTCTTGCATAGGCTTTTGTTAGAAGACCCAAAGATTATATCATATACATATATTTGAACAAGTAGAAAGTCTTTTTCTTCATTTTGATAAACAAAGTTGTGTCAACCATTCCTTTTTTGAAACCATTGCTTATCAGAAACTTACTCAGTTTCTCACACCAAGCTCGAGATGCTTGTTTCAGACCGTATAAAGCCTTCTTTAGTCTGTAGATAAAGTCTGGTTTTCTAAGATCTTTGAATCTTGGTGATTGTTCCATATAACTTTCTTCTTGTATGAACCCATTTAAGAATGCACTCTTGACATCCATTTGGAATAACCTGAAATTATGGAAACATGCATATGCAAGCAATAGTCTTATGGCTTCTAACCTGGCTACATGTGCATATGTCTCATCATAGTCTATTCCTTCCTCTTGTGTATGACCTTTTGCAACAAGCCTTGCTTTGTTCCTTGTTACTTTACCTTTTTAATCCATCTTGTTTTTGAACACCCATTTTGTTCCAATCACAGATTTTCCTTTTGGTTTTGGAACTAACTCCCAGACATCATTAATTTTGAATTGTCCAAGTTCTTCCTGCATTGCTTCTATCTAACTTTCATAAGATAAAGCTTCTTCTACTCCCTTTGGTTTTATTTCAGAAATAAAAGTTAGGGCACTTGAGTCTCCTTTTACTTTGGATCTGGTACGGATCCCTTCTTCTATATTGCAAATAATGAGCTCTTTAGGATGGCTTGATTTGTGCTTCCAGTTACTGTTAGATTTGTCACTTTATGCAAGGGTTTGCTGAATGTCAATTTTCTTTGATTCTTCTGACTTTTCTTCTGCTTGACATTGATCACCAAAAGACTGAAGTTCCTCAGGAGAATCAGACTTTATTAAGTCCAAAACTAGTTTAGACTCTTCAAGTTGAGTTTGATCTTGTTGGTTCTGAACACTTTCTTGAAATTTGACATTCATGGATTCTTTAATAATCTATGTATTCTTGTTGAAGACCTTGTAAGCTTCGCGTGAAGTAGAGTAGCCAAGAAATAGTCCTTCATCCGATGTTTCTTCAAATTTCCCAAGCCGATCATTTCCATTCTTCAAAATGAAACACTTGCAATCAAATACATGAAAATAAGAGATAGTTGGTCTTTTTCCTTTGTAAACTTAATAGGGAGTTTTCTCTAGGATGAACCTTAAAAATACTCTGTTAATTATATAATAGGTAGTTGAAACTACTTCTACCTAAAAATGAGAAGAAACTCTACTTTAGCAGAGTTTCGGCCATCTCCTGTAACGACTTATTTCTTTCTTTCTATAACTCCATTTTGTTTTGAGGTGTATGGAGAGGATAAAACATGTTGTAGACCATTCTCATCACAAAAATTTGCAAAGTCTTGATTTTCAAATTCTCCCCCATGATTAGTCCTTATGCTTGAAATGGCATAACCTTTTTGATTTTGAATCTTCTTAGCAAACTTTGAAAATTTTGAGAAGGTTTATGTTTTATTCGCCAAGAAGAAAACCCACGTGAATCTTGAATAATCATCCATAACTACCAAATAGTATTTCTTACCACCAATGCTTTGTGTTCTAGTTGGTCCAAAAAGATCCATGTGAAGAAGCTGCAAGATGCGATTAGTGGAAACTTGATTTATAGGTTTAAATGAGCTTCTAACCTATTTTCCCAAGATACATGAAGCACACAACTTAGACTTCTGGTACACCATTCTGGGAAGACCACGAACCAACTTCTTAGAGGATAGTTTAGCAATCTGTTTCATTGTCACGCCTCGAACCTTGAGCGCGCACACATCCCTCGGTGGTCGACTTATAGTGCGACGTTCCTAGGTTGCGTCGCTAACCCATTCGTTTTATACACACGCGGAAGCAAACTCATAAACATATACCCAGACAACTATCAAACATGGGATAGAAAAACAGGACGACCAATTATCACAAATCATGCTTTATATACATGCCAGGTTAAACCTACAGGGTCTATACACACCAGTCTATCTCCAAAAAGAACTACTAAACCCCCTACGCTCTCAACCCTTCAGCCTCGGGCTCTGGATTCTCCACACTAGGGACCTAAAAATATTTAAACCACGACGGGGTGAGATAAAAATCTCAGCGAGTCAACACCCTAAACCCCGATTAGGACGAGAATTCACTCAAGCGGTTCTAAACATGCACCATTCAGAACTTACCTCACCTCAGCACGTCCCTGCAGATTAGTTCAACACATATTCAGTATAAATGCAGCAAGCATAATCAATAACTGGAACACCTCATTTTCATATATCAATCAATCACACGAGTCTCGATTATACGGTAAAATCGTTATGACACGTCCCATTTCATGCCATTCAATTTTGTCTCATAATCAGGCGTAACTATCTCAATCACTCAAGCGTGTTCCAATTATTTACGACCCAACGACTACAACCAACTCAACAATTGGCGGTCATTCAGCATAACCAGGCATTGTCCCGCTTCGTCGGGCATGGCAACATCTACATCTAGATGGCATTCCTGAAGGATCATTGGCCCAACCTCCACTACGACTGGCATCCGTTGTCAAGGGCATTCCTGAAGGAGCATCGGCCTAGCCTCCATTGCGACCGGCATCCGTTGTCAAGGGCATTCCCGAAGGAGCATCGCCCCCCGACTTTCATCGGGTGACGGGTTCTGACAGCGATCACACACACATCCAAACTCAGCCAAGAACATCGTGCTTTGCACTCAAATACTTCCATTTCAAATAAAGGACTTGGCCATTTTCTTTGTATTAAAAATACCCGGTAAAATAATGATGCGTGGTCGCACCATCAAATCGAACCATAAAACATGATACTTTCTCATTTCAAAATGCCACGATTTTATATAGTACATAAAATACTTTTGGTGTCAAAAATCGACACCCGGTAAATTTCCATTTAAATACCAAAATCCAATTTTTTTGCAATAATAGTCCATAACAACAACCAAGCACTCAATTTCACATATTATCAAGCATAAGCTCTAAGCATACCAAAAGTCAACCGCATCACCAAATATGCATTGCCCAGCAAGCACAACATCAAGAACAATCCCCAAAACCACTACCGATCCTAACTAGCAGAAATCGGTCCACTTGCGTGTTTCCAAGTTTAAATCTAGAAACCTAACCAAATGGGTTCAGAAAATTCTCAAATTTGAATATGTTGTAAAGGACACATAAAAAAAATACTTTTGATGCAGACACCTTAGCCCAGATCTTTCCAGAATGAGAGCAGTAAATCGCTCGAGTCGAGACCAAAACTGGGTCTGTGTCCAGAAATTCTGTTTTCCAAAATTAGTTTGGTTTGAGGTCCAAAACTTGTTTGTTTGATCTGAAATTTGACTATGTTAAAATAAAAAGATGTGATAAACAACTTTTATGAAGGAACTCTTTCAAAATTAGAATCCTAATAGTTGATAAAAATCCATTGAACACCAAAAGGTCACAAGTTCTAGCATAAACAGAGGTTTTGTTTTGTTTTTAACGAGGTTGAAATGTTATTCTTTTAAATCCATAAAATCTTGAATAAAATATATATCATATCTGAAGATGTCTAAAAGATTTCTCAAGAGGGAATCAACCTTAAAATCATAGCACATTTTGATCCACAAAAATGACAAACGACGAGCGTCCAGTAAATTGATCCGGGGGAAATCCATTAAATTAGACTAAACCACCCTCATTAGTGCTAATGTAACCAATTAGATTACCACTAATCCATCTTAAGGCTAATTTAACCAAACTAGATTAACACTAATCCATCTTAAGACTAATTTAACTTAATACTAATTTAACTAAGCTAATTAGCACTAATCTAACCTCCTAAGTGCAATTAACAACCTAATCAAGGATTATGGAGTTAACTCACCGGATTAGTGAGACAACGGGTTCACGGCAATGGCGGTGAAGACACAGGCTTACTGCGTCTCCAACAGAGGGCTGGAAGGGGCTGAAAAACAGCCAACAAACCTCACGATTTGGGCTAGAAAACCAGTTCTGCTTCTGTGGTTGGCTGGTCAGGTAGTTGCTGTGGGCTAAGCGAGGCTGGAATAGGCGGCTATTGGTGGTGCTAGATGCGGCTGAGGTGTGGAGGCAGTGAGGTGGAGCGGTGGCTGCTGCTGGTTAGGCGGTGTAGGACTGTTGTGGAGTTGCTGGTGTAGTGGAGTTGGACGTGTGAGGAGGGGGCTGATGCTGGACGGTGAAGGGGGTTGTATTGTGGGCGAAGATGATGATGCGGAGGTGCTGGACGGCCGGCTGTGTGTTGGTCAGTTCTATGTTGCAGCAACACTGAGAGGAAATAGAACAATGAAGGAGATGAAGTGAAGAAGAAGAAGAAGAAGAAGTTGCTACAGTGGTTCTGCAGAGGGGGTTCACGCACAAATGGAGAAAGGGAGGAGCGAGGGAAGAGAGAGGGGGACAAGGGGCCAAGAAGTCTTCAAGCTAGCCAATAGCCTTTCATGCACAAATATCATTCACTTGAGTGCATAGCCCCTAAAGTCTTCTACCCCTTTTGTCAAACAATGAACCAATGGCTGATTTTCCCTCCTTTCTTCACCATTTAATTTCATTTCGGTGTCCAAAGTGCACACAGCAGCAACCCCTACGATTTTGTTTCCATTTTCCTTCAATTCCTCACCAATTATTTCAATTTGATGTTCTAAAATTCCAAGGGGGTTGCCCAACGAATTTCCATTTAATTCTCCACAAAGTCATCCATTTTGAAGGCCAAAAATCCACATAGAAGTAGCCATCCGAATTTCCACCATTTTAATTTGCCGATTTTGATTTTTCCGCAAATTTCCAAGCTCGACGGAAATTTCTCAAAAGATGAGATGAGGTCCTAAAAATAAATCGTGACACGTTCGAACGTTCGATTCCTGAAACTGAGTTCAATTTCGTGGTTAATTTCAATTGGACGCGATTTTAGCGTGACCTTATCTACCGGGTAGCTTTTAGGGATTTTAGTGCGTTTGATCTGTGGTCGATAATTTCGATCCACGTTTATGCATCTTTGACTCATTGGCGACTCTCGGTTGTCATAAAAATTTCAAGGTTTCAATTATGGGTATCGAGTATAAAATTGACAGAAAATCAGGTTAGTGCCTTTTTTTTTCTTTTGGTAAGGTAAGTATGTATTAGCTTTAACCAAACTATACAAAAGGTTAGTGCCGTTTGACGTGAATTTTGCAATCATATGGAATCATCCACAATTCAATTACGTGTTTCCATCAAATCAATCTATATTAGATCACTAATCGATTATAATGGTGTTGTGTTGACTCTTGTCGATTATCACAGTTGTGCAATCGATTTCCGATCTAATTCTCCAGTTTGCCATGTTTATACCCCTTAACGGCTTCACCTAGTAGATCAGTTAACTCGTGAGTGGCCAATTCAGAGAAATAAGACCATAGGCGCGTCAACGAAATGCCTATTTCATATAATCGGGACGGGGTCAAAATTTAGGATGTCACATTCATACTCACATGTCCAAGCTTGCGATGCTAGAGAAATGCTTTATCTTGGATTGAGATAAGACATTAAGAGTTCTTCAGACTTATGTCCAGAAGATAAATATTGCCATGTCTTCGCCTAGTGAAAGTTTAAGAAAAGTCTCGACTAACTCCAGAACAAACATCTTGGAAATTAATTCTGAATCCTATATCACATAGCTCACTTATGCTCTGAAGATTGTAGTTCAAACCTTTCACGAGAGAAACATTATTGATGATCAAGCTTGTGACATCTTGATTTTCTGATCCTGTTTTCGATTGAATGAGTTGGGCTTTTCATTGATGCGCCTATAGTTCTTTTCTCTAAGCTCATCACTCACGAGATAACTAATTCATCAGGTGGAGCCGTTAAGGAATCTAAACCTAATAGGCTTGAGAATTCGACCAGAAATCGACTGCTCAACCGTACTAATCTATAAGGGTCAATATGGCACCGTCAAAATCGATCAGAGATCGGAAATAGGTCGGGTTGACAGAGGCATGTGATTAGAGTGTGGGTGATTGCACCTAATTGCAAAATTTTTGTCGAACGGCACTAAACTGATTTTTCTGTCACTTCTGTACCTTGTACCCGTATTTGAAACCTCGCGATTTTCACGACAACCGAGAGTCACCAATGAGTCGAAGATGCACAATGTGGCTCGAAAATAATAGACCACGGGTCAAATGCGCTAAAAATTCCTAAAAGCTAATCGGTAGGTTAGGTCACGCTAAAATTGCGTTCGGTTGAAATTAACTGCGAAATTGAACCCGATTTCAGGGAAGGAAGAGTCAATTTTCTGCAGGTATGCCTTCCCACTGTGGGCAAACAAATTTCGTTCAAGCCTTTCAGGGACGGCCTTTTAGCAGAAAACCACTTTGCCCTTTAGTTTATAGCTTAGGGACACCATGAGAACCAGGATGGAAACGCTTATAATCTACCCGAGCTGCATTTCTTAGAGGATCCTACCAGGCTGGAGAAGAAGAGGAGTTTAGAAAGCCATAGAGGGCTTTTACAAAACACTCACTTTACTTCAGGGGACTCTGCCCAACACATTACACCCTCCTTGCCTTATATAGACAATAAGAGGCCACAAGCGAACAAGGACCAAGCTCATGGGTCCGGAAACAAAACAGAGGCACTAGAAACTTCCGGGAGGGAATTATTCACACACTATGAACAGTAACTGTACTATGAACAATACTTTCCCTAGCCTAGTGCTATAGTAAAAGTGAAACAGTGCTGCTACAGTAAAATTGTACGGACATCGGCTTTTCAGCGGTCTCGTCCGTCATGAGCATTGTAGTCATAGTCCGAGTCATCTGAGCTGTGTGCTGTTGCTAGAAGATGTGCCTCATATTTTTGTTCAAGAGCTTCAAGGTCTTCTAGTGAGAGGATCTGATTTAGCTAATGTGATGAGGATGCTTCCTCGTGAGCCCAGTTTGTATTGTCGGCAGGAATGCTTGGCTGAGGCCAATTGGATGGTTGTGCATAGTAGGAAGTGTCCACTTGAGATAAGGACAAGGGTCCTTGGTCATAGGGATCTTGGGAAAGAGGACCTCCCCAACGTGCATAAGGGTCCTGAGTGGATTGGACAATGTCATCTGCACTTGTCATTTCATTATCTCGAGATGACACAACTTATCTGAATTGTCTGAGTGCTTCCATAGCTTCTGGTGCTAAGTCATAATGATCCCATGCGGTGGGTACATTATAGTTCCATACATCTTCAGGAATGGTTTTGTTTTCTTGGCACAGAATTCTCTGGAGTTCTCTGTACTGGAGTTGACAGGATCCAACAGATCTTGGATAAGATTTGAGAATCCGAGTTTCTCTGCTATCCAAATGGGGTTTGCAGAATGTGGTTCCTATTTCCAAGGGATTATTAATGATGTTGCCATGGACGTTGGAAAAACAGAATGGTATGGACTTCAGGTTTGGTGTTGTGGTTCTTAGTTCTTTCTCCAAAAGATGTTTCCAGTGAGTAGGAGGATAGAACCAATTGAGAAAGTCTAGAAGATTTTGGTCACTTTCTCTTTCAATATTTCTTCCGAGCAAGAATATTCTGGTGAGGTTGGCGACGAATCTTCTGGTTGGAATTTCAATAGCTATTAAGTACTTATTGGTTAAGTACCATAATAGCGTCTTGAGCTGATCAGGGAAATCATCTTCTTTCCAGATAAGAGGATGTATGAATGGATAATCCGAATTTAATCCACAAGGATAAAGAATCGAACCTGCATTGAATTTGAACAGATTTGTGTGGCATTGCCACATGAGGTTTCTCAGATTTTCAGTGAGATTGTCCTTTCGGATTTGTTCAATAATCTCCTGGGGATATTTCTAGCTTGGCAAATCTTTGATCTTCTCAATCTTGTATTTTACGCCATGATTGAGCATATGGAAAGCAGGTCTTTTGATGTACATGTTGATTTTGGTTGGTGCTTTTGGTCTTGACAAGAAATCAGCAAGCACATTCTTTTTTTCGGGAATGTGTTTAGTTTCAAAAGAATATTTTGAAAACCATTCGGCCGATCGAAGTAGTTGAGAATTTGGGATTTGCTTCCGTTTAAACTTGGTCATCTGGGGAAAAGATGTCATGTCTAATTCTACCAGGAAGTGATGGCCGATGAGATGGAATTCAAACTTCTTGATTCCATTCTTTACTGATAAGATTTCATTGAAAGTGGAATGGTAATGCATTTCAGATTGAGAAAACTTTCCACTTTTGTGAGCACAAAGGCGTCTCTTACCATCAATTTCTTCAAGTAAAATGGCTGCCCAGTATTCATCACTGGCGTCAATTTGGAGAATTCTTTTGCCTATTGATGGTATCTTTAATGGTGGGAGATTCTGCATAACCTCCTTAAGCTCAGCAACTGCTTTTGTTTGAATTTTTCCCCAAGGTGGGGGATTCTTCTTTAGCATAGATTGCAAAGGAATCAGGAGCTTTGCAAGATTTGGGACAAAATCCCTGAGATAATTAATTATCCCAAGAAATTGCTGAACTTCTTTCTTTGTGAAATTCTCTTCAAGAAACTTTAACAGTTCTTGAGCAATATGCAGCCTTGGATAGTATGTACCGTTGTTGAGGTGCATACCAAGAAATTCGATTTCTGTTTGGGCAATATTCATCTTTCGTTGGGAAAGCATAATGCCATGTTTTCTGACAATTTCTGTGAACTGTTCAAGGAGTTGGCGGTGTGATTGCTCATCAGGACTGTAGAGCAGGATATCATCGATATAGACTGCAGCACTTGAGAGAATTGGTTGGAAGATACGACACATGGCTTTTTGGAAAAGGGATGGTGCTACCTTTAGGCCAAAAGGAAGAACTTTCCACTGAAAGTGCTAGTTCGGAATACAGAATCCTGTTTTGGATCTGTCTTCAGGATGGATGCCCAGTAGCCAAAATCCGGCTTTGAGGTCGAATTTGGAATAGATGTGGGCCTTTGTTAACCCAGTAAAGAGAGAAACTCTGGATGGTGAAGGGAATTTATCATCTTGGAGGAAAAGCTTGAGAGGTTGATAGTTGATTACCAATCTCAATTTTCCTCTATTCTACTTAGCACGCTTGTTGACATAAAAGGCTTCGCAAGCCCATTGAGAGTTGGAGATTTCAATAAGGCCTTGTTGCAATAGTTCTGAGCATTCCCTTTGAGCTAAAGCCAAGTGTTCTGGCTTCATTCCCGTGTGGCTCGCCTTGGTTGGATTTATATCTTCATTCTTCTTGAAAGGAAGGCGAACAAAGAATTCTGGGTTTTTCCATAAAGGATGAGAACACTTTTGAGCAAATTCCGAATGGGATTTTGAACAAGATTCTAACAACTTTTGCATGATTTGGTCTAATAGGCTCATCTGAATGGAAAAGAGTCTATGGATGTTGATGAACTCAGAGAATTGGTCCTTATACCTAAGACCTTTTCTAGGAATGATATGAAGCTGTGAGATCTGAGTCATAATGTCCCAACCAATAATTAGGTCTTTGTTAGGAAGATTGGATCCAAATATTTTTGTGGTTATAGAACACTGGGGGAAGAACTGAACAGTCACAAGAGTGGTTCTCACATTTGTGGAGAAAGTATCTCATGAGGCAGAGTTGAAATATCGGACATAAGGAGTCCAATACTCTTCAGGAATAACTTTGGTATCCAAAATTGAACTTGCTCCAGTATCAATGAGGGCAATAACAGTGATAGGTTTGATAAACTTTGAGGTGGGGATTTTTACATGGAAATGGGGACAGTGAGTTTGACTTGAAAATATGTCAAGGTTTGGTTCTGCAGATGTGGGTGATATGTGAAAAATGTCTTCAGATTCTGAATCTGAATCAGTTTCACTGGAAGTGTGATAACATGGAATGACACAAAAAGTTTGTTCAGATGACTCTTCATCAGCAGAGAACAATGATTCGATATCATCATTTTCAAGAGAAATACCTGTTTTGTTCTCTATTTGATGTATCAAATGATGCTGACCTTTTCTGGCTTGGGGACAGTTTTTGGCAAAATGTCCTTTCTGGTTGCAGATGTAGCAACGATTTGATTTTTTATAGCCCGTGCGATCCTTTCTTTTTCTTAGGTATCGCCATTTCTTCTTTCTTCAGAAGTTCTTGTGGCCATTTTTGGACTTTTTCATCCAGAACTTCTTGAAGTGTTTCTTCTTGCGAGAATACTTTCCACATATAACATCACAGTCTTGCTTGGAACATTTGATTTTTAACTTTTGGCGAAAGCAGGCTATCTCAAGACTTTTATCATCTGTGATGTAGGAGCGGACCATCTGGCGCTTTAGGCATATCTCTTCAAGGCATAGATGGATTCTTGTTGTATTTCTCCCAAGGGAATATCCTGTACTCTCCTCTGTCTTCCAAAAAAGGATCTTTCGACCATTTGGGATAGTTCTTTAGGGATGGAAGTCAGGAAAACATGCTTCAGATTTGAATCAGGTCCAATTTGGTAAAAGAGCTGAAGCATTATTCGATAATGCTTATCAAGGTGTTTCTTCTAGAGGGAATGCCATTTTCTTTCAAAAAACTCTCTTCTTTTCATCTCTATGAGGTCGATGGGTTTTCCCACAAAGAAGTGGTATAAGAGAGTAATGGCATGGCTAAAGTCTGGTGACATCAGAAAATGAATCTGGTCTTGTTTTGACACTAATTTCCACCAAAGTTTGAGGCTTCCTGTGAATCTAGTGACAAAATTGTAAAGGACATCATTCATATGATAGTTGGTGATGGACTGGGTGTTTAACCAAGTATGAAATTCCTCACGTCTTTCTGGCCATTTATGGTAGGGGATATCATCGATGGTGAAAAACGGTTTTGATGCCATGGACACATGGTTTCTCGGATTGTCCCGAACAATCTCTAGGTCAGAGTAATTTGATTCCATTTCTTGATCTGGAGGATCAGCCATGAATATAGATGAAGTTACTGGTACAATAGGAAGGGAATCAGGTTCAGGAACTGAAAAGGATGAAAAGGATATTGAATCGGATTCAGTATCAGAAGTGGTAGGATCAGTTTGCTCTACTAGAAATAGAGTTTGATCATTTGGAGGGGTTGGATCAGTCTTTTGGACAGGATCAAGATGTTCCTGGACACTCAAATCCTTTAGAAAGGATTCTAATGGATTTGCTAGCATCATCTGATCTAGCTTTTCTCTTATGACAACCGAACATGATTCTACAAGAATTTTCTCTTTTCCTCTTTCCTTTTGGATTCGATTCAACTCTTTGAGGCCATTTCGTACTTCTGCCATATATGGTTCCTTTCTAAAAGGATCTTGTGGAATGGCAGCAAAGATAGACGTCTGGGGTGGTGGAGGTAAGTATCCAGTTCTTACTGGAGTTGCGAGTGGATCAAAAGGTCTGAACCTTCCTTCTTCAAGGAGTTGGATTTGTCTTTTGAGCTTTTCTATCCCCGGTTTCGGGCTTTCTAGATGATGGTACCCAAGATGTTGTCCTGATTCCAAGGCATTTAGCCTCTTCTGGAACTTAGAAACCATTTTCTTGGTGGTCTCATCATACTTTCGAAGATCTTGTTGCACATTTCCAATCTTGGAATCAATTGCTTTGAAAGAATTGTTTTGTGCTAACAAAGTCTCTGTTTGCCAATTTAGAACATCTTCAGCAGCAGGAGTCTTTCTCTGTCTCCCATGTTCATCCACATCAATGGGGCTAGGTATTTTAGGAACATGGCGGTATCTGCCTTGTGGATCAATGAATTCCTCTAGGGCAGGAAACGAGAGTTTAGAACCTTCTCTGACAAGAGGGGGAAAGTCAGTATCGGAAAACATGGCAATGGTGGAAATGGGTGGTGTTTCTACTGGAGCTTCAAGTGGGAAGGAGTGCTTTTTGGCCCACTTTAGGATTGGCTTATAGAACGGGGAGAGAGCTTGTTTTTTTTTTGAGGTGGAGATGGTGGAGGTGATCTTGGTGGATCTAGTGAAAATTGGGGTGTAGTACTAACCTCTGGTGGTGGAGGTGGTGCATAGGAAACCATGAACTGGTATTTACCACACTCACCAAGAGTATCAACGGAGGAGTCTCCGTTTAAGTATCTTTGATACACCTTATCCTTTGGCCTTTTCCGTCGAGGTGGAGGTCTATCATATGGATTTACCTCATCAGGAGAATTCATACAATAGGAACATTGGCAAAAAGGATCCTAGAAACAATGACCATACTTGTCTTTATAGTAATGGACAGGATGTCCATCACCGTTAAAGTGTCGAACAAGCTTTTTTGGATCTAGCTCGGAAATTGATTCAGGAACACATGGTTCAATCATGAAGAGGGTCTGGAAGATAGAAGGACTTTCTTCCTTTTCCTTGCCAAATTTGATGGAAACAGTTCCATCTTTTTTTTCGGACGAACTCAGAGTCCATAGACTGGAAATGCTTGTTATGCTGGTGTAGCTTTTTGTAGTTGGTAATCCAAGTCTCTAGAAGGAGCTTGGGCAACGTGTCCTTCGGGATCTGCCGAGGAACATGGATGCATGATGCCTGATCATTCTGCATGGAGATAAACAAAGCATCTTCATTACCATTGTTGAAGTTTAGATCAAGAGCATGGTTCTGTACTCGATAAACCATCTGGTAATGTAGAGCTGCAGCTACAGAGTCAACGGTTTGAGGAGCTCCAGTGAGCTGGACTTGAACTTTTAAGAAAGAGAGTAGCTGAGGGTCTGAAAGAGCGATGTTGAAATTTGGATACAAAGTCACAAAGACTGTTCCAGCATTCAGAGTAGTTTGGACAGTACCAATACAAGCATGCTGGTACTGTAGGAATCTGGTATCTAACAACGCAATTCTTGCCACAACGGGCAAACCTTTACGACCATGAAAGGTGAGAGTAAGACGAACAGCACCATAGTGAACATGAGTATATCCCTGTCGAGCCCATTGTCTGGGGAATTCTGGAGGGATCTGAAGAGTAACAAAATACTCTTTTTCAGTAGCAGGGATGGGGTGCTAGTCGAATTTGGAGGACTGGACGTACTCCTTTACTTGCTTTGGGGTTTGGTGAATAAGTTGGCGAATGGAGCGGATGGGTGAGAATGACAAGTTAGGTTTAGCAAAAGCGGAATAAGGGTTCATGAGAGGCAGCTGGGTTTCAGAGATCTTGGCTTCATCACTAAGAGAGACTTCATAAAGATAATCTATCTTAGAAGCATTGGAAACACGAAACTCTGGAGGAGTTGAGGATGATGTAGAAAGGGCAAGGGAAATAGGAGCTTCAAGAATTTCAGGTTCTGTAGACATGATGTAAAGAGATCTTCTGTCATGTCACGATTTATTTTAGGAATGTCGACTCATCCTCTGAAGATTTTTCTGCAAACTCGAGTTTTTGGCGAAAATTCAAAGTTGGGCTATTTTGGACCGGGAAAATTAGAGGACCAATTTTTGGTGGACTTCCAGCGTTCAAGTTGGATCTTTTTGCAAGGAAAATTGTGGAATGGATGTGGGTGCCTTAGTTAGAATTTATGGGCACCAATTACGGTTGATTTGAGTTGGAATTGAATGAAATTGGAGAGGGAATGTTGCAAATTCGTAGACCAAGGTGGGCAGCAACTTTTGGACCATTTGGGAGGCTTGTTTGGGAAGCTTGAGGGAGGATTGTGGCTGAGGATGATAGCTGTGGGTTGGTGGGGCATAGAACTCAAGTGTTTGTGATATTTTGTGGCCCCCCTCTCCCGCTACAACCTTCTTCTTCCTCTTATTCACTCCTTTCTCCATTGTTGTTGTGTGGTTTGAGCTCAAGAAAACTAGAGAAAGCCAGCTAAGAGACCAGTAGCCTTGTAGTCGACTGTTCAAGCCCCTTGTCGCTTGTCAAGCGTCGTCATTGTCGCCCACAAGCCGAGCCGCGCGTCTGCTCGCTGTCCTGCTCGTGCGATGTCCCCACGAGCCCAACTTGCTGTTTTGAGCCGCCTCTGCTGTCCAGATTGTCGTCCAACTGCCGTTTGTCATTGTCCAAGTCTCCGTAGTCGTCCCCGCTACCGTCTGCTGTCCTGCCTGGCCGTTCCAGCCAAAGCCAAGCCTTCGACTGATTCCTTCAGCTGAAGACGAGAAGCCAAACCTCATAGCCCAACTGTGAGCTTCGTGGGCCTTTTCCGAGCCTGTTCGAACCTCCCTTGGCGTTGCCGTAGAATCGAGTGTCGCTCACCGTCGCGTTGTTGTTGCCGTGAACTCACCGGCCCGCTAATCTAGTGAGTGTACTCACTAAACCTTGCTTAGGAGGTTAATGATGCTTAAGTGTTAATTAGATTAGCTTAAGTATGGCTTAGGTGGTTAGTTAGTTGTAATTAGTGATTTGGTTAGATAATTAGGCTAATTAGGTGGTTAGATTAGACTAGTTAAGGGTTAATTAGGTTGCTTGATTTATGTGGAGAGGTACATTATTTTTCTAGGCCCATTTAAGTTGTTAAATTAGTGTTTTAGGCCTAAGTATGCATTTATTGGATTAATTTGCATTTATTTAATTATTTTTACAATTTATTTAATTATTTAATATTTTTTGAAAATTATACTGGGATAGTCGGTGACCGGAATTTCGTGCGGATTGGAGTAGTGTGCTTAGTTTATGTAATTGAGTGATATATTGTGCAACTAAGTGATGATTGCTAATTTTGAACATTTATTTCAAAATTTTGATATTTTGGTATTTAGTTAGAAAATATTGGGTGTCGGGTTTTGACACCAAAATTGTTTTTAAGTATTATATCAAATAGTGAGATTTTAAAAGGAAGGATATCAATTTTTAAGGTTTGATCTGATTGTGTACCCACACACGATTATTTTCACCAGGTGTTTTTAATATGAAGGATATAGACCAAGCGCATTATCTTAATTGAGACATTTGAGTGCAATGCATGGTGTCCTTGGTCGGAGTTGAATGATCATGTGATGGTTATGAGAACTTGTCCTCGATGTGTGTCGGGTGGATGTTGCCCCTATATGGGATGCCCCTGGATAATGGATGCCGGTCGCAGTAGAGGTTGGACCGATGCTCCTTCGGGATTGCCATCTAGAATAGATGTTGTCGTGCTCAATGGGGTGAGACAATGCTTGGTTACGCCAGAAGACCGCCAAATGTCAAGTAGGCCGTGCCTATTGGGCTGAGATTAAAATTGGAACACGTGATTGATTGAGATAAATGCACCTGATTATGGGACAAAATTGTGCGGCACAGAATGGGACGTGTCATAATAATTTAGCCTTATAATCGGGACCCTTGTGATTGATTGAGATTGAGTGAGACGTTCCAATTGATGTGTGCATCTATTATATGCATTGTGTATATGAACTGTACTGACGTGTAGAGAGGAACTGAGGTGAGGTGAGTCTCTGTGGTTGTGTGGTTAGGCTGCCCCTAGGTGTATTTTCTTCCTAATTGGGGTTTAGGGCGTGAACTCGCTAAGACATTGTCTCACCCTGTCGTGGGTTTTATCTTTTCAGGTCTGTAGATGGCGGTCCCTCCGGTACATTTTGGACAGCCGAGAGGGTTTAGTGAGCAGAGTACCTTTTTCCCTATCCTAGGGACTCCCTGGCTCCGTGAGCTCATTATGAGCATGATCATGATCGATGAGGGTCTACCAAAGTCGATACCTCATCGATTCAGGGCGTGGTTTCACCATGGGCCTAACAGAGAACAGGAGGGTTCCCTGGATGGCTTCCACACACCCGCTGTTGAGGGTGAGGAGATGGCTGGTTCCCTTGACACCAACATCCCTGACGATGTCGTGGAGGACCCAGAATCCTCGGATGTCTCAGAGGTCTCAACTGAGGAGTCTTGTGCCTAGATGGCTTAGTGACTCTTCTTTTTGGAGTAAGCTCTTGTTTATAGACTAATATTTTATATAAACCTGGTTTGTTCATAAAAGTATTTTGTGAAAATTTATATCTTGCTTTTCTATTCCATATTTGTGTGGTCTGGGATTTGTTTATTCGCTTTCGCATGTGCAATAAAATGAATGGGTCGGCGACGCATCCTAGGACATTGCAATTTTATCAACCACCAAGGGATGTGCACGCACTCGAGGTTCGGGGCGTGACAAAACTTCCAATCCTCACTGTTTCATGTCTAATAAATTTTCCTCTGCTATTCCACTAAACGAAACATTTCCTCCTTTTTGTTTTTCTAGTTTTACGAAACTGCTTGAATCTCCAGTCATATGTTTAGAACAGCCACTGTCTAAGTACCATTTGCTTTTCCTTTTAACAGTAACTTGCAGCAAAAAAGAAATCTCAAACTTTCTTTGGTATCCAAATTTTCTTGGGTCCTGGTGAGTTAGTTTTAAAGACAACCTTTGCCCAATCCGTCTTAACAGGTCTCCAAACTTTAGGACATTCATTCTCAAAATATTCTGAGCTATAACACTTAGAACATTTAAGAGTACTCCGGCCAATAGGTTTTACAAAAACTTTTTAGAAATGATTTTTATAAGAAGATTTTGGAGATCTTTGTCTAAATCTCTCTTTGACTTTAGGAAAATTGATCAAAAGAGTACTTTCTTTACTCAGACCCAAACCAAATTTGTTATAATAGGGTATTTGAGCTGAAATGATTTTTCTTTAAAGTTTTTTATCCTTTAGAGAATTTTGTAGAAATATTTGAAATCTCTTTTTCCAAACATTCATTTTCTTTTGAAAGAGAATTGTTATTTTCTTTCAAATCATCAAAATCTTTTTTTTAGATTCTCAAACTTTTCTCTCCAAGAATTATCTTGTTGCCTGAGTTTAGAATTTTTCTTCTTGAATTTTGATATCCTTTTAAGAGAAGATTTGAGGTTCGAGCAAAGTTCTATATATACTTAGAAACTTTAATAAAATTTCTGAATGACTTACCTTGATTTCTTTGTTAGATTCTGAGTCTGTGTCTGAGTCTGATTCTAAGTGAGCCATCAAATAGATATTTGCAAACTCCTCTTCACTTTCCTCACATTATGTGTCACTCCAAGCTTATGCTTTTAAGGCTTTCTTGTATCATACTTTCCTTTCTTCTTTTTCAGCAAGGGACGGTTAGGCTTAATGTGTCCCTTCTTCTTGTACTCAAAGCATATCACATCCTTGCTAGTTTCAACATCTTCAATAGATTTTTTCTAGAAATTTTGCTTGCTTTGCTTTTTCTAGTTCAATCTTCTTCATTTTCTATTTAGTATTTTGAATTTCTTTATCATGAGAGCCAGCTCCTCCTCGTCCATATCATCACCTGTGTTTGTATCATCAGAATTAGCATTAGACTTAAGCACAATTGACTTCTTACCTTTCGGATCTTCTTCATCATTGATTTGTTCTACTTCATATGATTGAAGAGTGCCTATCAGCTCGTCAATAGAAAGAGGCATGATTCTTTGTGTCTCTCGAATTGATGTTTTCACATGGTTCTAGTTTTTTGAATGTTCTCGCAGAAGTTTGTTGACATTCATTGGAGCAGAAATCAGTTGACCGTGATATGCCAAACCATTTATAATTTCTATAAATCGACTAAACATATCTTCAATAGATTCTCCATGCTTCATTTTGAAGGATTCATATTGGCCAAGTAAGATATTTATTTTTGTCTCATTCACACGACTTGTTCATTCATAGGTGACATGAAGTATATCCTAGACTTTTTTAGTTGTTTCACATGAAGAAATTTTGTTGTTTTAATAGGAGACAAAGCACAATATAAAGAATAGATGGTTTTTGCATCAAGAGCCTGTCTCTTGGTAATTTCTGCTTGGTTGGATTCCTCAGTATCCTTATCTAAGATTTTTTTTTCCCTTGTTTGAAGCTGAAGTTACCTTCGAGTTGATTCCTCTTTCCACAACATCCCATTCCAGAAGATCTCTAGATCTCACAAATACCTTCATTTTATTCTTTCACACACTGTATTCTTTTCCATCAAAATAAGGTAACCTGGTATTACTTTGCCCCTCCACGAGTCCTAGTGCTAAACAACTTGCCATATAAGATCTTTAGCTCAGAAGTATAAACACTTCAACATTGGAGCATAGGGCTCTAATACCAATTGAAAGTGCTAGTACTAACACCTAGAGGGGGTGAATAGGTGTTTAAAATAAACCTTGACAAATAAATGCTGTGTAAATTAAATTGTGAGCAAAGTTCAAAAAAGGATCAGAGTCTAATTAAACAAGCTACCATACTTCTGGTGAAAATTCATAATTAGATAAGAGATGGAATAGATTTATGCGAAACTTAAAACGTTGCAACAATTAAGGCTGAAAAGTGTTAAGGGAAGAGAAAATTGCACATGAGATTTATAGTAGTTCGGCTTAGATCAAACCTATGTTCACTCTCCCACGCTAGAATTCAATAAAGTATCAATAGAGAAATATAATATTTCAAGTGCAAACAGTCAGCGGAAGATTTCTTTTTCCCTCAATAAGTCACTCTTCTTGTGTTTTTCTCTCTTGAATACAATTTGTAAGAGTCGTCGTTGAATAACAAGTGGTTGGAAAAGCTTTAAACTTTGGAATTTCAATTTTTATGCTCTCTTCAAATAGATTGAGTGACCTCCTTAAATAATCCTCCACGCCTTATGTGACATCCTGATTTTCCACTTCTATTTTCAATTGAATGAATCGGGCATTTCATCGACACGCCTATAGTGCTATTCTCTGAGCTGATCACTCATAAGATAACTAGACTATCGGGTGAAGCCGTTAAGGAATCTAAATGCAATAGACTTGAGAATTCGACTAGGAATCGACTGCTCGACTGTGCTAATCTGCAAGAGTCATTACGGCACCGTCAAAATCGATCATAGATCGGAGATACGTCGATTCGATAGAGATATGTGATCAGTGTGTGGGTGATTCCACCTAATTGCAAAATTTCCGTCGAACGACACTAGACCAATTTTTCTGTCATTTCTGTACTTGGTGTCCGTATTTGAAACCTCGAGATTTTCACGACAACCAAGATTCGCCAATGTGTCGAAGATGTACAATGTGGCTCGAAAATAATCGACATGAGTCAATTGCACTAAAAATTCCTAAAAGCTACTCGATAAGTTATGTCATGCTAAAATCACGTCAGATTGAAATTAACCGCGAATTTGACTCGATTTCAGAAATTGAAAGTTCTGACATGTCACGATTTATTTTAGGAACGTTGACTCATCCTTTGAGAAATTTTCGGTGAGCTCGGGATTTTTTTTTTAGAAAATCAATTTGAACGATTCAGAAAATAATGGAAATTCGGATGGGCTAAATCGAAGGGATTTTTGGCCTCCTTACAGAGCTATTTGCTAAAGGGAACTTGCAAAAATTTTATGGGCCTCATTCTTTAGCAAAATTAGACATCAAATTGAGGAATTTGATAAAGAAAGTGAAGCTCTAGAGAGGAATTCGGACCCTTGGATGGGGCTGCAACAATTGGACCTCAACTTTGTTAATTTGTGGAATTTAGGTTTATGAAAGTGATGGGGGCACAAAGGGGATTATCTTGAGGACTTGTGGGACCAATCATTTAATTGGATGGATAAATTTGTTGACTTCTTTTCCCCCCAAGCTTCCCTCGCACGTCTCTCTTTCCCCCTCATCTATTCCCCCTCACTCCTTCGCACATCGACTCCTCCTCCATCAATCGACTCATTCTTTCTCTCTTGCTGCCGCCTGCAACTCCCTCCATTTCCTTCGTGCGTCAGCCTCCTCACCATCAGCCCATCTCCACATTTCCCTTTCTCCTTCATGTAGCTGCATTTCCACTGAAGCCACTCGTCCAGCGCACGTCCTCCACCGAGTCAACCAGCAAAGCCTGGTGTTGACCCCCAAAACCCCACCAAAGCAGCTACCATTCATCTGCTCCACCATCGAATTCCCCTCACTCTCCTCATTTTAGCCCCATGATTCTTCCCCCCAGCAATGACTAAACTCTACAGCTCCACCAGTGTGTGTCTCCCTCCGCCGACTCTCCTTCACGCTGCCACTAGGACGCCAGTCAACTCCAGTGAAACCTCTCCCTGGACGTTGACTCCCATAGCTTCTTGGACGCATCCCCTCTCCGCCAGCAAAGCCATTGTCAGCCCATCTTTTCCACCATTTCGTCCGTCTTCCTTCCATGAGCCCAGCAGTCGACCCATTTAAAGCCCACAAGTTCAACCGAGCCCAGCAGCCATGCGTATCCAGCCCTCTCGAAGCTAGCTCAACTCAAGAACAAATCTCAGCTTGGGCTGAGATTTGTTAGGTCGTTTTCGGCTCGGTCCGAGCCTCTGTTAGTGCCGCCGTAAGTTCAAGTTCCGGCTGCCATCGTGTTGCTGTCACAGTGAACTGGTTTTCGCGCTAAACCGGTGAGTTTATGCACTAAACTCTACTTAAGATGTTAATGACGTTTAAGGGGTGTTTAGTTTAAGTTAATTAGGGATTATGTGGTTAGTTAGATTAGATTAATGATTTAATTAGTTAATTATGCATGTTAGGTGGTTAGAGTAGCATAATTAGAGACTAGAGAAGTTGTATTATTTATCTAGATTGATTTGGGAATTTTCCGAGCTCGTTTTGGTATTTAATTAGGCTTTTCCGGCCTAAGTTAGCATTTTTGGTATTTAAATTGATTTATTTAATTAATTTTAGTAATTATTTAATTATTAATTATTTTTCGGAAATTAGACTAGGATAGCCGTGACCGGAATTTTGTGCTGATTGCAATGGTGTGTCCAATTTATGCAATTAGGTGTTATTTTGTGCAAATTGAGTGCTGATTAGAATTTTGGTTAATTATACTAAATTTGTGAATTTCAATATTTATTCAGAAAATCTTGGGTGTCGGATTTTGACACCAAAAATGGTTTTATATACTATATAAAATAGTGGGATTTTAAAAGGAAGAGTACCAATTTTTCTGGTGTGAATTGACCGTGTACCCACACACGACTATTTTACCATGTATTTCTAATACGAAAAAAATAGGCTAAGTTCACCATTTTAATTGAGGTATTTGAGTGCAATGCATGGTGTCCTAGGCCAAGATTGAATGGTCATGTTTGTTAAGAGTACCTGTCTCAGGCTGTTAAGCTGGACGTTACCCTATATGGAATACCCACTTAGTGGAACTCGGGTCGTTGTAGATTCTAGACCTACACTCTTTTGGGAAAGCCGTCTTTGAGAGACGTCGTCATGCTCAATGGTGGTGAGACGATGCCTGGCTACACTAGTAGACCGCCGAATAGAGAGTAGGTCGTGTTATAAGCCGAGATCAAAACTAGGAACGCATGATTAATTGAGTTGAACGTGCTAGATTATGGGACAAAATTATGTGGCACGGTATGGGATGTGTCATAATGATTTGGCCCTATAATCAGGACCCATGTGCTTATTTGAAATTTGAGTTTGGCATTCCAGTTGATGAGCTTGATTGCTGCTCATGCTTTCGTGTTGTCTGTGATGTGAATTGTGCTAACATGCAGGGAGGATTTGAGACGACGTAAGTCTATGTGGTTGCATGATTTTGTGGTTAGGACGCTTCTAGGCGTATTACCCTCCTAATCGGGGTTTAGAGCATGAACTCGCTGAGATTTATATCTCACCCCGTCGTGGGCTCATTTCTTTTCAAAGCCGTGGAGTGGTGGACCTAGAGCCGAGCTGAGGTGACCTGAAGAGTAGGTTAGTTAGGACAGCTTCTTTTTGGAGAACTGTCTTTTGTAGACAAAATGGTTATAAACTTTTGTACATGACTCTGTATGTTTATAAAAGCATGTTTTGTTTGTGAATCTGTTGTCTTGCTTTTCTATCCCAAGATGGTTACTGTCAAGAAATTTACTATTCGCTTCCGCATGTGCAATAAAATGAAAGGGTTGGCGAATCGTCCTGGGAAGTCGCAAATTTTATTGACCACTGAGGGATGGGCACGCGCTCGAGGATTGGGGCGTGACACCTTACTAGTCATTGGCATTCTCCAGAGGAATTTCTTCCAATCAATCAATTGGACAGAATCAACTAAGGAAATCTTATAGCCGTTTGAAGATTGAGATGAAAATCTGCTGATTCCGATCATCCAACAATCAGAATCTTGGTTTCCATAAGTAGATGCTTCCCAAAAAGGAACTTGTCTTCAAGATTGATTTCATCAATTTGTGATTGATTCCATCAATGTGTTTATAAAAGTTAAGTGAGATTCTTCGCCAGAAAGCCATATATTAAAGAACAAATCTCTATTATGTTCATACTGAATCATTGTCGTAAGATCAATAAATCTGAGTCTGATTATATCTTTGTTTTGCACTTGGTTCAGTTTGGATTGCGTCAGAGTGGAAAAAACTTTTGGAATGAATAGACTTTGACAAAAGTCTACGATATAACTTTAGAAGTCTACTATTCTTCATAATAAGAATCAAGAATAAGAAAGTTTTGTCAACTTCAAAACTTGGTAGGAGTTTTCTCAACACTAACAAATCCCATAGAAGTCATTTTGTCTATCGCACTAGATGGGTTCATGAATTTTTGTCAACTAAATATTATGAACATGAACTCAAATTTGTTAAGATCGTGTCACATTCTCGAATCATGTAAGGAAGTTCCACGTCTTGAACTTTGTTATTGAATTTAAAGATTAAAAAGAATAACATGATGGAGATTTAGTGCAACTGTAAAGGAAAGAAAAAAAATCAAACAAAGAAGAATGATCGGAAGATAAGACAATCAATGTCGAATATAGCGTGAATGGACAATCTGTGTATAGATATATGTATATACCAAGTGTAGGGTCTCGAAAGTCAATTCACGCATAATGTTACTTAATCAATGAGTAAACTTCTTAGCCATTTCAGAAACGCGGTTTAATTCCTGAATCTTTTAGAAAAGTTGCAATATAATCCTTTCGAACATCATTTTTTTTTTTTTGCACCTTTGATCACGTACTATTAAAACCTCTTTATAAGTTATAGCTTAAAGCATTCGGTGATTCATTGACCGCCATGAGTTTCTATAATTTTAACGTGGCTAGTGGTACCTTCATCTCAATGGCATGACACATTGCTCAAAAAGAGAATGTGTTGACTTGCAAAGTCCTGATTTGGGAGAATATTTAACAATCCTCGTATTTGGTAGGTTGGAAGTCGGGCATAAATGTTGGTGAATTTTTTACTCATCCAATTACACCCACTTTCAGGATGAGATCGAAGAAACGAGAGGTTTGCAATCCTGAACATATGCGTCGCGAATCTCCTTTAGCGGAAACGAACCTGACTAAGTTGAATGTGAATGCTCGAGATAGGAGCGTGACCATCCATTCAGTGTTGAATCCTGTCGAAAATCTGACTCAATGGAAGGCCGTGAAAGCGAAGGGGACGCCGCTGCCAAAGCACCGAAAGGAGAATTTGAGCTTTGACCGAGAAGCTAGGATGTCATTTGACATTGCACCAGCTTTCAAGGAAGTATCATTCAATTTCAAGGCACAACAGAATGAGACAAAGAAATCTACCCAAGAAGTACCTGTGGATGCTAGCCTTTCACACTGGTTGCCTTCCTCAGTAACTATGCCGATTGAGAAGAAGAGTGCAATGACTTTGGATTCTGTCCAAGTCGAGACAAGCGTGGTAAAAGGATATATGAGCTCACCGACGAGCCAAGAAGATAGACCGGTTTTGGGTGCATTGACTGTTGAAGAACTAAGACAGTTTTCAGCCAAGTCTTCGCCGAGGAAATCACCGAGCAGAAGTCCCGATGAGATGCCCATAATTGGGACAGTTGGAACATACTGGAGCCAGTCGGACTCGGTGGGTAATTCTTGCTCAACTGCTTCTTCCTTCAAAGGAATACCAAACACCACCAGCAAATACAGAGAGGTATTGGGTGATCACCGATGTGCAAGTGGAAATTGAATTTCTTTTTGTTTTTTGGTTGATGTTGCAGGATAGGAAAGTGAATTGGCACTCCACCCCTTTTGAGACAAGGTTGGAGAGAACTTTAGACAGGGGAGCTCATCAACTGTAATCCGTGCGTACACATTCTGTATGTTCTTGAGATTGCTTGCGTGTGCTCACGTTTGTCATTTTTTCCATTCTTTTGTGAATTTGAATCTGTTTGCCGCGTGGTGGTATATGGTTTGGCTGATGTTATTCACTTTATGTTCAATGTTTGTACAATTTCACCTGTTATAGTTACATGTACCTGTGTGATAAAAGAGTTGATGTTGAACAGACATAGTGAGATAAGTTTCTCCATTGAGAGTGAAATCATATCCAAATTGTGTTAATTCGGCTGATGTTATTCACTTTATGTTAAATGTTTGTTCAATTTGATATGTCATAGTTACTTGTACAGCCTATGCTTTTTTGAATTCAATCGTAGATTTTATGCAAGTAATACCCCTTCTCCAATGAGACGATGGGGATAAGCTTCATCATTGAGAGGGAAACAGCCTAAATCACTAGCTAAGGCCCCTAAATGACCATCAGTGATAAAGGAGGTGTGATAAAATAGGTGGTGTTGAGCAGATATAGTGAGATGGGTTTCTCTGTTGATAGTGAAATCATATCCAGGTCGTGTTGATTTGGGTTACCGTATACTTGATTTTGGAGCTTCATATTGGGTTCTATTACTGTTATTCTTCTCACGAGAGAATAGAGAAATCGACCCATGATGGATAGGCTTCAGAGAATACAAAACTCAGTATGCGAACCCAAAAATGGAATCGGACTATAGCGGCACTCGGCACTCGGCACTCGATGTACTCTTATTATTATAGCTAGGCCTGTGATGTCTGCATTGTCTTCAAAACATTCTTACAAAATCTCAAGTACCGATATTCTAATGAGTATAAAGTAGGTCATCCATTATCTGTGCTGTTTTCCTATACACGGATATGGAATGTATCCGAACTCCTAAGTTGCTTTTTCAATAGTCCTGTGAAGATACTTGGGCACTCAAATTCTAACTCTAATATGGCCTTTTTCAAAGTAGGTTTGTTTGTTGGCGCACAAACTCTAATAGAAGTCATATTGTCGATTGCATCAGATGGGTTGACGATAATCCACAAACGGAACATCATGAATATGAACTCGAATTTGTTAAGATCATGTCGCGTTCTCGAGTCGTGTAAGGAAATTTCACATCTTGAACTTTGTTATGATGGAAACTTCAATGCGACTAGCCAAAGCTCCAGCGTGAGAAGCTCACATGAATGTTTAGGATTTGGCTTTTTCGCTCAATTTATGATGTTAGATTCTCTAACAAAAAAGTTAATATTATTGTAATAATTCTCTCAAAGCGAATACCCACCAAAAAGGGTTTCCGGGGCTCCAAGGTAAAGGGGGAGTTGGTGCAACTATTTTCGGCATAATTGATCATTAACCGAGCCTATACATATAGCTCAGCTCCATAACAGATTTCTTGATTCAATTTATGTGTGAATTGGCTTTTGAGAACCTACACTTCGTACGTATATATATTTACATATATCTATACACATATTGCCAATTCACACATTATTTGACATTGATTGTCTTATCTTCCACTCGTTCATTCTTTGATTGCTTTTTTTCTTTCCTTTAGGAAAATTGACCAGAAATTGCTACACCTATTTTACTTTAGCCAATTTAGTTCTAAACTTTTTAATTTTGCTAATTGAATCATAAACATTTTCACTTTTTGCTAATGGGTCTATCTTACCAATTTTTACTAGAAATTGCTGATGTGAATGCCGCCGTCCTATGTGGTAAGTTTGACATTGATGTGGATAATTTAAAATAATATTTTATTATTTTATATTTTTTTTAAATTTTCGTCTTCTAGTCTGTTGCTAGGCCTCGACCACCAGCTAGAGGCGAGGGTTGGTGAGGTTGAGCCTTGCCAATGGTGACCTCACCCAACGACAAGGAGGCTTGCCCTCGCTAGTAGCTGGTGGGCTTGAACTTTGCTAGAAGCCAACAAAGTAGTCCTCGTCGACCCTCACCTTTGGTTGGTAGCCGAGACCTGGTGACTGCTAGAGGAGGAAGAGGGGGAAAAAAAGGAAAAGAAAAAAAGAATGCAAAAAAGAATATTAAAATATTATTTAAAATTATCCACATTAGCGTCAAACATGCCACATGGGATAGTTAGCATTTATATTAGTGATATAGACTCAATTGATAAAATGTGAAAATGATTAAAACTCAATTAGCAAAATTAAGAAGGATTAGAACTGAATTGGTAAAAATATAATAGGTTTATGATTTTTTAGACAATTTTCCCTATTTCCTTTTGTTTAGCAATAATCTTACTTAATCAATGAGTAAACTTCTTTGCCATTCCAGCAAAGCGGTCTAAATTTTGAATCTTTTTTTTGAAAGTTTGCAATATAGTGCTTTCAAACATCATTTTTTAATCTTGAATTTTCCTTTTCGACAACCTTTGTCACCTACTATTGAAACCTCTTTAAAAGTCATCACTTAAAGTGTTTGGGGATAAGTATACTAGAAGTGGCAAAAGTTATGTACGGCGCTTAATCGGTATAAAACTTTTTTGTCGACTCACTTAAGTGATAAATCGGAGAAAAGATGATCACTTAATTGCTAGCAGCAAGAAATTTTGGCCAGATTGATTATAAATAACTTATAATTAAAGTTTTAATATGACTTGGCAAATTTTTTAAAAACTCCAGTTCACGTGGCATTTCCACGTGACATGTTTGGCACTGAAGTGATCATTTTTTAACAACAACTTGCGTTGAAGTGATTACTTTAAACAAAATTTGGCACACAAATTTGGCGTTCGAGAGAACATTCGCCAATCCTACTCATTGGTAGTTTGGAGGATAGGCATAAATCGCATTATTAGTGACTTTTGACTTATCAAATTACACCCACATTCAAGGTGCAATCCAAAAGGTACGGCTTGCTAATGGCCCAAAATGCAATTCTGGTCTACTTGGAAAAATTCTTGTCTTCACGTTCAACCCCTTTAAAAAGGTTGAGCATGAAGAAGATTTCGTATTGACCTAGCTCTGTTTTTAGATGGTTAATTGGTTTTCGCTTAAAGTGATTGGCAATTTGTTGGCTACCATAAGTTTCTATGAGTTTGAACATGCCTAGTGGTATATTCATTTCCATGGTACGATACATTGCTTAAAAAAGATAAATTGACTAGGAAAAGTCTTAATTCGAGGGAACATTCACCAATCCTACTTATTGGTGGGTTGCAGGATGCGTGTAAATCGCATTATTAGTGACTTTTGACCTATCAAATTACACCCACTTTCAGGGTGCAATCCAATGGGTACGGCCTACTAATGGCCCAAAATGCAATTCTGGTCTGTTTGGAAAAATTCTGTCTTCACGCTCAACCACGTTCAACCCCTTTAAATAAAAGTTGAGCGTGAATAAGACTTCAAATTGACCAAGCTCTATTTTAAATGGTTAATTGGTTTTCTTTGAGCATATACGTAGAAAGATTGATAGTTGACAGCCATCTCATGTTCCAAAGCAGCAAGCTTTGAAATCGCTTCCATGGTCATTAAACTTGAAATCCTCTCAACTTAGGCGTGCTCAAGATTATGCAGATGATGCAATGCACGATAAAGAAAAGAGAGAAAAAAAGAAGTAATTTTGTACAAAGTAAATTATTATGACCAAGCGCTCTTTTCCTCACCGATGGGCAAAAAATAACGGCCCATAATATTTGAATATAAAATAGCAACCTTCTTTTAGAAAATCTATTTAGATTGAGTTTTCTTTATGAGCACAAATTTGAGACATATTCACAATAGTCTTCACTTTGGCTCGACGTTTAATTTAACTCATGACAATTTCACCTGAACTCGAACACCACCACTACTCTCCCACAATCCTTCTTGGGCTCCTTAGTCACCACAGACATCTTTAAAGACTAAGTCATGCTTAAAATTCGCTATAAAAGTGAGCCTCATCAAGGTACCAAATCTACCAACACCTTTAATTACCATACAAGAATTTTCAAACTCAACATCCTTTACCATAGATAAAGAAAAATATTGCATCCAATTCTGTTATAAGATCGAAGATGCACCTTGTCAAGTTAGTAGTTATAGTAACTGCTAGCTTTATAGGCACCACCTCACTATATGCATCGTTTATGTTGATTATGCACCAGTTATATAAGGATTTTCTAGTTGCAACTCTACATTAAGTTGAATATGCAAAAATTGTCTAAAAAGTTCTAAATTTATTGCACTTTTGTGGGACAAATATAGCAATAGTGCCACAACTTTTATATGGCGCTCACTTGAAGGCCATGACTTTTTTTTCCTCATTTAAGTGCCACATCGAGTAAAATTGATCATTTGAGTGCCATTTCCAGCAAATCATCGTATGTGGAATTTTTCATTAATTTTCCATTCCAACGTGGATTTATTTTTTATTTTTGAATTATTTTATTAATTGTCCACATCAGCACTAGTAATGCCACGCAGGATGACCGGTGCCTAGAGGTGGCAAAATGGGTCATAAACCCATATTATGACCCATTTTTAGTTAAATGGGTCATATATGGGTTAAGTGAAAGTTAAATATGGGTCAAAAATGGGTTTGAGAAAGTAAGGCACAAAAGGAAATGGGTTATTACTAACAACCCATTTAGACCCACTTTCAACTTATGGGCCATGGCCTTCTTTAATTTTATAAAATGTTTTTTTTTAATAAAAAATCGAAATTATAATTATTTTTTATATTTCAATTTTTTCTTTTTCTTTTTCGTTTTCTTCTTTCTTTCTTTTTTTTCATCCCTTAGCTGATGGCCGGCAGGGTGACAGTTGGCTGCTAGTCGATGACAAGCCAGGCGAGGCTCGAGCTCGCCGGCACCGAGCCTCATCGGATCTGGCGAGATCGAGCTCGCCCGCGTAGGGCGAGGCTCGATCTTGCCGATCTGGCGAGGCCGAGGCCTTGCTCGATGCCTGCGAGCTCCAGCCTTGCCGGATCTAGTGAGATCGAGCTCGCCGGCGTCGGGCAGGGCTCGATCTCGCCGAATCGGTGAGGCTCAACCTCACCAACGACTGGCGAGACTTGAGTTCGCTGGCATCGCGCGGCGCCTCAGCCTTGCCAGTTTGGCGAGATCGAGCCCCGCCCGACACCGGCGAGCTCGATCTCGCTTGTGGCTGGTTGCCAGTCGTCATCGTGGCCGGCGACCGGCCGAAGAAAAAGAAAAAAGAAAAGAGAAAAAGAAAAAATAATTAATACAAATTAAAAATTATATTTAAAAAAATAAAAATGATAAAAAATAAAAATAATTAAAAATTATATTTAAAAAATTAAAAATTCGATTTTTTTTATAAATATTTTAAAAAAGTTATAAAAAATTCATTAAACTTGTATTGCATAAAAATTGTTAAAAAAATTATATTGCATAAAAATGTTTTAACAATACTTTTTTTATATATAAAAAAAATCAGAAAAATGAGCTTTTTTAGGTTTAGTTAAATTTTTTTCATGTTACAATTTTTAGTTATTCAATGGTATGTTAACTTCAAATAAGAGAAGCATGTGCATAGTCTAATTCTTTATAAATATGTCAATTTATAGGTTTTTTTAACATTTTTTATTTACTATTTTTAATTTAATTTGAAGTTTTAATCCAATTAACATATAGTAGATGTGGGTCGGGTATGGGTCGGGTATGGGTCAGGTATGGGTCAGGTCGGGTATGGGTCACTAGATTTACACTACAAGAATATGGGTCAAAACGAGTTAAATGGGTCAAATATGGGTCTACCGATTTTCGACCCGACCCACCCATTTGCCACCTCTACTGGTGCCTACGTCGGATTTTCCGGCCAGTCAAACAATCAATGTTATTTAGGTGATCAATTTTTCAAATTTGTGATGTTCAAGTGAACGTCCTATAGAACTTATGGCACTCCTAATGTAGTTATCCCAAAAAATGCTTATAGATGTGTCTGTTGAAGAAGTGATTATTTAAATATTTGGGAAAATTATCAATTCATTCTTAAACATACTTTAAGGATGTCAATTTAGCTTTAACTTTATATTTTTGTCAATATAATGCTACATATTGTGCAATATTTAAATGTAGTCTTTCTTGCCAAATGTTGTGGCAAATTGTAATGTCGAAATCAATAAATTGCCCATGGTAGCATGTCACTTAAGGCGGTTGGTGATGTGTCACGCCCCAATCCTCGAACGCGTGTCCATCCCTCACCTGATCGATTAATAGCGACGTCCCGGGATGCATCGCCGACCCTTTCATTTTAATACACAAGTGGAAGCATATAATAAAATCCCCAGACAATAAAACAATGTGATAGAAAAGTAGGGCCATATTTTTCAACTCTGAAAAACCACAACCACACTTTTATACATTACAAACCACATAGTATATTTTACAATACTATTCACAGAAGTCCGATCTATCACATCAGTTCACAACATGGGTTTGCAAACAAGATGGGATCTCAGCCCTCATCCGAGTCATACTCAGGATCCTCCTCGAGGTCATCCTCCGGTTCCTCTTCAGGTTCTTCTTCTTCTTCTTCCTCTTATTCTTCAGGGTCATTCTCGAGCTCCTTCTCATCATATTCCACCTCAGGTTCCTCATCTTCTTCCTCACATGGCTCATCCTGTTCAATGATTTCCCCTTCCTCTTCACTCCAGTTAGCACCCTCGGCTGAGTATACTGGTGACTTAGGATCGCCCTCAAGCTTGGGATCCTTGGCATCCACTACCAACCCATCCTTAGGGTCTGCCATCCCCAGCCTGAATGCTGCCTCCAGAGCGTATAAAGGCATATCACCTTCTAGGATGGGACCTTCTCTTCACCCATCATGGTAGTGACGATACCATGATCGATACTCGTGGGGTACCAGGTCGATTCTATTCACATCAACCCAGACCTTAGACTCTATCAACACATACTCTAGCCCCTCTGGGTAGTGGTATATCGGGAAGTGGTATCCTACCTCGGTGATCTCTTCAAGAATACCAAAATGCATTGGAGGACAAGGAGGTGGAGGTGCTGCCATCTATAGGCCTAAACCAAGTTCTACTCCATAAGACCCGATTAGTAAACCAATACACTATGGGCTGCCTAAGCATACACAGGTCAGAGGAATTATCTTGGCCTCAGATTCCACCTGCATATTAGCACAATTCAACCACAATAGATCGAAACATTGATCAATCAACCTAGTTGATTACATGTCAATCAGACCATTACTCGGTCATCTCAATCAATACTATCTATGAGTCCGACCATAGTCCAGGACTACTCACTCGAGTTGACATATAGATAATATATCTAGTCACCGAGCCACGTGCATTCTATAAGGCGGCATGTCTAATCAGCCCCGTGCATTCTCTAAGGCGACATATACGCCAGGGCGACGTACTTAATCACCAAGCATTCTCTAAGGCGATATACCAAATCACCAAACCACGTGCATTCTCTAAGGTGATGTATACGCCAAGACGATGAACTAATCATCGAGCCATGTGCATTTCAAAGGTGATGTATATAATTGACGATTCACGTGCATTCTCTAAGGCGACCTATACGCCAAGGCGACCTAGCTGGTCACTGAGCCACGTCATACATCATTTTTTTTCTCATCTTTTATCATCCCTGATAAAATATCGTGCGTGGGCACACGGTCAGCCTTAGCCAAAATATAATAAATTTCACTTCAATTTCTCCCACTTCTTTCAGCAATCCAAAAATTAGGTTTTTGACGCTGTAGATCAACGCCCGGTAATTTTCCACTCAATTACCAAAATTTCTTAATTTAGGAAATAAATCCTAAAATCACAAATAAATCGATTCAGCACGATTTAGCATTCAAATAAATAAACAGACTGCACCACGATAATTAGCATAAAATTCCAGTCGTCGGCTATTCCAGTCTAATTTCTGGAAAATAATTACTTAATTAAATAATTACAGAAATTATTAAATAAATGCAATAAATTCAATTTAGGCCCGTAATGCCTAATTGGAAGCCGAGACAGACCCTAAAAATTTCCGAGACCCGTTCAATAAATAATAACACGAGTCTACTTGCTAATATCACTAACCATTTACCTAACATGCATTTCTAATGCACTAATTTAATTACTCTACTCTAATCTATCCACCTAATTGCACTTAATTAAATCTAATCAACTCCTACGCATCATTAGTCTAGTAAGTAGGGATTAGTGAGTTAAACTCACTTGTTTAGCGGGCCAAGCAGTTCAAAGCGTCGGGAACGCAACGGGGGTTGACTTTCTCCAAAGCGGGCCTAGGTTTCGAGGTTGGGATCGACCTCCAAACGGGCTTTGAAGTTGCTGCGATACCCACAAAATAGCCCTATGTTTGCTGCTGCAAAACAAGGGAAACAAAGCTGAAACGGGCGGCAATGATCAGTGGAGGCTTCGGTGGCTTAAAGGGGCAGTCCACGGCGATCAAACGGGCTCCGGCAACGGCTCATGGTGCTGGACAGAGGTGGACAAGGTTGCTGGGTGGTGAGAGGCGCGACAAGGGCAACGGCACACAAGCGGCTCTCTCACGAGCAGTGGCATGCGGACACGGCAACAATGCGGGCGATGGTGGCTCCAGGCGGTCCGGCAGCTTGTTGGCTGTCTTCTTGGCTATTAGTGGTTGCAAATGGAGAGGAGGGGGAGCAAGAAGGTGGCCGGTTGGCTTGGAGAGGAAGGGAGAGGGAAGAGATAAGGTTGGGGGGCCACATGCCTTCACTTTCCACAAAGTTGTCTCCTTGAGCTTGCCCACCAAGCTAGGATCCCTTGGCTGTCCTTCCTCCACCAAGGCTCACCCTTGGACATTTGAATTGGTCCAGAATGGCTAGGTAATGGGGGGCACACGAATTTGCAAGTGAATAGCTTCAATTGGACACCTATTCCTTATTATTTCAATCCCAATTGACCTCAATAAATTCAATCAATCCACCATCAAGCGTCTCGGCATTTTTCCTCACTCATACAATACACTTGCTTCCCACTTTCACGACCAAAAACGATCCCCAGCTCTTTCTGCACAAAAACGGCCCTAGGACGACTTTTGCCAAAAAAATCTCAAGTTGCAGAAAAATCTTCTAAGACTGAGTCGATACTCCTAGAATTTATTGTGATATAACAGAATCTTCAATTTTTGAAATCAGACTCGAATCCGCAGTTAATTTCCGTTCAGCGCGTTTTTAGCGTGACCTAGGCTACCGGGTAGCTTTCAGGAATTTTTAGTGCAAATAACCCGTGGTCGATTTTTTTCAAACCACAATGAACCCACTCAACACATTGATGACTCTCGGTTGTCGTGGAAAACTCGAAGATTCAAATACGAACACAGGGTACCAAAACAATAAGAAAATTAGTATAGTGCCGGCCGATGAGAATTTTCCAATTTAGTGAAGTCACCCACGTTTAGCCTCACATCTTAGTCGAACCGACCTATCTCTGATCTTTAATCAATTTACGTATGTGCTGTAATGATCTCAGCAGATGAGCACGGTCGAGAAGCTGATTCCTGGTCGAATTCTCAAGTATATTTGCCTTAAAATCTTTAATGGCTTTCCCAGATAGTCTAGTTATCTCGAGAGTGATCAGCTCTGAGAACCGCCCTATAGACGCATCAATGAAATGCCCAACTTATTCAGTAGAAAACATGACTGAAAATCTGTGATGTCACAACTCTTCCCTTCTTATAAAAATTTAATCCTCGAAATTTAAACCTTACCAAAACTTAATAAAAAATGTAGGGGTACAACTGTCACATCGACTCTTTAGTCTCCCATGCCGCTCCTTCGGTACCATGGTGTTGCCATACCACTTTGACCAATGGAATGGTCTTTGTACGCAGAACTTGTTCTTTTCTGTCCACGATATGAGCCGGGCTTTCAACGTATGACACTCGGTCATCCATGTCCAATTCCTCGAAATTGAGAATGTGGGTCAGGTCAGGCTCATACGTCCTCAACCTCAACACGCAAAAGACGTCGTGCACTTGTGCCTACCTCGGCGGCAATGCAAGACGATATGATAGGATCCCGATTCTTTTTAGAACCTCAAAAGGACTTACGTACCTCGATTCCAGTTTTCCCTTCTTGCTGAAGTGCAAGGTATCCCTCATTGGTGACACCTTCCGAAAGATGTAATCACCAATTTGGAACTCTAAGGGCCTTCAAAGCTCAACGACACAACATTTCCGGCGGCTCTAAGTGGTGTGTACTCTAGCACTGATCACAGCAACCGCAATCACTGCTTACTGAGCTGACTCCAGCCTTGCGATCTTTCTTCATCTCACTTTCTTTTCACCACTGAAATTCTATACATTCTGCCATGCAAGCTTCAGTAGGAGCCATCTGATCTAGATTTGATATAGATCTGTCACTAACACTCCATGTAGATGAACTATTTGGCACACAGACAACTTTGCATGTCTGTCTAAGCCCAGATCCTTTCGTTCTACCAAGAAGTGAGTCAACTTCGTCAATCTGTCGACCACAACCCCATATGGAATCATTACTCTCTTAACTCCTTGGGTAAGTCTGTCTCAACGTTCCATCATGATATACTTCCATTCCCACTCAAGACTCTTGAGTGATTATAAAGGTCTTCCTGGTTTGCTTTACTGAACTCCCACTTACTAACACATCTGACACTTGCAACCTGTTCGGCGATGTCTATCTTTATGTTGGTCTACTAATCGAATTGACGTCGATTCAGACCTACTTTGTATCATTTGGTCAAATACTGCAATACTACAGTGAATTTCCTAACAAGGTCTTCTCCTCAAGTTCCGTACTGTCTGACACCTATCATCACCCAAGATACTTTCACGTTCCATCTTCCGAAATCTGAAAGTCAACTTTTCCCTTACTGGTATCCTCTTGCAGGATTTTCTGAACATCTCGGTCTATCAACTGAAACGTCTTAATCCTAAACTGGACTTCCAGTTCAGTTCTGAGGGTGGCCATAAAATTTGAAAAGTGGCCTACCTCAAACTTGAAAACCAAATCTCGAGCTCTCCCGAGTAAATTCCACTCCTTGATCACCATCTGTGCCACTGAAGACTTTCGACTCAGTGCACCCGCGACTTAATTCATCTTTCCAGGGTGACACAAGACATCACAATCATAGTTCCTCCCAAATTCTAACTCATAACACTATCTTATATTCAACTCATTCTGAGAGAATAAACACTTTGAGACTTTAGCGTTCAACAAAGATCTGGAGTCTTTCTCCACACAAATAACATCTTCAAATTTTCACAACGAAAATTATTGCTGCGAGTTCCAAATCATGCGCCAGGTAACTCAACTCATGGGGTATCGATTGATGGGACGCGTATGTAACACTCTACCACGTTACATCAACACGCAACCTGATCCTTTAAGCAACACATCACTATAAATTCGCATCCTCTAGAACCATAAAGAATGGTCAACACAAGTGCGGTAGCCAACTTCTACTTAAGCTGTTGGAAATTATCCTCACACTTGTCTGTCTTTATGAATTTCTCTCCTTTCTTATAGAGTCAAGTCAATGGTGATACTGATGTTGAGATTCTTTCCACGAACATCCTGTAGTGACTTGTCCAACTCAAACGGTTTCCGATCTCTGATACCGTTGTTGGTCTTGGTCCACTGATAACTGATTCGATCTTGGCTGGGTCCATGGAGATTCCTTCACCATTCTCAGATGTCTCTCATGCCCCTTAGCATTCATCGAATACACTGGAATATCATTACACGACACGATCACAACTGATCTAGCTATTCTTCGAACACTCGGTTTGCCACATCCATGATAGCGGTTGGAATGTTCGTCAGACCCAATGACATTAAATTGCAATCACAAGGGCCATATCGAGTACGAAACATTATCTTTTTCTTTGACGACAGGTTTGACAATTCCCATGGAAGTACCTCTAGGAATTCTTAGACTACTGAGATATCCTCAATCTTCAATCTGTCTTATCTATGACAACTGCCAAGTAACTTTGGCAACCTCCGCCTAACGAACGGGTTGCTTTCAAGCGACGAGATTAATGAAATCGAGGGTCCTTCTCGACTCCCAATAAACTCGACACTCCCACATGCTAATGAATTAAGCTGGATTACTCCATGACAATAATTCATTATCACATGATGCTCCAAGAGCCCACTCTACTCATGTGGCGTCAAAATTATATCTCAGCAGCTAGTCGAACACGACTATAACTCAGTCCAAGGTTCTGCTGCACTACTCTGATAAAATCTCCTCAAGAACATTCCTCCTCTGATTGGTGTAGGGTCAATTCCATTCCTGTCCCTTTCACCATCTTAGTGGCGTCCTAATTGTAGTAGCGGTGTCTATGCTACTTTAGACTTTCACTGACAGTCCCTCACCTGATGACCATGTTGGTCACAATCACAGCACGTTCTACCAATACCTGGACACTGGATTTATCTTCGCTTCCTTTCATACTTTTGGCGCCCATCTAGTGAGTCTTCTATCTCCTATCAAGTGACAGCATGCACTCTTTTTGGTGCCGGAGGCCTATTCCAAAAACTCCACGGTGCATTTTATGGCGCACTCTTTCTGATCTGTCCCATCGGCCTTCTAGGACCACTCCTGACCAGGTAACCCTGTTGGCTACACCCCAAACAATTTCTTGTCCTAGGAAAGACATAAGACGGATCTTCGTCATCACGCACGAAAACAACATGTTCCATTTGACTTGGTGCTGACCTGACTATCCCACCCTTCCTATTGAGTGGAATAGAATACTTTTCTCTTGACATCAGTCTTCTCCCTGACCGATTTCCATTTCTACCTGTACTGAATCTTGACTCAGATACTAAAGTTTGATCCTTGATAACCAATCTAGGTTAGACTTCAATAGATATGGCAACAACAGTGGCTCAATCCAGAGCATGCTGACTCAACCAATTCCCAAGGAACGCTAGCGTTTGAACGATCCCGTCGAACCTATGATCACTCGGTGCTACTACACTAGTACCGACCTACAGCAGTACTCTTACACTAGCGCTGGTTTGAACCTACGCTTATCTCGACTACCTCGAGTACTAACCTTTCTCAGCATTCTACCCCGAGTCACATAGGCTACTGCCCTCTTACTAGGAGTCTTTAGCTCTTGATCACTCATACTATAGGCTCTTATAGACACCTGCTTTCTAATTCTAATATCACATTAGAATTTGAGTGATCCACACAACAAGCAAGTTTACCAATCAGCTACCACAGACATGTGCCAGCATGAATTTAATGGTCATTCTTACCACTATCACATGAACCATCGCTCCTTATTACACCAAACTTAAACTTCGCTCTAATACCACTAAAACGGGATGTCACGCCCCAATCCTCGAACGCGTGCCCATCCCTCACTTGGTCGATTAATTGCGACGTCCCATGACGCATTGCCGACCCTTTCATTTTAATACGCAAGCAGAAGCATATAATAAAATTCCCAGACAATAAAATAATGGGATAGAAAAGTAGGGCCATATTTTTCACAACTAAAAAACCACAACCACACTTTTATACAATACAAACCACATAGTATATTTTACAATACTATTCACAGAAGTCTGATCTATCACATCAGTTCACAACATGGGTTTGCAAACAGGATGGGATCTCAGCCCTCATCCGGGTCATACTCATGATCCTCCTCGAGGTCATCCTCTGGTTCCTCTTCAGGTTCTTCTTCTGTTTCTTCTTCCTCTTCTTCTTCAGGGTCATTCTCGAGCTCCTCCTCACCAAATTCCACCTTAGGTTTCTCGTCTTCTTCCTCCCATGGCTCATCCTGTTCAACGATTTCCCCTTCTTCTTCACTCCAGTTAGCACCGTCGGCTAAGTATACTGGTGACTTAGGATCGCCCTCAAGCTTGGGATCGTTGGCATCCACTACCGACCCATCCTTAGGGTTTGCTATCCCCAGCCCGAATGTTGTTTCCAAAGCGTACAAAGGCACATCACCTTCTGGGATGGGACCTTCTCTTCGCCTATCATGGTAGTGACGATACCATGATCAATACTCGTGGGGTACCAAGTCGATTCTATTCACATCAACCTAGACCTTGGACTCTATCAACACATACTCTAGCCCCTCTAGGTGGTGGTATATCGAAAAGTAGTATCCTACCTTGGTGATCTCTTCGGGAATACCAAAATGCATCAGAGGCGAGGAGGTGGAGCAGCTGCCATCTACGGGCCTGAAATGTTGTCCCACATCGGGGTGAGACTACGTCTCAGCAAGTTCTACTCCCTAAGACCCGATTAGTAAACCAATACACTATGGGCTACCTAAGCACACATGGGTCAGAGGACTTACCTTGGCCTCAAATTCCACCTACATATTAGCACAGTTCAAATAGGCACCCATCAACCACAATAGATCGAAACATCGATCAATCGACCTAGTCGGTTACATGTCAATCAGACCATTACTCGGTCATCTCAATCAATACTATCTATGAGTCCGACCATAGTCTAGGACTACTCACTCGAGTCGATATATAGATAGTATATGTAGTCATCGAGCCACGTGCATTCTCTAAGGTGACATGTCTAATCACCGAGCCCCGTGCATTCTCTAAGGCGACATATACGCCAAGGCGATGTACTTAATCACCGAGCCACGTGCATTCTCTAAGTCGATATACCAAATCACCGAGCCACGTGCATTCTCTAAGGCAACATATACGCCAAGGCGATGTACTAATCACTAAGCCACGTGCATTTCAGAGGTGATTTATATAATCGACGATTCATGTGCTCTAAGGCGACCTATACGCCAAGGCGACCTATTTGGTCACCGAGCCACGTCATATAACATTTTTTTTTCTCATCTTTTATCATCCCTGATAAAATATCGTGCATGGGCACACAGTCGGCCTTAGCCAAAATATAATAAATTTCACTTCAATTTCTCCCACTTCTTTCAGTAGTCCAAAAATTAGGTTTTTGATGCTGTAGACCGACGCCCGATAATTTTCTACTCAATTATCAAAATTTCTTAATTTAGGAAATAAATCCTAAAATCACAAATAAATCGATTCAGCACGATTTAGCATTCAAATAAATAAATAGACTGCACCACAATAATCAGCATAAAATTCCGGTCATTGGCTATCCCAGCCTAATTTCCAGAAATTAATTAATTAATTAAATAATTACGGAAATTATTAAATAAATGCAATAAATTCAATTTAGGCCCGTAATGCCTAATTGAAAGCCAAGACGGACCCGAAAAATTTCCGAGACCCATTCAATAGCTAAATTGTCAATGGGCATTACTCACTTTTGTTGATTTGACCTGATAGGTCTGAATTTTCCTAATGTGAACCTTCGGTTGTGTTTGTTTAGTTATATCTTTTAGGTTAGTTTGTGTATGAACTTAGGCCATATCGTCTTCATGGAAGTTGTTCTAAATGCTTTGATATTTGTTGTTAAACAATTGGCATTTCCAAATTGCTTCTTTTAAAAATATGGAAACCACCAAAAACCCTAAATTTTGCCCAAAGTGACAAATTTACCCAAAACTTTTTTTGTGACATGAAAAACCTCAATTTTGCAAACTGTGACACATTTACCCCATCAAGGGCATTTTCCACCAGCCATGGCAGAGGGAAGCCGATGTTCGGCGAGGGCTGCCCGCGCCGGCGTCGGGCGAGGGTTGCCCTCACCTGGGCTGGCTAGGGCCGCCCTCACAGGCGTCGGGCGAGGGCCTCCCTCGCCAGATCCGGCAAGGACACCCCTCACCCGACGCCGGCGAGGGGTGCCCTTGCCGAATCTGGCAGGGGAGGCCCTCGCTCGACACAGGCGAGGGCCTCCCTTGCCAGATCTGGCGAGGGGTACCCTCGCTTGCGTCGGGTGAGGGGTGCCCTTGCCGGTGGCCACCCTCGCCCGACGCCGGCGAGGGCGACCCTAGCCAGCCTAGGCGAGGGCAACCCTCGCTCGACGCTGGCGAGGGTGACCCTCACTCGACACCGTCGAGGGCAACCCTTGACAAACGTCGGCTTCCCTCCGCCATGGCCAGCGGAAGGAAGAGAGAAGAAGAAGAAAAAAAGAAAAAAAAATTAAAAGGTAAAAAGACCAAAATGCCCTATAATTTACGATAAATGTGTCACATGAATAGAAGTTTAGGGTTTTTTGTGTCACAAAAAAAAGTTTGGGGTAAATGTGTCACGGTTGGCAAACTTCAGGATTTTTTATGTTACAAAAAAAAGTTTGGGGTAAATTTGTCACTTTGGTTAAAGTTTGGGATTTTTGGTGGTTTTTTTCCTTAAAAAAATACTTTGGTACATGTGATGTTTTCCAAAAACAATTTCTAAGAAATTCTTTTCCAAAACTCAATCTGGCTTAAGGAAAGATCGTGGTTTGGACCATATTCAAAATGCCTACGAAGCTCGTGAGTGCATTTATGCGAGCCCTGAGCTAGCCTTAGCAATTGAATATGTTCCATAGCCTAGATATTCCTTAATCTTATATATTTTCAGACCTTTTCAAAATCTTGATTTGGTATCGTGAAAGTCACAATTTCAATTGTATTCAAAATGCTTGTGACTCTTGTGAATGCAAGCCTCGAGTTAGCTTTGGCAATTGAATGCCTTTTATAGCCGATATATCACATTGTCTCAAATTATTTAATATTATTATTTTTTATAATTTATATATATATATATATATATATATTTTTTTTGCGGATGATTTTGAAATGTCTTTGAAATATCACATGTATCCCTCAAACATATAATCACACCTATATAGAAATGTATGTGTTTGTGTTGGCGCATGACTTTGGTAATAAGTGATCCGCCAACGACTCACTCATCTATTTGATTGGTTGAGAAACGAGGTCCAAAAGACCTACATGCATATTTAAATATCTGTAATGCATGTGACTTTTAGATGAATGGTAGGGTCGGTGCATGATATTGAGGGGAAACCATGGGATCACATAGATTGCTTGGTTAGAAGACTTAAAAGCATTATTGGCCATGCGAGAACACAATTGGTCAATTATGTTAAAATGTTTATGATTCAATTGGCAAATTTAAAAATGTTTAGAACTGAATTGGTAAAAGTACAATAGGTTTAGGATTTTTTGGACGCCTCTTTTATTTTGTTTAGCCAATTTTCACATAATGTTACATAATTCTAGTAAATTATGTGGGCATTGTGACTATGTCAAGCCATTAATATTATATCGTCTCACCAAGTTGGAAGGACCAATCCTGTCGTTTATGGAGCTTCCTCTGGCAAGTTGTTCGTTTCTTTAGATCCGTTCCTCTCAAACCAACCCAACTGAAGTTTCAAGCGACAAAATTGGCTGGTCTGCTTTTGAGAACGTTTCAAATGCGGCTTTGGAGTCATAGGTCCGAGTACTGATGACTATTGAATTGAGTATGAATAGAGTCAAAAGTGAATTTCTTTCATAATTCTACAAAGAAACGACCGAATTGTATAATAATCATCTCGCTCTTTGAATAAAGGAAAGGTAATGACCCTGAACGAGTTCTAGTTGGACCAGTCACCGACGTATTATGGAAAAGAAAGGACTCAGACTGATGACAAATTTCACCAAATAGATGAATTTTCTCGCACTTTTACCCAAAAAGAGACATATCTGTCTCTTTCCCACTTATCAGCTTTGTCATTTTTCGTGGACATTTGACCTGCAACAGAAGCTTGGAGTAACATCTATCTGGAGTTCTTGCCCATCTGGGTCAAGTCTCACGAATTGGTTATATTAACCGAACATTTGTCATTAAGTTCTAATATTATAGTTCAAGGTCTTCATCATCCTTTATATTCTCTTGCATCTAGACCTGAGTCCTGATCCTCCTCCTTCTCTCTCTCTCTCACTCACTCTCTCTCTCTCTCTCTCTCTCTCTGCGCACAAGCACTAGATTTGCAGGAAAAAAAGAACGCATCAGCCTCAACGTATGTTCCCTGTATTGGGCCTCGGTTTCTTGAATATATTAATCAATGAGTAAACTTCTTAGTCATTCTAGAAACACGGTCTAAGTCCTGAATCTTTTTGAAAAGTTGCAAAAAATAGTTCTTTTGAACATCATTTTTTCCTGAATTTTCCTTTTCAACAACCTATAATCACCTACTACCGAAGCCTGTTTATATGTCATCACTTAAAATGATTGGCAATTTGTTGACCACCATAAGTTTCCATATTTTTTTAACATCACTAGTGGTACGTTCATCTATACGGCACAACACGTTGCTCAAAAAGAGTATTGATTGACTTGCAAAAGTCCAATTTCTAGAGAACATTCACTGATCCTAGGTATTGATGGGTTGGAAGTCAAACATAAATGGCATTGTTGGTAATGCTTGACTTATCAATTACACCCGCTTTCCAACGGGTATGGCTGGCTATTGGCCCAAAATGCAATTCTAGTCTGATTGGAAAAATTCAAGTGCTTCCAGAGGCTCTAGATGGAAGTGTGGGATTTAGTTGATTGGTTAATATACATAATGACCCCCTTAAAAAGGTTGAGCGTGTAGAAGACTTTAGATTAACTAAGCTTTGTCTTAAAAAGGTTGAGCGTGCAAAAGACTTTAGATTGACTAAGCTTTGTCTTTAGATGGTTAATTGGTTTTCTTTAAACACGTCTATAGAAAGATCGATAATTGAGGACCGTCTCATGTTCAAAAGCTACCAACTTTGAAATTGGTCCATGGTCCACGCACGAGAGAGAGAGAGAGAGAGAGAGAGAGAGAGAGAGAGTAATTGTTGCCTCAATCAGCTCTCTTCCATCGATAGATTAGGAACAAGGGCGCAAAGGAGAGAGAGTAATTGTTACCTCAATCAGCTCTCTTCCATCGATAAATTAGGAACAAGGCGCAAAGGTCCAATCACCACAATTAGCTCCAAATATTAAAAAATGAATTATTACTAGGTTCGTTGTAGCGAATGAAATATTTTACAGGAGATGGTTGGATGAATTGGTTCTTCCATATGTCTATTATGTTCTTTCTTCTGGAGGAAAAAACATTTTTATCTTTTCCTAACATAATTTCTATTTCAGATTCAATTTTTTTAATTTCCAAAACTTCTAACCACTAATGCGATAGTGCTGATGGTGCAACGAGGATTGCTGAAATTTGACACTAGTCACTTTATTAATGCTTTCAAAATGCGAGTTATTTAGGAATTTTTTTTTTAGTAATTTCTTATTTGCTAGTTCTGTTCAAGTTTATTTTATTTAAAATTGGTTAATTTATTTTAGTATTTTTTTTTTTTTTTTTTGGTGACCGAGGATCCGCCGGAGCCCTCAATTGGGGTCTCATAGGCCTCCGCGGTGGAGGACCTACAACGTCTACATCTTGGGGGAAGCTAGCCCAGCAACCCACTGCCAGGGTCCCCGCTTAAATCGCTAGCTACGCAGGGTTTCAAACTCTCGACATCCATGCGCTGGAAGGAGTTGATCTTAACTAACTGCGCTGCCCACGAGTGGGTTATTAATTTAATATGTTATTTTCTACATTTAAGAAGAAAAGCTGTTAAAAATTAGAGTCTCAATTGGATTGGATATTTGTTTGGGTACATGTTGGTAAAATTATAGGTCAACATAAGTTAATTCCGATCGGACCCTATTGCGACTCATTCAAATTAACTCAATGCACTGATTTGACAAGTCCACTCCCAACTAAATTACAGAGATGTAAAAAAAAATTGGAGCTTGGCGTACAACCTGACGATTGCATGCTGAGGCAATATGAGACCTGTTCCTAAAACCACTTTGATTAATTAGTTATTGGTGCGTTGGAAGTCATGCATAAATTGCATTGTTGATAACTTGGCCTGGCAATTATACCCATTTATAAATTAGGCTTTTTTTTCCTTTTTACTTTGCAACTATAATGTGCCCAAATGTTGCATCATTTACCATTCTAGTATTATTTGGGTGACATTATTTCCACCCTCTTTATAACTAAATACACTCCGTTTATACAAGATAGGGAAAATCACCCTTGATTGATTTCACATTTATACATTTTCCCTCAATTGATTTCTTTTCCATTTTGGGTTCTCCTCAAATTTAAACCCATTTTTCGCTTAGAACATTAAAATCGGCATTTTCTTTGTCAATCCAACATGAATAAATTAAGCTTTCATGAAAAATATTTCTATTACTTTAGGCTTTTCTGCATTTTTACATGGAGAGAGAGAGAGAGAGAGAGAGAGAGTAGAAAAGATAGGTTTTTGATGTGCATGATAATATTCGCTTAAATGTGTAATCCTCGATTATGGTAACCGGATGCTAGAGAGAGAGAGAGAGAGAGAGAGTAGAAAAGATAGGTTTTTGATGTGCATGATAATATTCGCTTAAATGTGTAATCCTCGATTATGGTAACCGGATGCTACATAAACTAGAAAAACTAGAAAGAATAGGACAATGTGTAAATTGGGGGCCACTACTTTAAGTTTCAATTGAATAATAAAGAGCAATTCTGTCTCTCTAATGCAAATAGGGGTGGATCTAGTCATGTAAGTGTCAAAACAACTTTGCCCTGTTTGTAATTGTCAAACAAGCGGCCTACGGGGAGGAGCATCAGGAGCCACATGGCAAATCATGATTGATAGGTCTAAGTGAATCACGGCAACAATGTAATTGTGCAACATAATCTGAAGGAAATACACTTTTAATAAACAAAGTAAAATAAGTGATAAGTAAAGTCCCGGAATATTCACATCTCAAATAAGACATGGAAACTGCGCATCTAGTTTTTCATTGCAATTTGTCTTTAATTAGGAATTGTCAAACAATCTTTATATTAAATATAGGTAGATCCAATAATCCATGTAAAGCTAGACTTGTAATGCAATATAGTTGTATAAAAGGCCAAGAGAATATCCGGATATAAATGTAAAGCCAAAATCCTAGCTACAAATACTAATGGACTTGAGCTGGCTCTGATCGATATGTTTGAGATAGATCAATTTTTGCAATTATTTCAAAGCCAAAAACTGCTTTCTATAATTCCAAAAGGAATGGTTCATACCATCGACCTCTATGCAGTTGTTCTCGGTGAATTTTCGTCCCACTTTTTTTGAGAAATTTCAATTAGATTTGAGTGTAATCTATTTGATGTTAAAGTACTTTAGCTGGAATAGATGAATAGTGTGTCTAGGAAAATTGCTCTCTAATATAATGTGTGACAATATTACTAGCCTCATGTTTTCTACTCAATATCGTCTTTGTCATTTTCCCGATTGCCCTCATTTCCCAAATTTTATAATAAGGTTCATCGTCAATAACAGTTTATGTTTATATATTTTCATTGATGAAGAAAATTATTTTCGTCAATTCATTTTTGTAAGCAACGCAAATGATCTTTTTTAGAAAAATATTTTCACAATAATTAATTTTCCTCCAAATAAATGTATGCATATGTATTATTGGTCTTTGTTAATTACAAGATTAGCAAGCAAAGATCTCCTAAAGGACTCTCTATGTTTACATTAGCTTGTTCATGCGCCTTTGATTAACTATCGAACAAGAAATGACATAATTGTGCCTATGTTACAACATGTTTTTAATTAAAAATATTTAATAGGAGGACTGATTTAAACATTTGCCAACTTTCTCTTTAACTTGCATTCTCTGTGTATAGGGTGAGAATGCAATTTGAGTAAAATTACAATTAATATAGATTATAATTAACCTAATTCCATATAGTAATCAAACATAGTAGTGTATCTCTAATGCCCTCGATGCACGCAAGAAATGTAGAAGTCAATTTGGGGGTCAATTTATCCCTTATTAGCAGCCTTTGGTGGTGCCCACCACTTTTAAGATAGTGCGTTGATCCGCTGTGCTTTTTCTGTCGTGCTGGCTTTGATGAGTCTTGACTTACCTAATTATAATTTATTTTTTAAAAATTCCGACGTGATTAATGGTACAAATGAATTTCCTCTTTTTTCTATTATATCCTTGGTTTAAGCTTTTTCAATTGGTTTTTTTCTGATCAAATATGTTTGTCGATGGTTGAATTGATTGATGGATGATCATCAGCCAAAATGCAGTGCGTGGTGGTCCTTTGTGTGACTTCCAAATGTCCTTTCCTTGTATTTTGAAAAAAGATTAGCGAATCATTCAATTTACATCCTACTTTTTTATTGCATTACTAATTTTTTTTTTAATCTGTAATCAGATTAGCGAGAGCTCGAACTGGTCTAAAATGGAATCTTCAGCGGATAACCATCGAAAAAGTGTTCCCTTTCACATCTTTTTTAGGTTCAGAAAACCGACCTTGACGATATTTCTTAACCATAAAAGTCAAGAGTTTTGCTACAAATTTCATGTCACCAACTATCTCTACCCGATTCCGATCGACTTGTAGCCTTTTAAATCCATCTGCGTTGCTCGCAGTTTTTATCTCCCACCTAATTTACCTGCCTCAATCAACCTTTTAATGGCGCAAAATCGTCATTAACCGCTTCTGATGATGCACAGTCCATCGCATGAATTTGAACAGATCTCTATCGGTTGATGCATAGTCAAATGGCACGAAATCGAGATTCAACTCTTTGACACTAGAATTGGCACAATTAGACCGAAGGCAACACTTTACCAGTGCTGTAGGTATACTTCTCTAGCTTAAAAAATGACGATAGCACTTTATCATTCCAAATTTCCAATTGATACCATAATCTTCTTCTTATTTGTTTTGCTAAATCACATACGCCGTAAGGTATTTTATAAGCAAATTCAAAAAGACGGTGATCTTTTTTAATAAAAAAAAAAATGGCTTCCCTTGTAATGGTGGCAATCTTCAGTAGACTAGAGTCGATACGTGGCCAGTAGCTAGTATTTTATAACTTTTACTTAATTGATAAAAGTATAAATATCTTAGTATTTAGATTTCGTTCATTTCGCGAAAAACAACTTCCAAGTAAATATTTTTTGGATTTTCTAGTGTTTGGCACACGGAAAAGAGGTTTTCTTAAATAGGGGAAAATGATTTTCAATTTTTGAAAATGAGAAATCATTTTCCCTCTTCTTCCTTTTACCCAAACCAAGCATGTTCTCCTCCGTGCATCCTTTCAATTATTTTTTTTCCTTTTTCTTTTCTTTTCTTTCTTTTATTTTTAGTCTTTTATTTTATTTTTTCTCATATTTTCTTTTCTTTCTTTTTTCCTTCTTCCTTGGCCGGTCGACCGACGTGGTGACGATCGACAACTGACCACATGGCCAATGGCCAACAATCAACTAAAGAAGAAGGAAAATAAAATAAATAAAAGAAAAAGAAAAAAAATAGAAGTAATTAAAAATTTGATTTTTAAAAAAGAAAGAAGAAAAAATATTATTAAAAGGAGTATACGGAAGAAAATCAAATCAGATTTTCCATATTAAACGGCAGAAAATATTTTCTAATTTATTTTCAAATTTCAGTCAAACAACGAAAAATATTATTATTTTCCATGAAAATGACTTATTGGGAAACATTTTTCATAAATGACACATTTTTTACAAAACAAACAGAGTTTTAGGGAAAATTAATCATATGAACCCAACATGAATAGCAATGACAATGACAAAAGTGTACTTGAATCCATCCATCATTACCTCTAAAAGATGGTGTTGCGAATACCATGTAATCAGACATAATAATAAATGGTACAATAAAATGAATTGGATATTGTATTTATATGGTTCGACCACTATGACCAATTCTGTAGGAAGAACAATACGGAAATTCCACTTTAAATTAAATGATACCATGGAAATTACAACCATACTAGAATCTTTCAAACACACTTAGTGTTTTACAACTCATATTTACGTCTAATAACTTACATAATATTTAATCCTTACAACTCCTCGGGAATAAGTTCTTTTTTCACAAAGGAACTCACAAATCTTATCACAAGATTTATTGTCTTCAAAACATCTACAATTTCTTCATAGTGTAATTCATGAGCGTGCTTGAACAATTGATTGACGCGCTCGGTAGTTTCTCTACTTACATATAGGCAAAAACCAATACCCACTTGAATATATTCTTCACAATGTAATTTATCAGCATGCCACACAATGAATTATTATGGCCAAGAGCTCTTTTTCTCACTGATGGGCAAAAACTACCGCCCCTTAATATTTGAATATAAAAAAGCAAACTTTGTTTAGAGAATCTATTTAGATTGGGTTTCCTTTAGGGGTGCACATTTGAGATATATTCACAACAATCTTCATATTGGCTTGATGTTTGAGTTAAGTTACGACTATTTTGCTTGAACTTGAACTTGAACTCTACCACTACTCTCGCACAACCCCTCATGGGCTCCTCTGTTGCCACAAACATCTTTCAAGACTTAAGTTGTGCTTAAAATTCACTATAAAAGTGAGCCTCATCAAGGTACCAACTCCACCAACACATTTAACTATCACATAAAAATTTTCAAACACAACATCCTCTACCATAGATAAAGAAAAATCACCGTTGCATCCATAGCTATTAAAAAATTGAAGATGCAACTTGTCAAATTTGAGTTATAATAACCACCGGCTTTACAAGCACCACCTCACTATATGCATTGTTTGTGTCAATTATGCACCAGATATTTAAGGAGTTTCTGGTTGCAACTCTACATTGAGTTGAACACAAGAAAATTGTCTAAAAAGTTTTAAATTTATTGCACTTTTATCAGTTCAGTTCTTAATTTTTTCACATTTTGCCAATAAGTTTATCTGATCAATTTTCGTTGAAAATCGTTGGCATGGTATTGACTGTCCTACGTGATACAGCCGGTACTAATGTGGACAATTTTTAATAATATTATGATATTTTTATGAATTTTATACTAATTACGTTTATTTTTTTCTTATATTCTCTTTTCCTTTTTTTTATTTTATTCTTTATTCTTTTTCCTTTTTCCTTTTTCCCTTCACCGGCCACTGTTGGGCCTCGTTGACCTAGGCCGGTCTCAGGAGAGGGCCTCGTTGAGGCCGTGGTCTCCAATAAGAATTTGCCTTTTTAGGTCTGCCCGTTTTGAAGTTACGGTAAGTAAATTCCTGATCGCATCCGATTTGAGGCCGATTTTCACGAGCCAAAAACCCTCCCCAATTTCGTAAATTTTTATAAAAATTAGATTTTGTGCAGAGACCAAAAGTAAAAAGTGCAGATCTCCTCCTTTTTTTTAATGATCGTTTCGTTTTTGTTTGGTTATCGCACGTCCAATGCTTTCTTTTTGAGCTGCTCCTCTCCAATTCAAAAAAGTCGCTCGCCTGGGCTCGTTCTTCCCACTCCCCTCCTTTCCCTCCTTTTCCTTTTGATGTTTCTGCTGGAGGCTGGTGAGGACTGAGATTCAATGAAGCGGTTCTGCAATGGGTGGCCCAAACTAAACAAATGCTTGGTTATTATAATTTTTCAACGTCGATTTTTTTTTTTTTGAATTTCTTATTGATTATCCACTTCAGCGCCGGCAATATCACGTAAGACAACTGGTGTCCCTGTTGGATTTTCCGGTGAAACAAATCACCGATGGTACTTAAGTGATCGATTTTTCAAGTTTGTAACACTTGTGTAAGAGAAAAAAAGAAGTTATAACAATTAAGTGAATGCTATATGAAAGTAATAGCACTTGTGTAGTTCTTATACCTATTTTTGTCAATTTAATCCTAAATTATTTCATCTATTACCAATTTTCGTCGAAAATTGGTAACGTGGCATTAATCGTTTTACGTGACACGATTAATGCTGACAACAATTTTTTAGAATATATTTTAATATTTTTATCAATTTTATATTAATTTTTTACTTTTTTTCCTTATATTCTCTTTTCCTTCCTTTCTTTATTTTTTTTCCCTTTTTTTTCTTCTTTTCATTTTTTTTCCCTTTTTCCCTCTATCGGCCACTATTGGGCCTTGTTGACCTTTGCTGACCTCAAGAGAGGGCAGGGGTTGCCCTTATCTGCTCAGGCGAGGATGGCCTTGGCTCGACAAATGCTTGTCTATTATAATTAAACAAGCAAATCTTTGTATAGATGGATTCCAATTATTTTGGCACCTGACCAAGAATCTTCAAATCATACCTTCCAAGTATTAATCAAAGGGTATTAGTAAGAAGTACTAGTAGTCTGAAGGCTACTTTTGTGATTTAGGTAAAACTTTTCTACAAAAAATAACACGTAGGATTTTTCAGGCAACGTTGTGGGAAAATGACTAGAAGTCAAACATGTGTTTGTCACGGTAAGACTCCCGCAGAGTTTGTCACTTTCTCGTGGTCTTTGGTCTAAACTAGAACCCTTCGTGCTATAAAAGTTCGTTCAGCTCACTCATTTCTCATGAAGCCCAATAGCATCTCGCTAAGCATGACAAAATCAACTGCAACCTGCCCCCTCTTCCTTTTCCTGTTCCTCTGTCTCCTCTTCTTGCTTCCATTTCAGGCCTCACCATCACCGACCACAGAGGCGCAAGCTCTTGTCAAATGGAAGAACTCCCTCTCGCCTCCTCCACCTCCGCCTTCCCTGAGCTCATGGTCCCTCACCAACATCCCCCATCTCTGCAACTGGACTGGCATTGCCTGCAACGGTGGCGGGTTGGTCACAGATATCAGCCTCTCTGGCTCAAGCCTCAACGGCACGCTCGATGCGCTCAACTTCGCTTCGTTTCCGAACCTGACCCGCTTCGATGCCAGCAACAACACTCTCGAGGGCCCAATACCGTCCTCGATCGGCAATCTATCCCAGCTCAGGTTCTTGGAGCTGGCGGTCAATTTCTTCGAAGGGGCAATTCCTCGCTCCATTGGACAATTGAGAAAGCTTGAAAAGCTTGATTTGAGACTAAACGAGTTGACCTCTTCGATCCCTTCGGAGCTCGGGCTCTGTTCTAACCTCACCTACTTAGCCCTTGCCAAGAATTCGATCTCTGGGGAGCTACCTCTCTCACTGTCCAATCTGGTCAGATTGTCATTATTTAGAGCTTCGCATAATCGCCTGCCAGGTGAGTTACTGTTGGGATCATTCGGATCCCCGAAAACTGGATTCGGCACCTAAACCGAACCCCTAAATCATATGCGGAAGATAAGCCCGGAAATCTAACGTATCACCGATCAAAAGCACACCACGGATTCGAGCGTACCTTGTTGGCCACAGATTAGACACCGATGCCGTATTGAGGAAGAGATTTCAGTCCCGTTCGATCCGATGTCGAAGATTCGCCGTGAAGTGGAAATGGCGTCGCTTCTTGGCCTTCGAGAGAGAGAGAGATTCTTGGGAGAGAAATCTGAACGTACTAAATGCGAAAAGGTGCGTTCATTCTCTTTCTCATCCCTTTTATAGGTGCCCTTTTCCACGGGCCTAATTCCCGTGGGCCGGGCCCTTAGGCCCATCGTGGCCGGGCCGACTTAGGCCCATGATTAAAAGCTACATCTCCCACTCGCACATGGTGGTTCAAAAAACCAACATGGGCGGATAGGCCCCAACTTAGGCCCATCAACTGAAAATCCCTCTGTTCCTCTTTCAACATTCATACCGGTGAATAATCCGTGCGACCAGCATACTTTGAGAGCTCGTTGCTATACATCTGTTAGGAATATATAGCAGCTCATAATGGGCATCATTTTCCGAGTAAAAAATAGTATGCAGTACCCTAGATCGATCGATCACATTTATATCTTTCTTAATCTCATTTAAACAATGATATATATATATTGTATTCACAATTATGATTATCCCAAAGACAGTCATAATTGGTCGACCTGTGAACACAAAACCACAATGTGATTCTACAAATCCGATCTTCCTCTTTCCTTCAAACTCTCAATTTCAGTTCAACTTGCTTTTCTAGAAATGTCCCATTAGATCGAATCAACTCATGACCATTGGCAACATTCTAAGATAGCAAACACTAAATAGAAATCTTAAGAATAAGTAAGAGTCATGAGGGCACTAAAAATTGAGGAACTCTTTTCCTCAAGAGTCTCACACGTCATAAAAGTTGAGATCAAACTTTTGTCACTCTTATAGGTCGTCTCATGCATACGTAGTGTGAAATACGTATTACGGTATTAACTCCTTTCCCATGGAGCATATGTCTACACAATCAATACCGTACAGATGATAGTTCAGACATACCCAATGTCTAACTTGAGTTCACGTATTTACTCATTCACAAAATTCATCAGAACTCACATCTGGCATCTTAGACAGATAAAGTAAAATGTGTGGGTTATTTTACTTTCGGACATCGTAAGTATTATGTCCTCATCTTAACACTCAGTTAAGGCGACATATTTATTTTAAGCTTGAGCTCTCGATTATCACCTAGATAATAAGCTTAAAAACAGTCTCATCTCTATCTATCACATAGTAAATAGAGGCGATTACCCGTGTGAGTGGGCTAATCTCTTATCTGTCCGACATACTTTCTCAACATAATATAATGCACTAAACATTAAGATGCATAAAGATCAAACAAAGATTCATAGGCATTAATAATGAAACAACACTAGTTCATACATGTGAACAACTCAGGGAAATTACAATCCAGTACATCAGACTCTACGCAATCCTAGAGATTTTACGTGACCACAAAGCACATCTCTACGTATTGGCTTTGTCATAGGATCTGCTACCATTCTATGCGTAGATATGTACTGCAAGTTCACATCCTTTCGTGCAACATTATATTTGACAAATTTATACTTGGTATCTATATGTTTGGTCTTGCCATGATATTTTGGATCTTTAGTGTACGCTATAGCTGCTTGGCTATCACAATTAACTAATAATTGATTTGCAGCTTTCTCAATAACACCTAAGTGATCCAAAAAATCTCTTAAGCCAAACTCATTCTTATATTACTGCTGATAATGCCACGAACTCATCTTCCATCGTGGACAAGGCTGTAAACGTTTGTTTCTTACTGCTCCAACATATGGTGCCTTTATTCAATAAGGAAACAAACCTATAGGTAGATGTCCTTTCGTCTAAACCTCCTCCCTAAACAGTTTCAGGATAGCCTTTGAGTTGCAGATCCTTTTCTTGATAACTCATCGTTTAATCAGCAGTTCCCTTTAGATACCACAGTATTCTCTTAACGGCTTTCCAATGTGCTGGACCTGGATTGGATTGGTATCTACTCACCATTCCAACTGCAAAACATATGTCGGGTCTTGTACACATCATAGCGTACATCAAGCTCCCAACTGCACTAGCATAAGGAACATGTTTCATTTGTTCCTTCTCTTGTGGAGTCCTCGGACACAGTCTATGGCTCAATCCTTCACCTTTCGCAATAGGATTGTCTATGGGTTTATTATCTTGTATACGAAATCGTTCAAGAACTTTATTTATATATGGTTCTTGCGAAAGAGACAACGATCTCTTCGAACGATCTCTTGAAATCTTAACTCCAAGAATGTATGCAGCCTCACCCATATCCTTCATTTCAAAGTTGGAAGATAACCAACTCTTGATAGTATGAACAAACTCCATATTGCTTTCGGCAATCAGTATATCATCAACATATAATGATATGATCACAAATTGATCCTTGGATCTTTTGATATATACACAATGATCCTCATCAATCATTGTAAAATCATATGCCATTATGGCATTATGAAAACGTATATACCATTGTCTCGATGACTGCTTAAGGCCGTATATCGACCTCAAAAGTCGACACACATTTTCTTCTTGGCCTTTTACCATGAAACCAGTTGGTTGTTCCATGTATATTTCTTCCTCTAATTCTCCAATGAGGAAAGCAGTCTTTACATCCATTTGATGTAATTCAAGATCCAAACTAGATACTATTGCCAGAATAATGCGAATCGAGGTAAATCTCACTACAGGAGAAAACGTATCTTCATAATTAATTTATTCCTGTTGATTATACCCCTTCGCAACAAGGCGAGCCTTATGCCTTTCTATCGAGCCATCAGCCTTTCGCTTTATTTTGAGAACCCATTTGTTCCCAATAGCTCTGCGTCCTTTTGGAAGATCAACCAGTTCCCAGACTTGGTTTGATTTCATTGACTCCATTTCCTCTTCCATTGCATGAATCCATTTTTCCTTACTAGGGCAATTGAGAGCCTCATTAATATTTCTAGGCTCATCCTCATCTTGTGGAGCAACCATAAAAGTTTCCCCTTCAATGTCAAAACGTCGACGGGGAATACTTTGGCGACTTGTTCGCCGTATGGGAGTTTGTACACTTTGCACATCATTCCCCATTATGCTCCCACTGGGATTAGATAATGATGTCGTCTCATTATGTGCTTGCAATTGAGAATGAGTTGAATTCAATTCATCACTTCTCATATTACTCCCACTTGGACGAACTCCACTAAGATCATTATCTTGATCCGAGGTTTCAAATAGGGTGTTGTCTTCCCCTATTTGGCCCTTCTTAGGAAATTCATCCTCTAAGAATGTGACATCCCGTGATTCAAATTCAGTTATACTCCCACTTTCCTGCTCACATATGAACATATACCCTTTTGAGTGTTCCGAGTATCTTATGAAAATACTCTTATTTCCTTTGGGACCTAATTTCCCAAACTTGTGAGAGGACTCATGTGTATAGGCAGCACAACCCCATGGCTTAAGAAAACTTAAGTCCGGTTTTCTACCTGTCCATAACTCATATGGAGTGGAAGTAACTGATTTGGAAGGCACTCGGTTAAGTATATGGGCAGCAGTTAACAATGCATCACTCCAAAAAGTGATAGGTAAGTTAGCTTGCGCCATCATGGACCTAACCATTTCCAGTAGGGTTCTGTTTCTTCTCTCTGCAACACCATTTTGTTGAGGAGTGTAAGGAATAGATAACTGTCTTTCTATTCCTTTTTCATCACATAATTTTCTGAACTCATCAGATAAATATTCTCGACCTCGATCGGATCTTAATGCTTTTATTTTCTTGTCTAATTGATTCTCTACCAGGTTCATAAACCTTTTGAAACAACTTATTGCTTCAGATTTGTGAGAAATCAAATAGACATATCCGAATCGAGTATAATCATCTATAAAAGTGATGAAATAAACAGCCCCATGCCTTCCTTTCACATTCATTGGACCACAGACATCATAATGGATTAAATGCAGAGGAAATTCAGCTCTTTTACTTTTTCCAAATGGTTTCCTTGTCGTTTTCCCTTCTAGGCAATGCTTACAGATAGGCAAATCGACTTTTTCAATATTGCCCAACAAGCCCTCTTTGGCTAGTCTATTCATACGCTGTTGGCCAATGTGACCAAGTCTAGCATGCCATATATTCACATCATTATCATATGTGTTAGAAGACGTGAGAAGGGAATAACAAACATTTGTATTAACATAATCAATATCTAATACAATGAAACCATCCAGAAAATAACCACAACCATAGTAATTTGTATTCAAAAACAAATCCACACCTCTATCATAGAAGTTCATATTAAAACCTAATTTAACCAAAACTAAAACAGACACTAAATTCCGACGAATCTCCGGAGCATACAACACATTATGAAGGAACAAAATGCGTCCATCACGCATATTCAGTTGGCATGTGCCAATTCCTTTCACTTCAGCTCTGGAGTTGTTTCCCACATAGATCCACTTAGTTCCAGTAGGTACTCGTCGGAATTCCACGAAGGATCCTCTATCCTTCGCTACATGGTCTGTCGCTCCTGAATCCACAGTCCACAGAGGATTAGATTCAGTCAATAATACAGAACTTGACACATACGCAAAGTTCCCAATTGTACCAAGGGTGTGTACCTTCTTTGGCTCGCGACAATCGCGGGCATAGTGACCCTTCTGGTCACAGTTGTAACATTTCACCCTTTAGATATTCTTCACATGAGGACGTTTTCCTCTCTTTTGTTGGTTAATTCTTGGTTTCTTGCAAGAAGGACTTGATCCATTGCATTTCCACATATTGAACGAATCAATGCGCTTGCGCTTAGAGCATGAAGCCCCTTCTGAGCTTAAAGCAACACAGAAAATATCTGTTTGCTGCTCTAATGCCTTGAGGCGATGATCAGCTAACTCAAGGTGGCGCACAGCATCCTCTAGATCTTCCATAACATGGTCAAGAGCTTTTAGTGCTTTTTGCTTTTCCAGCACACATTGAATTTTCATTTGGCAAATTTCATAGTTGTCACCTATGAGCTTTTCACCTTTGTTCAGCTCGACAACTATGCTCTTTGTGGCTGAAGCCATTGATCTGAACACATCAGACATACATGCACGAGCTATTAATGCCTATTATTTATGCATCTATTTTGCACAAACCCATCATATTAATTAATAATTTTAAGTAAGGTTTCAGAATCAAAAGGTCACTATGTTTCCAATCATCCTCCAAAAATCCTAACTTAAAACTATCATTAATATGATTGTCATATGCAAAATCAATTCTATGAAGCTACAAAAACTTCTATTACTACCCACATCTACCTACCCACAGCAATCAGCAATCACAGAAAGCAACAAATAATTGACATACAATATAACAATAAGGCTTTCATATAATATGGCTAACATATAGGTTGCTACATCAATAACAATCAGGTAGATAACATTTACATAGGATGTCCACATAGCATACTCAACAAAAAACAGCTAATACATCTTACAAATAACTTTCACACGAACTGGGAAAGATCCTATTTTGGTCAATTTCTTGACCTTTTCCCTTGCAACAATGCAGTAATATTCGTTTACAAAATCTATCACAATTTTCTTATATGAAGCAGCACCGTTGACATCCCATATGCGATTCAACACATCTTGCCATTCAGGTGGAAGAGTGTTAATGAAAAATCGCACCATCTCTGACTGCGACATGGGATGACCATTCCATATGACCTGTTGAATCTTCCCGTTGACTTCAAGAACATGATCAATTAAGTCACCTTCCTTCCATCGATAATCAGTCAATTCAGCTATCAACTTAGAAAGCTTTGCCTTTTGTTTATCGGTAATCACGCGAATAGGCGTACGTAACTGAAGGGGAGGCATTGTTCCTGCAACGAATGCAGAACAAAATTGGATTACATATAATCCACATAGACATAATTGAAAAAAGAAACAAATTTTTTTTTTGGTCAACGGTCAACGGAAGTCAACGGTCAACAGAAGTCAACGGTCAACGGTCAACGGTCGCGGTCAACCGAAGTCGACGGTCAACGGTCGTCGTGCCGGTCGGACCGGTCGACCCGGTCGGACCGGTGGCTCGGGTCGGACGGACCGACCGCACGTGCCGTGCGCGTGCGAGGGATGACGTCACGCTGACGTCATCCTGCACGTGCCGCGCGCGTGCCAGGCGGTCGGGTCGGGTCGCCGGTCGGGTCGCCGGCCGGTGACCGTCCGGCCAAACGACGTCGGCGATGACGTCACCCCGGCGGTTACCGACCGTTGGGTGACGTCAGCATGACGTCACCACGCGTCGGTCCGTGACCGGCGCGTGCCGGTTCGCCGGCCGGCGGTTCGCAGGCGTCGGTTCGTCACCGGCGCGTGTGCCGCACGCGCTGGACGAACCAGCGCGTCTGGGCGCGTCGCGCCCACGCGCAGCGGCTTCTGGCCGCGCGTGTGGGCGCGTGCGGTGTCCCCCGGCGGCGCACGACGTGTCGCCGGACTCATCTCGACGTCGCCTTCCTCCCTGTGCAATCAGATTTTTGTTTCGACTTACGAAAAATCGAAAAGATATGCGAACAACTCTCGGGTGTCGGGATTCCTTGCCCCGATCCGTACGGCCGAAGTTCATTTGCGAAAAAATCAATCGTGAAACATCATACAACATCATAAAACATCATACAAGTCGGGAAAACACTAACACGGGCTCTGATACCAATGTTGGGGTCGAATGATCCCCGAAAAACCGGATTCGGCACCTAAACCGAACCCCTAAATCATATGCGGAAGATAAGCCCGGGAATGTCACGTATCACCGATCAAAAACACGCCACGGATTCGAGCGTACCTTGTTGGCCACAGATTAGACACCGATGCCGTATTGAGGAAGAGATTTCAGTCCCGTTCGATCCGATGTCGAAGATTCGCCGTGAAGTGGAAATGGCGTCGCTTCTTGGCCTTCGAGAGAGAGAGAGATTCTTGGGAGAGAAATCTGAACGTACTAAATGCGAAAAGGTGCGTTCATTCTCTTTCTCATCCCTTTTATAGGTGCCCTTTTCCACGGGCCTAATTCCCGTGGGCCGGGCCCTTAGGCCCATCGTGGCCGGGCCGACTTAGGCCCATGATTAAAAGCTACAGTTACTGCCTGACTTCTTCACAAATTGGACCGAACTTGTTTCTCTGAAGCTCCAGAGCAATTTCATCTCCGGGCAAATTCCGCCCGCGATTGGAACTCTGACCAAGCCCAATCACCTCTCCATGTACAATAATTCGCTCTCAGGGACTATTCCTCCGGAGGTCGTGAATCTCACGTTGGTGAGTACTCTCCATTTTGGCATGAACCAGCTTTATGGAGAGATTCCCGAGACCATCTCTTGCCTTGCTAACTTACGGAAGATCTCTTTGTGCTCGAACAATTTCTCGGGAGGAATACCACGTGATTTCGGCAAGTATAGCCCTTCTCTGAAATCTGTTTGCTTTGCGAACAACAGCTTCACCGGAGAACTGCCGCCAGATTTATGCAGTGGCTTTGCTCTTCGATATCTCATGATCCAAGGGAATAACTTCACTGGGCCGCTGCCTAACTATTTGAAGAATTGTTCATGGCTAAAGAGAGTCCGTCTAGATAGCAACCAATTCACTGCAGATATCACAAGTGCATTTGGAGTTTATCCGAATCTGGTTTTTATAAGCCTTAGCAACAACCGATTTGTCGGGAATCTCACCACACAATGGGGAGAGTGTCCAATTCTTAAGGCTTTGCAGATAGATGGGAACAAAATTGCCGGCTGCATCCCACCGGAGCTTGGGAAGTTGTCTCAATTGCGTGCCCAGACTTTTTATAGCAATGACTTGACCGGGAAAATTCCCGACGAGATGGGAAATCTAGGGGAGTTGTTGAGCTTGAACTTGAGCAACAATCATTTGGCCGGAGATATTCCCGTCTCGTTAGGAAACTTATCGAAGCTAAATTATCTTGATTTGTCGAAGAACGCAATAAGCGGTAGCATATCGGACGAGCTAGCGAATTGCAAGAATTTACTGAGCCTGAACTTGAGCAACAACAATCTGTCGAATGTCATACCGCCGGAACTTGGGAATTTGTTCGCACTACAGATTCTCCTAGATTTGAACCACAATTCACTAGCAGGATCAATTCCGTCCAATTTGGCCAAGCTTACTAAATTGGAAAATCTCAATCTTTCGCATAACAACTTCTCGGGTACAATCCCAGCGGCCATCAACAGCATGAGCAGTTTAGGCTCTATAGACTTATCGTACAACAAGCTAACGGGTGCAGTTCCTAGTGGTCGCCTCTTCCAACAAGCACCAGGAAGTGCTTTTATCGGGAATCTGGGCTTGTGTGGAAACGTGACGGGATTATCTCATTGTGGGACGAGCAGTAAATTAACCGACCAAAGAAAAAAGGTTTTGGTTGGTGTGAGTGTTGGCGTATGCTGCTCACTACTTTTGGTGATTCTAATTGCCGTGATTTTGCTACTTCGATGGCGAAAAAACCTTCTTGACAAAGAGGAAGAGATCAAGGTCTTAAAAAGCACGAGAAATCCGAGCAGATCATATGGAAAAAGTTAGGAAAGTTCACATTCAGTGACATCGCCAAGGCCACCAATGATTTCAGCGAAGAATACTGCATCGGAAAAGGTGGGTTCGGGAGCGTTTATAAGGCCGTATTGGCCAGCGGCCAAATCGTCGCTGTCAAAAAGCTCAACGCACCAGAATCCAGCAATGTCCCAACAGTCAACCGCCAAAGTTTCGAGAATGAAATCCGCGTGTTGACCGAGGTTCGACACCGCAATGTGATCAAGCTCCACGGGTTCTGTTCCACGAGGGGTTGCATGTACTTGGTCTATGGGTTTGTTGAGAGAGGTAGTTTGGCAAAGGTCTTGTATGGAGGAACGGGAGCTGCTGAACTGGACTGGGGTACAAGGGTGAACATTGTTCAAGGCGTGGCTCATGCGATTGCCTACTTGCATCACAACTGCTCACCGCCTATCGTCCATCGAGACATAACGTTGAAAAACATCTTGCTTGAGTCAGACCTCGAGCCTCGACTCTCGGATTTCAGGATGGCAAGACTCTTGAATTCAGACTCATCGAATTGGACCACAGTGGCCAGATCTTATGGCTACATGGCTCCTGATAAGCCATATAATCAAAGCTAACTATGCATTTCGCTTGTACATATTAGCTAGAATTATTCAAATTGCTCTCATTGACTTCTCAAATTTGGATTCATCATATAATTCTCATCAGACTTTTTAAGAACAAGTACTGATTTTGAAAAGTCATTCATATTAATAATGTCAAAGAAATTTTGAATTTTTGTGCAACTTGACATTGATCAAAATATTAATGCATTGTTCTTTCATGAAAATAGAGTTGGCAATTACGATGCGGGTAACAAATAAATGCGACGTGTATAGCTTTGGAGGAGTGGCGCTAGAGATTATGATGGGAAAGCATCCGGGGATCTTCTCTCTTCTCTATTAATGACACAAACATCAACAATCTCGGAGGACCCAAATTGGATGCTGAAGGATGTGCTCGATCCGCGTCTTCCTCCTCCTACTGGCCAACTAGCCAAGAAAGTGGCAATCATCGTCACAACGGCACTAGCGTGCACGCGCACGCGCACAAGTCCTGATTCGCGACCCACCATGCATTTTGTCGCACGAGAATTATGTGCACGCGCTCAAGCTAACTTGTCCGAGTGATTGGGCTCCATAACTATCAGCAAAGCTACCGAGTCTACAGGAATAAAATTTTAATGGATATTGCAGATCAAATGATACTTTTCTGTCTATATCTCTTTTTCTTTTTGGGATTTAGTTCGTAATGAAGGAGAAAGAGTCGGGTGTACGAAAGGGATAATTTGGAAAATCTCTATTCCACTGTCTTCAAAACATGTTTAAAAATCCCCTCTATCCTCTAATGAATATGAATATGAAGTACGTCATCACTTCGGATGATCCGTTAGACTACTCTCACGTTTTGTTTTCCTGTACATTGGTATGAGTTGAAAGTTACCTTTTGGATGAGCCAATATAGATAAATTGCGTACTCAAGTTCTAACTTTAAGGAAAAAATTCTAATTAAAGGCTTGAAATAGAGCGATTTCTCAAAAGAGAGTATAAAGTAGACTTTGTTTTAAATAAGGATCACAAGTGACCAAGTCCGTCTCAAATAAGGGTTTAAACTTCCCAATCAGCTAAATATTCACCAGTGAACATTTTCCAGCGACTAGAACAGGCGTAATTTGGTCAAAACTCACAATTGGGTAAAAAAAATTAAAATTTCCAAATTCAATAGGATTTTCAATTATTCATATTTATTTCCTTCCTCTCCCCGGCTGCTTAAGCATATTGCACTCGCCCAATCCTCGGCCATACCGCTCACCTGATCCTCGTCGCTTTGTTGTTCGCCATTTTCTCTTCTTTCATAAGTTGATCGTACACAAGCTTTAAGTCGTTTGCAAGCTTCAAGTCCGTAGTTAGCAAGCTCCACTCGCTTTCATCCAAGGTTAGTGTCGTTCATATTGGTGTAGTTTATTCAAGGAAAAGCAATTATAGCTTGTCGAAACAACATGTTGCCCAGGTGTGGACATGTCGTGGAATATCATACCGATGGCAACAAGGCTCTCTTCCCAAACCCGAATGGTTGTTCTAGCTACAGTCACGAAGCCTGCTTCTCTGGCACGAGCACTCTTGTGAAAGATTGAGTTTCGCATCTTCTCTTCGATGCTCCTCGGTCCACTCGTGCCGCTGCAATCACAAAAGAAAGGAATTTCCATTCCCCCTAGTGCCCTTCGCCTTAAGATCGATCCAAGTGGTAAAGAGGGTTCTCCCTTAGGGTAAAATTGAGATTGCCTCACACCGCCATCGCTCTAGCAAAGGCTTTTTTTTGCCCTGTGGCTTTAAATTCCAATGCCTGGCTTTTCTCGCTGTGATCTATGAACTGTTTGTGCATCGCGCGCATTGGTGAATTTAATAGTAAGATTAGTGACTTCTAAATGTTTTGGAGCAGTGAGCACAGAAGCTAGAGTTGCGGCTTTTGGACATTGCAGAAAAGGAGATGGGAATTTTTCTTTTTTGTCGATTTTCATGGCATCCTTGAGTTAGCAATTTGACTTTTATTGTCAGTAAGCTAGACATGGACTCCTCTGAGTAATGCTTCCGCGGTGATCGGCTGGAGGTGGATGAACTCATCATTGGGCTTTCTATATCTTCTAATGGAAAAGAGACTACTCTGTCTAATAAATTTTGCAGCGTCTTTTGAAGACTCGCAGCTCCAGCCATGGGGAGGTGAAATGATTACATATGTTTTGTTGATTATTAGTTATATCTTGTATAAAAGATAGATTCTTCAATGAGTTTTTCATTTAAACTTGTTGTTCCATAGTTTGTTCTGGGGAGGTGTAACAAGTTTCTGTGCATCTTTTTTATGAGATAATCAAGTATTAGAAAGGTGCTGTCCATATCATTCATGATTGGACATTCCGATTTAAAATGCCTGTATCTACTATGAACATACACATGAATTTTCTCGTCTATCGAGACTAAAACTAGTTGTCATTTTGGCCAAAACTCTCAGTGAACCAACATTCTCATATTATTCTATAATGGACTTGAAATGAATGCAAGAAAAAAACTACATTTACACATCAATGATACACCACAGTAGTAAAACTGACATACATTAATCCATATGATTATTTTGTTGAAAATTTCCTATAATATGGGCTTACATTAATTAATTGATGTTCTATTTTAAATAATTGGGTTAATGGATATTCTAATATTTGTTAAACCCTTAAGTGATCTTATTGAATTGGATATTGGCATCTATTAATAACATGTTTATTTAAGTGTAGGCGATTGTATTTAACTAAAGCCCGTAATGAAGTGGCCCAGTTGACACTCTATTGATTAAGGTTTGATAGGTTCCCCCTCTAGCCTATAAAAGAGTAGGTTATACCTATCAGTTGTTTAATCCCATTAAAAGCTGCCATATTAAAATAGGTCATAGAGAGAAAGATCTGGCATTATAATAGATTTATGATTATCAAGTTGATCTATTTTTCTTCAAGTGAAGTAATGGCTCAAACATGTACGTTTTGATTCCGCTGTGATTATCGATTTCGGTATTTTATAGTCATATATGGATCAGATTGTTCTTGATTAATTAGTTGTTTATGTTGATAATTTTTCTTCATGTGGTATCAGAGCTAGTCATATATGATTGTAGAACCCAAAATTATTTTTTTTATGAACAAATTCAAAAATTTTCCTCTTGAATCGAATATTGGCATTATTTTTTCATGTGGATATTTTAATCGATTGATCCTGAAACCTTAGGATTTTTGTTCTACATGTCGAGGTCTTTCTAATCATATATAATTTGTATAGTTTCATTGAGAATTGAGTGAGCATTTTGAATTTGAAATTCTAGAGTTTATACCTTGCAAAAGTTCTAGAATTTTAAATTACATGCAATTGATTGATGTTCGTTATAAGTTGTTGCATAGGTATCGTTTTATATATGTTTTAACATCTTTTGTTGCATTAAGGTAAGTTTTTTGGGCTTAAACAAGAGAAAAACGAATGTTGAAGCTTGAATATGGTTGATTATTTCGTTTGTTCTTCATATAATTAATTATAGTCAATTATATTGATATTAGATGTAAGATCCATGAAAACAAATTTCATCAAGAATTATATGTGTTTTTTGAGGTTAAGGTCGAAACCAGGTCGTAAGGCCCAATTTGCAGATTTTCGTGACTCGGCTGGAGGTTGAAGAAGACCTCCAGCCGGGCCAGTCCAATAAATGGGCGTAAGCCCAGAACCAAGAATAAAATAAAGGTTTTGGGCTCACGCCCATGAGCCGAGGAAAAGAAAGGTCCTGGGCATGAGCCCAGACCAAAAATAACATAAAGGTTCTGGGCTCACGCCCAGAACCATAATCACCTAAAATAATAATAAATATGGGCTTGCGCCCAAATTTATTCCACCGGGCTTAGCAACTTGGGCTTGTTGCTCGAGCGAGGGACCCAGGTAGTGGATTGTGGGCCGGGCGAGTGCCTGGGCCCCACGGGAGGGTCCGACACAAAAAAAAAATTAAAAATTGTGGCAAAAATTATTGTTTGATAACTGCAATATGATCTTGAGAAGCACATCATAAAGTGCTTCATATTGTTCGATAATTTCGGGCATAAATTTTTTTTGAGTTCCCTATTAATAAAAATTAAAATATATAATAACTCGCCCAAAGGGGGTTATTGTGTTTATTAATTTGGAAAATTGCATGAAGATTAATTCCCAATTGGAAAGATGGAGATGTATAATTGAAAAATATTTATCTATCCAAAGGGGATAATATTTTTTTGAAAATTATATGTAATTTCCCTCTATGTTGTGATAATGGGGATGTATAATTTAAAGATCTTGTTTGCACAAAGCAAACAAGCCCTTGATGATTATATGTAATTCTCCTTATCGTCTTTATATATTGATATAACGGAGAAGTATAATTTAAAGGATTTGTCTGCCCAAAGAGGATGAATCCTTGACAATTATATATAATTTTCCTTATTGTTGCTTTACAAAGTTCATGCTGCTAAAAATAATGATGCATTCTATACTTTGTTCAAAGGGGAGTTTATAATATACTAATTATTTTTGTTGAATTTTTTATTGCCCATAATTGATCTTATTGCATTATGTGTTACAAACAATTACCTTTGCTGTAAACAACAATAATGCCACAATTGAATGTTAACTGGATCAAACTTCAAGAGATAGAAGCAAAATATGAAGTTTGCTCTAGGAATTGTGGATATGGACTTGGCTCTGTGAGGATGAACCTTCCAAGCCCAGTAGTCAAAGTACTGCAGATCAAAAGGCCCATCATGCTAGATGGGAAAAATCTAACCGACTAAGCCTCATTACTATGAAGAGATCAATTGTTGAGCATCTCATTAGTGGTTTGCCAGAAGATACGAATGCGAGACAATTCCTTGAAATAGTGGGAGAAAGATATAGTCTCAGATAAGGCTGAAGCTGAGAACTTGTTGAGTGAGTTAACGAACATGAGGTATGATGCTGCTATAGGTGTTATGGTCCACATTTAGTCCAAACTTAAGGCTCATGAAATTGTCCTTTCTGAAAATTACATTGTGCATCATGTCTTAAATGTTCTGCTAGCTGAATTTAGCTAGATTAAGACTGCTTATAACACTCAGAATGAGACATGGAGCGTCAATACCTTGATTACCAAATGTGTGACTAAGGAGGAGAAGTTAAAGAATGAGAAGTATGAATTTGCCCACTTAATTGCCAATGTTAAGTTGAGTTCATCTAGAGGAAAATGGAAGCCTAAATTGTCAAATTCTCATGGTCCAAAGAAACACCGAGACTTTAAGAAAAATGGGAATCATGGGAGAAATGGAGATAAGGATTTCAAGTGTTTTCACTGCAAGAAACAGGGTCATAAGAGAGCCAATTGCTACAAGTTCCAAGCTTAGCTAAAAACAAGAAAAGAAAGTCACCAAGATGAGTTGTTGGTTTATTTTTAATCAAATATGGTTAATGTTTCTTTGGATTCTTGGTGGCTTGGTTCTGATGCTACTATTCATGTGACTACTACCTTACAGGATCTCATAAACCTAAGGAATTCAAGTCTGAGGGAGTTAAAGCTTAAAGTTGGAAACAATATTGGAGTTGATGCAGAGCCCATAGGGATAGTTGTTTTGATTAAAGAAAGATCTTCATTACTATGACATAAGTGATTAGGGCACCTCTCCAAAAAAAGGGTAAAGTGACTCATCAAGAATGATATTCTTCCTCCTCTTGACTCAGATGATACTAAGACTTGTATTGATTGTGTGAGGGGAAAATTGACTAAAACCAATAAGAAAGGCACTACTCGTAGTCAAAATCTATTGGAGATAATTCATACGGATATTAGTGAGTCATACTCAACCACCTGGTGTGGAAATAAGTATTTCATCACATTCATTGATGATTTCCATCGTTATTGTTATATTTATCTAATTAAGGAGAATACTAATACTCTTGAAATGTTCAAAGTATTTCGCATTGAAGTTGAGAAATAATTGGAAAAAATTATCATTATTATCATATTTGATCATGGTAGTGAGTATTATGGGTAATATACCGAGATTGGATAACAAATGAGACCGTTTGCTAAATATTTGCAAGACTGTGATATTGTCACTCAATATAGAATGCCTAGGAGTCCTGAACAGAATGGTGTAGTTGAATGGCACAATCGCACACTCATGATGATAAAACGAAATATGATGGGCAATTTTAATTTGTTCGAATACTTATGGGGTGATGCAATTAAAACAACAACTTATATATTGAACCGTATACCTAGTAAATCAGTGCCGAAAACACCTTTGAATTATGGACGAGGAGGAAACCAAGCCTGAGTCATTTTCGAGTTTGGGGTTGTCCTGTAGAGATGATAATTTATGATCCTTCTTGGAAGAAGACCGAACCCAAGACTACTAGATGTTACTTTATTGGATACCTTGACCATTCTTAAGGATATGGGTTCTATTATTCTACTTGTGGCACTACAATCATTGAATCTCAAACCGTCAAATTCTTGGAATTAGATGGTGTTGAGAAGAGTTCTTCTCAATCTTTTGAAAAGGAAGAACCAAATAAAACGGTCTCTATTCCATTGCCCATCTTGAATGATGATTCTATGTGAGAGCCCTGCAGAGTGGAAATTCAGTAAGAAGCAAATATTGGAGATATGATGGTAGATCCTCCTATGACGAACGAAATTCCCCAGACGAATGATGCGGCTCTAGAAATGCCTGTGCGAAGATCACACTGACAAAGAAGACCAACGCCTCTAAATGATTATCATGTCTATCTTGGAGAAGCTGATTTTGACATTGGAAATATAGTTGATCTGGCGACTTTCAAAAATGTTCTTTATAGTGATCAAGCAGATGATTGGTTAGGAGCGATGAAGAATGGGATGATTTCCATTTCAACTAATCAAGTATGGGCACTTATTGATTTACCTTATGGGCATTAACCGATTGGCTGCTAATGGATATTCAAAATCAAGAAAGACAATAAAGGTAACATAGAGAGATTCAAGACAAGGTTAGTCGTAAAGGGGTACACACAAAGAGAAGGCATTGATTATACTGAAGTGTTTTCTTCAGTGTCCACTAAAGACTCTTTTCGGATAATCATGGCATTGGTGGCTCACTTTTCTAAGTAGAGATTTGAATGAAGAAGTATACATGCAGCAACTTGAAGGGTTTAAAGAAGCCGGAAATGAACATATGGTGTGGAAACTTTAGAGGTCTATCTATGGTCTCAAATAAGTCTCACGTCAGTGGTACTTGGAATTTCATAAGGTCGTGAGATCATTTGGCTTTGAAAAAAATAAGTTTGATCAATGCATCTACATAAAAGTAAATATATTTTCTCAGTACTTTATGTAGATGACATTTTACTTACTAGTAGAGCTGTTGATCTATTGAATGACACAAAAAGTTTTCTATCTACAAAGTTTGATATGAAAAATATTGGAGAAGCTTATTTTGTTCTAGGTATTGAGATTCATCGTGACAGATCTAAGAAGGTTATGGGATTAGCTCAGAAAAGTTATATAGCTCATGTTTTGAAAAAATTCAATATGCAAACCTGTAAGTCAGGTGAAGCTCCTGTTGTGAAAGGAGATAAATTGAGCCTAGAACAATACCCTAAGAATGATGTTGAAAAAGAAGTAACGAAAAATGTTCCATATGCTAGTGCAGTTGACAATCTTATGTATGCACAAGTATATACCAAACTTGATATAGTTTTTTGCTGTGAATATCCTTGGGAGATATTTGTCAAATATAGGTCATGAACATTGGGTTAAAGCTAAAAATGTGATGAAATATCTACAATGAACAAAAGACTTCATGCTCGTGTATAACAGAGTAGAGGTCCTAAAGGTGATTGAATATTCAGATGCTGAGTTTGCTAGTTGTTCAGATGACATAAAATAACTTATGGATATATTTTTATGATGGCTGGATGTGTTATTTCTTGGAATAGCACAAAACAAACCTTGATTATGAACTTTACAATGTATGCTGAGTTTGTAGCATGTTATGATGTGTCAATTCAAGCTGTTTGGCTCAGAAATTTAATTTCAAAATTGTGAGTTGTGTACTCTATTGTTAGACCTATGGTAATCTACTATGACAACACTGCAGTTGTATTTTATTCCAAAAATGCAAGATCAACAATGCGTCCAAATACATGAAGATAAAATATTATACTATTAAAGATTTGATAAAAAATGGAGACATTATAATCGCGAATATAAGAATTGAGTCCATGTTGCCTGATCCTTTAACAAAAGGCTTACGACCCATTTTGTTTAAAAAACATGTAAAGATTATGGGTGTTTTAAATTCTTTCGATTTCTTTTGTTGGCGGGGGCTATATAATTTGTATTTTTGAATATTATAATTATATGTGTTGGGATATAATATGCGGAAATGATAGGATCTTGCAATTTACATCAACGAGAAATCGCCCGAGAAATAAACGAGAAAAATAAGTACACCAGAAATTTACGTGATTTGGTCAGAGTATCGGTACCTACGTCCACGGGGAGAGTGTCGCAACCAAATTTTCGGGGTGAACCACCTAGGGTTTGGCTGATGAATTGTTAAGCCTAGACTTAACTCGGGCTCTCCTAAGCCCATACCAATTCGCGACTTATGTTCAAATTCTTAACATGCAGATAGATTTTATCCATGAGTTGCCACTAATCTATTTTTTGGTGGGTCGATTAGAAACCCAAGTAAAGTAACGGGAGATTTACTTTACTCCTACGAACCAGAGACTATGGGTACAGGGACTTGATTACACTAGATTTCTCTAATGCCCTTTCGGTACCATTCTTTTATTTCCAAAAACGTTTTTGCAGGCAACTTAAATTGATTTTAAATCTATTTCCTTAACATGTGAGGTAATCATGCGGGTGCGCAATCCACCAATTTAACACCTAGATAAATAATGAATAAATTGCAAAACTTACCTCAAAGCAACGAAAGCATCTGTAATGTTAAATTAAAATCCACATCAACAACCCTATATATGGTTTCTAATTAACATGCAATTTTTGTTTTGTTTTCAGTTAATGAAAATCATGCAATATGCAATGCTACTAATCTAACATGGAATGATATGGCATGGCAATATGACCTAAACTATATGAATGAGTAAAATAATTTTTTTTTTGTGATTTCTTAATGAACATGCAATAATTAAATATGCAATATAAATTAACCAAAATGACCTAATCTTAATGATGGGCAAAATCTAATTAAATGAACCTAGCAACAATCACTAAATGACGTGCATTTTCATGAACCTAATTCTATATGACGTGCACATGATTTTTTATTTTTTTTAATAAGATCGTGCAATCTATCTAGGATAAATTATTTAAACCTATAATTAATAAACATGCAATCCTAATATGCAATGACGTACAAAGAATGCCCTAATTCTACATGATAGATGCATGATGATTTTTTTTTGTGTTTTTTTATTTTATAAATTTCGAAATTAAAATTGCCAAATAATTAAACATGCAATTCAAATCTAAAAAGAACTAACATCCTAAATGACTGCATTTTTTTGGATTTTTATTTTTTAGAAAATTCCAAATAGATAAATTTCTTATCCTAGATATGCAATTTAATTCAAAGATATCATCTAACTTTAAAAAAAATGACTAACTAACCTATCATGCAATCAATCCTAATCTACATGGGATACAAATGCAATTTTTTTTTTTTTTTTTTTGTATTTTTGGGATGAAGCAATTAAAGTAAGATAAGCACCAAATCACTCGAGATAATATATCATCCAATCAATGTGAATAAGGAGATAATATCCAACCAACTTGAAATTTCGCGAATAAAATCAATGAGTTGATCTTAAGCCTTAAAGATCAAAACATCAATTTTAAAGATTCCCGCGGAATCAATAATTCCATCTAAAGCCTTATAGATGGAATCAAAGATTATATGCAGTTGCGAATTAGGAAAGAAATCCCAATTTAGATTCAAATATGATTAATGGATATCGGATAGACAAATTAGGTGATAAAATATTCAATGGAATCGAGGAAGAAGGATTACCTAATTGTGACAATAACTTTCCAAATTCGAGCGTCGGGCAATGGATCACGACCGGTGACCTATGGTGGCGGCACGGTGGGGCAAGTGATTGGCGGCAACGAGGACACCCAAGGTGGATCACAATGGACCGCTTGGTTAGGGTCGAAGACATCGAGGTGACTCCGCAGCGAGGAAGCTTTGACGATTTTTTCTTTTGTATTTTCACTTTTGGACAATACCTGAAGAAGACCAATTCACCACTTAGACTTATTTCATCAAAATTTGAGCAACTCTTTTGACTATGGACTCCAGGCTTGCAAGTAGTAGCCACAGTATATGACGTGGTATCCACGATGGTCAGGAGATGTTGGCTTCTTTGGACTTCAACGAAACCCGCAAAGAATGAGTACTAATGAAGCGCAAAAGCCTTTCTTTGATCTCTTTTTATATATATGCACCAAGATCTATGGTGGAGGATGATGACTCAGTGGAGATTCCCTGCTCACTTCCCTGGATTGTCTTCTTATAGTCCCCCTGCTACGTGTACCCTCCTCAAGGTCCAGACGGTGGAGAAATTTTGACTGGCTTCGCTCGCCGAATTCAATCGTAATCTTCTTCTGTGGAGAGAGAGAGACCGCAGGGGCTATTGTTTGTGGACGTGAAGACGCCAATCGCGGAGAGCGATGCAAAGATTTATGGCTTCGGGATGCAGGTATCGCTCGATCAGCTAGTGTTGTCGTAAAGGGGACGACTGACTTACGGCTACAGGAGGGCGATGCACGGCATCTGTTCAGGCAGCAAGCAGCGTGGTGATGGTGAGGGCGAGGCGAGAGATCTCGACCAAGGGTTGGCCGAGGGAGCTCCCTCTCTCGCGTCTCTTGAGTGTTTGTTGCCGACCCTTTATTTCTACGTGGCCGTTTATGAAATTGTGTGGCCCCCAAAAATTCGTGATTGTTGATCACTGCCAGATGAGGGGTGCACGCTGCTACTTTATCATTGGAGAGGATCGCAACAAAGCTGGCCGTTGTCAATGCAACGGACGATTGGCAGCAGGGTCGACGCCGAGGCACGGCCACGAACAAATTCATGGCCATGAAGGGGTTTCAATCGTCACTTGTTCAGCTCTCGCGAACGTGCCTTCTCTCAATCGTCCCCTCTCACGTGCGTCTCTCTATGCTCTCTCAGAATTGTGGCCGTGTGTTTCTATTATCTAGCCTCTCCCCTTGAAAACCCTATGAATTTTTCTTTATATAAGCCATGAATTAGGGTTTTAATTTTTTCTAAATTCATATCCGTGAAGATTTCTTTTCTGCATGTAATATTACTTTTTAATTTTCCACATCTCCTGAATATTCTCTACTAATTTTATCGCCTAAAGATAAGATTGTAACCCGATTTTCTTAAATTCCAAAAATCCACCGTAATATTATTTCAAATCTCAATTTAGGTAATTTTTGTCATTAAAAGAAAACGGGTTTGGACCAATTTGCTTGCTTCATGGGCTTAGTCCGACCTGCCAAATTAAAGCTCAGAACCACTAATTTGAACTCATCCGCCACCAGTCTAACAAATAAATGCAAAAAATGCAAATTAAAAATAAATACACCTAAATCTATATGCTATGCAATTAATTTTTTTTTGGGATAAATTAACCCCTAATTTTCTATGCAATAAATAAATAACTGGGCTGCCAAAATTTAGGTGTCAACAGAGAGCCAGCAGCAAATAATCCACTAAAATCGAAGAATCAGAGTTTACAATCACTCATACACTCAAATATTTTCCATACCTAAATTTAACCACAAACCCAAAGTGTTTATAAAATAAACAACTCACTTAGAGATAAACTCACGACACAAAATTACCACGCAACGAAACGCTCTACGTACAGCTTCGCGAAGCTGCAAGGACTTCGGCTTCAAAAAAACTCGCAACTCATGGCTTTCTTCTAGGCTTCGGCGGCTTCTGTTTTACGTAGGTTTTCAGCTGCGGCTTTTACCTCTCTGAGATGTCAATTTCTATATATATACGCGCGTGCCCAAGGTCAAACTTTTGACCTTGGGCCACCACTTCCTGTTTCGTCCAAAGGCTTATTTCCATCGGCGGAAAGAAAGGAATTCTAGGCGTAAATGAATCTCGGGCCCCACCTGCATAACAAATTTCGGCCAACTTCCGCACGTACAAAAAAAGAATTCGTATCTTCCTTTTGTTTTTGTTTTGCACGTCCGAAATAGAGAATCCAGGAGGGAAATTGTTTCTTCCTTCTTCATCCGATTTATAATCCGCTTGGAAAAAAATTTATCGACAAATTCGGTTTATTCGAATTCAAACTCAAGATATAAATTTAACAATATGCAAACTGGTAATACTTTCATGAAATCTATTAAAGCATTTATTTTCAATTATCATTATTGTTGATTCTATTGTTATCTTTTCTCCTATTGACTGAGAAATGAAATTATAAAATAGTATCTTTAAACAAATTTTAGTTTAAAGACAACTGTATGTAATTAATTATGAGATCTCATGTTGGATTGTGACATAGTCATGGAATTTCATGTTGTTTAGAAATTGCGCCGATACAATTTCATGTCATTGAGAAATTGCATTGATGACTAATAAGAAATAATATATATTTTGATCACATGTTGACACTATTTCTTACTACACTACTAGGCCGACGATCCATGAAAATATAATGCTTATTATATGTGATTATGAAAGCTCATGTGTTGCGGTATTTCGTTAACACATTGATCCCCATAATCCTATAACGAGGTTATATAAGATTGGATTGATTTTGAGATGCCAATATTGGAATATTATTTTTTAAAATTGTGGCCACATAAAACAAAATTTTCAATTATTAACCCGATAGTGTTGTTTTCAAATAAAATATTTTTCAAAATAAAAATAAGTTAATTAATGTAGCCCAAGTGGAAGAATGTTGGAAATTTCCAATAATATAGGCTTACATTAATTAATTGATTTTCTATTTTAAATAATTGGGTTAATAGATATTCTAATATTTGTTAAACCTTAAGTAATCATATTGAATTGGATTTTGGCATCTATTAATTATAGGCCTAGTTGAGCAACAAAATGTAGGTAATTGTGTTTAACTGAAGCCCATAATGGGAGGGGCCTAGTTGACACTCTATTGATTAAGGTTTGTTAGGCCTCCTCTCTATCTTATAAAAGTGAAGGCTATACCTATTAGTTGTTTAACAAAGTGTAGGTAATTATGTTTAACTGAAGCCCGTAATGGGAGGGGCCTAGTTGACACTATATTAATTAAGGTTTGCTAGGTCTCCTCTCTAGCTTATAAAAGCGTAGGTTATACCTATCAGTTGTTTAATCCCATTAAAAGCTGCTATAGTGAAATTGGTTATAGAGAGGAAGATCTGACATTCCAATAGATCTCTGATTATCATGTTGATCTATTTTTCTTCAAGTGAAGTAATGGCTCAAATAGGTATTTTGATTTCGTTGTGTTTATTGATTTATGTGTTTTAGTCATATATGGATCTAATTATTCTTGATTAATTAGTTGTTTATGTTGATAATATTTCTTCGTATTTGACAACATCAGTTTACAACACTCTTAGAAATAGCAATAATTGAATAGAAAGCAACATTTGATAAGGGATTTTCGGCCATAGTGGTGCTCAGCACTTGACATACTCTTATTTATTATGGCTAGGCCTTTGATGTCTATATTGTCTTCAAAACATGCTTCCAAATCCTAAGTACGAATATTGAAATGAATATAAAGAAGGTCATCACTTTTCTGTTTTGTCTTCCCATACATTGGTGTGGGATTTGTCCCAAGTTGCCTTTTCAATGGTCACATAGTGATATTTGCGTGCTCAAATTCCAACTTTCATATGGCATTTTTCCAAATAGTTTTTTTTTTCTGCAAAGAAACTCGAATAGAAGCCATTCTGTTGATTGCATCGAATGGGTTGATGATAATATGTAAACTAAAACACCTTAAGCATTAACTTGAACTTGTTAAAATTGTGTGGTGTTCTCAATTTGTGTAAGGAAATTCCACGTTTTAAACTTTGGCATCGATTTCAAAGACTAAAAAGAATAACATGATGGGAACTTACAATGTGACTAGAAAAAGCTCTAGCAAATTTTCTTTTTTGGCCCACAAAAACTCTAGCATGAGAGGCTAGCATTCTTGTCTAGGATTTGGCTTTCTCTCGCTTAATTTATGATGTTAGATTCTCCAAACAAAATGTTAATATTCTTGTAATAATTCTCTCAAAATGAAATACCCGCCAAGAAGGGTTTTTGAGGCTCCAAGGTTAAGGGGAATTAGTCAGTAGAAGAATACTGCAAGTGCTAGAACTTGGCACGGGAGAACACATAATTGCCAAAATTTCCAAAAGGTACGCTTAAATACCACTTTTAAAAAATAAAAAATTGGACACTTAGGCTAGAAGAGGAAGAATGGAAGAAAAAAAAAGAATTTTTTTTATGTCAATACTTGCACTTACATCATCGATTTCCAAGTAAAATTGGTTGGATGGACTCAATAGGCAAAACGTTAAAATTTGTATGATTCAATTAGCATATTAAAATGGTTTAGAACTAAATTGATAAAAAAAAAAAATAGGTTTTGGACTTTTTGGACAATTTTCTTTCTTTACTTTTGTTTAGCCAATTTTCACATAATGTTACTTAATCAATGAGTAAACTTCATAGCCATTTGAGAAACGCAATCTAAATCCTAGATCTTTTTGAAAGGTTGCAATATAGTCATTTTGAACATCATCACCGAAACCTCTTCATAAGTCATCGCTTAAAGTGCTTGGCAATTTGTTGGCCACCATAAGTTTCCATATTTTTTAACATCGCTAGTGGTACATTCATCTCTATGGCACAACACATTACTCAAAAAGAGAAATTGACTTGCAAAAGTCCTAATTGGAGAGAACACTCACCAATCCTAGTTATTGGTGGGTTGGAAGTTAGGCATGGATGCAATGTTGGTGACTTTAGAGTTATCAATTACACTCACTTTCAAGGTGCAATCCAACAGGTATAGCCTGCAATTGGCCCAATATGCAATTCTTGTCTACTTGAAAAAACTCAAGTGCTTCTAAAGGTTTTGCTAGATGGAAGTGTAGGATTTAGTTGATTGGTTAATATACATTGTGGCCCCTTCAGTTGAGCGTGAAGAAGACTTCATATTGACTAAGCTTTGTCTTTAGATGGTTAATTGGTTTTCTTTAAACACATATATAGAAGAGAGAGAGAGAGAGAGAGAAGTAATTGTTAGGGGTGATTGGTTCCCGGTTCGGTCCGGTTCCAAGGTGGAACCGGGAACCGGACCGGGAGAAACGGTTCCCAATTTTGGGAACCGTGGACTGGACCGTTTGGTCCTAGGACCGGGAACCGGACTGGACCATCGGTTTCAGTCCGGTCCGGTCCGGTCCAATGGAATCGACACTTTCTTTTTTCACTAAAGAACGACCATGCTCAGACCGATCAATCCAATTCGGTTCCCGAGCGATCTAATAAAATTACTCACACATGTTTCCACGTGCAAAATATTCAAACTTCACTTGCGTGAATATCAATCATAGTTTATGTGTTTCACGCTTAATTTTAAGCATAAAAACCATGAACAATTTGAGTAAAATCTATGCTTAGCTTAGGTTTTTTAGACAATCTCTCTTCTATGCTTTGAATGTTTAGTCGATGTCGGACTCTTTGAGGCTTGAAGTTCCTTGTCGTTTGCAAGTGAGGGGAGCAAGAGAGAGAGTGTGAGCATGAGGAACTCTTAGAGCCTTGTCCCACATCGAGTAGAAGATAAAACTAACAAATAAGTTTTCTAAGAGCTTTGGTGGTCTCTTGGCCACATAAGAAGTTGTTATCTCAATTGCAAATCCGATTGCAATAAGTTTCATATATAATATTCATATATTATATGTGTTTATATATTATATGTATATAAATTATATATAAAAAAATTTGGTCCGGTCCGGTCGGTCCGGTTGGTCCGATTCCCACCTTGGAACCGGGAATCGGACTGCCGACCGTGGGAACTGCCCAAAACCGGCAGGTCTGGTCCAGTCCGGTCTGGTCCCGGTTCGAGCGGTTTCCGTTGCACACCCCTAGTAATTGTTACCTCCATTAGCTCTCTTGTTTTAATAAATTAGGAATACGGGCACAAAGGTTCAATCACCACTAGCTCTCTTAAGAACACAACACATTAAAAAATGGATTAATACAAGGTTCGTTGTACTGAAGGAAATATCTTATAGGAGATGGTTGGATGAATTTTGGTTCCTCTATGTGTCTATTATGTTCTTTCTTTTGACGGAAGAATATTTTTGATTTTTTCCTAACATAATTTTTAGGGTTAATATCTTAAAAAATCCCAAACTAGTACATCTATGACAAATTTACCCTAAACTAATTTTTTTTTACCATGAAAAACCCCAAACTGGTACACCTATGACAAATTTACTCCAATTGACAATAAAAAACCCTAAATTGAAATATTTACGACAAATTTACCCCAAACTAATTTATTAGGCCGCAAAAAACCCCAAATTGGTAAATTTGTAACAAATATACCTTCCATTAAATTAGATTAATACCACAAAAAATCACAAAATTTGTAAATTGTGACAAACAAAGCGTAAAATCCCAAATTGGTATAGCAGTTAACTGTCGCGTGTCATTTAACTTAATAATTTGATAGAAAAATATAACGAAAACTAACAGAGAGTAAATTTGTCACAAGTGTACTGGTTTGGAGTAAACTTATCAAAGGTATACCAGTTTAGGGTTTTTTGTGGTAAAAAAAAATAGTTTGGGGTAAATTTATTACATGTGTACCAATTTGGGATTTTGCAGAGTATTAACCTAATATTTATTACAATTTCAATTTTTTTTATATTTCAAAAATTCTAACAACATTGGTGCGATAGTGCTGATGGTGCGATGATGATTGCTGAAAATTGACACAGGTCACTTTGTTAATGCATTCAAAATACGAGTTATTTAAAAGGATTCTTTTTAGTAATTTCTTATTTGCTATTTTTTTTTCAAGTCTATTTTATTTAAAATTGGTTAGTTTTATTTGGTATGTCATTTTCTATATCTAAGGAGTAAAACTATTAAGAATTGGAGTTTTGATTGGATTGGGCATATGTTGGGCATATGCTGTTAAAACAAGTTAATTTGGGTTGGACCCTATCGCGACCCATTCAAACTAACCCATGCACCGAATTGACAAGTCTACTCTCAACTAAATAATAGAGATGTAAAAAATAAAATAAAATTGAGCTTGGTGTACAACCCCACGTTTGCATGCTAGGGAATGTGAGACTTGTTCCTAAAACTACTTTAATTAATTAGTTATTGGTACATTGGAAGTCATGCATAAATTGCATTATTGGTGACTTGACCTGGCAATTATACCTATTTATATTGGGGATTGCATTATTTTTACTTTGCAATTTTAATGTGGTTTATTTCAGTATTATTATTATTATTATTTTGTCTATCCTACTTTAACTCTCAACACACTTTTAGACTTTTGCCCTATTTTGTCAAAATTCACACATGAAACTAAATGTATCCACCTCAATCCTCCCGAGAAAGTGGGGAATTAAATGCCCCACCTTCCTCTTCCCATGTGGAAAGGGTAGCCATTGGGGCAACCCTCTTTATAACTAAATACACTCTGTTTATACAAAAAAACGCGAATTCACCCTTGATGGATTCTGTTAAATATATATCGAGTTCAAGCCCAATAAATGAAACCTTACCGGAGGTTATTTGTTATTCCTGGATATGAGAATATTCTGAATTGGATATTTTATGGACGTCCGAAATCGAGCAATACGTAAATTCTTTTAGGTTGTGAAATAAAGTTAAAGGGAGGGGCATACAATTTTGCATTTCCCTGTTGGTGCAGTCGCCCAAAGAAGTCGAAAGTGGAATGTCCAATTGAACTTGGGCTGACCGAATATTGATGCAAGTGATTTCTTGATTCAGGATGAAGTCGCGCAGAAGGAAAGAAAGTCCAAGTTAGACTTTTGGTTTGACCGAATCCCACTTTGATTTGGTTTTCTTTACCTAGTACTCGAGTTGGTTACTTTAACGATTTGTTGCACTTTATCAGTGAGTGCGCATTCGGGTATAAAATATATATTTTGTGGGTTGCTCCGTAGTTGGGCACGGAGAAATACTGAAGCGCCATCTTCTGGGTATTTTTCGTGAGTTACATCGAAAAAAGATATAAGTGTTCAAGCCAATTAAATCTTATGAATTCAAGATTTGTGTGTAATTTCATCGTGAGATTAAAAGATTATTCAGCGGCGAATTGTGGGGCAAAACACTATGTGTGTTATTGGATATAATTGGGGTATAGAAAACACCATGAGCATTTGAGTGACTCGAGTGTGGTTATAATATGTATGTATCGCTTGATCTATAGTGGAATTTGTTTATGCTCTTCCTATGAAAGTAAGTCTCTATCGCATAATTCTGGTGTTCGATTTATTTTCTTATTCTATCTATTTTATTGTTCGATCGCTTGCTTTTCTTAACAATTAGTATTAGAGCAAGGTTTGGCTGAGTTGAAGTAAATTGATGGCGACAAAAGAAGGAAAAATGAGAGTCGACAAATTTGGTGGGAATGATTTTGGTTTCTAAAAGATGCAAATTGAGGATTATCACTATCAAATGAAACTGCACTTGCTTCTGTCTGGAGAGAAGCTAGAGATGATGAAGCAAGTTGACTAAGAATTGCTGGATACACAGGATATAGGTGTTAGTCGGCTAACGTTAGCTCGTAATGTCACATTTAACATCATGAAGGAGAAGATCATTGCAAATTTGATGAAATCTCTATCGCATATGTACGAGAAGCCATTTGCGACGAGCAAGGTCTATTTGATGTAACGTCTGTTCAACTTAAAGATGATCAAAAGTGTGTCAGTTGTAGATCATATCAATGGATTTAATATGATTAATAAATATATTAAGTTCATTGAGACTAATTTTGAAAATGAGGTACATGTTCTAATTTTGTTATCCATATTGCATGATAGTTGGAATACTACCGTTAGTAATTTCTCTAAATCAATGAGCTTGACGTCTGATAGGGTTCGAGATTTAATTCTGAGTGAAGATACTCATAGAAGAGGATCTGGTGAACCTCTATCTACTGCTTTAGTAGGTGAAAGCAGGGGAAGAACTAATACATGTATTAGCAAGAGTAGCATAAACATGAAGAGACACAGTTAATCTAGGACTGCTGATGCTGTCTGTTGGAACCATGGCAAGATGGACATCTTAGAAGAAATTGCCTTAAGTTGAAGAACGAGAAGGCTAAGGGAATTATAGTTAATTTTGCAGATGATGTTATAGCTGTAGCTATCAGTAATTTGGATAGTGCTGATTTTGTCTTGTCTATCACTGATTAATAATTGTTTGACGAATGGATTGTGGATTCTAGTTGTTCGTTTCATGCAACGCCAAATAAAAACCGGTTTGCTACTTATCCATGCACGAATGGTAGTAAAGTGTAGCTGGGGAACAACGTTGAATGCAATGTTGCAAGTATTGGCAATATTAGAATTAGAATATGTGATGGTATTGTGAGAACATTGACTAGAGTGAGGCATGTTTCAGAGTTGAAGCAAAACTTGATTTTCTCGAGTGCCATGGATTTAGTTGAGTGTCGGTATTTTTTAAAATGTGGAGTTCTGAAAGTTATTCGAGGTGCTTTAGTGATAATGAGGGCAACTAAGCATGGTAACCTGTATAAACTTCAAAGTGAGATGGTGACATCCACGTAAGCAATTTTTGGCTAAAATTGGTTGGATTGAGTCAATTGGCAAAAGGGTGAAATGGTTTATGACTCGGTTGGTAATATTAAAAATTTTGGGATCGAATTAGTAAAAATAAAATAGGTATAAGACTTTTTGGACAATTTTTTTTCTTTCTTTTGTTTAGCCAATTCACTTAATGTTACTTAACCAATGAGTAAACGTCCTAGCCATTCTGAAAATGCTGTCTAAATCCTAAATCTTTTTGAAAAGTTGCAATGTAGTCTTTTTGAACATCAATTTTTTCCCCTAATTTTCCTTTCCAACAAACTTTAATCACCCACTACTAGAAGCTCTTTATAAGTCATCGCTTAAAGTGATTGGCAATTTGTTGGCCACCGTAAGTTTCCATATTTTTTTAACATTGCTTGTGGTGCATTCATCTTTATGGCATGACATATTGGTCAAAAAGATAAATTGACTTGCAAAAGTCCTAATTGGAGAGAACATTCACCAATCCTAGTTATTGGTGGATTGGAAGTTAGGCATAAATGCATTGTTACTGACTTTTGACTTATCAATTACACACACTTTCCAACGGGTACAGCAAGCTATTGACCCAAATTGCAATTCTGACTTGCTTGGAAAAATTTGAGTGCTTCTAGAGGCTTTTCCACTTGGAAGTGTAGGATTTGGTTGATTGGTTAATATGCATGGTGACCCCTTCAAAAAGGTTGAGTGAGTAGAAGACTTTAGATTGACTAAGCTTTATCTTAAAAATGTCGAGCGTGTAGAAGACTTCAAATTGACTAAGCTTTATCTTTAGATTGTTAATTAGTTTTCTTTAAACACATCTATAGAAAGATCAATAATTGAGGGCCATCTCACGTTCAAAGTCTGCGAACTTTGAAATTGCGTCCATGGTCCACGCATTTGAAATCCTATGAATTTAGACCTTGCTCTAGATATGTAGATGATGCAACGCACGATTAGAGAGAGAGAGAGAGTAATTGTTACCTCGATCAGCTCTCTTCCATTGATAAATTAGGAACAAGGGTGCAAAGGTCCAATCACCACAATTAGCTCTCTTAAAAACACAAAACACTAAAAAATGGATTATTACTAGGTTCGTTGTAGCGAAGGAAATATTTTACAGGAGATGCTTGGATGAATTTTGGTTCTTCTATATATCTATTACGTTCTTTCTTTTGGAGGAAGAAACATTTTTTTTATCTTTTCCACACATAATTTTTATTTCAGATTTAATTTTTTTTTTTTAATTTCCAAAACTTCTAACAACATTAATGCGACAGTGCTGACGGTGCGATGATTGCTAAAAATTGACATTGGTCACTTTGTTAATGCTTTCAAAATACGAGTTATTTAGGAGGATTATTTTTAGTAATTTCTTATCTGCGAGCTCTTTTCAAGTTTTTTTTATTTAAAATTGGTTAGTTTATTTTAGTATGTTATTTTCTATATTTAAGAAGAAAAGCTGTTAAAAATTGGGGTCTCGATTGGATTGGGTATTTGTTTGGGTACATGTTGCTAAAATTTAGGTCAATATAATTTAATTTGGATCAGACTCTATTGCGATCCATTCAAATTTGCTCAATGCACCAATTTGAAAGTCTACTCCAAACTAAATAATAGAGATGTAAAAAATTAAAAATTGGAGCTTGGCGTACAACCTGATGTTTGCATGCTGAGGCAATATGAGACCTGTTCCTAACCACTTTGATTAATTAGTTATTGGTATATTGGAACTTACAAATAAACTGCATTGTTGGTGACTTGACCTAGCAATTTTACCCATTTATAAATTAGGCTTTTTTTCCTTTTAACTTTGCAACTTTAATGTGGTCAAATATTGCATTATTTAGCATTCCAGTATTATTTGGGTGACATTATTTCCACCCTCTTTATAACTAAATACACTCTGTTTATACAAGACAGGCGAACTCACCCTTGATGGATTCCACATTTATGCATTTTCCCCCAATTGATTTCTTTTCCATTGTAAGTTCCATTCAAATTTAAACCCATTGTTGTTTAGAAGATTAAAATCAGCATTTTCTTTGTCAATCAAACATGAATCAAATTAAGCTTTCATGAAAAATATTTCTATTACTTTAGGCATAGTTTCTATTTCAATTTTTTCGAATAAGTGTCAAAACAACTTTGCCCTGTTTGTAATTGTCAAACAAGAGGCCTACGGGGAGGAGCATCAGGAGCCAAATGGCAAATCATGATTGATAGGCCTAAGTGAATGACAACAACAATGTAATTGTGCAACATAATTTGGAGGAAATACACTTTTAGTCAACAAAGTAAAATAAGTGATAAGTAAACTCCCGGAATATTCACATCTCAAATAAGACATGGAAACTGCGCATCTAGTTTTTCATTGCAATTTGTCTTTAATTAGGACTTGTCAAACAATCTTTATATTAAATATTGGCAGATCCACATACTCCATGTAAAGCTAGTCTTGTAATGCATTATAATCGTATAAAAGGCCAAGAGAATATCCGTATATAAATGTAAAGCAAAAATCCTAGCTACAAATAGAAATGGACTTATCATAGCTACAAATACTAATGGACTTGAGCTGGCTCTGATCTATATGTTTTAGATAGATCAATTTTTGTAATTATTTTAAAGCCTAAAAGACTGCTTTCTATAATTCCAAAAGGAATGGTCCATACCATCGACCTCTATGCAGTTGTTCTTGATGAATTTGTGTCCTGCTTTTTTTGAGAAATTTCAATTAGATTCAAGTATAATCTATTTGATGTTAAAGTATTTTAGCTGGAATAGATGAATAGTGTGTCTAGGAAAATCGCTCTCTAATATAATGCGTGGCTATATTTTTTTTTTTTGGTCAATAATAGTGATTCATACTTTCATTGATAGCACCGAGCTTTACAAGGTAAGTGAGAGTCATAGCATAAAATAGACATCAGGGGGGCAGGTGGTTCTCGCTGCCAATTAGAAGAAAGAGTTTTGCGGCGTAGTGCCTTTGCAACCCAATCGGCGGCGTGGTTTACCTCTCTCGGACAAAAGGAGATTGTTGCTAGTGGCAAACGGGCTAAGATACTTTTGCATTCCTGTACCTGAGTTCTAACGGCCCAATGAGCTTCTTCTCGGCCCAGGATGGCATTTACGAGCATTTGACTATCAGTTTCAAGTAGAAGACTTCGGTTCAGTTCGTGCAGAGTTTCTCTCTCTTCCAGCATCTTCAACCCATAAAACAGAGCTAGGGTTTCCGCCTGCAAGGGGGAGGAAGCGTGGACCTCTTTGGCGAACCCGTCGATCAAGATCCCGTTGGAATCGCGAAGAATTCCCGCAACCGCGCTGGGCGAATCGATTTCCATCCACGAGCTGTCAACATTCAACTTCAGTGCTGGCGTTTGCGGTGCCGTCTAGGTTGCAGGTAGGGTTTTTGTTTCCTTCAGCCCAGAACGCTTCCTTGGTGACCATCTCTGATAGGCTTTCCTTTGTGCTTGAGCTGTATCGATCAGTGCCTCAGGTTGGCCTTTGGTCTTCCGGAATACGAAGTTGTTCCTATTTTTCCAAATTTGCCAGAGGACTTCAACCACCAATTCGCGATCTGGTTTATGCGAGTCAGCTATAAGGTATTCCGCCACCCACTTATCCATTCTGGTGGCCGACTGTGTGATTTGGTTTAGATGTAGGCGAGGGTCTGACCATACCTTATGGACTTGTTTGCAGTGAAGGAATATGTGCTCAACTGTTTCGGGGTATTTGGAGCAAAGTGGGCACACCGGATCAGGTAATATCTTCCTCTGGTAGAGTTTTTCTTTGGTTGGTAAGGCGTCCTGACAGAGACTCCAAACAAATATTCGCAATTTAGGGGGGATTGCCAGGTGCCAGAGGTTTGTCCACAATCTGCGAGGAGGCTGGTAGGAGGAAGAGGCTTTGTTCCGGTCCTGTGGTAAGGAAACATCATGAATCTTATTATAACCACTTTTAACTGTGTATTTCCCGCTATGATTGCCCATCCAGATCAATTTATCTGCCTGTTGCTGCTGTGCTAGAGGAATAGTGAGAATTTGATTGACTATTCTCTATTCAAATAGTTGATTCAACATTGGCTCGTTCCATTCTTTCCTTTATGGATTAATTAGCTCGGCCACTACGTGAGGGTCATCTCTATTTTCAGGTCCACCAAGGATTCCTTGTGAGAGCCAATGATCTTGACGGATATGAATAGACTTTCCATCACCCACGATCCATTTTAAATCTGGTTGAATGGCATTTCGTCCCATAAGAACACTTTGCCATCCCCAAGAAGGCCGGGGACCTCTGTTTGCTTTCCATAGGTCTCCTTGAGGGAAATATAGGCCTTTCAGCAGTTGGCTCCATAGGGCTGAGGGGGATTGGGATAGTCTCCAGGCTTGTTTTCCCAACATGGCTACATTGAAAGACATCAAATCTTTGAAACCTAATCCTCCTCGATCTTTTCTACATTTCAGAGTCTCCCATTTTTTCCAGTGCATACTATTCTTTGCTTCATTTTGCCTCCACCAGAATGCTGCTATTCGTTTCTCAATTGCCCTGCAAATTGATACAGGTATCTTGAAGATGGACATGGCGTATTGCGGCAATGCTTGTACAACGGTCTTGACTAAGATTTCTTTTCCGGCTTTCGACAGGTATTTCTCCTTCCACCCTTCCAGTTTCATATTGACTCTAGATAAAATCCAAGCGAACATGTCTTTTTTAGTTTCTCCCTAATCTGAAGGAAGCCCTAGGTATTTCCCAGTCCTTTCAAGAGTTTGAACTCGCATTTCGTTGGTCATATTCCTTTTTAGATCCTGTGGACAGCCGTGACTGAAGTACATGCCTGACTTGTTTAAATTAATCGCTTGACCCGTAGCATAACAATATTGATTGAGTATAGCAGCCAAACTCTGACATTCTCGAATTGATCCATCCATAAAGAAAATAGCGTCATCAGCAAACAGTAGATGGGTTAAGGTGGGGCAATACCTGTTTAACTTTATCCCTTTAATGCTGCCATCTGCCAAGGCATTGTGTATCATCCACGACAGGACGTTGGCCATCACAATAAACAAGTAGGGAGAAAGAGGGTCGCCTTGTCGTATTCCCCTTGTAGGACGAAAAAATTCTGTTTGCTCGCCATTAACTTTCACATTTAGAGAAACTGAGGATACACATTGCATAATCAAATGAACCCATTGATCTGAAAAGCCCATCTTTAACATACTCAGTCGAAGAAAATCCCACTCCACTCTATCGTATGCTTTTTGCATGTCCAGTTTCAAAATGGCCTGGAATTTCCTCTTCCATTTTCTGATCCTCATTTGATGCAGCATTTCTTGAACAATTATGATATTGTCCTGTATTTGGCGTCCATGAACAAAAGCACTTTGTTCTTGTGATATAATCTGTGGTAGCCACTGTTTTAATCGATTTGCCAGGACCTTTGAAATGATTTTATAGTTAAAATTGCACAGGCTGATTGGCCGGAATTGGCTAATATGCTCTGGATTTTTTATTTTTGGTATGAGGACAACGAAAGTTTGGTTAAGAACTGGATCAAACTGACCTGACTAAAAGAATTGTTGTACCATGTTCACGATGTCGCTTTTGATTTCATCCCAGAAATGCTGATAGAATTGCCCACTTAGACCATCTGGTCCTGGGGCCTTTAGAGAGCCAAGCTGGAAGACCGCCTCTTTAACCTCCTCCTCATTTATATCAGCCATCAATATCTAATTAATCTCTGTTGTTACTACTTTTGGGCAGTGATTCAAGTTGGGCTGGAGGTTCCTTGGTCCCACCGAACCATAGAGAGTTTGGAAATAGTCCGTGACGTGCTGCTTGAGAGTCTGAGGATCCCTGGTCCAGTGCTGTTCATCAATCTTCAACATTGTAATCTTGTTCCTTTGTCTTCTCTGGATTGTAGTTGCATGGAAATACTTCGTATTTTTATCGCCCCATTTGAGCCATGTGATACGAGATCGTAGTCCCCAATACATCTCCTCTTGCCTCCATAGATGATCAATTTTTGCCTTAATCGACTGGATTTCTACTTTACTGGAATCAGCATAGTTGCCATTTGTTAGCTCCGTTAGACGCTGTTTGAGCCTTTTGATTTGAATAGAAGCATTAGAGAACTTCTTTTTGCTCCAATCTAGCATAGCCACTGTTACTTGTTGGATCTTTTGTGGCAAACTTCTGTTGTCTAGATGATATTCAGCCCAAGCATTCTTGACTACATCTCTGCATTCCTCCTCTTCTAGCCAGTAAGTTTCGAATCTGAACTCCTTTTTCCTTTTGCCATGACCAGGGTATAAAGAGAGAAGGAGGGGGCTATGGTCTGACCCTAACGCTGGTAAAGCAAAGATTTCAGCATTTGGGAAGGTAATACGCCACTCCATTGTGCAAACTGCTCTGTCTAAACGCTTTTTGACTAAATTTTCCCCTTCTCTGTTGTTAGTCCATGTAAACTTACAGCCTTTACTGTCTATCTCCATGAGTGAACAGTCGTTTAGCATATCCCTGAAGGCTGCAACTCGATAATACTCAGTCTCCCGTTTCCCTTCCTTCTCCCAAGTATAGAGAGTATCATTGAAATCCCCCATACACAACCACGGTAAGTGATTAGTTGCATGAAAACCTCTTAATTTCTGCCACAGTTGAAGTCTATCTTGGTAACTAGTTGGAGCGTGAAGGAATGTTATCCTCATTAATTTACCACTATGGGGATCTTCACAGTCCATATCTATAAAATTGTTGGAGCTCCCCCTAACTTTTACCTTTAACTCTTCATTCCACAGGAGAGCGAGTCCGCCTGCAATTCCTGTTGGTTGTACCAGAAAAGATTGCTGATAGTTAAGTCTCTTCCTTACCTTTTCCACCATAGTTGCTTTATTTTTAGTTTCCATCAGGAAAACCACGTAGGGCCTTTCTAGAGCCACAAGGGCTCTAAGCTCTTGGAACGCCAGGGGGTTGCCCAGCCCCTGACAGTTCCAGCTCAGCATTTTCATGGTGTCGCCGGTGGCTTATTAGGGCTAGCCACCAAAGCCCAATCATTCCCTTCTTTCACCAAGTGAATGGGAGTGTCTAGTAACTCCATGTCTTCTATCAATTGCGCACTTGATTCGTCGATCTTCTTCTGCTTTTTTGCTCTGATGAGCTTTGGCCCCTTCCTAGTGGACCCCTCTGTTTCATGATGCCTTGCTGCAGTTGAGCCTGGTAGATATAAAGGCTGCTTTCCTTTGGCTGACTTGCCTGTTATGGTGTGCATAGTTTCTTCTCTGTTATTGTCTGCTGATGGATTTTCCACCCTTTTTTTGCTTCGATTCGGTTCAGCTGGAACTCCAGGGTATCCCACAACCTCTAGGTTAGATTGAAGAGGAGTTTCAGGTACATACTCCTCAGCCTCTGGGTGATTTATGACTGTGCCATAAAAGGCTTCCCAGTGAGGGCTTTTGTCTCTTGACTCAGCCTTAAGCCACGATCCGTATTTCCCTATCTTGTTTACTGCCCAGTCTGTCTGTTCATAGGGCATTTCTTCACAGTTGGTAGCATAATGACCCATTTTGCCGCAGGAGTAGCAGTAATTGGGAAGGCGTTCATACTTGAACTCAACCCACATCTTTTTGGCGCCCATCTGCACCAGTGTCCCTATTTTTAAAGGGGCTGAAAGGTCTAAGGTGACACGTACTTTCCCAGTTTTAGTGAAAGTATTGCCTTGTAAATCTAACTGGATTTCCTTTACTGTGCCTATTTTGCCAGCCACTTCTGCATATACTTCCTCCAGAATCCACCCCGGAGGCAGGCCTAGAATATGAACCCAGAAGTCGTAACTCATGAAGTCATAAAAGTGTTATGGAATATCAGGTACGCATTGCTTCAAGACCAATAAGTTACTTGAAAAAGACCAGGGACCAGAATTTAGCACTCGCTCTTTGTCTTCATTTGATTCGAACATAAAGGAGAAAAACCCAGGCTCTTTTTGGGTTATTAGAACTGCAGTGACTTTCCAGGCTTTCTTCATCGTTGTGCAGAATGCTTGGAAGTTTACAAGTGGTCGCGACAGCAGTTTCCCAAAGAGGGTATGTTGACACTGTATGATTTTATCAGTGGGGACTTCCTCCCTAACTGTAACTACATCTTTTTCTGACCATAGGTGCCCTAGACTCCTGCACAGGGCAGCGACACGAAGCTGATTTTCTTCCTCATTCTCCATTTTCGACCACTTTTACAGAGTTTGGACACAAGGCATCGTACCTGATTTGGAGGAGATCGTTGATTACGATTGAAGGGACCTCGAGGCAGGACTTGGGTGAGCGACCAATGTATGGATCAACACTCTAATTCTTCCGATTTCCAGTGAAGATCGCAGGTGGAAGATGTGTAGGGCTTTCGGTGATGTTCAACTATTAGGGTTTTGTTAGGTTTTGATGTTTGGGTTTTGCGGACTAGAGAGGCTAAGGGGGGGACGAGAATTAGGGATTCTGTATGAGCTTTGAGAATGGGATTAGGGTTTGGGAAAACTATCACCCGTAGGGGATAGAGGAGGGCTCCATGGGAGGACGGGCAGCTCTACCTGAGTAGAGAGATTCGCGGGGAGCATTGGACTGTAAAATATAGAAAGTTTGTGAGACAAAAGGAAAAAAAAAAGGACGGATTTATGCGTGGCTATATTACTAGCCCCAAGTTTTCTACTTGATATCGTCCTCGCCAAGTTTCATTATTGCCCTCATTTCCCAAATTTTATAGTAAGGTTCATCATCAATAACAGTTTATGTTTATATATTTTCATCGATGAAAAAATTATTTTCATCAATTCATTTTTGTAAGCAACACAAATGATCATTTTCAGAAAAATTTCTCGCAATAGTTAATTTTTCTTGAAATAAATGTATCCATACATATTATTGGTCTTTGTCAATTACAAGATTAGCAAGCAGAGATCTCTTAAATGACTCTATGTTTACATTAGATTGTTCATGCGCCTTTGATTAGGAATGATCGAACAAGAAATGATGTAATTGTGCATCTGTTACAACATGTTTCTAATTAAAAATATTTAATAGGACTGATTTAAATATTTGCCAACTTTCTATTTCACTTGCATTCCCTGTGTATAGGGTGAGAATGCAATCAGAGTAAAATTACAATTAATATATATTATAATTAACCTAATCCTATATATTAATCAGACATAATAGTACATCTCTAACACCCTCGATGCACGAAAGAAATGTCAAAGTCAATTTGGAGGTCAATTTATCCCTTATTAGCGGCCTTTGGTGGTGCCCACCACTTTTAAGGTGGTGCGTTGATCCGCTGTGCTTTTTCGGTCGTGCTGGCTTTGATGAGTCTTGATTTACCTGATTATAGTTATTTTTATTTCAACATGATTAATGGTACAAATGAATTTCCTCTTTTTCTATTATATCCTTGGTTTTAGCTTTTTCAATTGGTCTTTTTCTAATCAAATCTGTTTGTCGATGGTTGAATTGATTGATGGATGATCATTAGCCAAAATGAAGTGCGTGGTGGTCTCTTGTGTGACTTCCAAATGTCCTTTCCTTGTATTTTGAGAAAAGATTAGTGAATCGTTCAATTTCCATCCTACTTTTTTATCGCATTACTAAATTTTTTAAATCTGCAATTAGATTAGTGAGAGCTCAAACTGGTCTCAAATGGAATCTTCAGCAGATAACCATCGAAAAAGTGCTCACTTTCAATCTTTTTTAGGTTCAGAAAACCGACCTTGACTATATTTCTTAACCATAAAAGTCGAGTTTTGCTACAAATTTCATGTTACCAACTATCTCTGCCCGATTCCAATCGATTTGTGGCCTTTTAGATCCATTTGTGTTGTAGGCAGCTTTTATCTCCTGCCTAGTTTACCCTCCTCAATCAACCTTTTAATGGTGCAAAATCATCATTAACCGCTTCCGATGATGCACAGTCCATTGTATGAATTTGAAAAGATCTCTATCCGTTGATGCATAGTCAAATGGCAGGAAATCGGTATTTAACTCTTTGACACTAGAGTTGGCATAATTAGACCGAACACAATATGCTGTAGGTATTCTTTGTAGCTTAAAAAATGACGATAGGACTTTATCATTCCAATTGATACCATAATCTTCTTTTTATTTGTTTTGCTAAATCACATATGTTATAAGGAATTTTGTAAGCAACTTCAAAAAGAGGGTGATGAAAATAAAAATGGCTTCCCTTGTAATGGTGGCAATCTTTAGTAGAGTAGAGTCGATACTGAGCCCATAGCTAGTATTTTATGACTTTTTCTTAATTGACAAAAGTCATTTTGCAGAAAACAATTTCTAAATAAATATTTTTTGGATTTTCCAGTGCTTGGCACATGGAAAATGAGTTTTTTTAAATAGGAAAAAATGATTGTCGTTTTTTGAAAATGAGAAATCATTTTTCCTCTTCTTCCTTTCACCCAAACCAAACATGTTCTCCTCCGTGCATCCTTTTAATTATTTTCTTTTTGCTTTTTTCTTTTTCCCTTTTTCGCTTCGCCGGCTGGCCACTATTGGGCCTCGTTGACCTACACCGGTCTCAGGAGGGGGCCTCGTTGGGGCCCTGGTCTCCAATAAGATCCAGATCCCCCCTTCCTCCCCCAACCCATAAAAGAAAGAGAAAATAATATAAGAATTTGTCTTTTTGGGTCTGCCCGTTTTGAAGTCATGGTAAATTTCAGAACTAATCCGATTTTAGGTCGATTTTCGTGAGCCATCCCAAATTTCGGAATATTTATAAAAATTAAGGTGCATTTGTGGAAAACTTACTGATAAGGAAAATACTTTCCCAAAAAGCGTTTTGCATGAATATGATTTGTTTTCCTTTGTTAGTGATATATAATTGAAATTTTTTTTTCTGATATTTGGATTCCATTAGAAAATGATTTCACACTTTATCTCAGCCAAAAAAAATCAAATATTTTAATTTTAAAAAACTTAGAATTTTAATTATTTTTGTTTTTTACTTACTTTTATTTTCTTTCCTTCTATTTCCTTTCTTTCTTTTCCTTCTTCTTCTCCTTCGCTCGTCTACTTCCTCATGGCATCCCTTCTGCTTCCTCTGGTAATTCATCCCCAATTGGCTTACGAGGGGCAACCTTGAGCCTTCGTTGGAGGCCGCGAGCTCGCCAATCTAGCGAGACTCAAGGCTTGCTACCGAAGGCCTTGAGCTCGCTTGATCTGGCACGACTCGTAGCTTGTTGCTCGAGTCTCGCTGTGAGCTCATTAGTCTTGGGCAAGCTCAAGCCTTGCCGCTCGAGGCTGCAAGCTCGCTCGATCTGGCAAGGCTCTAGGCTTGTCCGCCTTTGGCAACGAGGCTCAAGCCTCCCTAGCTCACCGCTAGAGGCTGCAAGCTCACTTGATCTGGTGAGGCTCGAGGCTTGCTGTTGGAGGCCACGAACTCACTCAACTCACTAGCCTCAAGTGAGCATGAACCTCGTCACCAGAGGCCATGAGCTCATCCGATCTGGCAACGCCAAAGCTCGCTGGCCGTCCGCGTAGTCGGCAACGGGTGGAGAAGAAGAAAAAGAAAAAGGAAGAAAATAAAATAGAAATAATTTTTTTTGAATTTTTAAGAAAATTAAAAATTAAAAATCGAATTTAAAAAAAAAAATTATTTTATAAGAACAATTGTTTGTAAACCAAGTATCCAATCTAAGTTTTGGTAGATTCGGAAAATATTTTTAGATTTTTTTAATGGGGAAATTATTTTTTAAGTTTTGATAGAAAAATTTTTCCGTTCACTCATTTTTCTAAGCGAATTAAACACCGAAAAATAAGGAATATATTTTCATTAAAAATGTATTCCACAAAACAAACACACCCTTGGATTTTGTGCAGAGATCGAAAATTAAAAGGCCAAATCTCCTCCTCCATTTTTTTTAAATGATCGTTTCGTTTCATCGCCCAACGCTTTCTTTTCGAGCTGCCATTCTGAATTTTAGGGTTTTTGCTATTCTGCGGTTCCTCGCCCCCCCTTCTATTTTTGAGCCCGATCTTGTTGTCTTGTTGAGCCCGTGGGCTCTTCTCCCCTCGCCCCCCCTTCTATTTTTTGATGCTTTTGTTGGAGTTTGGCGAGGATTGAGATTCAGTGAAGCGGTTCAGCAATGGCGAATTCGTACCCCGCTCCCGTTACTGCGATGCAGGTGATTCTCTCCTCGAAGCTCTCCGCTGGCTTCTCCGTGGCGCCGCCGGCCTTGGGCCGTGTTGGGCGAGAGATTCCGGTTGATGCTTATTATTGTTATTTTGTTTTTCGGTCGAATGGTTGATTCGTATTGAAAGCAGGTTCTTTTTTCTTTTTCTTTATTTATTTATTTATCTGGAGGCAGCTACGTGGGAATTTTCATCCAAAGTGGTTGGGAAAACGACTAATATAAAAGAGTGCGAATCGGTGAATCAAAACTCACGGTCAAGGAACAAAAGACGCAGAAGAAATATAGAAAATTGCATGCGCCAACTTCCAAAAGGTGCTCGACTATTTTAACAACAAAACGGTATTATATACGACTCCTTGTGCGCGCGCTCGCTCAAGCGAAGTGAGACCGACTCCCTAAACCACGAGAGTGACCTCGCTAGGCATGACAAAATCAACTGCAACCCGCCCTCTCTTCCTCTGCCTCTTCCTCTGTCTCCTCTCCTTGCTTCCATTTCAGGCCTCACCATCACCGACCACAGAGGCGCAAGCTCTTGTCAAATGGAAGAACTCTCTCTCTCCTCCACCTCCACCACCTTCTCTGAGCTCATGGTCACTCACCAACATCACCCATCTCTGCAACTGGACTGGCATTGGCTGCAACGATGGCGAGTCAGTCTCGGAGATCAGCCTCCCAGGCTCACGCCTCAACGGCACACTCGATGCTCTTGACTTCGCTTTGTTCCCGAACCTGACCTGTTTCAACGTCAGCGACAACAATCTCGAGGGCCCGATACCGTCCTCGATTGGCAATCTATCCCAGCTCAGGTTCTTGGACCTGGTGGACAATTTCTTCGAAGGGGCAATTCCTCGTTCCATTGGACAATTGAGCAAGCTTGAAAAGCTTGATTTGAGATTAAACGAGTTGACCTCTTCGATCCCTTCGGAGCTCGGGCTCTGTTCTAACCTCACCTACTTGGCCATTGCCTGGAATTGGATCTCTGGGGAGCTGCCTCTCTCACTGTCCAATCTGGTCAGATTGTCAGCATTTGGAGCTTCGGATAATCGCCTGTCAGGTGAGTTACTGCCTGACTTCTTCACGAATTGGACTGAACTAGTTTATCTGCAGCTCCAAAACAATTTTCTCTCCGGGCAAATTCCAACCGAAATCAGAAGCCTCACCAAGCTCAATTACCTCTTAATGTACAACAATTCGCTCTCAGGGACTATTCCTCCGGAGGTTGGGAATCTCACATTGTTGAACCATTTCGACATTAGTAGCAACCAGCTTTATGGAGAGGTCCCCGAGACCATCTCTCACCTTCCTAACTTACAGTGGATCTCTTTGTTCACGAACAATTTCTCGGGAGGAATACCACCTAATTTAGGCAAGCACAGCCCTTCTCTGAGCGTTGTTGAATTTTCGGACAACAGCTTCACCGGAGAACTGCCGCCAGATTTATGCAGCGGCTTTGCTCTTCAATATTTCGTGGTTGATGGGAATAACTTCACGGGGCCGCTGCCCAACTGCTTGAAGAATTGTTCCACATACTCTCTTTGATGCTTCTTGGTCTATTCGTGCCACTACAATCCCAGAAGAAAAGAATTTCCATTCCCTCTAATGCCCTTTGCCTTCAGATCGATCTAAGTGGCGAGGAGGGTTCTCACTCGGGTTAAAATTGGGATTGCCTCGCACCGCCATCGCTCTAGCAAAGGCTTTCTTTGGCCCTGTGGCTTTAAACTACAATGCTCGGCTTTTCTATGATGTTATATTCCAACAAAAATGTTAATATTCTTGTAATAATTCTATCAAAATGAAATACCCACCAAGAAGGGTTTTCGAGGCTCCAAGGTAAAGGGAAATTAGTTGGTAGAAGAACACCGCAAGTGCACTTGGCAAGGAGAGACACGTAAATGCCAAAACTTCTAAAAGGTACACTTAAGTGCCATATTTTTTTGAAAATTGGACACCTAGGCTAGAAGAGGAAGAATGGAAGAGAAAAAAGAAAAAATTATATGTCAACACTTGCGCCTACGTCAACGATTTCTAGGCAAAATTGGCTAGATTGACTCAATAGACAAAACATTAAAATGTTTATGATTCAATTGACAAATTAAAATGGTTTATAACTAAATTGGTAAAAATACAATATGTTTTGGACTTTTAGGACAATTTTCCCACTTTCCTTTGTTTAGCCAATTTTCACATAAATAGTGGCCCCTTTAGTTGGGCATGAAGAACACTTCAGATTGACTAAGCGGGTGACTGCTGAGGTTGAGGCAACTCCCAATATTATTTGGGTGACATTATTTCCACCCTCTTTATAACTAAATACACTTTATTTATACAAAAAAAAACGCGAAATCACCCTTGATGGATTCTGTTAAAATATGTCTCGAGTTTAAGTTCAATAAACAAAACTTGACGAGAGATTATTTGTTACTTCTGGAGATAAGAATATTCCGAATTGGATATTTTTACGGACGTCCGAAATCGAGCAATACATAAATTCTTCTAGGTCGTGAAATAAAGGGAGGGGCACACAACTTTGTATTTCCTTGTTAGTGCAGTCGGCCGAAGAAGTGAAAAGTGGAAAGTCCAATTGGACTTGGGTTGACCGAATATGGATGCAATTGGTTTCTCGTTTCAGGATGAGATCGCGGGGAAGGAAAGAAAGTCCAAGTTAGACGTTTGGTTTGACCGAATTCCGCTTTGATTTGCCTTTCTTTATCTAGTACGCGAATGGGTTATTTCTAACGATTTCTTGCACTTTTTCAGGGAGTGCACATTCGAGTATAAATATATATTTTGTGGGTTGCTCCGTAATTTTATTTTATTTTAATCGAAAGTAAATATTACATTCATTCATGAAGATAAGCGAGACTTACAAGACAACGATGGATAAAATTTCGAACATAGAATTTCCGTAATCGAGCCGGAAGAAATATTGAAGCGCCATTTCCAAGCGAGTGCTTGACATGTGTTATTTTGTGGGTATTGTTTGTAAATTATATCCAAAAAGATACAAGTATTCAAGCCAGTTAAATCTTATGAGTTTAAGATTTGTGTGTAATTTCATCGTGAGATTAAAAGATTATTCAGCAATGAATCGCTTGCCAGGTGAGTTACTACCTGACTTCTTCACGAATTGGACTGAACTTTATTCTCTGGAGTTCCGGAACAATTTTATCTATGGGCAAATTCCTCTCGAAATCGCAAGCCTGACCAAGCTCAAATACCTCTCTATGCTCAACAATTCGGTCTCAGGGATTATTCATCCAGAGGTCAGGAATCTCACATCGTTGACTTATCTCGACCTCACCATGAATCAGCTTTACGGAGAGGTCCCCGAGACGATCTCTCGCCTTGCTAACTTACAGTGGATCTTTTTGTGCACGAACAATTTCTCCGGAGGAATACCACGTGATTTCGGCAAGTACAGCCCTTCTCTGAGCGATGTTTGCTTTTCGGACAACGGCTTCACTGGAGAACTGCCGCGAGATTTATGCAGCGGCTTTGCTCTTCGATATCTCGCCATCGATGGGAATGACTTCACGAGGCCGCTGCCCAACTGCTTGAAGAATTGTTCGGGGCTTACGAGAGTCCGTCTAGACAGCAATCAGTTCACTGCAGATATGAGTGCGTTTGGAGTTTATCCGAATCTGGACTTTATAAGCCTCAGCAACAACCAATTTGTCGGGAATCTCACGGCACAATGGAGAGTGTACAAATCTCACGAATTTGAAGATAGATGGTAACAAAGTTGCCGGCCGCATCCCATTAGAGCTTCGGAAGTTGTCTCAATTGCGTGTCCTGACTTTGTACAGCAATGACTTGACCGGGAAAATTCCCGACGAGATGGGAAATCTATGGAAGTTGTTGAGCCTGAACTTGAGCAACAACCATTTGGCTGGAGATCTTGCCATCTCGTTAGGGAACTTATCGAAGCTAAAAGAGAAGAAACGGAACAAAATCAAGTACCAAAAGAGAAGAAATGGATTTGGCTGCTGCTTGGCAAGAAATTCAACTAGATAAAAGAGAAGAAACGGAACAAAATCTGCATTGAAATGGATGTTGCAAGTACCAAAAGTGAAAAGCCAAGTGTGTCTGGGAGGGAAAAAATTCTTGGCTTCAACTTGGAACACAAGTTATAGCTTAAGCCTATATATCACAGCCACCAATAACACCCCAACCTGTAGATATCCTATATGTACTGCTCCCTCTATTGCCAACTCTAGTGTCATAAGGCATGTAGTTCTAAAGCAAGATAAATCACCTCTTGTGACGAGAGAGAATCAACAGTAGGATAGGTAAGTTACTGATTTGTCTCGAAGACAATCTGCGAGTTTTATAGCATCAGCTGGAATGGTGTTTGGAATTAGATGCCGCATCGCAAATAACAGTGACAACTTGCTTTCTCACGTTCTCATCATAGTCCAGCAGTCAATCTCATAAGGCATCTAACAGTCAAATTAAAACATGTCAACAAATTTTAAACACGGATTGTCATCAAAAATTGCACTAGTCACCCCTTACCAATTATTTGAGAAGATTAAGCTCTAGAAGGATTTCACAGCAGGAAGTTCTTGACATGTTCAAGCAGAGACATTCTTACTTCAACAGCTTTATCAGTCAGCCTCTTCAAGAACTCTGAAAGGATTGGCTGGAAAGGCTCAGTGATAGCATGGCCTGAAGTGGAAAATAGGTCTCCAAGTAGTGTCACAGCTTGTAAACGAACTTCTAGCTGATCCGTCTGCTTATAAGAATGTTACAAACTGAGAAATTATCCCTCAATTTCCTATGAGGCTAAACCTCCCGAGTCCACAATGTAATACATTGTATCACTCTCAAATGAAAATCATGCAAATAATGTTACTCTACTGATAGTTCTTTTCTTAAGCCGTTGAACATAGAGAGTGTGCAGGTTCCTCTATATGTGCAACCGATCAAAAAATTAATCCAAAAGCATAGTAAAAAGTGACCACTTGAACAGGCATCCCAGACAACGAAACGCTTGAATGAATCGATTCATGCACAGCAGGTTTCTAGCCAAAAAATGAGTAGATCAAAAACACAAACAAGAGGCCGTAAGTCATGCATTACCACGAGATCTCCATTTAGATCTCCATTTAGATATGGGATGACTCTTGACAATATCTGAGGAGCACATTGATATACTTCACATATAGCCTTGTGGTAGTCAATTTTATTATTCAAAGGCTTGCTATCTCCAGACATCAATGAAACAAGAAGCTGCTTTATACCCGGTTCAAGTTTTGCTTCACAGCTCTCTACAACATTCATCGCAAGCTTTCTAGCAGCTCTAGAGAAATCCCGAAAATGAAATTGCAAGAAAATCCATTCTCCTCAAGATAGAATGCTAGGAAGATGACATGTAACAAGATACTCAACAGCAAGACAATCAGCTGCAGGTACTCACATTTTTGTTTTGACCTAACACAGACAGTAAAAACAGTACAAGATCCTTAGGGATATCCTCGAGAATCAACTCTACCGTCCAAGCAATTACGAAGTGAAAATCACCTCTTGCAACGAACTTTAGAGAATCAAAAGAGAATGATACCACAGAGCAAAGGGAGACTTTCGAACGGCAAATCGACATAGCAATAGCAACAACAAAGGGAGACTTTTGAATGGCAAATTGAAACATCGGGAGAGGAGAGGAATGGGGGAGAGCAGAAAGGCACAGGCATGAAGACGACAGCACGAGCCGATCTCAATACCAGAGCAATGAGGAAACCAAAAGGCCAGGAAAAGAAAGAAAATGAAAGAGTGGCGACACCAACCAACCAAGCAGAGTCCTTAAGAGAGTATACCTGAGGATTGAGAAGTCGGAGGAGACAACCAGTGGCGAGACAAGCGAAAGCGGCAGCGAGAGAAGCAGGAGGAGAGAGAGTGGAAGAAGACTGAGACAGTGAGAGTTGGCAGCATCATCAAACGGAGCAGCAGTGGCATCAACGGCGACGTCGTGGGTTCTGACGGCGGCATCGAGGATGGCAATCTGCAGTGGGTCATTGCTGGGGGCGTCGAAGCGTCGCCGAGAGGAAAGAGAAGGGAAAGTATCAAGGACGGGAAGAGAGAAGAAACATATTAAAATTAGGAATTTTGGGTTTAGGGACCCGGTTCCGGTTCCGATCCCCAGTTCCCTAGTTCCGGTTCCGGCTCCTATAGGAGCCAAGAACTAAACTAGGAACCACTAGTATCCAAAAAAAAAAGGAATGAGGAACTGGAACCTCCCTCCCTATTACCAAGAATCAAGTCGGACCCACCAGTTCAATTCTTTGGTTCTTGATTCTACTTGGGAACTGTGTTCATGCCTAAATCTAACAAGTTAATTACCTAATTCATTACACAAAAGCCCACCTACTGAAGTAGGGCCTGGTTTAACTTTAGAGGTCTTGTCAGTATTGAGCTTGACCAAACCAGTTGGAGGGGCAGTCCAACCCACAAGCTTCTCTCTTTTCTCCCTTTGAGGAGAGAATCTATGTTTGATTAGTTGAGCCAATACAATGTCCTTAACATTATTTAGAATCAAGCATAAGGATTCTCACTGGATCTCTTTTCTCCCTTCTTTAATTAATGGATCGATGAAGAACGAGTAATTCTTTTGATTTTTGGTTTTGTTGATTCTCACTGGATCTTTCTGTTGATGGTTGCAGCGGAATTCAGGTGGCCGGCCAGTTGAGTTTGCCATTTCATCCGGGCAAGAAATTCTGGCAAAACCAGTTGCTTCGGTTTCTGATTTGCTGTGAGTGATTTCTCTTCCCTTATTTGTCATACGTTCTTCGATCTTTATGCATGTCTTTTACCCGAATCAGTTGTGTATTGGTGATTTTGGGTAGTTAGATTGAGTTGTGTTTGTTGGTCTAGTGATAAGCCTGAGGAGCCATTGAGCTGCAGTACCCGGAAGAAAGTGACTTTTGATTCGAATGTTAAAACCTATGAGCACGTTTCGCCTCCTGATGATGATGGTGATGCTGGAAAAGAAAATTTACGGGAGAGTCGAGATGTGGTCGAATTGGATGATAATTATGAAAAGTTATGTCAAGCTCAGTGTGCTTCTGAGGATAGCTCGGTTGCGTCCAGCGTCAAGTCTTACCCTCCCAACCACAGGTACCAGAACTGTAGAGACAGCGACGATGAAGATGGGGACTTATATTGCAATGTGAGCGATCTTACTGATGATGATTATGATGACGACTGCAACGAAGAGGATGAAGGTCAGGACTCAAATGAGATTTATGAGGGCGATGAAGAGATCGAAGAAACGAGGGCAGTTCGCCCAACTCCTAGTGAGGTTTGCAATCCTGAACATATGCGTCGGGAATCTCCTTGGAACCCTACTAAGTTGAATGTGAATGCTCGAGATAGGAGCGTGTACATCCATTCAGTGTTGAATCCTGTCGAAAATCTGACTCAATGGAAGGCCGTGAAAGCGATGGGGACGCCGCTGCCAAAGCACCGAAAGGAGAATTTGAGCTTTGACCAAGAAGCTAGGATGTCATTCGACACTGCACCGGCTTTGAAGGAAGTATCATTCAGTTTCAAGGCAAAACCGAATGAGACAAAGAAATCTACCCAAGAAGTACCTGTGGATCCTAGCCTTTCAAACTGGTTGCCATCCTCAATAACTACGCCGATTGAGAAGAAGAGTGCATTGACTTTGGATTCTGTCCAAGTCGAGACAAGCGTGGTAAAAGGATATATGAGCTCAACGAGGAGCCAAGAAGATAGACCGATTTTGGGTGCTTTGACTGTTGAAGAACTACGACAGTTTTCAGCCAAGTCTTCGATGAGGAAATCACCGAGCAGAAGTCCCGATGAGATGCCCATAATTGGGACAGTCGGAACATACTGGAGCCAGTCGGATTTGGTGGGCAATTCTTGCTCAACTGCTTCTTCCTTCAAAGGAATACCAAACACCACCAGCAAATACAGAGAGGTATTGGGTGATCATAGATGTGCAAGTGGTTTCACGATGTCAAAGTGGGAGGGAAATTGACTTATTCTTCTCTCTCTCTTTTTTTTGGTTGATGTTGCAGGATAAGAAAGTGAATTGGCACTCCACCCCTTTTGAGACAAGGTTGGAGAGAGCTTTAAACAGGGTAGCTCATCAACTGTAATCCGTGCGTACACATTCTGTATGTTCTTGAGATGGTTTGCGTGTGCTCACGTTCGTCATTTTTTCCATTCTTTTATGAATTCAAATCTGTTTGGATCAAGCATTATGTTCGATGGACTAGCGCATTATATACCCAGGGGCAGATGTGTTAGCGCTACCAGCTATGGGATCTGACCACAGTCCATTGATCATCCAGACTTCAGCACCGTATAAACGACAAACTAAGCCTTTTCTTTATGAAGCCTATTGGAATGATGATGCTGAAAGTCGCGAGATCATTTCTATGGCATGGAATTCTATTCATCCCAATCATCCAGTTTTTCTTTCAAAGTTACAGCATGTCATCACAGCTCTCTCTACATGGAGTCGCAACAAGTTCTCACATGGACATGCTAGATCTGACCAACCATCAACACTTAAATTATCCTAGAGGCGAAGCATCCAAACTCAGAGAGGAAATTACAAGGACTTGGCAAAAGGAAGAACAACACTGGGCAATGAGATCTAGAATACAATGGTTAAAATGGAGTGACAAGAATACAAGGTTCTTTCATGCATCCACACTTCAAAGAAGACACGGAAATCGCATTACTATATTGCAAGACGAGAATCAGCATTGGATTCGTGACCCTTGCACTCTACAAGGTATGACGACCACTTTCTTTTCAAAGTTATATACATATGAGGGGTCGCGGGATTACAACCCTGTCCTTGCCCAATGTCAACAGATTGTAAAGACTGAAATGAATGCTCAGTTGATTGCAATGGTTACTATTGAGGAGGTTAGGCAGGCCACCTTCTAGTTGGGGACAACTAAAGCCCCTAGCCCTGATGGACTAAGTGGCTTATTTTATCAAAGCCACTGGGATATTATTAAAGATGATCTCATGCTTCTAGTGCAGCATTTCTTTTTGACAGGACAGATGCCTCTAAGTCTCAATCAGACCTTTCTTACTTTGATTCCTAAGACACCTCATCCAAAGAAACTGGAGCAATATCGGCCCATCAGCCTATGCAATTTCGCCTACAAGATTATCTCAAAGGTACTTGCCAACCGTCTTAAACCTTGGTTGAATTCTCTAATATCTAAGGAACAATCAGCTTTTGTGAGTGGACGATAGAGTCAAGATAATATTTTAATCGTTCAAGAGGTTCTTCACCAATTCAAGACCAAGAAGAGAATGAGAAAATTCAATGCGATCCTAAAGATAGACATGCAAAAGGCGTATGACAGAGTTGAGTGAGATTTCCTTCATGACTACCTTCTGAAATTTGGCTTCCATCGTATATGGGTTCAATGGATTATGCAATGTGTATCCACCACTTCCATGAGTGTGAAATTTAATGTCGAGCCTCTTCATTTCTTTTCTCCTTCTCGGGGCCTCCAACAAGGTGATCCTTTATCTCCATATCTGTTTATTTTGCTGGCAAATGTCTTATCAAGCTTACTAAATCAAGCTGTCAATATGGGACACATTAAAGGTATTTAGTTCAATCGTTGGTGTCCAACCTTGTCCCATTTATTTTTTGCTGATGATGCAGTTTTCTTTCTAGACGGGACTACTCGAGAATGTCAGAATCTTGCTGATATTCTAAACCAGTATTGTTTGGCAATTGGTCAGGTAGTGAATCGAAATAAGTCAGGAATTATTTTTAGCAACCATTGTCCTCCTTGCTTGCAAGATAATATGTCGTGCGAGCTTCGAATACCCGTGTTGCCAAGATGTGGTAAGTACTGGGATTACCATCGGACTGGGGTCGATCAAAGCGGGAGATGTTCTCTTGGCTACTAGCACGAGTAAATGCCAAATTGGAGGGCTGGAAAGGCAAGTTAATATCCAAAGGAGGTAAGGAAGTACTCATTAAATTTGTCGTACAGGCTCTACCACATTACACTATGTCTATTTTTAAGATTCCTCTGTCAATTTACAAATCTATAGAGAAAAGCCTTGCAAGATTCTAGTGGAAAAATGAACTGAATAAGATGGGTATTCATTGGCAAAGATGGGAACTTTTGAAAGAAAGCAAAGATAACGGCGGGTTAGGTTTTTGTGACCTAATAGCTTTTAACGAAGCCATGCTCGGTAAACAGGCTTGGCGATTATTGCAACAGCCCTTGGCTTTATGGAGTCAACTGTTTAAAGGTTTCTATTTTCCAACAAGATTTCCTCTTGATAACTACAGCAACTCGATCATCATGGGGATGGAAGAGTCTTCTACTGGGCAGGGATGCTATTCTTCCTCATCTTCGCTGGTCAGTGGGTAATGGTCAAAATATCAGAATAAGAGGTGACCGTTGGTTACCGATGGACATTCTCTATGGACCTAAGAACCACGAGGATCCATTGTTGGTGGCGGATCTTATTGATCCGACCCACTAGACTTAGAACCAATCTATGGTCCTCACTCTATTTGGAGAAGACATCATAGAACAAGTCCTTAATATACAGATCAGACCTCTACCCATTGCAGATCGCATAATTTGGACAGCAACGAAAGATAGTGAATATACAGTTAAGAGCTACTACTACAAAATACGTCAAACAGCAAGCAATAACCATAGTAATAGTGCATCAACATCCTATCAGAATCCCAAACTCCTATGGCGACGAATTTGGACGATGAACATTGCACCAAAAATTAGAATATTCACCTGAGCGGTTTGTCAGAATGCAATTGCGACTAGAGCCAATTTATTTCATCGACACATAGCCATGGATCCTTGGTGTCATCTATGTCAGCAGCATCTTCCTAAAACCATCGAGCATTTGTTTCTCCAATGTTCGTGGACTCGCACTATATGGGCAAACTAGCAGATTCAATCCATCGCCTAGATCAATGGTTATCCGACAGAGCAGCTACACCAAAAAGCTTACCTGGGCTTGAGCTCACTGCTAATACTCTCTGGCAGATATGGTGGATGTGCAACAACTTTGTGTTCTGCAATAAAAAACCAGATCCAGAAAGAGTTGTCGAAGCAGTTGTCGCTCAGACTAAGGCTTTCACCTCTCCTGTTGTTACTCGATCGCAATCAGGGCTTCAAATCCTCAATCCCGAACACCTGTGGCAACCTCCAGCCTCCGGCACTCTCAAGTACAATATCGATGACGCCTTTCAACAGGGCAACATAGAGGGGTCGATGGCCTGTGTTTGCAGAGATCATCGAGGTAGGCTTACAGATTGTTATTCTCGCACGTTTCGCTCGAACTCAGCGCTGGAAATAGAGATCCAAGCACTCACCTATACCCTCCACCATCTACTGCAACGAGAGCTTCAACATACCAATATGGTGCTTGAATCCGATTGCCTCACTCTCATTGATGCTGTGCGGAATGACAAATCACCGATGTGGGAGCTTCGACCGCTGGTAGCGGAGGCGGTTCTGCTAATCTCCCATTTCTCTGACCTAACCCTGCAACACTGTCCGAGAGAAGCAACCCAGGTTGCTAACTGGACCGCGAAGGCCCATCGCACTAATGTTTCAACCCTAAATTGGTCCTCTCACCCTCCTGCTGTACTTCTCTATCTTCTTTCTATGGATGCTTTAGCTTCAGGGTGTACGTTCCGTTAATATAAATACGAATGTTAATTTTGATAAAAAAAAAAAAAAAATCTGTTTGGTGCGTGGTGGTATATGGTTTTGCTGATGTTATTCACTTTGTGTTCATTGTTTGTACAATTTGATCTTTCATAGATACATGTACCTATGTGATAAAATAATTTATGTTGAACAGATATAGTGAGATGGGTTTCTCTATTGAGAGTGAAATCATATCCATGTGGTGTTAATTCGGTTATCGTATTCTTGGATTTGGAGCTTCATATGGGTTCTATTACTATTTTCATTCTTCTCATGAGGGAACAAGGAAATCGACACGTGATGGATAGGCTTGAGAGCATACAAAACTCATGCGAAGCCAGAAATGGAATAGGTACTGGGCACTCGATGTACTCTTATTTATTATGGCTAAGTACGGAAATTCTAATGAATATAAAGTAGGTCATCACTTATCTATGTCGTTTTCCTATACATTAGTAGGAGATGTGTCCCAATTCCCAAGTTGCCTTTTCAATGATCATGTAGAGATACTTGCGGTCCCAAATTTCACTCTAATATGGCGTTTTTCCTAGTAGGTCTTTTGTCTGCAAACAAACTCAAATAGAAGTCATTTTGTTGATCACATCAAATCCGACGAAAATCTGTGAACTAAACATCATGAACATGAACCCGAACTTGTTAAAATCAAGTCGCGTTCTTGAGTCATGTAAGGCAATTCCACGTCTTGAACTTTGTTATTGAATTCAAAGACTAAAAAAGAATAACATGATGGAGATTTAGTGCAACTATTTGCGCTATAATTAATCATTAACTGAGCATATGCAAATAGCTCCTTATAGATTTCTTGATTTAATTTATGTGCGAATTGGCTTTCGAGAATTTACACTTAGTACATATGTATACGTATATCTATACATAGATTGTCAATTAACGCGCTCTTTTGACATTGATTGTCTCATCTTCCGCGCGTTCGTTCTTCGTTTGCTTTCTTTCTTTCCTTTTGTTTAGCCAATTCACATAATGTTGCTTCATCAATGAGTAAATTTCCTATCCATTCTGGAAACGCGGTTCAAGTCCTAAATCTCTTTTGAGAAGTTGCAATATACTTCTTCCGAACATCATTTTTTTTTCCTGATTTTTCCTTTTCGATAACCTTTAATCACCTTCTATCGAAACCCTTTATAAGTTCTTGCTTAAAGTGATCGGCAATTTGTCAACCACCATAAGTTTCCTTAATTTTAAGGTCACTAGTTACATTCATCTCTATGACATGACACATTGCTAAAGAAAAGAATATGAGACTTATAAAGTCCTAATTCGGGGTAAGAATAGCGCAAGTATCATAACTTTCATACGTCATTCACTTGAATGTTATAATTTTTTTTTTTTTTGCTCACTTGAGTCCCATCAGTGATTTGCCTCATCTGAAAAGCCGATGTAGACGTTGATTGTCCTACGTGGTTTCACCAATGCTGACGTCGATAATTTATATATATATTTGAATTTTTATTTTTATATTTTATTTTCCTCTTTTTTAGGGCTGGTGAGGGTCACCAGCAACCCTTATTGCTTGTGAAGGCCTCGACTAGATTGGGTGAGGGCCGCCTCGCTCTTGGCCACGAAGGCCCTCGCTAGATCTTGGTGAGGCAACCACCTAGGGCCTTCGTGGCCAAGGACAAGGCATCCCTTAAAAAAGAAAATTAAAAAAAAAACCAAATTTTTTTTTTAACAATAAATCAAAATTTCAAAATTCAATTTAAAAAAAATGAAAAATTCACGTCGGATGGGAAATTAAAAAAATCCATATAGGATATTTTGTCGGAATTGGCACTCAAACGATCGATTTTACTCTGATGTGACACTTAAGTGAGCAAAAAAAAAAGTTACCCTCAAGTAAGCACCATACAAAAGTTATGGGACTTGCACCATTCTTCTCCTTCCTAATTTGGCAGAACATTTATGAATCATAGTTATTGGTGGGTAGGGGTGTCAGAACCAAACTAAATTGTACCGAAATTTCATGCTTTTTTTGGTTTGGCTCGAATAATGGAAAAATAACTATTCCTTTTTCCAATTCCGGTTATTTCAGTTCGGTTTAGTTAACGAGCCGAACCAAAATTCTCGACAAAAACTAACAGTCCAACATAAAATATCTCTTCTTTCTCGTCCATTATTCAATTCGGTTCCCATAAGTAGTGCAAAAAAAGAAAAATTGAAAAACCAAAAACCCGAACTAAACCGAGTTTTCGGTTTGGGTTGCGATTTGGTTCGGATTTCTTGAAAACCTGAATCAAACCAAACCATTGAACCCCTACTGATGGGTTGGAAGTTAGGCATAAATATTGCTGGTGACCTTTGACTTGCCAATTACACCTGCTTTTGGGTTGCAATCCAACAGGTACGGCCTGCTTTGGCCCAAAATGCAATTCTTGTATGCTTGGAAAAATTCGTGTGTTTCCACATATTTCTCCATATGGAAGTGTAAGATTGGATTGACTGATTAATATACATGGTGACCCTTTAAAAAGGTTGAGTGGAAAGAAGACTTCAAGTTGAATAAGCTTTGTTTTTGGATGGTCAATGGGTTTTCCCTGAACATATATGTAGAAAGATTGAAGATTGATAGGCATTTCACGTTCCAAAGCTGCGAACATTGAACCGAGCAGAAGTCCCGACGAGATGCCCATAAATGGGACAGGAGGAACGTAGTGGAGCCAGTCGGATTCAGTCGGCAATTCTTGCTCATCTGCTTCTTCCTTCAAAGGAATACCAAACTCTACCAGCAAATACAGAGAGGTATTGGTTGATCACAGATGTGCAAGTAAGTGGTTTCATAAGGTCAAAGTGGGAAGGAAATAAACTAGCTTTGTTTTTTTCTTGATGTTGCAGGATAAGAAAATGAATTGGCACCCCACCCCTTTTGAGACAAGGTTGGAGAGGGCTTTAAATAGGGGAGCTCATCAATTGTAATCCGTGCGTACATTCTATAGGTTCTTGAGATGGTTTGCGTGTGCTCGACTTCATCATTTTTTCCTTGTGCTGGTACCAACACGTTAAAATAAGGAACGCATCTAAGTTGGGTGCCGGGTTACAGGACTATCATTGGAAGTCCTGTAGGAGGCTTACTTCCTGCTAGTTAGACACGTACTTCGCATAGTGTCTAGAACCAACACGTCTAACCAGTACTCCCTGGTTCTAGACACCGTGCAAATACTCTCAAGCCTACCCATCACATGTCGATTTTGCCATTCCCTCATAAGAAGAATGAAAACAGTAACATAACCCACATGAAGCTCCAAATCCAAGCATATGATGATGATCAAATTAACACAATTTGGACAAGATTTCACTCTCAATAGAAAAACACGTTTAACTCTATCTATTCAACATCAACTCATTTATGACTTAGGTACATGTAACCATAATAGATCAAGTTGTACAGCATAAAGCAAGAACATCACCCAACCATAAATTGGTCATGAACGGAATAATGGGTTAATTTGAGTCAGACCATTTATGACCTGACTCAAACCAGACCCGACCCACCCATTTGACAGGTTTACCCGGCACTTGGTTTACTCTTATTTATTATGGCTAGGCTTGTGATGTCTATATCATCTTCAAAACATGCTTACAAATCCTAAGTATGAATATTCTAATGAATATGAATAGGTCATCACTGATCCGTGTTATTTATCGGTGCACTGGTAGGGGAAGTATCCCAACTCCCTAATTGCCTTTTCAATGGTCATGTAAAGATAATTGCGTACTCAAATTCTAACTCTAATATGGCGTTTTTCCTATTAGGGTTTTTGTCTGCAAACAAACTCGAATCGAAGTCCTTTTGTCAATCACATCAAATGGGTAGATGATAATCTGCGAATTAAACATCATGAATATGAAATCAGACTTTTTAAGATTGTGTTGCATTCTCGAGTTGTGTAAGGAAATTCCATGTTTTGAACTTTGTCATCGAAGTGAAAGACTAAAAAGAATAACATGATGGAAATTTCCGTGACTAGCCAAAGCTCTAGTAATTTTTTTTTTTTTTGGCCCACAAAAGCTCCAGCTTGAGAAGCTCACATGAAGTTTAGAATTTGCTTTTTCTCGCTTAATTTACGACGTTAGATTCTCCAACAAAAATGTTAACATTCTTGTAATAATTCTCTCAAAATGAAATACCCACGAAGAAGGCTTTCTGGGGCTCCAAGGTAAAGGGGGATTTAGTTTTTTGGTACAATTGATCATTAACCGAGCCTATGCATATAGCTCCATTATAGAGTTCCTGATTTAATTTATGTGAATTGGCTTTTTAGAATCTACACTTTGTTCTCTCCTCTCTCTCTCTCTCTCTCTCTCTCTCTCTCTCTCTCTCTCTCTCTCTCTCTCTCTCTCTCTCTCTCTCTCTCTCTCTCTCTCTCTCTTCCTGATTTAATTTATGTGAATTGGCTTTTTAGAATCTACACTTGGTTCTCTCTCTCTCTCTCTCTCTCTCTCTCTCTCTCTCTCATCTAGCCAATTCACACATTATTTGAATATCGATTGGCTTATCTTCCACTCATTCATTCTTTGATTGCCTTTTTTTTTTTTTTGAAGAAAATTATCCAAAAAATTCTAAATCTATTTTATTTTTGCCAATTCAGTGCTAAACCTTTGAATCTTGCTAATCAAGTTCTAAACATTTTCACATTTTGTTAATTGAGTTCATCTAACTAATTTCAGCTAGAAATCGCCGACTTAGATGTCAACTGTCTTATGTGACACGCTCGGTGCTAACGTGGACCATTTTAAATAATATTTTAATATTTTAATATTTTTTCAATTATTTTAATTTTTTGTACCCTAGTCGGTCATTGGTCCTCGAGCATTAGCCAAAGTTGAAGACCGGCAAGGCTACCTCACCCAATGACGATAAGGTTCACCTTGGCTAGTGGTTGATGGGGTCAAGCTTCGCCAAAAGTTGAGGAGGTCCTCACCTCTAGTCCATAGTTGAGGCCTGGTGATTGACTAGAGGAGGAAGAAGTGAAGAAAAAATAATAAAAAATTCGAAAAAGAATATTAAAAATTATTAAAAATTATCCATGTGAGTGTTAGGCGTGCCATGTAGGACGGCCAACATCCATATTAGATATTTCTGGAAGAAATTGGCCGGATGGACTCAAATGACAAAATGTGATGTTTATGACTCAATTGACAAAATTAAAAGGTTTAGAACTAATTGGTAAAAATAAAATGAGTTTAGCACTTTTTTAACAAATTTACCTCTTTCCTTTTGTTTAGCCAATTCACAAATATTACTTAATCAATGAGTAAACTTCCTAGCTATTCCAGAAACGTGGTCTAAGTTTTGAATCTTTTTGAAAAGTTGCACTATAGTCCTTTCAAATCCTTTTCGACAACCTTTTATAATCTACTACCGAAACCTCTTTAAAAGTTATCACTTAAAGTGACTGGCAATTTGTTGGCCACCATAACTTTTCATAATTTTGAATGTTGCTACTGGTACATTCATCTCTATGTTCCGACACGTTGCTTAAAAAGAGAATTCATTGAATGGCAAAAGTCCTAATTTGAGGTAACATTCACCAATCCTAGTTATTGGTGGGTTGGAAAGAGGCATAAATCGCATCATTGGTGACTTTTGATTTTATCAATTACACCCACTTTCAAGGTGCAAACCAATAGGTATGGCCAGCTTTGGCCCAAATTGCAATTCTTGTCTGCCTGGAAAAAATTTTGTCTTCATGTTCAATCCCTTCAAAAAGGTGAACGTGAAGAAGACTTCAAATTGACTAAGCTTTGTTTTTAGATAGTTAATTGGTTTTCTTTGAACACGTATATAGAAAGATCGATAAATGGGGGCCATCTCATGTTCAAAAGCTGCGAACTTTGAAATCGCGTCTATTGTCCACGAACTTGAGATTTAGACCTTGCTCTGGAAATGTAGGTGATGCAATGCACGATAGAAAAAAGAAAGAAAAAAAAGAAGTAATTATTACCTCCATCAGCTCTCTTTCTTTTAACATATCAGGAACACGGGTGCAAAGGTCCAATCGCCACAATTGGCTTTCTTGAGAACACAACACATTAAAAATGGATTATTACTAGGTTTGTTGTAGCGAAGGAAATATTTTACAGGAGATGGTTGGATGAATTTTGGGTCTTCTATATCTCTATTATGTTATTTCTTTTGGAGGAAAAAACATTTTTGGTCTTTTCCTAATATAACTTTTATTTCAGATTCAATTTTTTTAATTTTCAAAATTTCTAACAACGTCAATGTGACAGTGCTGACGGTGCAATGATGATTGCCCAAAAAATGACACTGGTCATTTTGTTAATGCATTCAAAATGCGAGTTATTAAGGAGGATTATTTTAATAATTTATTATTTGCTAGTTTTGTTCAAGTTTACTTTATTTAAACTTGGTTAGTTTAATATAATAAGTTATTTTTATATTTAAGGAAAAAAAGTTGTTAAAAATTGAAGTCTCGATTGGGTTGGGTATATGTTGGGTCCATGTTGAATATATGTTACTAAAATAATAGGTCAATATAGGTTAATTTCAGTTGAACACTACCGCGACCCATTGAAACTAACCCAACGCACCAGTTTAACAAGTCTACTCCTAACTAAATGATAGAGATGTACAAATATATAGAGCTTGGCGTACAACCCCACGTTTGCAAGCTAAGGCAATTAGAGACCCGTTCCTAAAACCACTTTGATTAATTAGTTATTGGTGCGTCGGAAGTTATGCGTAAATTTCACTGTTGATGGCTTGAACGAGCAATTATACCCCTTTTTTAAATAAAGTTTTTTTTTTTTTACTTTGCAAATTTTAATGCAGTCAAACATTGCGTCATTTACCATTCCAGTATTATTTGGGTGACATTATTTTCACCCTCTTTATAACTTAATACTCCACTTATACAAGATAGGCGAAATCACCCTTGACAGATTCCACATTTATGCATTTTCCCTCAATTAATTTCTTTTCCACTGTGGTTCCCTTCAAATTTAAACCCATTGTTGTTTAGAAGATTAAAATCAGCATTTTCTTTGTCAATCCAACATGAATGAAATTGAGCTTTCATGAAATATATTTCTTTTTATTTTAGGCATATTTTTTATTTAAAAATTTTGTTTGTATGTAAGCTTTTCCGGATTTCTGCATGAATATTAATCTAGAATTTACTCGATGAAATCAAAAGTTCTAAAGATCTCTCTAGTAAATAAAGTTGCTAATATGTGTAAAAGTGGAAAAAAAGGAGAAGAAAAGATAGTTTTTTTTATGTGCATGGCTATGTCCGCTTAAATGTGTTATTGTCAATTATGGTAACCGGATGCTACATAAAACTAGAAAGAAAAGGACAATGTGTAAATTGGGATCCACTACTTTAAGTTTCAATCGACTAACAAAGATGAATTCCGTCTCTTCAGTGAAAATGCGGTGAATTTAGTCATATAGAGTGCTAATTTTTTTTTTTGTTTTGTTTTTTTGGTCGGTTATAGAGTGCTAAAATGGCTTTGCCTTGCTTATACTTGTCAACGAGAGGTCTACAGGAAGGAGCAACGGGAGCCACATGGCAAATTATGATTGATGTCTTAATCAATCAATACAACAATATAATTGTGCAACATACTCTGAAGGAAATACACTCTAGTAAACAAAGGAAAATAAGCGATAAGTAAAGTCCCCCAATATTCACATCTCAAATAAGACATGGAAATTGCGCATCTAGTTTTTCATTGCAATTTGCCTTTAATTAGGAATTGTCAAACATTTTTCATATTAAATATAGGTAGATCCACATAATCCATGTAAAGCTAGACTTGCACTGGAATATGTGCGTGTGAAAGGCTAAGAGAATATCCGTATATAAATGTAAAGCTAAAATCCTAGCTACAAATACTAATGGATTATCCTAGCTACAGATACTAATCGACTTGCGTGGCTCTGGTCGATATGTTTTTGCAATTATTTCAGAGCCAGAAAACTGCTTTCTATAATTCTAAATCGAATCGTTCAATAATAGTACATAGACATTGACCTCTTTGTAGTTGTTCTTGATGAATTTTCATCCCGCTTTTTTTGAGAAATTTCAATTAGTTTCGAGTATAATCTATTTGATGTTAAAGTTCAGCTGGAATAAATGAATAGTGCGTATGGGAAAATTGCTCTCTAATACATCGTGTGGCAAAATTACTAGTCCCATGTTTTATACTTTATGTCGGCCTTGTCCTTTCCCTCATTGCCCCCATTTGCCAAATGTTATACTAAGATTCATCGTTAATAAGAGTTTATTTCTATGTATTTTTGTTGAGGAAAAAATTATTTTTCGTCCATTCATTTTTATAAGAAATGCAAATGATCATTTTAAAAAAAATATTTTCTTGATGTTTAATTTTTTCGTGAAATAAATGTACGCATATGTATTATTGGTCTTTGTTAATTCCGAGATTAGCAAGCAAAGATCTCCTACACGACTCTCTATGTTTACATTAGCTTGTTCGCACGCCTTTGATTAGGCACGACCGAACAAGAAATGAAGTAATTGCGCCTCTATTACAACATATTTCTAATTAAAAATATTTAATGGGAGGACTGATTTAAACAATCGCCAACTTTTTCTTTCACTTGTATTCCCTGTGTATAGGGTGAGAATGCATTTAGAGTAAAGTTGCAATTAATATAGATTATAATTAACCTAATCCTATGTAGTAATCAGACATAGTAGTATCTCTAACACCCTTGATGCATGCAAGAAATATCAAAGTCAATTCAGGGGTCAATTCAGGGGTCATTTCACGTTCAACCCCTCTAAAAAGGTTCAACCCCTCTAAAAAGATTGAGCGTGAGCGCGAAGAAGACTCTAGATTGACTAAGCTTTGTCTTTACATGGTTAAATTGGTTTTCTTCGAACACGGATGTAGAAAGATCGATAAATGAGGGCCATCTCATGTTCAAAAGCTGCGAACTTTGAAATCGTGTCTATGGTCCACGAACTTGAGATTTAGACCCTGCTCTAGAAATGTAGGTGATGCAATGCACGATAGAAAAAAGAAAGAAAGAAAAAACGTAGTTATTACCTCAATCAGCTCTCTTTCTTTTAACATATCAGGAACACGGGTGGAAAGGTCCCATCGCCACAATTAGCTTTCTTGAGAACACAACGCATTAAAAATGGATTATTACTAGGTTTGTTGTAGCGAAGGAAATATTTTACGGGAGATGGTTGGATGAATTTTGGGTCTTCTATATCTCTATTATGTTCTTTCTTTTGGAGGAAAAACATTTTTGGTCTTTTCCTAATATAACTTTTATTTCAGATTCAATTTTTTTAATTTTCAAAATTTCTAACAACGTCAATGCGACAGTGCTGACGGTGCAGCGGTGATTGCCCGAAAAATGACACTGGTCACTTTGTTAATGCATTCAAAATGTGATTTATTAAGGAGGATTATTTTTAATAATTTATTATTTGCTAGTTTTGTTCAAGTTTATTTTATTTAAAATTGGTTGGTTTAATTTAATAAGTTATTTTTATATTTAAGGAAAAAAAGTTGTTAAGAATTGGAGTCTCGATTGAGTTGGGTATATGTTGGGTCCATGTTGAATATATGTTACTAAAATAATAGGTCAATATAGATTAATTTCAGTTGAACACTACTGCGACCCATCAAAACTAACCCAACGCACTGATTTAACAAGTCTACTCCTAACTAAATGATAGAGATGTACAAATATATAGAGCTCGTTTGCAAGCTAAGGCAAACATTGACCTGTGTGATAGTTACATGTACCTGTGTGATAAAAGAGTTGATGTTGAACAGACATAGTGAGATAAGTTTCTCCATTGAGAATGATATCATATCCAAATAGTGTTAATTCGGCTGATGTTATTCACTTTATGTTAAATGTTTGTTCAATTTGATATGTCATAGTTACTTGTACAGCCTACGCTTTTTTGAATCTAATCGTAGATTTTATGCAAGTAATACCCCTTCTCCAATGAGACGATGGGGGATAAGCTTCATCTTTGAGAGGGAAACAACCCGGATCACTAGCCAAGGCCTGTAGATGACCATTAGTGATAAAGGAGGTGTGATAAAATAGATGGTGTTGAGCAGATATAGTGAGATGGGTTTCTCTGTTGACAGTGAAATCATATCCAGGTTGTGTTGATTTGGGTTACCATATACTTGGATTTGGAGCTTCATATCGGGTTCTATTACTGTTTTCATTCTTCTCACGAGGGAACAGGGAAATCGACCCCTGATGGATAGGCTTCAGAGTATACAAAACTCAGTATGTGAACCCAAAAATGGAATCAGGCTATAGCGGTACTCGGCACTTGATGTACTCTTATTATTATGGCTAGGCCTGTGATGTATGCATTGTCTTCATAACATTCTTACAAATCTCAAGTACGGATATTCTAATGAGTATAAAGTAGGTCATCCATTATCTGCGTTGTTTTCCTATACACGGATATGGAATGTATTTCAACTCCTAAGTTGCCTTTTAAATGGTCGTGTGAAGATACTTGCGCACTCAAATTCTAACTCTAATATGGCCTTTTTCCAAGTAGGTTTGTTTGTTGGCACACAAACTCTAATAGAAGTCATATTGTCAATTGCATCAGATGGGTTGATGATAATCCGCGAACGGAACATCATGAATATGAACTCGAATTTGTTAAGATCGTGTCGCATTCTCGAGTCGTGTAAGGAAATTGCACGTCTTGAACTTTGTTACTATGGAAACTTCAATTTGACTAGCCAAAGCTCCCGCGTGAGAAGCTCACATGAATGTTTAGGATTTGGCTTTCAATTTATGATGTTAGATTCTCTAACAAAAAAGTTAATATTCTTGTAATAATTCTCTCAAAGTGAATACCCACCAAGAAGGGTTTCCGGGGCTCCAAGGTAAAGGGAGAGTTGGTGCAACTATTTTTGGCATAATTAATCATTAACCGAGCCTATGCATATAGCTCCATAACAGATTTCTTGATTTAATTTATGTGTGAATTGGCTTTTGAGAACCTACACTTCGTACGTGTATATATATATATATACACATATATATGTGTATATATATACATATATACATACATACATACATACATACATACATACATATATACATATATATATATATATATATATATATTTACATATATCTATACACATATTGCCAATTCACACATTATTTGACATTGATTGTCTTAACTCACGCTCGTTCATTCTTTGATTGCTTTTTTTTTTCTTTCCTTTAGGAAAATTGACCAGAAATTCCCACACCTATTTTACTTTAGCCAATTTAGTTTTAAACTTTTTAATTTTGCTAATTGAGTCATAAACATTTTCACTTTTTGCTAATAAGTCTATCTTACCAAATTTTACTAGAAATTGCTGACGTGAATGCCGCCGTCTTATGTGGTAAGTTCGACACTGATGTGGATCATTTTAAATAATATTTTATTATTTTATATTTTATAAAAAAAAAAATTTGTCTTCTAGTCTGTCGCTAGGCCTCGACCATAAGACAGAGGCGAGGGTTGGTGAGGTTGAGCCTTGCCAGTGGTGACCTCACCCAACGACAAGGAGGCTTGCCCTCGCTAGTAGCTGGTGGGCTTGAACTTTGCTAGAAGCCAACAAAGTCGTCCTCGTCGACCCTCACCTTTGGTTGGTAGTTGAGACCTGGTGAGTGCTAGAGGAGGAAGAAGGGGAAAAAAAAAGGAAAAGAAAAAAAGTGCGAAAGAGAATATTAAAATATTATTAAAAATTATCCACGTTAGCGTCAGATATGCCACATGGGATAGTTAGCATTTATATTAGTGATATAGACTCAATTGATAAAATGTGAAAATGATTAAAACTCAATTAGCAAAATTAAGAAGGAGTAGAACTGAATTGGTAAAAATATAATAAGTTTATAATTTTTTAGACAATTTTCCCTCTTTCCTTTTGTTTAGCCAATAATCTTACTTAATCAATGAGTAAACTTCTTTGCCATTCCAACAAAGCAGTCTAAATTCGAAGTCTTTTTTTTGAAAGTTTGCAATATAGTACTTTCGAACATCATTTTTTAATCTTGAATTTTCCTTTTCGACAACCTTTGATCACCTACTATTGAAACCTCTTTAAAAGTCATCACTTAAAGTGTTTGGGGATAAGTACACTAGAAGTGCCAAAAAATATGTACGGCGCTTACATCGGTATCAAAAATTTTCGTCGACTCACTTAAATGCTACATTGGAGAAAAAGCAATCACTTAAGTGCTAGTGGCAAGAAATTTCGGCCAAATTGATTACGAATAATTTATAATTAAAATTTTAATATGACTTGACATATTTTTTAAAAACTCCAATGCACGTGGCATTTCCACGTGACATGTTTGGCACTGAAGTGATTTTTTTTTAATAACGAATGGTGTTGAAGTGATTACTTTAAACAAAATTTGGCACACAAATGATTACTGTAAATAAAATTTGGCACTTAAATGATTATTATTTACAATTTTTGGACGATGTCATTTATGGGTTATATGTTAATTAGGCATGCCAACGAGCCACGTAGGACTAACAAATTAATAAAATATAACAATGTCAAATTTCCGACAACCCAGATTGGAGTTGGCACTTAAATGATCATTTTTTTTAAGTGGTATTTAAGTGATCCAAAAAAAACTTTTAGCACTAAAGTGAGCGCCGTACACAACTTTTGGCACTTCTAATATACTTATCTCAAGTGTTTGGAAATTTGTCAGCCATCATAAGTTTCCATAATTTTGAACGTGGCTAGTGGTATATTCATCTCTTTGGCACAACACATTACTCAAAAAAAGAAATTGACTTGGAAAATTCCTAATTTGAGAGAACATTCGCCAATCCTACTCATTGGTAGGTTGGAGGATAGGCATAAATTGCATGATTATTGACTTTTGACTTATCAAATTACACCCATGTTCAAGGTGCAATCCAAAAGGTACGGCTTGCTGATGGCCCAAAATGCAATTCTGGTCTACTTGGAAAAATTCTTGTCTTCAGGTTCAACCCCTTTAAAAAGGTTGAGCATGAAGAAGACTTCATATTGACCAAGCTTTGTTTTTAGATGGTTAATTGGTTTTCACTTAAAGTGATTGGCAATTTGTGATTGCTTAAAGTGAAACCTCTTTAAAAATGATCGCTTAAAGTGATTGGCAATTTGTCGGCTACCATAAGTTTCCATGAGTTTGAACGTGGCTAGTGGTATATTCATTTCCATAGTACGACACATTGCTTAAAAAAGATAAAATGACTAGGAAAAGTCTTAATTCGAGGGAACATTCACCAATCCTACTTATTGGTGGGTTGGAGGATGCGCGTAAATCGCGTTATTAGTGACTTTTGAACTATCAAATTACACCCACTTTCAAGGTGCAATCCAATGGGTACGGCCTACTAATTGCCCAAAATGCAATTCTGGTCTGCTTGGAAAAATTCTGTCTTCACGCTCAACCACGTTCAACCCCTTTAAAAAATAGTTGAGCGTGAAGAAGACTTCAAATTGACCAGGCTCTATTTTAAATGATTAATTGGTTTTCTTTGAGCGTATACGTAGAAAGATTGATAGTTGACAGCCATCTCACGTTCCAAAGCAGTAAGCTTTGAAATCGCTTCCATGGTCATTAAACTTGAAATCCTCTCAACTTAGGCATGCTCGAGATTATGCAGATGATGCAATGCATGATAAAGAAAAGAGAGAAAGAAAAAAAGTAATTTTGTACAAAGTAAATTATTATGACCAAGCGCTCCTTTGCTCACTGATGGGCAAAAAATAACGCCCCATAATATTTGAATATAAAATAGTAACCTTCTTTTAGAAAATCTATTTAGATTGAGTTTCCTTTATGGGCACAAATTTGAGACATATTCACGATAGTCTTCATTTTGGCTTGACGTTTAATTTAACTCATGACAATTTCACCTGAACTTGAACACCACCACTACTCTCCCACAATCCTTCTTGGGCTTCTCAGTCACCACAGACATCTTTAAAGACTAAGTCGTGCTTAAAATTCGCTATAAAAGTGAGCCTCATTAAGGTACCAAATCTACCAACACCTTTAATTACCATACAAGAATTTTCAAACTCAACATCCTTTACCATAAGATAAAGAAAAATCATCATTGCATCCAATTCTGTTAGAATATCGAAGATGCACCACCTCACTATATGCACTAGTTATATTAGGATTTTCTAGTTGCAACTCCACATTGAATATGGAAAAATTGTCTAAAAAGTTCTAAATTTATTGCACTTTTGTGGGACAAGTATAGCAATAGTGCTACAACTTTTATATGACGCTCACTTGAAGGCCATAACTTTTTTTTTTCCTCATTTAAGTGCCACATCGAGTAAAATTAATCATTTGAGTGCCATTTCCAGCAAATCATCGTATGTGGAATTTTTCATTAATTTTCCATTATGATGTGGATTTATTTTTTATTTTCGAATTATTTTATTAATTGTCCATATCAGCACTGGCGATGCCACGCAGGATGACTGGTGCCTAAGTCAGATTTTCTGGCGAGTCAAATAGTCAATGTTAGTTAAGTGATTGATTTTTCAAAATTGTGATGTTCAAGTGAATGTCCTATAAAAGTTATGGCACTCCTAATGTACTTATCGCAAAAAATACTTATAGATGTGTCTATTGAAGAAGTGATTATTTAAATATTTGGGAAAATTATCAATTCATTCTTAAACATACTTTAAGGATGTCAATTCAGGTTTAACTTTCTATTTTTGTCAATATAATGCTACATATTGTGCAATATTTAAATGTAGTCTTTCTTGCCAAATGTTGTCGCAAATTGTAATGTGGAAATCAACAAATTGCCCATGGTAGCATGTCACTTAAGGTGGTTGGTGGTGACTAGATGTCATGTTAACAATTTTAGGTGGCAATTGGCTAGAAAGACTACATTAAAATATCACCTAATTGTTTAGGACAACATTGACAAAATTGAAAAGTGGGGCTGATTATGACAATTATAATTGCATCATAAGACATTCCAATCAAAGCATTGGTAAATATATATTTATAGTCAACTCTAAATGCATGAGAATTTTCAAAGAAAGAGAAGAAAAAAGGTAAAAAAATCTTAAATCTAGCACTTGTAAGAGATATTGTCATCAACTTAAAGTAATGGGGGGCGTTCGAATTCAAAAAATGTATTGAAAAAGCGCGATACTTTATGTTTTTATCCTTTTCATATAATTGCTCATTTAAATGTTAGACATAATCTATTTATCTATATTTGAGTTAATGCAAGTAAAATAAGGAGAGAATATGATAGGATTCTAGAGTCAAGAGCCATACAGTGGCTTGGAAAAAGGAGAGATGAATGAGGTGAAATATAATTAATACTACTTATGTACTAGTACATAATAATTATTTTTGTGATACTTTAATTTCTATATTTGTTGAAAATTAAATTTAAAATATATTGGATTTTATAACAATGGGCTTCATTCATGAGAAGTACTTGGTTTTACAGATATGGAACTCATTTCTATTACTATTTCTTACAGAGAATTAATTAATACAAGGCATTTATCTACATGAGACCCTTGTGATGAAGTTGAGAGAGATAGTTGCATTGATTGGCTCTCCCCAACCTTCATTTATAAACAAAAATGCTTGGATTAAGAATAGCTGGACTGCTTTAACTTTTGTACGGCGCTCATTTGAGTATTATAACTTCTTTTTTTGTTCATCTAAGTGCCGCATCAAAGTTTAAATTGATTATTTGAGTGTCATTTCCAGTAAATCATCCTACGTGCATTGTTTTTTTTTTATAATTTTCCATTCCAACGTGGATTTTTTTATTTTTGAATTTTTTTATTAATTGTCCATGTTAGTGCTACAAATGTCACCTGGGACAATCAGTGTCCATGTCGGATTCTTCATTGAGGCAAATCTTTGATGGCACTCAAGTAAGTGAAAAAAATTATGGTACTCAAGTGAGCACTGTATGAAAGTTATGGTACTTGTGTTGTTCTTATTTTCACTTTTGTCAATTTAGTCTTAAATCATTTCATCTTTTGCCAATTGACTTTATTCGATCAATTTTGGCCCAAAATTACAGACATGGCGCCAATCGTCTTATGTCGCATGGCCGGGACATGGACAGTTTTTTAAAATGAAATTTTAATATTTTTTGAATATTATATTAATTTAATTTTTTTCTTATATTATCTTTTCCTTATTTTCTTTATTCTTTTATTTTTTTATTTTATTTTTGGCTTTTCCCCTCCATCGGCCACTGCCAGGCCTCATTGACCTTTGCCGGCCTCAAGAGAGGTTGGGGGTTGCCCTCACCCGCTCAAGTGAGAGTGCGCTGACTAGACAAATGCTTGTCTATTATAATTAAACAAGCAAATTTTTGTATACATGGATTCCAGTTATTTCGACACCCGACCAAGAATCTTCAAATCATATCATCCTAGTATTAATCAAAGAATCGGTATTAGTAATAAGTACTAGTAGTCCGAAGACTACTTTTGTGATTTCGGTAAAACTTTTCTTAAAAAAATAACACGTGGCTATCTACTCAGGTGAAATGATATGGAGGCAGCCCCGTAGGATTTTTCTGGCAACGTTGTGGGAAAATGACTAAGAGTCAAACATTTTGTCACCGTAAGACTCCCGCACAGTTCGTCACTTTCTCGAGGTCCTTGGTCTAAACTAGAACCCTTCGGGCTATAAAAGAAGTTCATTCAGCTCCCTTATTTCTCATGAATTCTTGCTAAGCATGACAAAATCAACTCCAACCAGCCCTCTCTCCCTTTGCCTCTTCTTCTGTCTCATCTTCTCGCTTCCATTTCAGGCCTCACCATCACCGACCACAGAGGCGCAAGCTCTTGTCAAATGGAAGAACTCTCTCTCTCCTCCTCCTCCACCACCTTCTCTGAGCTCATGGTCACTCACCAACATCACCCATCTCTGCTACTGGACTGGCATTGCCTGCGACGATGGCGGGTCGGTCTCAGAGATCAACCTCTCCAGCTTAAGCCTCAACGGCATGCTCAATGCGCTCGACGTCCCTTCATTCCCGAACCTGACCTACTTCAACGTCAGCGACAACAATCTCAAGGGCCCGATACCGTCCTCGATCGGCAATCTATCCCAGCTCAGGTTCTTGGACCTGGCGAACAATTCCTTTGAAAGGGCGATTCCTCGCTCCATTGGACAATTGAGAAAGCTTGAAAAGCTTGATTTGAGACTAAACGAGTTGACCTCTTCGATCCCTTCGGAGCTTGGGCTCTGTGCTAACCTCACCTACTTAGCCCTTGCCGAGAATTCGATCTCTGGGGAGCTGCCTTTCTCACTGTCTAATCTGGTTAGATTGTCAGAATTTGGAGCTTCAGAGAATCGCCTGTCAGGTGAGTTACTGCCCGAATTCTTCACAAATTGGACCAAACTGGTTTCTCTGCAGCTCCAGAACAATTTTCTCTCTGGGCAAATTCCGCCCGAAATCGGTAGCTTGACCAAGCTCAATTACCTCTTCATGTACAACAATTCGCTCTCAGGGACTATTCCTACTGGGATTGGGAGCCTCAAGAATTTGCTCATGTTAGACCTCTCATTTAACAATCTCTCCGGGCAAATTCCGCCCGAAATCGGAAGCTTGACCAAGCTCAATTACCTCTCCATGTACAACAATTTGCTCTTAGGGACTATCCCTCCTGACATTGGGAGCCTCAAGAATTTGCTCTTGTTAGACTTCTCATTTAACAGTCTCTTCGGGGAAATTCCGCTCAAAATCGGAAGCCTGACCAAGCTCAATTACCTCATCTTGGACATCAATTTGCTCTCCGGCCCAATCCCTACTGGGATTGGAAGCCTGAAGAATTTGCTCGTGTTAGAGCTCTCAGTAAACAATCTCTCTGGGCAAATTCTGCCCGAAATCGGAAGCCTGACCAAGCTCAATTACCTCCACTTGACCAGCAATTTGCTCTCCGGCCCAATCCCTACTGGGATTGGGAGCCTCAAGAATTTGCTCGTGTTAGACCTCTCAATAAACAATCTCTCTGGGCAAATTCCGCCTGAAATCGGAAGCCTGACCAAGCTCAATTGCCTCTTCATGCATGACAATTCGCTCTCAGGGACTATTCCTCCGGAGGTTGGGAATCTCACATTGTTGACCAAACTCGACCTGAGCATGAACCAGCTTTATAAAGAGGTCCCCGAGACCATCTCTCGCCTTGCTAACTTACAGATGATCTCTTTGTTCGAGAACAATTTCTCAGGAGGAATACCACGTGATTTCGGCAAGTACAGCCCTTCTCTAAGCATTGTTCAATTTTCGAACAACAGCTTCACCGGAGAACTGCCGCCAGATTTATGCAGCGGATTTGCTCTTCGATATTTCGTGGTTGATCGGAATAACTTCACGGGGCCGCTGCCCGACTGCTTGAAGAATTGTTCGAGGCTGACGAGAGTCCATCTAGACAGCAATCAGTTCACTGCAGATATCACGAGCGCGTTTGGAGTTCGTTCGAATCTGGTCTATGTAAGCCTTAGCAACAACCAATTTGTCGGGACTCTCTCGGCACGATGGGGAGACTATATGAATCTCACAAATTTGCAGATAGATGGTAACAAAATCTCTGGCCACATCCCACCAGAGCTTGGGAAATTGTCTCAGTTGCGCGTCCTGGCATTATCCAGCAATGAATTGACTGGGAGAATTCCCAATGAGATGGGAGATCTAGGGGAGTTGTTCAGGCTGAACTTGAGCAACAACCATTTGGCTGGAGATATTCCTTTCTCGTTAGGAAAGTTATCGAAGCTCAATTATCTTGATTTGTCAGCGAACATGTTGAGCGGTGGCATACATGACAAGCTAGTGAATTTCGAGAATTTACTGGGCTTGAACTTAAGCAACAACAATTTGTCCGGTAACATACCATCTGAGGTCGGGAAGTTGTCCACGCTACAGTTACTCCTAGACTTGAGCCAAAATTCCCTAGCAGGATCAATTCCCTCCAATTTAGCAAAGCTTACTAAACTAGAAAATCTCAATCTTTCGCATAATAATTTGTCAGGTATGATCCCGGCTTCTCTCTCCAACATGGTGAGTATAAGCTCTATAGACTTATCGTACAACAAGCTTATGGGTGCAGTTCCTAGTAGTAGGATGTTCCAACAAGCACCCGAAAGTGCTTTTATAGGGAATTCGGGCTTGTGTCGAAACATGACTAGATTATCTCCTTGGGGCATGAGCTGTAAATCGACCCACCATTGAAAAAAAGTTCTGGTTGGTGTGAGCATTGGCGTGAGCTGCTTACTACTTCTAGCGATTCTAATTGCTGTGATTTTGCTGGTGCTTCGGCGGCGAAAAAGGCTTCTCGATGAAGAGATCAAGCATCTTAAAAAGCACGAGAAATCGGAGCAGATCATATGGGAAATGTTAAGGAAGTTCACATTCAGTGACATCGCCAAGGCCACCAATGATTTTAGCGAAGAGTATTGCATTGGAAAAGGCGGGTTCGGGAGCATTTACAAGGCCGTATTGGCTAGCAGCCAAATCGTCGCTGTCAAGAAGCTCAACGCACCAGAATCCGGCAACGTCCTAGCGGTCAACCGCCAGAGTTTCGAGAATGAAATCCATGTGTTGACCCAGGTTCGGCACCGCAACGTGATCAAGCTCCACGGGTTCTGTTCCATGAGAGGTTGCATTTACTTGGTCTATGAGTTTGTTGAGAGAGGCAGTCTGGCAAAGGTCTTGTATGGAGAAACAGGAGCAGTTGAACTGGATTGGGGTATAAGGGTGAAGATTGTTCAAGGCGTGGCTCACACGATTGCCTACTTGCATCACAATTGCTCACCGCCTATCGTCCATCGGGACATAACGTTGAACAACATCTTGCTTGAGTCAGACCTCGAGCCTCGGCTCTCGGATTTTGGGATAGCGAGACTCTTGAATTCAGGCTCGTCGAATTGGACCACAGTGGCTGGATCTTATGGCTACATGGCTCCTGGTAAGCCATATGATCAAAGCTAACTATGCATTTCACATGCACATATTATTTGGAATTGTATAAATTTCTCTCATTAACTTCTCGAATTTGGATTCATTGAATAATTCTCACAATACTATTTAGAAGAGCAAATCTAGATTTTGAAAGGCCGTTCGTATAAATAATATCAAAGAAATTTGAAATTTGTGCACAACTTGACATTATGATCAAAACATTAATGCATTGTTCTTTCATGAAAAACAGAGTTAGCAACTACGATGCGGGTAACGAACAAATGCGACGTGTATAGCTTCGGAGTAGTGGCGCTAGAGATTATGATGGGGAAGCATCCGGGGGATCTTCTCTCTTCTCTATCAATGATGAAAACATCAACAATCTCGGAGGACCCAAATTTGCTGCTGAAGGATATGCTCGATCCGCGTCTTCCTCTTCCGACTGGCCAACTAGCCAAGAAAGTGGTATTCATCGTCATGGCGGCACTGGCGTGCACGCGCACGAGACCTGATTCACGACCGAACATGCATTTCATCGCGCAAGAATTATCCGCACGCGCTCAAACTTACTTGTTTGAGCCGTTAGGCTCCATAACTATCACCAATGCTATCGAGTCTTCAGGAGTAAAGTTTTAAGAGATGTTGCACTTTTCTATCTCTCTTTTTCTTTTTCTTTTTTTCTTTTTGTTTTTTCTTTTTGTTTGGAGTTTGCTCGTAATGAATGAGAAAGAGTGGGTGTACAATTTGGATAATTTAGAAAATTTCTATTGCACTGTCTTCAAAACATGTTTACAAATCCTAACCACGGATCCTCTAATGAATACGAAGTACGTTATCACGTCGGGTGATCCAATAGACTCCTTTGTCTTTTGTTGTCCTTTACATTGGTATGAGATGTAAGTTGCCTTTTCAATGGGACCTGATTCACGACCGAACATGCATTTCATCGCGCAAGAATTATCCGCACGCGCTCAAACTTACTTGTTTGAGCCGTTAGGCTCCATAACTATCACCAATGCTATCGAGTCTTCAGGAGTAAAGTTTTAAGAGATGTTGCACTTTTCTATCTCTCTTTTCCTTTTTCTTTTTTTCTTTTTGTTTTTTCTTTTTGTTTGGAGTTTGCTCGTAATGAATGAGAAAGAGTGGGTGTACAATTTGGATAATTTAGAAAATTTCTATTGCACTGTCTTCAAAACATGTTTACAAATCCTAACCACGGATCCTCTAATGAATACGAAGTACGTTATCACGTCGGGTGATCCAATAGACTCCTTTGTCTTTTGTTGTCCTTTACATTGGTATGAGATGTAAGTTGCCTTTTCAATGGGCCATTATAGATAATTTCGTACTCAAGTTCTAACTTTAATGAAAAATTCTAATTAAGGGTGCAATCCAACAGGTACAACCTGCTATTGGCCCAATGTGCAATTCTTGTTTGCTTGGAAAAACTCAAGTGCTTCCATGGAAGTGTAGGATTTGGTTGATTGGTTAATATAAATAGTGGCCCCTTTAGTTGAGTGTGAAGAACACTTCAGATTGAGTAAGCTTTGTTTTTATATGGTTAATTATTTTTCTTTAAACACATATGTAGAAAGATCGATAATTGAGGACTATCCCATGTTCAAAAGCTGCGAGCTGTGAAATTGTGTCCATGGTCCACGCACTTGAAATCCTATCAATTTGGACCTTGCACTAGATATATAGATGATGCAACACACGATTTAAAAAAAATAAAAAATCGAGAGAGAGAAAAAAGTAATTGTTACCTCAATCAGCTCTCATTTTTTAATGATTAGGAACACAGGCGCAAAGGTCCAATCACCACTAGCTCTCTTAAGAACACAACACATTAAAAAATGGATTAATACAGGTTCGTTGTAGCGAAGGAAATAATTTACAGAAGATGGTTGGATGAATTTTGGTTCTTATATATGTCTATTATGTTCTTTCTTTTGAAGGAATAAACATTTTTTATCTTTTCCTAACATAATTTTTATTATAAATTCGATTTTTTTTAATTTCCAAAACTTCTAACAACATCAGTGCAATAGTGCCGACGGTGTGACAGTGATTGCTGAAAATTGACACGGGTCACTTTGTTAATGCCTTAAAAATGTGAGTTATTTAGAAGTATTATTTTTAGTAATTTCTTATTTGCTAGTTTTGTTCAAATTTATTTGATTTAAAATTGGTTTGTTTATTTTGGTATGTTATTTTCTATATTTAAGGAGAAAAGCTGTTAAGAATTGGAGTTTCGATTGGATTGGGCTTGTGTTGGGTATATATTGCTAAAATCATAGGTCAATATCGGTTAATTTGGTTGGACCCTATTGCGACCCATTCAAACTAACTCAACGCACTGATTTGACGAATCTAGTCCCCACTAAATAATAGAGATGTTAAAAAAAAAAAAAATGGAGCTTGGCGTACAACCCCACGTTTGCATGTTAAGGCAATGTGAGACCTGTTCCTAAAACCACTTTGATTAATTAGTTATTGGTGCATTGGAAGTTATGCATAAATTGCATTATTGATGACTTCTTGACCTGGCAATTATACCCAATTATTTTGGGGGTTGCATTATTTTTACTTTGCAATTTGCAACTTTAACGTGGTCCATTCCAGTATTATTATTATTTTTTTTTATTTGTCATACTTTAACTCTTAACTCACTCTTAGACTTTTGCTCTACCTCTTTACAAAACATAAGAGTAGAAATTCACACATAAAACAAAACGTCCCCACCCTTAGGCCTCCTGAGAAGGTGGGGAATTAGACTCTCCACCTTCCCCTTCCCATGTGGGCAGGGTGACTACCGAGGCAACTCCCAATATTATTTGGGTGACATTATTTCCACCTTCTTTATGACTAAATACACTTTATTTATAAAAAAAAAAAAAAAAAAACGCGAAATCACCCTTGATGGATTCTGTTAAAATATGTCTCGAGTTTAAGCCCAATAAACAAAATCTGACGAGAGATTATTTGTTACTTCTGGAGATAAGAATATTCCGAATTGGATATTTTACGGACATCCGAAATCGAGCAAATACATAAATTCTTCTGTGTCGTGAAATAAAGGGAGGGGCACACAACTTTATATTTCCCTGTTAGTGCAGTCGGCCGAAGAAGTCAAAAGTGGAAAGTCCAATTGGACTTGGGTTGACCGAATATGGATGCAATTGGTTTCTCGATTCAGGATGAGATCGCTTGGAAGGAAAGAAAGTCCAAGTTAGACTTTTGGTTTGACCGAATTCCACTTTGATTTGCCTTTCTTTATCTAGTACGCGAATGGGTTATTTCTAACGATTTGTTGCACTTTTTCAGGGAGTGCACATTCGAGTATAAATATATATTTTGTGGGTTGCTCCGTAATTGAGCAGGAAGAAATATTGAAGCGCCATTTCCAAGCGAGTGCTTGACGGGTATTATTTTGTGGGTATTGTTCGTAAATTATATCCAAGAAAATTTACCAAGAAGATACAAGTATTCAAGTCAGTTAAATCTTATGAGTTCAAAATTTGTGTGTAATTTTATCATGAGATTAAAAGATTATTCAGCAATGAATCGCTTGCCAGGTGAGTTACTACCTGACTTCTTCACGAATTGGACTGAACTTTTTTCTCTGGAGCTCCGGAACAATTTTATCTATAGGCAAATTCCTCCCGAAATCGCAAGCCTGACCAAGCTCAAATACCTCTCTATGCTCAACAATTCGCTCTCAGGGATTATTCATCCGGAGGTCAGGAATCTCACATCGTTGACTTATCTCGACCTCACCATGAATCAGCTTTACGGAGAGGTCCTCGAGACGATCTCTCGCCTTGCTAACTTACAGTGGATCTTTTTGTGCACGAACAATTTCTCCGGAGGAATACCACGTGATTTCGGCAAGTACAGCCCTTCTCTAAGCGATGTTTGCCTTTCGGACAACGGCATCATTGGAGAACTGCTGCGAGATTTATGCAACGGCTTTGCTCTTCGATATCTCGCCGTCGATGGGAATGACTTCACGGGGCTGCTGCCCGACTGCTTGAAGAATTGTTCGGGGCTGACGAGAGTCCGTCTAGACAGCAATCAGTTCACTGCAGATATGAGTGCGTTTGGAGTTTATCCGAATCTGGACTTTATAAGCCTCATCAACAACCGATTTGTCGGGAATCTCACGGCACAATGGGGAGAGTGTGCAAATCTCACGAATTTGAAGATAGATGGTAACAAAGTTGCCGGCCGCATCCCACTAGAGCTTCGGAAGTTGTCTCAGTTGCGTGTCCTGACTTTGTACAACAATGACTTGACCGGGAAAATTCCTGACGAGATGGGAAATCTATGGCAGTTGTTGAGCCTGAACTTGAGCAACAACCATTTGGTTGGAGATATTGCCATCTCATTAGGGAACTTATCGAAGCTAAAAGAAAAGAAACGGAACAAAATCAAGTACCAAAAATAGAAGAAATGGATTTGACTGCTGCTTGGCAAGAAATTCAACTAGATAAAAGAGAAGAAACGGAACAAAATCTGCATTGAAATGGATGTTGCAAGTACCAAAAGTGAAAAGCCAAGTGTGTCTGGGAGGGAAAAAATTCTTGGCTTCAACTTGGAACACAAGTTATAGCTTAAGCCTATATATCACAGCCACCAAAAACACCTGTAGATATCCTATATGTACTGCTCCCTCTATTGCCAACTCTAGTGTCATAAGGCATGTAGTTCTAAAGCAAGATAAATCGCCTCTTGCGAGGAGAGAGAGAATCAACAGTAGGATAGGTAAGTTACTGATTTGTCTCGAAGACGATCTGTGAGTTTTATAGCATCAGCTGGAATGGAGTTTGGAGAATTAGATGCCGCATCGCAAATAACAGTGACAACTTGCTTTCTCACGTTCTCATCATAGTCCAGCAGTCAATCGCATAAGGCATCTAACAGTCAAATTAAAACATGTCAACAAATTTTAAACACAGATTGTCGTCAAAAATTTCACTAGTCACCCCTTACCAATTATTTGAGAAGATTAAGCTCTAGAAGGATTTCACAGCAGGAAGTTCTTGACATGTTCAAGCACAGACATTCTTACTTCAACAGCTTTATCAGTCAGCCTCTTCAAGAACTCTGAAAAGATTGGCTGGAAAGGCTCAGTGATAGCATGGCCTGGAGTGGAAAATAGGTCTCCAACTAGTATCACAGCTTGTAAACAAACTTCTAGCTGATCCGTCTGCATATAAGAATGTTACAGACTGAGAAATTATCCCCCAATTTCCTATGAGGCTAAACCTCCCGAGTCCACAATGTAATACATTGTATCACTCTCAAATGAAAATCATGCAAATAATGTTACTCTACTGATAGTTCTTTTCTTAAGCCGTTGAACATAGAGAGTGTGCAAGTTCCTCTATATGTGCAACCGATCAAAAAATTAATCCAAAAGCATAGTAAAAAGTGACCACTTGAGCAGGCATCCCAGACAACAGAACGCTTGAATGAATCGATTTGTGCACAGCAGGTTTCTAGCCAAAAAATGAGTGTGTAAAAAACACAAACAAGAGGCCGTAAGTCATGCATTACCACGAGATCTCCATTTAGATATGGGATGAGTCGGGATGACTCCTGACAATATATGAGGAGCACATTGATATACATCACATATAGCCTTGTGGTAGTCAATTTGATTATTCAAAGGCTTGCTATCTCCAGAAATCACCTCTTCCAGCGAACTTTAGAGAATCAAAAGAGAATGACGCCACGGACCAAAGGGAGACTTTCGAACGGCAAATCGGGATAACAACAGCAACAACGAATGGAGACTTTTGAATGGCAAATCGAAACATCGGGAGAGGAGAGGAATGGGGGAGGGCAGAAAGGCACAGGCATGAAGACGACTGCACGAGCCGATCTCAATACCAGAGCAACGAGGAAACCAAAAGGCCAGGAAAAGAAAGAAAATGAAAGAGCAGTGACGCCAACCAACTAAGCAGAGTCCTCAAGAGAGAGTATACCTGAGGATTGACAAGTCGGAGGATACGACCAGTGGCGAGACAAGCGGAAGCGGCGGCGAGAGAAGCGAGAGGAGAGAGAGTGGAAGAAGACTGGGACGGCGAGAGTTGGCAGCGTCGTCAAACGGAGCAGCAGTGGCATCGGCGGCGACGTCATGGGTCGTGACCGCGTCATCGAGGGTGGTGGGCAGCATTGGGTCATTGCTGGGGGCGTCGTAGCGTCGCCGAGAGGAAAGAGAAGGGAAAGTGTCAATGAACTTAGGCAAAGACAATGAAAAGGATGATGATCTAGAGTTTTCACTAAATTTAACAGTAAAATCCTATGGAAACTAATGGACGGTAAATGTGTCACATGTGTAGCGGTTTGCAATTTTTGGTGGCTCAAAAATTAATTTAGAGTAAATTTATTACAAATGTACCAGTTTAAGTTTTTCTTTTTTTGTTCTATTAACCTGTTAGTTGATCCACGTGGACTCACATGCATCGCAATTAGCAATTTAACAACATTATCTGACGAAAGCTAACGGAGGATAAATATGTTATGCATGTATCGGTTTAAATTTTTTTGTGACAATAAAATTAACTTTAGATAAATTTATCACTGTACCCTTATAAATTTTAAGTATGAATATTCTAGTGAATATAAAATACTTCATCCCTTCGAATGATAATATAAAATACTTCCCTGCTTCGTTTTCCTCTACATTTTTCGATGGCCCATGCAGCGATACGTTCGGGCTCAAATTCTAGCCCTAAAATGACTTTTTTCACAGTCGGATTTTTATCTGCAAGTCATTTGTGGATGGCGTCAAATGGGCTGACAAAAATCTGACCTCTAATACCACTGACACGGACTTTAACTTATTAAGGTCGGGTGTAGAAAAATGCCACCTCTTTTTAACTTTGTTGTCAATCACAAAACAAAAAGAATAGCACAATGGTGATTAGACTTCTCAAATTTTTTCTTACCCTTCGTTTACTCAATATAGAGTATTGAAAGACGAAGACGTTCACATGACTTGTTAATTGAGTTTTCTCTGCGGGAATCATATGATGGCAAAATTGAACCATTTTCTTTTAGAACAATTTTCTGCTACAATCACAAAACAAAAAGAATAGCATGATGGTGATTAGACTTCTCAAATTTTTTCTTACCCTTCATTTACTCAATATAGAGTATTCAAAGATGAAGACGTTCACATGACTTGTTAATTGAGTTTTCTCTGCGAGTCAGGGATCATATGATGGCAAAATTGAACCATTTTCTTTTAGAACAATTTTCTACTAATCTATTTATGGATATGACAGGCCCAACTCCTATATTATTCTGGCCAAAAGAATTCATAAAAATTTAAAAAGAAAAGGAAAATAATGTGATACCTAAATGTCCCACCAAAAACCCAAAGCATTGCTTTACATCAAGACGTGGAAATATAGGCAACGTCAGGTTAGGGCTACAGTTATTGCACGACAGTTTCCTCAAAAAAATATACTAAAGTAATTCGAAAAAAGATAGATAGTTTTTCCTTCAATTGATCTATAAGAAATCTCCCCTTCATTTGAACTATTTTCTCCTAAATAGAGGAAGAGTGGGACCTCACTATGTTGTCTGAACTTGTTAACGAATTTCCATATCGCAGTAGTGAGTTTGGTGCGGTTTTGACGCTTTTTGTCTCTTGGGGTCGATTTTGTTTGAAAGAAAACTATTTTCTAGAAATTTTTTTAAAAATTTTTGGTCATGGATGATGGAAAACTAATCAATTTACAGAAAACATTCTCCATAGACTAAAAACTGACAAATTTAGATTGGGGAAAAACCACTTCCATTTCTAGCAAGAAGAAAATTACTTTTCTTAAACCACTAAACAAATGAAAACGAGTTATTTTTCTCGAAAATAATTTCTATGGAAAATATTTTCCTTTATTGGTGAAATAAAGTCACCTTCAAGTTCTGTTTGTTTCGTGGAGAATATTTTCATGGTCACATTTCCCATGACACAAACGAAGCCTTAGTTTAATTTGAGCCATTGGATTTGTTTAAATTAGATAATTTCAGGTTAACGTAAATCCCAATGTAGAAACACAAGGCTTGTAATTTGAAATAATAAAGACTTCGCCTTTAGCTTCAATAGTGTTGGCAGAGCTCTCCGGTGCTCATTCAATGTGTTTTTGCTAGGAATTTTGGCATCTCATACTTGATGAAGGATTTGCTCTTAGTGTTGGATCCATGCTCCTTCAACCTGTTTTTGTTGTCTCCATAAGGCGATGATATTAGGAATGCCGAACCTCAGCGTGCACCAACCAAAAAGAAAAATTGTAGCTATAGATGAAGATCTCAACTTGTGTTCATCACTAATGATGATGTGAGATTTTATGATTGGCCGCCACTGCTTTTGCTTTGATGCAATACGGATCTGTTCTACCGTGCTTTGATGATTCATCTTGAGAGTTTGGATTGTTTTGCAGCTTTATAGGCTTGCTTTGTTATAATGACCTATGGTATTATCAACATATTTTTTTCCATATCGTTTTAGAAAGGAATAATTTTTTTTTGGACAAAATATTAATATTCGATATGATATGTCCTCAATTGGAGATTTTATGAAATGCCCATGAGACGGTGAATGGTCAAGAGCCAAGAAATGGTCAAAATTCCAAAGCAAGGGAAATAATACAGAATTCGAAAGCTTATATAGAAACTTTTGATTCTTCCTTGATCAAAAAACTTTGCAATCTTCATAGAAAACAATAAAAAAATAAAAAAATCTTAAACTATGTCCATTATGACACTATTTTCTTGATTTTTTTTTTTGTGACATAAAAAAACTCAAGCTATGTCCATTGCGATATATTGACCCAAGCTTTTTCTTGTGATATAAAAAACCTCAAACTTATACTTATGTGAAACATTTAGCAACTTCTTCTTTTAAGTTTGCCAATTTTTTTCAACTTTCCTTTCCTACTCTTTCCTTATACTTTATACTTTTTTTCGTTTTTCTCTATTTCCTTCCGTCAATTACGAGACCTTACCAATAATCGATGAGGGCATCCTGGCCTTGCCTATGGCCAGCAACTTCCCTTGCCATTACCAAGGCCTAGGTGATTGGCCGACCATTGCCAAGGCTCTGGCAACTGGTGGAGGGAAATGGTTAAAAAAAAAAAGGAGGAGGAAAGAAAAGAAAAGGAAGAACAAGAAAAAAAGAATAAAAGAGAATAAAATCTAAAAAAATTTAAAAAATTGCAAAAATCATCCACGTTAGCGACGTAGGTGGTCAACGTCTACATGAACTATTTTCAACTAAGATTGGTCGGAATGACTATATCAGCAAATCGTCAAATAAGTTTAAGACTTTTTAGCTAATGTTTCTAGTTATAAGTCAATCAAAATCAAGCAAGGATAATTGATATAATCAAATATGGAGCCAAACTTGAACTTGTACGATTAGGGAGAAAAAACATCGAGATTGGTTTTCTGAATCCCAAGAAGATTGGGAAGATAACAGTTTTTCACTGGTTATTCGAGGAAGTTTTCATCTGAAATCATTTCCACACTATAAAGGTTTAGTGGTGCGACTGGAAGTAGTGTGATAATTGAAAGATGCACCGGGCCATTTAGAGGGGACGCAAGGGACCACCATGCACTTCATTTGGCTTATGATCATCCATCACTCAATTCAACCGTCGACTAACAAACAGATTCGATTAGAAAAGAACAAATTGAAAAAGTTAAAACCAAAAATATAATAGAAAAAGAGGAAATTCAATTGTACCATAGATCATGTTGGAATAAAAAAAATATCAAAAAAATCAGACGTATCAAAGTCGGGACGAGGAAAAAAGCACAACGAATCAACACACCACATTAAGAGTGGTGGGCAAAACAGCACCAAAGGTCGCTAAATAAGTAATTATTGACCCCCAAATTGACTTACATTTCTTGCGTGCAAGAGGGTGTTAGATATATTACTATTTGTGATTACTATATAGTATTAGGGTAATTACGATTCATATTAATTACAACATATTCATTTATATATAAATTTGCCAAAACAAACATCTCTTTTTTAGAATGGATTATGTCATTTCTTGTTCGGTTGTTCCTAATCAAAGGCAGGCAACCAAGCTAATGTAAGCATAGAGAGTCAAGTAGAAGATCTTTTCTTGCTAATCTCTTAATTAACAAAGACCAATACTACTTATGTGCACATTTGTTTCACCGGAAAATTCTCCATTGAAATAATATTTTTTCTAAAAATAATCGTTTGTGTTGCTTACAAAAAATGAATGAACGAGAAATATTTTCGTCATTAGTGAAAATATTTTAATATAAACTATCGTCGACAATGAACTTTAGTATAATATCCCGAAAACGAGGGCAGAGCAAAACGACAAGGAATATATCAAGTATAAAACATGGGGCCAATAATATTGCCACATGTTATATGACACAATTTCCCTGGACACACTATTAATTTATTTTCAGATAAATTAGTTTAACGTCAAATAGGGTCCAACCAAATTAACCTATATTGACCCATTTTTATGTAATACAGTTTTAGGGACTCATATCTATCACAAACCCAACGCATTCCCTATCCAACTGGAGCTTCAATTTTTAGCAATTTTTTTCCTTAAATATAGAAAATAACATACTAAAAAATAACCAATTTTATATAGAATACACAAAAAAAAATTGTCAAATAAGAAATTACTAAAAATAATTCTCCCAAATAACTCGCATTTTGAATGCATTAAGAAAGTGACCACTATTATTTCGGCAGTCATCGTCACACCATTAGCAGTCACATTAATGTCGTCAGAAATTTTGGAAATTAAAAAAAAAAATGAATTTGAAATAAAAATTATGTTAGGAAAAGATCAAAAAGGTTTTTTTCCACCAAAGAAAGAACATAATAGACATATAGAAGAACCAAAATTCATCCAACCCTCTCCCGTAAAATATTTTCTTTGCTGCAACAAACCTAGTAATAATCCGTTGCTATGTTCTCAGGGGAGATAATTGGATGATTGAAACTTTGTGCCCGTGTCTCTAATTTATAAAAAAAATGGAGAGCTAATTGAGGTAATAATGACTTTTTTCTCTTATTTTTCAATCGTGCATTGCATCATCTACATATCTAGAGCAAGGTTTAAATTGATAGGATTTCAAGTTGGTGGAGCATAGATGCGATTTCAAAGTTCGCATCTTTTGAACACGAGATGGCCGTCAATTATCAATCATTCTACATATGTGTTCAAAGAAAACCAATTAACAATCCAAAGACCAAGCTTACTTAATATGAAGTCTTCTTCACGTTAGACCTTTTCAAAGGGGTGACTATGCATATTAACCAATCAACAAAATCCTATATTTCCATTTGGAGAGGCCTCTAGAAGCACTCAAATTTTTCCAAGCAGACCAGAATTGCATTCTGGGCCAATAGCCGACCGTACCTGTTGGAAAGTGGATGTAATTGATAAGTCAAAAGTCACTAAAAATATGATTTATGCTTGACTTCCAACCCATCAATAACTAGGATTGGTGCATGTTCTCTCGAATTAGGACTTTTGCAAGTCGATAAATACTTCTTTTGAGCAATGTGCCGTGCTATATAGATCAATGTACCACAAGCCACGTTCAAAATTATGGAAACTTACGGTGGCTGACAAATCGCTAATCACTTCAAGCGATAACTTGTTAAAAGGTTTCAATAGTAAGTGATCCAAGGTTGTTGAAAAGGAAAAATCAGGAAAAAAAAAGGGAAAAGTGCATTGGAAATCCTAAAATTTGTTATGAAAATGCAATTAAGTTCTAAAACTTTCAAAAATTACAATTAAGTCCTAAAACTTGTCACAAAGTGCAATTAAGTCCTAAAACTTTCAAAAAGTGCAATCAAGTCCTAAAACTTGTTAAAGTGGTTCAATTTAAGTCATTCCATTGATTGCACTTTTTGAAAGTTTTAGGACTCGGTTGCACTTTCGAGACAAGTTTTAGAACTTTATTGAACCTTTTGAAAGTTTTAGAACTTGATTGAACTTTTGTGACAAGTTTTAGAACTCAATTACACTTTTTGAAAATTTTAGGATTTAATTACATTTTCATGATAAGTTTTAAGACTTCTAATGCACTTATCCAAAAAAAAAAAAAATGATGATTGAAAGGACTATATTGTAACTTTTCAAAAAGATCGAGGACTTGGACCACATTTTCTAAATGGTTTAGAATTTCTAATGTAAATTTTTGGTTACTTAAGTAACGTCATTTGAAATGCCTAAACAAAAAGAAAAAAGAAAAAGAAAATAAAGAACATATGAGTAAAAGATAAGACAATCAATGTTATTTCATGTGTGAACTTACAGATGAAAAATCAAATCAAATATCAAAATATAAGGAAGATATCAGGACAAGACTTGATGGGATGAAAGGCTAGATGATTTTCCCACTATGATTTTTATGTTGAAAAAAGACTGCTTGCATATAAATATATAAATACATAATGGAGAATATTCATTTGCTCGGTTAATAATTAATTGTACTGAAAATAGTTGCACTACATCATTTTCACCTTAAAAATCAGAGGACTCTTCTTAGGGGTAGTTTATTTGAGAGAATTATTAAAACATACCAATATTTTTGTTGCAGAACCTATCATCATAATTAAGGGAGAAAAGCCAGATCCTATACATGAATGTGAGCTAATCATGCTGAAGCTTTTGTGGTTTCTTGTTTGTTTGTTAGCACTTTGGCTATTCTAGTTTTCTAATTAGATAATGAAGTTAAAAAAGTAGGACATTTTTCATACATCATGAGAACACGACACCATATTAATAAGTTTGAACGAGTTTGAGTTCAAGTAAATGGTGCCAGTGCTCCAATATTTGTCAACCCATTTGATATGGGAAGATTATCAAATTAATCCTAAAGTTATTGCACGGATGTCGAGTATGTGCTGAATTTTTCAATTTACCAATAGTATTAATGTTTATGTGAAATTTTATTGTAATTCTTTTGCTTGGAATTGCCATTGTAATAATCTAGTCATCGCCGATCAACCATCGACATAGATAAATTTACTCAAAATGACATCACATTGAATAATTTTATGAATTCTGATTTTCTCTCTTTTTCCTCTTCTTTTCCTCTCCTTAACGTGTAACTCTTCTTCTTCTTTCAAGGAAAAAAATCTGCTATGGGAATCGGGTACATCATCTCCACCGCCATCTTTTCCCGGTGTGTGTATATATATATATACTTATCCTAATCAATCGAGTATTTACTGCAGTATTTTACACAAAGATTTGGAATTATATTAGCAAAATTAAATGGGGAGTGACTAAATTAGCATTCATACAATACATATAAAATTGAATAGATATTTTCCCATTTGACGCCATCAACAAATGACTTCTGTTCGAGTTTGTTTGCAAAAAAAAAATCCTATTACAAAAATGTCATGTTAGAGTCACAAATTGAGTAATCAAGCATCCCTACATGGCTCATCGAAAAGGCAACCTGGACACATCCAGCATCAATGTAAAGGAAACCAAACCGAGAAAGTATTCTGTTGTATCATCCGAGTAGATAAGACGACATGGCGTGGCTATAGTAATTTATTCTTTTTGTACATACACCGGGGCGCACACCCACCCGCTTTCTCATTCATTAGAAGCTAAGTCAAGAGAAAAAAAAAAGCACCAAAGAAATATCATTGATTTGGAGCCCATGGCCCCGGACTCGATAGCTTGCTGATAGTTATGGAGCCCATGGCCCCGGACAAGCAAGATGGACTGCGTGCGGATAATTCTTGTGCCACGAAACGCATGGTGGGTCGTGAATTGGGACTCATCCGCGTGCACGCCAGTGCCACTGTGATGATGAGTACCACTTCCTCGGCTAGTTGGCCGGTCGGAGGAGAAAGACACGGGTCCGGCACATCTCTCAAGAGCAGATTTGGGTCTTCCAGCGATCTCGATGTTTGTGTCCTTTGTAGGGAAGAGAGAAGATCCCCCGGATGCTTCCCCATCATGATTTCTAGTGCAGCTACTCCAAAACAATACACATCGCATTTGTTCGTCACTCTCATCGTAACTGCTAACTCTGTTTTTCAAGAAGAATGAATCAATGGTATGATCACGGGTGTTGCACAAATTCCAAATTTTTGTGATACTCTGACACAAATCACTTTTCAAAACCTATACTTGTTAAAAGTCTTGTTAGAATTATTCAACGAATGCAAATTCAAGATTTTAATTAGAGCAATTTGATCAATCCCATGTAGTATGTACACGTGCAATGTATGGTTAGATTACCAGGAGCCATGTAGTCATAAGATCCAGCCACTGTGGTCCAATTTGACTAGTCAAAATTCAAGAGTTTCACTATCCCGAAATCCAAAAGTCGAGGCTCGAAGTCCCACTTGAGTAAGATATTGCTGAGGGTTATGTCCCGATGGGCGATAGGCGGGGAGCAATCATGATGCAAATAGGGGATAGCATGAGCCATGCCTTGAACAATCTTCACTCTTGTACCCCAGTCCAGTTCAGTTCCTCCTTTCCTCCGTACAAGACCTTCGCCAAACTGCCTTTCTCCACAAACTCATAGACCAACTAAATGCAACCCCTCTTCGAACAGAATCCGTGGAGCTTGATCACATTGCGGTGCCGGTCCTCGGTCAAAATGTGGATCTCGTTCTTGAAACTCTGTTGGGTGACCGAGGGGACATTGCTGGATTCTGATACTTTGACCTTTTTGACAGCGATGATTTGGCCGCTAGCCAGTTCGGCCTTGTAAACGCTCCCGAACCCTAGCGATGTCATTGAATGTGAACTTACCTTCCCTTTCCGATATGATCGACTCAGATTTCTCGTACTTCATATGACCATGACTCTCTTCATCAAGTTCCTTGTTCCGCCGCTGAAGCGCCAGAATCACAGCAGTTAAAGTCACTAGAAGTTGTAAGCAGCAGATGCCCACAATCGCACCAATAAGAACCTTTTCCCTATGGTCGGTGGATTTACTGCTTGTCCCACAAGGAGATAATCCAGTCACGTTTCCGCACAAGCCTGGATTCCCGATAAAAAGCACTTCCTGGTGCTTGTTGGAAGATGTGACCACTAGGAATCGTGCCTGTTAGCTCATTGTATGATAAGCTATGGAGTAAAAATTTTAAAAAATTTCCAAATTGAATAGGATTTTCAATTATTCACATTTTCTTCCTTCCTCTCCCCTACTGGTTAAGCATATTGCACTCGCCCAATCCTCAGCCACGCCACTCACCTGATCCTCGTTGCTTTTGTTGTTCGCCATTTTCTCTTGTTTCACAAGTTCATCGTCCACAAGCTTTAAGTCGTTCGCAAGCTTCAAGTCCGTCGTTCGCAAGCTCCACTCGCTTTCATCCAAGGTTAGTGTCGTTCATATTGGTGTAGTTTGTTCAAGGAAAAGCAATCGTAGCTTGTCGAAACAACATGTCACCCAGGTGTGGGCATGTCGTGAAATATCATATCGATGGCAGCAAGGCTGTCTTCCCAAACCCGAATGGTTGTTCCAGTTACAGTCACGAAGCCTGCTTCTCTGGCACGAGCATTCTTGTGAAAGATCGAGTTCCGCATCTTCTCTTCGATGCTCCTCGGTCCACTCGTGCCGCTGCAATCACAAAAGAAAGGAATTTCCATTCCCCCTAGTGCCCTTCGCCTTAAGATCGATCCAAGTGGTAAACAGGGTTCTCCCTTAGGGTAAAATTGGGATTGCCTCACACCACCATCGCTCTAGCAAAGGCTTTCTTTTGCCCTGTGGCTTTAAATTCCAATGCCTGGCTTTTCTCGCTGTGATCTATGAACTGTTTGTGCATCGTGCGCATTGGTGAATTTAACAGTAAGATTAGTGACTTCTAAATGTTTTGGAGCAGTGAGCACAGAAGCTAGAGTTGCGGCTTTTGGACATTGCATAAAAGGAGATGGGAATTTTTATTTTTTGTCGATTTTCATGGCATCCTTGAGTTTGCAATTTGACTTTTTTTGTCAGTAAGATAGACATGGACTCCTCTGAGTAATGCTTCCGCGGTGATCGGCTGGAGGTGGATGAACTCATCATTGGGCTTTCTATATCTTCTAATGGAAAAGAGACTACTCTGTCTAATAAATTTTGCAGCGTCTTTGGAAGACTCGCAGCTCCAGCCATGGGGAGGTGAAATGATTGCATATGTTTTGTTGATTATTAGTTATATCTTGTATAAAAGATAGATTCTTCAATGAGTTTTTCATTTAAACTTGTTGTTCCATAGTTTGTTCTGGGGAGGTGTAACAAGTTTCTGTGCATCTTTTTGATGAGATAATCAAGTATTAGAAAGGTGCTGTCCATATCATTCATGATTGGACATTCCAATTTGAAATGCCTGTATCTGCTATGAACATACACATGAATTTTCTCGTCTATCGAGACTAAAAATTGTCATTTTGGCCAAAACTCTCAGTCAACCAACATTCTCATATTATTCTATAATGGACTTGAAATGAACGCAAGAAAAAAACTACATTTACACATCAATGAAACACCACAGTAGTAAAACTGACATACATTAATCCATATGATTATTTTGTTGAAAATTTCCTATAATATGAGCTTACATTAATTAATTGATGTTCTATTTTAAATAATTGGGTTAATGGATATTCTAATATTTCTTAAACCCTTAAGTGATCTTATTGAATTGGATATTAGCATCTATTAATAACATGTCTATTTAAGTGTAGGCAATTGTATTTAACTAAAGCCCGTAATGAAGTGGCCCAGTTGACACTCTATTGATTAAGGTTTGATAGGTTCCTTCCTAGCCTATAAAAATGTAGGTTATACTTATAAGTTGTTTAATCCCATTAAAAGCTGTCATATTAAAATAGGTCGTAGAGAGGAAGATCTGGCATTATAATAGATTTCTGATTATCAAGTTGATCTATTTTTCTTCAAGTGAAGTAATGGCTCAAACATGTACGTTTTGATTCCGCTGTGATTATCGATTTCGGTATTTTATAGTCATATATGGATTAGATTGTTCTTGATTAATTAGTTGTTTATGTTGATAATTTTTCTTCATGTAGTATCAGAGCTAGTCAGATATGATTGTAGAACCCAAAATTATTTTTTTTATGAACAAATTCAAAATTTTTCCTCTTGAATCGAATATTGGCATTATTTTTTCATGTGGATATTTTAATTGATTGATCCTGAAACCTTAGGATTTTTGTTCTACATGTCAAGATCTTTCTAATCATATATAATTTGTATAGTTTCGTTGAGAATTGAGTGAGCATTTTGAATTTGAAATTCTAGAGTTTATACCTTGCAAAAGTTCTAGAATTTTAAATTACATACAATTGATTGATGTTCGTTATAAGTTGTTGCATAGGTATCGTTTTATATATGTTTTAACATCTTTTGTTGCATTAAGGTAAGTTTTTTGGGCTTAAACAAGAGAAAAACGAATGTTGAAGTTTGAATATGGTTGATTATTTTGTTTGTTCTTCGTATAATTAATTATAGTCAATTATATTGATATTAGATGTAAGATCCATGAAAACAAATTTCATCAAGAATTATATGTGTTTTTTGAGGTTAAGGTCGAAACCAAGTCGTAAGGCCCAATTTGCAGATTTTCGTGACTCGGCTGGAGGTTGAAGAAGACCTCCAGCCGGGCCAGTCCAATAAATGGGCGTAAGCCCAGAACCAAGAATAAAATAAAGGTTCTGGGCTCACGCCCATGAGCCAAGGAAAAGAAAGGTCCTGGGCGTGAGCCCAGACCAAAAATAACATAAAGCTAAAATAATAATAAATATGGGCTTGCGCCCAAATTTATTCCACTGGGCTTAGCAACTTGGGCTTGTTGCTCGAACGAGGGACCCAGGTAGTGGATTGTGGGCCGGGCAAGTGCCTGGGCCCCACGGGAGGGTCCGACACAAAAAAAAATTAAAAATTGTGGCAAAAATTATTGTTTGATAACTTCAATATGATCTTGAGAAGCACATCATAAAGTGCTTCATATTGTTCGATAATTTTGGGCATAAAATTTTTTGAGTTCCCTATTAATAAAAATTAACATATATAATAACTCGCCCAAAAGGGGTTATTGTGTTTATTAATTTGGAAAATTGCATGAAGATTAATTCCCAATTGGAAAGATGGAGATGTATAATTGAAAAATATTTATCTATCCAAAGGGGATAATATTTTTTTGAAAATTATATGTAATTCCCCTCTATGTTGTGATAATGGGGATGTATAATTTAAAGATCTTGTTTGCACAAAGCAAACAAGCCCTTGATGATTATATGAAATTCTCCTTATCGTCTTTATATATTGATATAAAAGAGAAGTATAATTTAAAGGATTTGTCTGTCCAAAGAGGATGAATCATTGACAATTATATATAATTTTCCTTATTGTTGCTTTACAAAGTTCACGTTGCTAAAAATAATGATGCATTATATACTTTGTTCAAAGGGGAGTTTATAATATACTAATTATTTTTGTTGAATTTTTTATTGCCCATTATTGATCTTATTGCATTATGTGCTACAAACAATTACCTTTGCTGTAAACAACAATAATGCACAGTTGAATGTTAACTGGATCAAACTTCAAGAGATGGAAGCAAAATATAAAGTTTGCTCTAGGAATTGTGGATATGGACTTGGCTCTATGTGAGGATGAACCTTCCAAGCCTAGTAATCAAAGTATTGCAGATCAAAAGGCCCATCATGCTAGATGAGAAAAATCTAACCGACTAAGCCTCATTACTATGAAAAGATCAATTGTTGAGCATCTCATTAGTGGTTTGCCGGAAGATATGAATGCGAGACAGTTCCTTGAAATAGTGGGAGAAAGATATAGAGTCTCAGATAAGGCTGAAGTTGAGAACTTGTTGAGTGAGTTAACGGACATGAGGTATGATGCTGCTATAGGTGTTATGGTCCACATCTAGTCCAAACTTAAGGCTCATGAAATTGTCCTTTCTGAAAATTACATTGTGCATCACGTCTTAAATTTTCTGCTAGCTGAATTTAGCCAGATTAAGACTGCTTATAACACTCAGAATGAGACATGGAGCATCAATACCTTGATTACCAAATGTGTGACTGAGGAGGAGAAGTTAAAGAATGAGAAGTATGAGTTTGCCCACTTAATTGCCAATGTTAAGTTGAGTTGATCTAGAGGAAAATGGAAGCCTAAATTGTCAAATTCTCATGGTCCAAAGAAACATCGAGACTTCAAGAAAAATGGGAATCATGGGAGAAATGGAGATAAGGATTTCAAGTGTTTTCACTGTAAGAAACAGGGTCATAAGAGAGCCAATTGCTACAAGTTCCAAGCTTAGCTAAAAACAAGAAAAGAAAGTCACCAAGATGAGTTGTTGGTTTATTTTTAATCAAATCTGGTTGATGTTTCTTTGGATTCTTGGTGGCTTGGTTCTGGTGCTACTATTCATGTGACTACTACCTTACAGGGTCTCATAAACCTAAGGAATTCAAGTCTGAGGGAGTTAAAGCTTAAAGTTGGAAACAATATTGGAGTTGATGTAGAGAGCATAGAGATAGTTGTTTTGATTAAAGAAAGATCTTCATTACTATGACATAAGTGATTAGGGCACCTCTAAAAAAAAGGGTAAAGTGACTCATCAAGGCTGATATTCTTCCTCCTCTTGACTCAGATGATAGTAAGACTTGTATTGATTGTGTGAGGGGAAAATTGACTAAAACCAATAAGAAAGGCACTACTCGTAGTCAAAATCTATTGGAGATAATTCATACAGATATTAGTGAGTCATACTCAACCACCTGGTGTGGAAATAAGTATTTCATCACATTCATTGATGATTTCTCTCGTTATTGTTATATTTATCTAATTAAGGAGAATACTAATACTCTTGAAATGTTCAAAGTATTTCGCATTGAAGTTGAGAAATAATTGGAAAAAATTATCATTATTATCATATTTGATCGTGGTAGTGAGTATTATGGGTAATACACCGAGATTGGATAACAAATGAGACCGTTTGCTAAATATTTGCAAGATTTTGATATTGTCACTCAATATAGAATGCCTGAGAGTCCTGAACAAAATGGTGTAGTTGAATGGCGCAATCGCACACTCATGAAGATAAAACGAAATATGAAGGGTAATTTTGATTTGTTCGAATACTTATGGGGTGATGCAATTAAAACAACAACTTATATATTGAACTGTATACCTAGTAAATCAGTGCCAAAAACACCTTTTGAATTATGGACGAGGAGGAAACCAAGCCTGAATCATTTTCGAGTTTGGGGTTGTCCTGTAGAGATGAAAATTTATGATCCTTCTTGGAAGAAGACCGAACCCAAGACTACTAGATTTTACTTTATTGGATACCTTGACCATTCTAAAGGATATGGGTTCTATTATTCTACTCGTGGCACTACAATCATTGAATCTCAAACCATCAAATTCTTGGAATTAGATGGTGTTGAGAAGAGTTCTTCTCAATCTTTCGAAAAGGAAGAACCAAATAAAACGGTCTCTACTCCATTACCCATCTTGAATGATGATTCTATGTGAGAGCCCTGCAGAGTGGAAATTCAGTAAGAAGCAAATATTGGAGATATGATGGTAGATCCTCCTATGACGAATGAAATTCCCCAGATGAATGATGCGGCTCTAGAAATGCCTGTGCGAAGATCACACCGACAAAGAAGACCAACACCTCTAAATGATTATCATGTCTATCTTGGAGAAGCTGATTTTGACATTGGAAATATAGTTGATCCGGCAACTTTCAAAAAAGTTCTTTATATTGATCAAGCAGATGATTGGTTAGGAGCGATGAAGAATGAGATGATTTCCATTTCAACTAATCAAATATGGGCACTTATTGATTTACCTGATGGGCATTAACTGATCGGCTGTTAATGGATATTCAAAATCAATAAAGACAATAAAGGTAACATAGAGAGATTCAAGACAAGGTTAGTCGTAAAGGGGTACACACAAAGAGAAGTCATTGATTATACTTAAGTGTTTTCTTCAGTGTCTACTAAAGACTCTTTTCGGATAATCATGGCATTGGTGGCTCACTTTTCTAAATAGAGATTTGAATGAAGAAGTATACATGCACCAACTTGAAGGGTTTAAAGAAGCTGCAAATGAACATATGGTGTGGAAACTTTAGAGGTCTATCTATGGTCTCAAATAAGTCTCACATCAGTGGTACTTGGAATTTCACAAGGTCGTGAGATCATTTGGCTTTGAAAAAAAATAAGTTTGATCAATGCATCTACATAAAAGTAAATGAAAGTAAATATATTTTCTCAGTACTTTATGTAGATGACATTTTACTTACTAATAGAGCTGTTGATCTATTGAATGACACAAAAAGTTTTCTATCTACAAAGTTTGATATGAAAAATCTTGGAGAAGCTTATTTTGTTCTAGGTATTGAGATTCATTGTGACAGATCTAAGAAGGATGGGATTAGCTCAGAAAAGTTATATAGATCGTGTTGAAAAGATTCAATATGCAAACCTGTAAGTCAAGTGAAGCTCCTGTTGTGAAAGGAGATAAATTGAGCCTAGAACAATACCCTAAGAATGATGTTGAAAAAGAAGTAACAAAAAATGTTCCATATGCTAGTGCAGTTAGCAATCTTATGTATGCACAAATATATACCAGACCTGATATAGTTTTTTGCTGTGAATATTCTTGGGAGATATTTGTCAAATATAGGTCATGAACATTGGGTTGCAGCTAAAAAAGTGATGAGATATCTACAATGAACAAAAGACTTCATGCTCGTGTATAGCAGAGTAGAGGTCCTAAAGGTGATTGAATATTCAGATGCTGAGTTTGCTAGTTGTTCAGATGACATAAAATAACTTATGGATATATTTTTATGATGGCTGGATGTGTTATTTCTTGGAAGAGCACAAAACAAACCTTGATTATGAACTTTACAATGTATGCTGAGTTTGTTACATGTTATGATGTGTCAATTCAAGCTGTTTGGCTTAGAAATTTAATTTCAAAATTGTGAGTCATGTACTCTATTGTTAGACCTATGGTAATCTACTATGACAACACTACAGTTGTGTTTTATTCCAAGAATGCAAGATCAGCAATCGTCCAAATACATGAAGATAAAATATTATACTATTAAATATTTGATAAAAAATGGAGACATTATAATCGCGAATATAAGAATTGAGTCCATGTTGCCTGATCCTTTAACAAAAGGCTTACGACCCATTTTGTTTAAAAAACATGTAAAGATTATGGGTGTTTAAAATTCTTTCGATTTCTTTTGTTAGAGGGGGCTATATAATTTGTATTTTTGAATATTATAATTATATGTGTTGGGATATAATATGCGGAAACAATAGGATCTTGCAATTTACGTTAACGAGAAATCGCCTGAGAAATAAACGAGAAAAATAAGTACAACAGAAATTTACATGATTCGGTCCGAGTATCGGTACCTACGTCCACGGGGAGAGTGTCGTGACCAAATTTTCGGGTGAACCACCTAGGGTTTGGCTAATGGATTGTTAAGCCTAGACTTAACTCGGGCTCTCCCAAGCCCATACCAATTCGCGACTTATGTTCATATTCTTAACCTGCAAATAGATTTTATCCAGGAGTCGCCACTAATCTATTTTTTGGTGGGTCGATTAGAAACCCAAGTAAAGTAACGGGAGATTTATTTTACTCCTACGAATGGATACGGGGAATTGATTACACTAGATTTCTCTAATGCCTTTTCGGTACCATTCTTTTATTTCCAAAAACGTTTTTGCAGGCAACTTAAATTGATTTTAAATTTATTTCCTTAACATGTGAGGTGATCATGCAGGTGCGCAATCCACCAATTTAACACTCAGATAAATAATGAATAAATTGTAAAACTTACCTCAAAGCAACGAGAGCATCTGCAATGTTAAATTAAAATCCACATCAACAACCCTAGATATGGTTTTTAATTAACACGCAATTTTTGTTTTGTTTTCACTTAATTAATGCTACTAAACTAACATGGAATGATATGGCATGGTAATATGACCTAAACTATATGAATGAGTAAAATAATTTTTTTTTTGTGATTTCTTAATGAACATGCAATAATTAAATATGCAATCTAAATTAACCAAAATGACGCAATCTTAATGATGGGAAAAATCTAAATAAATGAATTTAGCAACAATCACTAAATGACGTGCATTTTCATGAACCTAATTCTATATGACATGCATATGATTTTTTTTTTTAAATAAGAACATGCAATCTATCTAGGATAAATTATTTAAACCTATAATTAATAAACATGCAATCCTAATATGCAATGACGTACAAAGAATGCCCTAATTCTACATGATAGATGCATGATGATTTTTTTGTGTTTTTTTTTATAAAATTCGAAATTAAAATTGCCAAATAATTAAACATGCAATTCAAATCTAAAAAGAACTAACATCCTAAATGACTGCATTTTTTTGGATTTTTATTTTTTAGAAAATTCGAAATAGATAAATTTCTTATCCTAGATATGCAATTTAATTCAAAGATATCATCTAACTTTAAAAAAATGACTAACTAACCTATCATGCAATCAATCCTAATCTACATGGGATACAAATGCAATTTTTTTTTTTTTTTGTATTTTTGGGATGAAGCAATTAAAGTAAGATAATCACCAAATCACTCAAGATAATATATCATCCAATCAATGTGAATAAGGAGATAATATCCAACTAACTTGAAATTTCGCGAATAAAATCGATGAGTTGATCTTAAGCCTTAAAGATCAAAACATCAATTTTAAAGATTCCAGCGGAATCAATAATTCCATCTAAAGCCTTATAGATGGAATCAAAGATTATATGCTGTTGCGAATTAGGAAAGAAATCCCAATGTAGATTCAAATATGATTAATGGATATCAAATAGACAAATTAGGTGATAAAATATTCAATGGAATCGAGTAAGAAGGATTACCTAATTGTGACACTAACTTTCCGAATTCAAGCGTCGGGCAATGGATCACGACCGATGACCTATGGTGGTTTGCAATGCTGGGCAGCGGTGAGTGGCATGGTGGGGCAAGTGACTGGCGGCAACGAGGACACCCAAGGTGGATCACAATGAACTGCTTGGTTAGGGTCGAAGACATCGAGGTGACTCCGCAGCGAGGAAGCTTTGACGATTTTTTCTTTTGTATTTTCACTTTTGGACAATACCTGAAGAAGACCAATTCACCACTTAGACTTATTTCATCAAAGTTTGAGCAAGTCTTTTGACTATGGACTCCAGGCTTGCAAGTAGTAGCCACAGTATATGACGTGGTATCCACGATGGTCAAGAGATGTTGGCTTCTTTGGACTTCAACGAAACCCGCAAAGAATGAGTACTAATGAAGCGCATAAGCCTTTCTTCGATCTCTTTTTATATATATGCACCAAGATCTATGGTGGAGGATGATGACTCAGTGGAGATTTCCTGCTCACTTCCCTGGGTTGTCTTCTTATAGTCCCCCTGCTACGTGTACCCTCCTCAAGGTCCAGACGGTGGAGAAATTTTGACTGGCTTCGCTCGCCGAATTCAATCGTAATCTTCTTCTGTGGAGAGAGAGAGACCGCAGGGGCTATTGTTTGTGGACGTTAAGACGCCAATCGTGGAGAGCGATGCAAAGATTTATGGCTTCGGGATGCAGGGTATCGCTCGATCAGCTAGTGTTGTCGTAAAGGGGACGACTGACTTACGGCTACAGGAGGGCGATGCACGGCATCTGTTCAGGCAGCAAGTAGCGTGGTGATGGTGAGGGCGAGGCGAGAGATCTCGACCAAGGGTTGGCCGAGGGAGCTCCCTCTCTCGCGTCTCTTGAGTGTTTGTTGCCGACCCTTTATTTCCGCGTGGCCGTTTACGAAATTGTGTGGCCCCCAAAACTTCGTGATTGTTGACCACTGCCAGATGAGGGGTGCACGCTGCTACTTTATCATTGGAGAGGATCGCAACAAAGCTGGCCGTTGTCAATGCAACGGACGATTGGCATCAGGGTCGACGCCGAGGCACAGCCACGAACTTGACAAATTCATGGCCATGAAGGGGTTTCAATTGTCACTTGTTCAGCTCTCGCGAACGTGCCTTCTCTCAATCGTCCCCTCTCACGCGCGTCTCTCAGAATTGTGGCCGTGTGTTTCTATTATCTAGCCTCTCCCCTTGAAAGCCCTATGCATTTTTCTTTATATAAGCCATGAATTAGGGTTTTAATTTTTTCTAAATTCATATCCGTGAAGATTTCTTTTCTGCATGTAATATTACTTTTTTATTTTCCACATCTCCTGAATATTCTCTACTAATTTTATCGCCTAAAGATAAGATTGTAACCCGATTTTCTTAAATTCCAAAAATCCACCGTAACATTATTTCAAATCTCCATTTAGGTAATTTTTGTCATTAAAAGAAAACGGGTTTGGGCCAATTTGCTTGCTTCGTGGGCTTAGTCCGACCTACCAAATTAAAGCTCAGAACCACTAATTTGAACCCATCCGCCACCAGTCTAACAAATAAACGCAAAAAATGCAAATAAAAAATAAATGCCCCTAAATCTATATGCTATGCAATTAATTTTTTTTTAGGGATAAAATTAACCCCTAATTTTCTATGCAATAAATAAATAAACGGGCTGCCAAAATTTAGCTGTCAACAGAGAGCCAGCAGCAAATAATCCACTAAAATCGAAAAATCAGAGTTTACAATCATTCATACACTCAAATGTTTCCCACACCTAAATTTAACCACAAACCCAAAGTGTTTATAAAATAAGCAACCCAAAGTGTTCATGAAATCTATTAAAGCATTTATTTTCAATTATCATTATTGTTGATTCTATTGTTATCTTTTCTCCTATTGACTGAGAAATGAAAGTATAAAATAGTATCTTTAAACAAATTTTAGTTTAAAGACAACTTTATGTAACTAATTATGAGATCTCATGTTGGATTGTGACATAGTCATGGAATTTCATGTTGTTTAGAAATTGCGCCGATACAATTTTATGTCATTGAGAAATTGCATTGATGACTAATAAGAAATAGTATATATTTGGATCACATGTTGACACTATTTCTTACTACACTACTAGGCCGACGATCCATGAAAATATAATGCTTATTATATGTGATTATGAAAGCTCATGTGTTGCGGTATTTCGTTAACACATTGATCCCCATAATCCTATACCGAGGTTATATAAGATTGGATTGATTTTGAGATGCCAATATTGGAATATTATTTTTTAAAATTGTGACCACATAAAACAAAATTTTCAGTTATTAACCCGATAATGTCGTTTTCAAATAAAATATTTTTCAAAATAAAAATAAGTTAATTAATGTAGCCCAAGTGGAAGAATGTTGAAAATTTCCAATAATATAGGCTTACATTAATTAATTGATTTTCTATTTTAAATAATTGGGTTAATAGATATTCTAATATTTGTTAAACCCTTAAGTGATCATATTGAATTGGATTTTGGCATCTATTAATAATAGGCCTAGTTGAGCAACAAAATGTAGGTAATTGTGTTTAACTGAAGCCCATAATGGGAGGGACCTAGTTGACACTCTATTGATTAAGGTTTGCTAAGTCTCCTCTCTAGCTTATAAAAGGGAAGGTTATACCTATTAGTTGTTTAACAAAGTGTAGGTAATTATGTTTAACTGAAGCCCGTAATGGGAGGGGCCTAGTTGACACTATATTGATTAAGGTTTGCTAGGTCTCCTCTCTAGTTTATAAAAGGGTAGGTTATACCTATCAGTTGTTTAATCCCATTAAAAGCTGCTATAGTGAAATTGGTTATAGAGAGGAAGATCTGACATTCCAATAGATCTCTGATTATCATGTTGATCTATTTTTCTTCAAGTGATGCAATGGCTCAAACAGGTACATTTTGATTTCGTTGTGTTTATTGATTTTTGTGTTTTATAGTCATTTATGGATCTAATTATTCTTGATTAATTAGTTGTTTATGTTGATAATATTTCTTCGTATTTGACAACATCAGTTTACAACACTCTTAGAAATAGCAATAACTGAATAGAAAGCAACATTTGATATGGGATTGTCGGCCATAGTGGTGCTCAGCACTTGACGTACTCTTATTTATTATGGCTAGGCCTTTGATGTCTATAGTGTCTTCAAAACATGCTTCCAAATCCTAAGTACGAATATTGAAATGAATATAAAGAAGGTCATCACTTTTCTGTTTTGTCTTCCCTTACATTGGTGTGGGATTTGTCCCAAGTTGCCTTTTCAATGGTCACATAGTGATATTTGCGTGCCCAAATTCCAACTTTCATATGGCGTTTTTCCAAATAGTTTTTTTTTTCTGCAAAGAAACTCGAATAGAAGCCATTCTGTTGATCGCATCAAATGGGTTGACGATAATCTGTAAACTAAAACACCATAAGCATTAACTTGAACTTGTTAAAATTGTGTGGTGTTCTCAATTTGTGTAAGGAAATTCCACGTTTTAAACTTTGGCATCGATTTCAAAGACTAAAAAGAATAACATGATGGGAATTTACAATGTGACTAGAAAAAGCTCTAGCAAATTTTCTTTTTTGGCCCACAAAAACTCTAGCATGAGAGGCTAGCATTCTTGTCTAGGATTTGGCTTTCTCTCACTTAATTTATGATGTTAGATTCTCCAAACAAAATGTTAATATTCTTGTAATAATTCTCTCAAAATGAAATACCCGCCAAGAAGGGTTTTTGAGGCTCCAAGGTTAAGGGGAATTATTCAGTAGAAGAATACTGCAAGTGCTAGAACTTGGCACGAGAGAGCACATAAGTGCCAAAATTTCCAAAAGATAGGCTTAAATAACACTTTTAAAAAATAAAATATTGGACACTTAGGCTAGAAGAGGAAGAATGGAAGAAAAAAAAAAGAATTTTTTTTATGTCAATACTTGCACTTACATCAGCGATTTCCAAGTAAAATGGGTTGACGATAATCTGTAAACTAAAACACCATAAACATTAACTTGAATAGAAGCCATTCTGTTGATCGCATCAAATGGGTTGACGATAATCTGTAAACTAAAACACCATAAGCATTAACTTGAACTTGTTAAAATTGTGTGGTGTTCTCAATTTGTGTAAGGAAATTCCACGTTTTAAAGTTTGGCATCGATTTCAAAGACTAAAAAGAATAACATGATGGGAATTTACAATGTGACTAGAAAAAGCTCTAGCAAATTTTCTTTTTTGGCCCACAAAAACTCTAGCATGAGAGGCTAGCATTCTTGTCTAGGATTTGGCTTTCTCTCGCTTAATTTATGATGTTAGATTCTCCAAACAAAATGTTAATATTCTTGTAATAATTCTCTCAAAATGAAATACCCGCCAAGAAGGGTTTTTGAGGCTCCAAGGTTAAGGGGAATTATTCAGTAGAAGAATACTGCAAGTGTTAGAACTTGGCACGAGAGAGCACATAAGTGCCAAAATTTCCAAAAGGTAGGCTTAAATAACACTTTTAAAAAATAAAATATTGGACACTTAGGCTAGAAGAGGAAGAATGGAAGAAAAAAAAAGAATTTTTTTTATGTCAATACTTGCACTTACATCAGCGATTTCCAAGTAAAATTGGTTGGATGGACTCAATAGGCAAAACGTTAAAATTTGTATGATTCAATTAGCATATTAAAATGGTTTAGAACTAAATTGATAAAAAAATAATAGATTTTGGACTTTTTGGACAATTTTATTTCTTTACTTTTGTTTAGCCAATTTTCACATAATGTTACTTAATCAATGAGTAAACTTCATAGCCATTTGAGAAACACAATCTAAATCCTAGATCTTTTTGAAAGGTTGCAATATAGTCATTTTGAACATCATCACCGAAACCTCTTCATAAGTCATCGCTTAAAGTGCTTGGCAATTTGTTGGCCACCATAAGTTTCCATATTTTTTAACATCGCTAGTGGTACATTCATCTCTATGGCACAACACATTACTCAAAAAGAGAAATTGACTTGCAAAAGTCCTAATTGGAGAGAACACTCACCAATCCTAGTTATTGGTGGGTTGGAAGTTAGGCATGGATGCAATGTTGGTGACTTTAGACTTATCAATTACACTCACTTTCAGGGTGCAATCCAACAGGTATAGCCTGCAATTGGCCCAATATGCAATTCTTGTCTACTTGAAAAAACTCAAGTGCTTCCAAAGGTTTCGCTAGATGGAAGTGTAGGATTTAGTTGATTGGTTAATATACATTGTGGTCCCTTCAGTTGAGCGTGAAGAAGACTTCATATTGACTAAGCTTTGTCTTTAGATGGTTAATTGGTTTTCTTTAAACACATATAGAGAAATCGATAATTGAGGGCCATCTTGTGTGTTCAAAAGCTGCGAGCTGTGAAATCCATGGTCCACGCACTTGAAATCCTATCAATTTAGACCTTGCTCTAGATAAATAGATGATGCAACACATGATTAGAGAGAGAGAGAGAGAGAGAGAGAGAGAGAGAGAGAGAGACCTTGCTCTAGATAAATAAATGATGCAACACATGATTAGAGAGAGAGAGAGAGAGAGAGAGAAGTAATTGCTGTTACCTCCATTAGCTCTCTTGTTTTAATAAATTAGGAATATGGGCGCAAAGGTTCAATCACCACTAGAGAGAGAGAAGTAATTGCTGTTACCTCCATTAGCTCTCTTGTTTTAATAAATTAGGAATATGGGCGCAAAGGTTCAATCACCACTAGCTCTCTTAAGAACACAACACATTAAAAAATGGATTAATACAAGGTTCGTTGTACTGAAGGAAATATCTTATAGGAGATGGTTGGATGAATTTTGGTTCCTCTATGTGTCTATTATGTTCTTTCTTTTGACGGAAGAACATTTTTGATCTTTTCCTAACATAATTTTTAGGGTTAATATCCTAAAAAATCCCAAACTGGTACATCTATGACAAATTTACCCCAAACTATTTTTTTGACCATGAAAAACCCCAAACTGGTACACATATGACAAATTTACTCCAACTGCCAATAAAAAACCCTAAATTGAAATATTATGACAAATTTACCCCAAACTAATTTATTAAACCACAAAAAAACCCCAAATTGGTAAATTTGTAACAAATATACCTTCCACTAAATTAGATTAATACCACAAAAAATCACAAAATTTGTAAATTGTGACAAACGGAGTGTAAAATCCAAATTGGTATAGCAGTCAACTGTCGCGTGTCATTTAACTTAATAATTTAATAGAAAAATATAACGAAAACTAACAGAGAGTAAATTTGTCACAAGTGTACCAGTTTGGGGTAAACTTGTCAAAGGTATACCAATTTAGGGTTTTTTGTAGTAAAAAAAAATAGTTTGGGGTAAATTTATTACATGTGTACCAATTTGGGATTTTGCAGAGTATTAACCTAATATTTATTAAAATTTCAATTTTTTTTTATATTTCAAAAATTCTAACAACATTGGTGCGATAGTGCTGACGGTGCGATGATGATTGTTGAAAATTGACACAGGTCACTTTGTTAATGCATTCAAAATACGAGTTATTTAAAAGGATTGTTTTTAGTAATTTCTTATTTGCTATTTTTTTCAAGTATATTTTATTTAAAATTGGTTAGTTTTATTTGGTATGTCAATTTCTATATCTAAGGAGTAAAACTATTAAGAATTGGAGTTTTTATTGGATTGGGCATATGTTGGGTATATGCTGTTAAAACAAGTTAATTTGGGTTGGACCCTATCGCGACCCATTCAAACTAACCCATGCACCGAATTGACAAGTCTACTCTCAACTAAATAATAGAGATGTAAAAAATAAAATAAAATTGAGCTTGGTGTACGACCCCACGTTTGCGTGCTAGGGAATGTGAGACTTGTTCCTAAAACTACTTTAATTAATTAGTTATTGGTGCATTGGAAGTCATGCATAAATTGCATTATTGGTCACTTGACCGGGCAATTATACCTATTTATATTGGGGATTGCATTATTTTCACTTTGCAATTTTAATGTGGTTTATTTCAGTATTATTATTATTATTATTATTTTGTCTATCCTACTTTAACTCTCAACACACTTTTAGACTTTTGCCCTATTTTGTCAAAATTCACACATGAAACTAAATGTATCCACCTCAATCCTCCTGAGAAAGTAGGGAATTAAATGCCCCACCTTCCTCTTCCCATGTGGAAAGGGTAGCCATTGGGGCAACCCTCTTTATAACTAAATACACTCTGTTTATACAAAAAAAAACCCGAATTCACCCTTGATGGATTCTGTTAAATATATAGCGAGTTCAAGCCCAATAAATGAAACCTTACCGGAGGTTATTTGTTATTCCTGGATATAAGAATATTCTGAATTGAATATTTTATGGACGTCCGAAATCGAGCAATACGTAAATTCTTTTAGGTTGTGAAATAAAGTTAAAGGGAGGGGCATACAATTTTGCATTTCCCTGTTGGTGCAGTCGCCCAAAGAAGTCGAAGGTGGAATGTCCAATTGAACTTGGGCTGACCGAATATTGATGCAAGTGATTTCTTGATTCAGGATGAAGTCGCGCAGAAGGAAAGAAAGTCCAAGTTAGACTTTTGGTTTGACCGAATCCCACTTTGATTTGGTTTTCTTTATCTAGTACTCGAGTTGGTTACTTTAACGATTTGTTGCACTTTATCAGGGAGTGCGCATTCGGGTATAAAATATATATTTTGTGGGTTGCTCCGTAGTTAGGCACGGAGAAATATTGAAGCGCCATTTTCTAGGTATTTTTCGTGAGTTACATCGAAAAAATATATAAGTGTTCAAGCCAATTAAATCTTATGAATTCAAGATTTGTGTGTAATTTCATCGTGAGATTAAAAGATTATTCAGCGGCGAATTGTGGGGCAAAACACTGTGTGTTATTGGATATAATTGGGGTATAAAAAACACCATGAGCATTTGAGTGACTCGAGTGTGGTTATAATCTTTATGTATCGCTTGATCTATAGTGGAATTTGTTGATGCTCTCCCTATGAAAGTAAGTCTCTACTGCATAAGTCTGGTGTTTAATTTATTTTCTTGTTCTATCTATTTTATTGTTCGATTGCTTGCTTTTCTTAACAATTAGTATTAGAGCAAGGTTTGGCTGAGTTGAAGTAAATTGATGGCGACAAAAGAAGGAAAAATGAGAATCGCCAAATTTGGTGGGAATGATTTTGGTTTCTAAAAGATGTAGATTGAGGATTATCACTATCAAATGAAACTGCAATTGCTTCTGTCTGGAGAGAAGCTAGAGACGATGAAGCAAGTTGACTAAGAATTGCTGGATACACAGGATAAAGGTGTTAGTCGGCTAACATTAGCTCGTAATGTCACGTTTAACATCATGAAGGAGAAGATCATTGCAAATTTGATGAAACCTCTATCGCATATGTACGAGAAGCCATCTGCGACGAGCAAGGTCTATTTGATGTAACGTCTGTTCAACTTAAAGATGATCAAAAGTGCGTCAGTTGTAGATCATATCAATAGATTTAACATGATTAATAAATATATGAAGTTCATTGAGACTAATTTTGAAAATGAGGTACGTGTTCTGATTTTGTTATCCATATTGCATGATAGTTGGAATACTACCGTTAGTAATTCCTCTAAATCAATGAGCTTGACGTCTGATAGGGTTCGAGATTTAATTCTGAGTGAAGATACTCATAGAAGAGGATCTGGTGAACCTCTATCTACTGCTTTAGTAGGTGAAAGCAAGGGAAGAACTAATACAGGTATTAGCAAGAGTAGCATAAACATGAAGAGACATGGTTAATCTAGAACTGGTGATGTTGTCTATTGGAACCATGGCAAGATGGGCATCTTAGAAGAAATTGCCTTAAGTTGAAGAACGAGAAGGCTAAGGGAATTATAGTTAATTTTGCAGATGATGTTATAGATGTAGCTATCAGTAATTTGGATAGTGCTGATTTTGTCTTGTCTATCACTGATTAGTAATTGTTTGACGGATGGATTGTGGATTCTAGTTGTTCGTTTCATGCAACACCAAATAAAAACCGGTTTGCTACTTCTCCATGCACGAATGGTAGTAAAGTGTAGCTGGGAATGCCATGTTGCAAGTATTGGCAATATTATAATTAGAATATGTGATGGTATTGTGAGAACATTGACTAGAGTGAGACATGTTTCAGAGTTGAAGCAAAACTTGATTTTCTCGAGTGCCCTGGATTTAGTTGAGTGTCGGCATTTTTTAAAATGTGGAGTTCTGAAAGTTATTCGAGGTGCTTTAGTGATAATGAGGGCAACTAAGCATGGTAACCTGTATAAACTTCAAAGTGAGATGGTAACATCCACGTAAGCAATTTTTGGCTAAAATTGGTTGCATTGAGTCAATTGGCAAAAGGGCGAAATGGTTTATGACTCAGTTGGTAATATTAAAAATTTTGGGATCGAATTAGTAAAAATAAAATAGGTATAAGACTTTTTGGACAATTTTTTTTCTTTCTTTTGTTTAGCCAATTCACTTAATGTTACTTAACCAATGAGTAAACATCCTAGCCATTCTCGAAATGCTGTCTAAATCCTAAATCTTTTTGAAAAGTTGCAATGTAGTCTTTTTGAACATCAATTTTTTTTCCCTAATTTTCCTTTCCAACAAACTTTAATCACCCACTACTAGAACCTCTTTATAAGTCATCGCTTAAAGTGATTGGCAATTTGTTGGCCACCGTAAGTTTCCATATTTTTTTAACATTGCTTGTGGTGCATTCATCTTTATGGCATGACATATTGGTCAAAAAGAGAAATTGACTTGCAAAAGTCCTAATTAGAGAGAACATTCACCAATCCTAATTATTGGTGGATTGGAAGTTAGGCATAAATGCATTGTTACTGACTTTTGACTTATCAATTACACACACTTTCCAACGGGTACAGCAAGCTATTGACCCAAATTGCAATTCTGACTTGCTTGGAAAAATTTGAGTGCTTCTAGAGGCTTTTCCACTTGGAAGTGTAGGATTTGGTTGATTGGTTAATATGCATGGTGACCCCTTCAAAAAGGTTGAGCGAGTAGAAGACTTTAGATTGACTAAGCTTTATCTTAAAAATGTCGAGCGTGTAGAAGACTTCAAATTGACTAAGCTTTATCTTTAGATTGTTAATTAGTTTTCTTTAAACACATCTATAGAAAGATCAATAATTGAGGGCCATCTCACGTTCAAAGTCTGCGAACTTTGAAATCGCGTCCATGGTCCACGCATTTGAAATCCTATGAATTTAGACCTTGCTCTAGATATGTAGATGATGCAACGCACGATTAGAGAGAGAGAGAGAGAGTAATTGTTACCTCGATCAGCTCTCAGAGAGAGAGAGTAATTGTTACCTCGATCAGCTCTCAGAGAGAGAGAGAGAGAGAGAGAGAGAGAGAGAGAGAGAGAGAGAGAGAGTAATTGTTACCTCAATCAACTCTCTTCCATTAGGAACAAGGGTGCAAAGGTCCAATCACCACAATTAGCTCTCTTAAAAACACAACACACTAAAAATTGGATTATTACTAGGTTCGTTGTAGCGAAGGAAATATTTTACAGGAGATGGTTGGATGAATTTTGGTTCTTCTATATATCTATTACGTTCTTTCTTTTGGAGGAAGAAACATTTTTTTATCTTTTCCACACATAATTTTTATTTCAGATTTAATTTTTTTTTTTTAATTTCCAAAACTTCTAACAACATTAATGCGACAGTGCTGACGGTGCGATGATTGCTAAAAATTGACATTGGTCACTTTGTTAATGCTTTCAAAATACGAGTTATTTAGGAGGATTATTTTTAGTAATTTCTTATCTGCGAGCTCTTTTCAAGTTTATTTTATTTAAAATTGGTTAGTTTATTTTAGTATGTTATTTTCTATATTTAAGAAGAAAAGCTGTTAAAAATTGGGGTCTCAATTGGATTGGGTATCTGTTTGGGTACATGTTGCTAAAATTTAGGTCAATATAATTTAATTTGAATCAGACTCTATTGCGATCCATTCAAATTAGCTCAATGCACCAATTTGAAAGTCTACTCCCAACTAAATAATAGAGATGTAAAAAATTAAAAATTGGAGCTTGGCGTACAACCTGATGTTTGCATGCTGAGGCAATATGAGACCTGTTCCTAACCACTTTGATTAATTAGTTATTGGTATATTGGAACTTACAAATAAACTGCATTGTTGGTGACTTGACCTAGCAATTTTACCCATTTATAAATTAGGCTTTTTTTCCTTTTAACTTTGCAACTTTAATGTGGTCAAATATTGCATTATTTACCATTCCAGTATTATTTGGGTGACATTATTTCCACCCTCTTTATAACTAAATACACTCTGTTTATACAAGACAAGCGAAATCACCCTTGATGGATTCCACATTTATGCATTTTCCCTCAATTGATTTCTTTTCCATTGTAAGTTCCATTCAAATTTAAACCCATTGTTGTTTAGAAGATTAAAATCAGCATTTTCTTTGTCAATCAAACATGAATCAAATTAAGCTTTCATGAAAAATATTTCTATTACTTTAGGCATAGTTTCTATTTCAATTTTTTCGAATAAGTGTCAAAACAACTTTGCCCTATTTGTAATTGTCAAACAAGAGGCCTACGGGGGGGAGCATCAGGAGCCACATGGCAAATCATGATTGATAGGCCTAAGTGAATGACAACAACAATGTAATTGTGCAACATAATTAGGAGGAAATACACTTTTAGTCAACAAAGTAAAATAAGTGATAAGTAAACTCCCGGAATATTCACATCTCAAATAAGACATGGAAACTGCGCATCTAGTTTTTCATTGCAATTTGTCTTTAATTAGGACTTGTCAAACAATCTTTATATTAAATATTGGCAGATCCACATACTTCATGTAAAGCTAGTCTTGTAATGCATTATAATCGTATAAAAGGCCAAGAGAATATCCGTATATAAATGTAAAGCAAAAATCCTAGCTACAAATAGAAATGGACTTATCATAGCTACAAATACTAATGGACTTGAGCTGGCTCTGATCTATATGTTTTAGATAGATCAATTTTTGTAATTATTTTAAAGCCTAAAAGACTGCTTTCTATAATTCCAGAAGGAATGGTCCATACCATCGACCTCTATGCAGTTGTTCTTGATGAATTTTTGTCCCGCTTTTTTTGAGAAATTTCAATTAGGTTCAAGTATAATCTATTTTATGTTAAAGTATTTTAGCTGGAATAGATGAATAGTGTGTCTAGGAAAATCGCTCTCTAATATAATGCGTGGCTATATTACTAGCCCCAAGTTTTCTACTTGATATTGTCCTCGCCAGTTTCATTATTGCCCTCATTCCCCAAATTTTATAGTAAGGTTCATCATCAATAACAGTTTATGTTTATATATTTTCAAGATGAAAAAATTATTTTCATCAATTCATTTTTGTAAGCAACACAAATGATCATTTTCAGAAAAATTTCTCGCAATAGTTAATTTTTCTTGAAATAAATGTATCCATACGTATTATTGGTCTTTGTCAATTACAAGATTAGCAAGCAAAGATCTCTTAAATGACTCTCTATGTTTACATTAGATTGTTCACGTGCCTTTGATTAGGAATGATCGAACAAGAAATGACGTAATTGTGCATCTGTTACAACATGTTTCTAATTAAAAATATTTAATAGGACTGATTTAAATATTTGCCAACTTTCTATTTCACTTGCATTCCCTGTGTATAGGGTGAGAATGCAATCAGAGTAAAATTACAATTAATATAGATTATGATTAACCTAATCATATATATTAATCAGACATAATAGTACATCTCTAACACCCTCGATGCACGAAAGAAATGTCAAAGTCAATTTGGAGGTCAATTTATCCCTTATTAGCGGCCTTTGGTGGTGCCCACCACTTTTAAGGTGGTGCGTTGATCCGCTGTGCTTTTTCGGTCGTGCTGGCTTTGACAAGTCTTGATTTACCTGATTATAGTTATTTTTATTCCAACGTGATTAATGGTACAAATGAATTTCCTCTTTTTCTATTATATCCTTGGTTTTAGCTTTTTCAATTGGTTTTTTTCTAATCAAATCTGTTTGTCGATGGTTGAATTGATTGATGGATGATCATTAGCCAAAATGAAGTGCGTGGTGGTCCCTTGTGTGACTTCCAAATGTCATTTCCTTGTATTTTGAGAAAAGATTAGCGAATCATTCAATTTCCATCCTACTTTTTTATCGCATTACTAAATTTTTTAAATTTGCAATCAGATTAGCGAGAGCTCGAACTGGTCTCATATGGAATCTTCAGCAGATAACCATCGAAAAAGTGCTCACGTTCATATCTTTTTTAAGTTCAGAAAACCGACCTTGACTATATTTCTTAACCATAAAAGTCGAGTTTTGCTACAAATTTCATGTTACCAACTATCTCTGCTTGATTCCAATTGATTTGTGGCCTTTTAGATCCATTTGCGTTGCAGGCACCTTTTATCTCCCGCCTAGTTTACCCGCCTCAATCAACCTTTTAATGGGGCAAAATCATCATTAACCGCTTCCAATGATGCACAGTCCATTGTATGAATTTGAACAGATCTCTATCCATTGATGCATAATTAGACCAAACGCAACATGCAGTAGGTATACTTCTGTAGCTTAAAAAATGACGATAGGACTTTATCATTCCAATTGATACCATAATCTTCTTTTTATTTATTTTGTTAAATCACATATATTGTAAGGTATTTTGTAAGCAAATTCAAAAAGAGGGTGATGAAAAAAAAATGGCTTCCCTTGTAATGGTGGCAATCTAGAGTATAGTCGATACCTAGCCCATAGCTAGTATTTTATGACTTTTTTTTTTCTTTTTTGATAACTGAGGATTCCACCACATGCCCCCCGTACCCGAACGGCTCCTGAGGACCAGACCCTTATACCTCGGGGAAGATTAGCACATGACCCCAATACCATGGCCCCCCACTTACAACGTTAGCAACTGGTAGGATTCGAACTCTCAACTTCGACGATGAGGGAGAGACTTTAATACCAGCACGGCTACCCACGGTTGGATGTATTTTATGACTTTTTCTTAATTGATAAAAGTCATTTTACGGAAAACAATTTCTAAGTAAATATTTTTTGGATTTTCTAGTGCTCGGCACATGGAAAAGGGGTTTTCTTAAATAGGGGAAAATGATTTTCGTTTTTTGAAAATGAGAAATCATTTTCCCTCTTCTTCCTTTCACCCAAACCAAACATGTTCTCCTCCGTGCATCGTTTTAATTTTTAATTTTTTTTCCTTTTCGCTTTGCCGGCTGGCCGCTGTCGGGCCTCATTGACCTACGCCGGTCTCAGGAGGGGGCCTCGTTGGGGCCCTGGTATCCAATAAGATCCAGATCCAAAAGAAAGAGAAAATGATTTAAGAATTTGTCTTTTTGGGTCTGCCCGTTTTGAAGTTACGGTAAATTCCAGAACTAATCCGATTTTAGGCCGACTTTCCTGAGCCATCCCAAATTTCGGAATATTTATAAAAATTAAGGTGCATTTGTGGAAAACTTACTGATAAGGAAAATACTTTCCCAAAAAGCGTTTTGCATGAATATGATTTGTTTTCCTTTGTTGGTGATGTATAATCGAAAATGTTTTTCGCTATTTGGATTCCATTAGAAAATGATTTCACACTTTATCTCAGCCAAAAAAAAATCGAATTTTTAAATTTTAAAAAACTTAGAATTTTTAATTATTTTTATTTTATTTTTATTTTTATTTTCTTTCCTTCTGTTTCCTTTTTTTTTTTTTCTCTTTTCCTTCTTCTTCTCCTTCACTCCTCTACTTCCTCATGGCATCCCTTCTGCTTCAGGGAGGGAATTCATCCTCGATTGGCTTATGAGGGGCAACCTTGAGCCTTCGTCGGAGGTCGCGAGCTTGTCAATCTGACAAGACTCAAGGCTTGCTACCAAAGGCTGCAAGCTCGCTTGATTTGGCATGACTCGCAGCTTGCTGCTTGAGTCTCATTGTGAGCTCATTGGCCTTGGGCAAGCTTGAGCCTTGCCGCTCAAGGCCGCAAGCTCTCTCGCTCACTCTGGCGAGGCTCTAGGCTCGTCGGCCTTTGGCGGCGAGGCTCAAGCCTCCCAGCTCACCGCTAGAGGTTGCAAGCTCACTTGATTTGGCGAAGCTCGAGGCTTGCCGTTGGAGGCCATGAACTCGCTTGACCCACTAGCCTCAAGCGAGCATGAACCTCGTCAGCAGAGCCATGAGCTCACCCGATCTGGCAAGGCCAGAGCTCGCTGGCAGTCCGCGTGGGTAGCAACGGGTGGAGAAGAAGAAAAAGAAAAAGGAAGAAAATAAAATAAAAATAAAAAATTCGATTTTTTAAGAAAATTAAAAATTAAAAATTGAATTTTTAAAAAATATATAATTTTATAAGAACAATTGTTTGTAAACCAAGCACCCAATCTAAGTTTTGGTAGATTCCGAAAATGTTTTTAGATTTTTTTAATGGGGAAATTGTTTTTTAAAATTTAAATTTTGATAGAAAACGTTTTCCGTTCACTCATTTTTCTAAGTGAATCAAACACCGAAAAATGAGGAATATATTTTCATTAAAAATGTATTCCGCAAAACAAACACACCCTTAGATTTTGTGCGGAGATCGAAAATTAAAAGGCCAAATCTCCAACATTTTTTTTTTTAATGATCGTTTCGTCTCATCGCCCAACGCTTTCTTTTCGAGCTGCCATTCTGACTCTCTCTCTCTCGCTCTCTCTCTCTGAATTTTAGGGTTTTTGCTATTCTGCTGTTGCTCGCCCGGGCTCGATCTTGTTGTCTTGTTGAGCCCGTGGGCTCTTCTCCCCTCGCCCCCTTCTCTTTTTTTTTTATGCTTTTGTTGGAGTTTGGCGAGGACTGAGATTCAGTGAAGCGGTTCAGCAATGGCGAATTCGTACCCCGCTCCCGTTACTGCGATGCAGGTGATTCCCCCCTCGAAGCTCTCCGTCGGCTTCTCCGTCGCGCCGCGGGCCTTGGGCCGTGTTGGGCGAGAGATTCCGGTTAATGCTTATTATTGTTATTTTTTTTTCGGTCGAATGGTTGATGAGTATTGAAAGCAGGTTCTTTTTCTTTTTATTTATTTATTTATTTGGAGGCAGCTACGTGGGAATTTCATCCAAAGTAGTTGGGAAAACGACTAATATAAAAGAGTGCGAATCGGTGAATCAAAACTCACGGTCAAGGAACAAAAGACGCAGAAGAAATATATAAAATTGCATGCGCCAACTTCCAAAAGGTGCTCGGCTATTTTAACAACAAAACGGTATTATATACGACTCCTTGTGTGCGCGCTCGCTCAAGCGAAGTGAGACCGACTCCCCAAACCACGAAAGTGATCTCGCTAGGCATGACAAAATCAACTGCAACCCGCACTCTCTTCCTCTGCCTCTTCCTCTGTCTCCTCTCCTCGCTTCCATTTCAGGCCTCACCATCACCGACCACAGAGGCACAAGCCCTTGTCAAATGGAAGAACTCCCTCTCTCCTCCTCCTCCGTCTTCTCTGAGCTCATGGTCCCTCACCAACATTACCCATCTTTGCAACTGGACTGGCATTGCCTGCAACAATGGCGAGTCAGTCTCGGAGATCAGCCTCCCAGGCTCACGCCTCAACGGCACACTCGATGCTCTTGACTTCGCTTTGTTCCCGAACCTGACCTGTTTCAACGTCAGCGACAACAATCTCGAGGGCCCGATACCGTCCTTGATTGGCAGTCTATCCCAGCTCAGGTTCTTGGACCTGTTGGGCAATTACTTTGAAGGGCCAATTCCCCGATCCATTGGACAATTGAGAAAGCTTGAAAAGCTTGAATTGAGAGTAAACAAGTTGACCTCTTCGATCCCTTCGGAGCTCGGGCTCTGTTCTAACCTCACCTACTTAGCCCTTGCCCAGAATTCAATCTCTGGGGAGCTGCCTCTCTCACTGTCCAATCTGGTTAGATTATCGGAATTTGGAGCTTCGGATAATCGCCTGTCAGGTGAGTTACTGCCTGACTTCTTCACGAATTGGACTGAACTGGTTTCTCTGCAGCTCCAGAACAATTTTCTCTCCGGGCAAATTCCAATCGAAATCGGAAGCCTGACCAAGCTCAATTCCCTCTACTTGGGCAACAATTCATTCTCCGGCCCCATCCCTACTAGGATTGGGAGCCTCAAGAATTTGGTCCAGTTAGACCTCTCAAGAAACAATCTCTCCGGAACTATTCCTCCGGAGGTCGGGAATCTCACATTGTTGACCAGTCTCGACCTCAGCATGAACCAGCTTTATGGAGAGCTCCCCGAGACCATCTCTCGCCTTGCTAACTTACAGTCGATCTCTTTGTTCGCGAACCATTTCTCGGGAGGAATACAACGTGATTTCGGCAATCTATCCAAGCTCAGGTTCTTGGACCTGGCGGGCAATTTCTTCGAAGGGGCAATTCCTCGCTCCATTGGACAATTGAGAAAGCTTGAAAGGCTTGATTTGAGAGTAAACAAGTTGACCTCTTCGATCCCTTCGGAGCTCGGGCTATGTGTTAACCTCACCTACTTAGCCCTTGCCAAGAATTCGATCTCTGGGGAGCTGCCTCTCTCACTGTCCAATCTGGTTAGATTGTCAGAATTTGGAGCTTCAGATAATCGCCTGTCAGGTGAGTTACTGCCTGACTTCTTCACGAATTGGACCGAACTGGTTTCTCTGCAGCTCCAGAACAATTTTCTCTCAGGGAAAATTCCAACCGAAATCGGAAGCCTGACCAAGCTCAATTACCTCTCCATGTACAACAATTCGCTCTCAGGGACTATTCCTCCAGAGGTCGGCAATCTCACGTCGCTGACCATTCTCTACCTCAACACGAACAAGCTTTATGGAGAGGTCCCCAAGACAATCTCTTGCCTTGCTAACTTACAGGAAATCTCTCTGTTCACTAACAATTTCTGGGGAGGAATACCACGTGATTTCGGCAAGTACAGCCCTTCTCTAAGCAATGTTCAATTTGGGGACAACAGCTTCACCGGAGAACTGCCGCCAGATTTATGCAGCGGCTTTGCTCTTCAACATTTCGTGGTTCCTGGGAATAACTTCACGGGGCCGCTTCCCGACTGCTTGAAGAATTGTTCGAGGCTGACGAGAGCCCGTCTAGACAGCAATCAGTTCACTGCAGATATCACGAGCGCGTTTGGAGTTCATCCGAATCTGGTCTATGTAAGCCTTAGCAACAATCAATTTGTCGGGACTCTCTCGGCACGATGGGGAGATTGTATGAATCTCACAAATTTGCAGATAGATGGTAACAAAATCTCTGGCCGCATCCCACCAGAGCTTGGGAAATTGTCTCAGTTGCGTGTCCTGGCATTATCCAGCAATGAATTGACTGGGAGAATTCCGGACGAGATGGGAGATCTAGGGGAGTTGCTCAGGCTGAACTTGAGCAACAACCATTTGGCTGGAGATATTCCTTTCTCGTTAGGAAAGTTATCGAAGCTCAGTTATCTTGATTTGTCGGAGAACATGTTGAGCGGTGGCATACCTGACGAGCTAGCGAATTTCGAGAATTTACTAAGCTTGAACTTGAGCAACAACAATTTGTCCGGTAACATACCATCTGAGGTCAGGAAGTTGTCCACGCTACAGTTACTCCTAGACTTGAGCCACAATTCCCTAGCAGGATCAATTCCCTTCAATTTGGCAAAGCTTACTAAACTAGAAAATCTCAATCTTTCGCATAATAATTTGTCGGGTATGATCCCGGCTTCTCTCTCCAACATGGAGAGTATAACCTCCATAGACTTATCGTACAACAAGCTGACGGGTGCAGTTCCTAGTGGTAGGATCTTCCAACAAGCGCCCGAAGGTGCTTTTATAGGGAATTCGGGCTTGTGTCGAAACATGACTAGATTATCTCCTTGGGGCACGAGCTGTAAATCGACCCACCATAGAAAAAAAGTTCTGGTTGGTGTGAGCGTTGGCGGGAGCTGCTTACTACTTCTAGCGATTCAAATTGCTGTGATTTTGCTGGTGCTTTGGCGGCGAAAAAGGCTTCTTGATGAAGAGATCAAGCATCTTAAAAAGCACGAGAAATCAGAGCAGATCATATGGGAAATGTTAAGAAAGTTCACATTCAGTGACATCGCCAAGGCCACCAATGATTTTAGCGAAGAGTATTGCATTGGAAAAGGCGGATTCGGGAGCGTTTACAAGGCCGTATTGGCTAGTGGCCAAATCGTCGCTGTCAAAAAGCTCAACGCATCAGAATCCGGCAACATACCAGTGGTTAATTGCCAGAGTTTCGAGAATGAAATCCATGTGTTGACCCAGGTCCGGCACCGCAACGTGATCAATCTCCACGGGTTCTGTTCCATGAGAGGTTGCGTTTACTTGGTCTATGAGTTTGTTGAGAGAGGCAGTCTAGCAAAGGTCTTGTATGGAGGAACAAGAGCAGCTGAACTGGATTGGGGTACAAGGGTGAAGATTGTTCAAGGCGTGGCTCACGCGATCGCCTACTTGCATCACAATTGTTCACCGCCTATCGTCCATCGGGACATAACATTGAACAACATCTTACTTGAGTCAGACCTCGAGCCTCGGCTCTCAGATTTTGGGATAGCGAGACTCTTGAATTCAGGCTCCTCGAATTGGACCACAGTGGTCGGATCTTATGGCTACATGGCTCCTGGTAAGCCATATGATCAAAGCTAACTATGCATTTCGCGTGCACATATTATTTGGAATTGTTTAAATTTCTCTCATTAACTTCTTGAATTTGGATTCATCGAATAATTCTCACAAGACTATTTAGAAGAGTAAATATAGATTTTGAAAAGCCGTTCGTATTAATAATATCAAAGAAATTTGAAATTTCTGCACAACTTGACATTATGATCAAAACATTAATGCATTGTTCTTTCATGAAAAACAGTGTTAGCAACTACGATGCGGGTAACTAACAAATGCGACGTGTATAGCTTCGGAGTAGTGGCGCTAGAGATTATGATGGGGAAGCATCCGGGGGATCTTCTCTCTTCTCTATCAATGATGAAAACATCAACAATCTCGGAGGACCCAAATTTGCTGCTGAAGGGTGTGCTCGATCCGCGTCTTCCTCTTCCGACTGGCCAACTAGCCAAGAAAGTGGTATTCATCGTCATGGCGGCACTAGCGTGCACGCGCACGAGACCTGATTCACGACCCAACATGCATTTCGTCGCACAAGAATTATCCGCACGTGCTCAAACTTACTTGTTTGAGCCGTTAGGCTACATAACTATCAGCAAAGCTATCGAGTTTTCAGGAGTAAAGTTTTAAGATATGTTGCAGATCAAATGATACTTTTCTGTCTCACTTTCTTGCTTTTGTTTTTTGTTTTTTGTTTTTTTTTTGAGTTTGCTCGTAATGAATGAGAAAGAGTGGGTGTACAGTTTGGATAATTTAGAAAATTTCTATTGCACTGTCTTCAAAACATGTTTACAAATCCTAACCACGGATCCTCTAATGAATATGAAGTATGCTATCACTTCGGATGATCCGATAGAATCCTTTGCCTTTTGTTGTCCTTTACATTGGTATGAGATATAAGTTGCCTTTTCAATGGGACATTATAGATAATGTCGTACTCAAGTTCTAACTTTAATGAAAAATTCTAATTAAGGACTTAAAAAGGGACTATTTTTTCAAAAAAGAGCTTAAAATGTACTTTGTTTTAAATAAGGCCCATAGTGGCCAAGTTAGTTTCAAATAATGGCTCAAACTTACCAGCCCGCCAAATATTCACCGGTGAACATTTTTCAGTGACTTGAATAGGGGTAATTTAGTCAAAATCTACAATTGGGTAAAAAATTGAAAAAAATTCCCAAATTGAATAGGATTTTCGATTTTTCACATTTTCTTCCTTCCTCTCCCCGAATGCTTAAGCATATCGCTCTTGCCCGATCCTTGAGCTTCGGTTTGCTATTCGTCATTGTCTCTTCTTTCACAAGTTCATTTTCCACAGGCTTTAAGGCCCTGCATGATAACATTTCTCTTCCTCAAAATTTCTGAGAACATAAAAAGAACAGAAACCTGTTTGTTAACGCCACATAATTTTTCTGTTCCCGGGAATAAAAACCTAGCTCAGAAATGGTTTGGGAAGAGAAATGAGAAACAAAAAAAAAAATCACTTCTCTTCCCGGGAATAAACATGAGGAACAAAAACCTAATTCCTCTTTCTCCCCCCCCTCTCAACTCACGCTCCTTCTCAGCTCAGCTCTTCCTTCCTACACGACCTCTGTCCGATTTCTGAAACCTCCCATCGCCGCCCGTCCCGTCGTCGCCGCCAGTCCCGTCGTCGCCGGTCCTTCGTCGCCGGTCCAGTCGCCGCCGCTGGTGAGGTGGCCGCTGGTCCCGTAGCCGCTGTAGCTCACCTCTTCTGAAGCCCGTGACCTCTGCCCGAGAGAAATCACCTCCCGTCGCCGCCTGTCCCGTCGCCCCTGCCGGTCCCGTCGTCGCCGTTGGTCCCGTCACTACTGGTCCGGTCGCCGCTGGTCCGGTCGCCGCTAGAGCTCACCTCTTCCGAAGCCCGCGACCTCTGTCCGAGAGAAATCACCTCCCGTCGCCGCCCATCCCGTTGCCTCCGGTCCTGTCGTCGCCGCTGGTCCCGTCGCCGCTGGTCCGATCGCCGCTAGAGCTCACCTCTTCCGAAGCCCACGACCTCTGTCCGAGAGAAATCACCTCCCGTCGCCGCCCGTCCCGTCGTCGCTGCCCGTCCCGTCGCCGCTTGTCCCATCGCCGTTGGTCCGTCCTCTTCCCTTGCGAACTTGCGCCGACAAGTCTCACTTTGCTATTTGTTTCGATGAGTTTCGTGGCGATAGAAGAGTGATGCCGCTCTCTGTGAAAAAAACTTGCAGAGTAAATGTGCGATTTTATCATGTGCAGCCTAGATTGTCCAGGGAAGTACCCTATCCTGGATGTCATGAAATGTGCGATTTTACTTCTGCCCTTTGTAGAGTAAATCATGTGATAATGAGGCTGGGTGTGCTCTTGAGGAATATTGTGGATAACTTTCTTGCATCATGTTAAGTTTTATTTGGTCTCAAACTATGTATCTTCTGCTTTGAGGCAGCTACGTTTCTTTTCTCTGATTATGAAATTATGACAATCTAGAGCCTCCTTATAGTCTATGCTCCAAAAGTAGAAGTCAGACTAAAGAAGTTGGGATTGTGCTTAGAAATTAAGTGTACTTCTCATATTACACAATCATTTTACTGGCTTTTTAAGTTTATCTGATTGAAAGAATTACCCAGAGTGCATAACCCCGACCTGAGGTTGATGAATGTCTGTTAGCTGTTCATTGTTGAATTATTAACTGGAAAGACCGATGTGCTTGTTAATTGTTACATGTTTCAACTGTTGAATTAAATTGCTGGCTTTCTATATTTATCTGATTTAGAGAATTACCCAGAGTGCATCACCTCAAAATGAGGTTGAAGACTATCTGTTGGCTGTCAATTGTTGAATTACTAATTGGGAAGACTGGTGTGTTTGTTTATTGTTACATGTCTTATTCATCGTTCCATAATTTCTTGCTCTTGCATTTCCTTCCTTTAAACTACTCTCCTCTCTATTAATTGCTCTATTTGATTATGTGGAGTCATAGTAAAACCTTTATGAAGACCTGGGTAATGTGATGCTTGATGTATACTAATTTTAGATGCCTCTTAAATTATTTGGTTCCTTAATCATTTGTTGCTTGTTAAATGATTTCGGTGGTGATGGAAATATGGTATTGGTGGTCGCCAATCTAATTATTTTGCAATATATTGGTATGGATTAATGTGTTCCGGACTACTATCAGTCATATGTTACATCATTGTATCCTTTGAGACAAGTTGAGATGAGCTTGGTATTGGTAGTCGTTGGTGCCATTTTATCTCTGTTGAAAAAGATATATGGAAAGAGGAAGAACTAACAAGGAAATGGGGGGAAGAAAGTGAAGCAGAAGAGATGAAATGTTGTTTCATGTCTGTGATATTCAAAGAAGCATGAGACCGTAACATTACACTGTCCAGATGATTGTCACAGCAAATCTTGTAGCAGAGAAGATGACAAAGGAGAAGGCGATTCAACTAATTTTTCAACTTCTTGATAGATGGACAGGAACTTTGCCCTATATGGAGATCCGGAGCATCCCTTTGAACCTACACAAGACGAGGTTGTAGATGATACACCAGGTGATGAGGCGGCTGAGATAAACATGATCAGGAAAAATATTGCAAATATGATGGCAAGGGATCACAATATGCAAGAGATTCCATGACTTTTTATTTCCGACTTTTGCGATGTTTTTTTGTTTTTTGGTGAAAACACTTTTGCGATGTGTATGTAAACTATTATGAATACATTTCTATTAATTGTATTAAGGTATTGCAAATTCTATCTCCGCGAGCACAAATGTCATTGAATATATCATAAATGTGGACAAACAGAGGAGAGGAAAAACACCTCCCTTCATCAAAATTAGCCAAAACCTTATAAGCTTATGTGAAACACGAAAATGAAATAGTTTGTAATTCAGAAGAAGCAAGGTAAAAAGTAGCATCAAGATGGGATGCATCGACGGCTCAAAATACAAGAGACCGAGGTCTTTACTAAGTGTTTTAGGAGCATATTATGAACTAAATACATAATGATAGTAAAGCAACGCCATGCATGAACCATTCCAATAGTTGGAAATTTCCAACCCCAACCCGACATCCATGTCAAGATTAGAAGACTAATATCCCCAAGCCACGCATGCACTAGAATTACAATTTTTTTTTAAAGAGTAAAAACTTAGTTCCAAGGAAATCACTACAAATTAATTTGGCTAACAATATCCAATGTGCTTTTTCCGTACTATTTGCTATACCAAACAACAAAATTCGCAAAAAGATAATATATTCTTGAGAATTATAGTTCAAAATGCTACCGAAATTCGCAAAAAGATAATATATTCTTGAGAATTATAGTTCAAAACACTACCTAAATTCAATAGGCTATAAACTACGTGAGTGAAGATACTCACACACATATATAAGATAATAGTTCACGTTCCATTACAATACAACTTCATCTTCGACTAGAATTCTTACCCCTAAGTAAATGTATTATTATTCTAATAATATTTTGATCTTGTCAATTTTATGTAATATCTAATCTATTCCTTTTTCTTATTTTTAATTTTTTTTTTAAATTAAAAATTGGAATAGAAATTTTGTGCAGTTACCAAACAGGTTTTTTTTGCTCAGAAATTGTTCCCCGGAACAGAAATAGAAAAGAACTATTTCTGAAAAAAAACTCTTCCCCAGCCAAGAAATTTTATCATGCGCAGCCTAAGTCTTCCGCAAGCTTCAAGTTTATTGTCTGCAAGCTCCACTCACTTTCATCCGTGGTTAGTGTTGTTCATATTGGTGCAATTCGTCCAAGGGAAAAGTGATTGTAGCTTGTTGAAAGAACACATCGCCCAGGTGCGGAATGTCGTGGAATATCACCCCGATGGCAGTGAGGCTCTCTTCCCAAACCTGAATTGCTAATCGAATTACAGTCACGAAGCAATTCTTGTGAAATACCTGAGTTCCACATCCTCTCTTTGATGCTTCTTGGTCTATTCGTGCCACTACAATCCCAGAAGAAAAGAATTTCCATTCCCCCTAATGCCCTTTGCCTTCAGATCGATCTAAGTGGCGAGGAGGGTTCTCACTCGGGTTAAAATTGGGATTGCCTCGCACCGCCATCGCTCTAGCAAAGGCTTTCTTTGGCCCTGTGGCTTTAAACTACAATGTTCGGCTTTTCTCGTTGCGATCTATGAACTGTTTGTGCATCGTGCTCATTAGTGAATTTAACATTTAGATTAGTGATTTCTAATGTTTTGGAGCTGTGGGCACAGAAGCTAGAGCTGCGGCTTCTGGACATTGCAGAAAAGGAGGTCGGAATTCTTCTTTTTTGTCGATTTTCGTGGCATCCTTAAGTTAGTAATTTGACTTTGTTATTGCAGGTAAGCTAGACATGGACTCCTCTGAGTAATGTTTTCGTGGTAATTAGCATGAGGCGGATGAATTAGTCAATGGGCTTCCTATATCTTCTGATGGAAAAGAGAATATTCTATCTAATAAATTTTGCAACGTTGCTGGAAGACTTGCTCGAGCTTTGGGGAGGTGAAATGATTGCATATGTTTTGTTGATAATTAGTTATATCTTGTACAAAAGATAGATTCTTCAATGAGTTTTTAATTTAAACTTGTTGTTCTATAGTTTGTTCTGGTGAGGTGTAACAAGTTTCTGTGCATTTTTTAAATGAGATAATCAAGTGTTAACAAGGTGCTGTCTCTATCATTCATGCTTGGACATTCCAACTTGAAGTGTCCGTATCTGCTATGGACATACACAGTGTTTTCTCGTCTATCAAGACTAAAACTATTGTCATTTTGGCCAAAACTCTCAGTCAACCAACATTCTCATATTATTCTTTATCGGACTCAAATGAATGCAAGAAAAAACCACATTTGCACATCAATGAAACATCACAGAAGTAAAACTGACATACATTAATCCATATGATTATTTGACAACATCAGTTTACATCACCCCTAGAAGAGCAACAACAGAATAGAAAGCAACATTGGATAATGGATGGTGCTCGGCACTTGACGTACTCTTAATTATTATGGCTAGGCATTTGACGTCTGTATTGTCTTCAAAATGTGCTTACGAATCCTAAGTACGAATATGCTAATGAATATAAAGAAGGTCATCACTTTTCCATTTTGTTTTCCTATATGTTGGTACGGGATGTGCCCCAAGTTGCCTTTTCAATGGTCATGTAGAGATACTTGTGTGGTTAAATTCCAACTCTAATATGGTGTTTTTCCAAGTGGGTTTTTGTCTGCAAACAAACTCAAACAATAGTCATTTTGTCGATCGCATCAAATGGGCTGACGAACATCTGTGAACCAAACATTATGAACACAAACTTGAACTTTTAATAACGTGTCGCATTCTCGAGTCGTATATGAAAATTCCACGTCTTGGAACTTCGTTATCAAATTCAATGACCAAAAAGAATAACATGATGGGAACTTCCAATGTGACTAGCCAAAGCTCTAGCAATTTTCCTTTTTTGGCCCACACAAACTCCAGCATGAGAAGCTCGCATGAATGTTTAGGATTTGGCTTTTTCTCGCTTAATTTATGATGTTATATTCCAACAAAGATGTTAATATTCTTGTAACAATTCTATCAAAATTAAATACCCACCAAGAAGGGTTTTCGGGGCTCCAGGGTAAAGGGAAATTAGTCGGTAGAAGAACACCGCAAGTGCACTTGGCAAGGAGAGACACATAAATGCCAAAACTTCTAAAAGGTACACTTAAGCACATTTTTTTTTAAAATTGGACACCTAGGCTAGAAGAGGAAGAATGGAAGAGAAAAAAGAAAAAATTATATGTCAAAACTTGCGCCTACGTCGGCAATTTCCGGGCAAAATTGGTTGGATTGGCTCAATAGACAAAACATTAAAATGTTTATGATTCAATTGACAAATTAAAATGGTTTAGAATTAAATTGGTAAAAATACAATAGGCTTTGGAGTTTTAGGACAATTTTCCCTCTTTCCTTTGTTTAGCCAATTTTCACATAAAGCTACTTAATCAATGAGTAAACTTCTTAGCCATTCGAGAAACGTGGTCTAAATCCTAAATCTTTTTGAAAAGTTGCAATATAGTCCTTTTGAACATTGTCTTGTTCTTGATTTATAATTTTCGACGACCTTAAATCACCTACTGCCGAAAACCTCTTTTTAAGTCATCGCTTAAAGTGCTTGGCAATTTGTTGGCCACCATAAGTTTCCATAGTTTTGAATGTCACTAGTGGTACATTCATCTCTATGGCATGACACATTACTCAAAAAGAGAAATTGACTTGCAAAAGTCCTAATTGGAGAGAGTATTCACCAATCCTAGTTATTGGCGGGTTGGAAGTTAGGCATAAATGCATTGTTAGTGACTTTTTGACTAATCAATTACACCCACTTTCAGGGTGCAATCCAACGGGTACAACTTGCTATTGGCCCAATGTGCAATTCTTGTCTTCTTGGAAAAACTCAAGTGCTTCCAAAGGTTCCGCCAGATGGAAGCGTTGGATTTGGTTGATTGGTTAATATAAATAGTGGCCCCTTTAGTTGAGCGTGAAGAACACTTTAGATTGACTAAGCTTTGTCTTTATATGGTTAATCGTTTTTCTTTAAATACATATGTAGAAAGATCGATAATTGAGGACTATCCCATGTTCAAAAGCTGCTGAGTTGTGAAATTGTGTCCATGGTCCACGCACTTGAAATCCTATCAATTTAGACCTTGCACTAGATATATAGATGATGCAACACGCGATTTAAAAAAAAAAAATTGAGAGAGAAAAAAGTAATTGTTACCTCAATTAGCTCTCATTTTTTAATGATTAGGAACACAGGCGCAAAGGTCCAATCACCACTAGCTCTCTTAAGAACACAACACATTAAAAAATGGATTAATACAGGTTAGTTTTAGTGAAGGAAATAATTTACAGGAGATGGTTGGATGAATTCTGGTTCTTATATATGTCTATTATGTTCTTTCTTTTGAAGGAAGAAACATTTTTCATCTTTTCTTAACATAATTTTTATTACAAATTTGATTTTTTTTAAATTTCCAAAACTTCTAACAACATCAGTGCAATAGTGCTGACGATGTGACGGTGATTGTGGAAAATTGACACGGGTCACTTTGTTAATGCCTTCAAAATGTGAGTTATTTAGAAGTATTATTTTTAGTAATTTTTTATTTGCTAGTTTTTTTCAAATTTATTTTATTTAAAATTGGTTTGTTTATTTTGGTATGTTATTTTCTATATTTAAGGAGAAAAGCTGTTAAGAATTGGAGTTTCGATTGGATTGGGCATGTGTTGAGTATATATTGCTAAAATTATAGGTCAATATCGGTTAATTTGGGTTGGACCCTATTGCGACCCATTCAAACTAACCCAACACCCTGATTTGACGAATTTACTCCCCACTAAATAATAGAGATGTTAAAAAAAAAAAAAATGGAGCTTGGCGTACAACCCCACGTTTGCATGTTGAGGCAATGCGAAACCTGTTCCTAAAACCACTTTGATTAATTAGTTATTAGTGCATTGGAAGTTATGCATAAATTGCATTATTGGTGACTTGACCTGGCAATTATACCCAATTATTTTGGGGATTGCATTATTTTTACTTTGCAACTTTAATGTGGTCCATTCCAGTATTATTATTAAGACTGCTGGCTTGAGAGAAAGCGGCCTCTCTCGGCAAAAATGGCCCAATTTCAATTCTTTCTATTTGTCATACTTTAATTCTCAACTTACTTTTAGACTTTTGCTCTACCTCTTTACAAAATATAGAAGTCGAAATTTACACATAAAACTAAATGTCCCCACCCTAGCCCTCCCGAGAAGGTGTGGAATTAGACTCCCCACCTTCCCCTTCCCATGTGAGCAAGGTGACTCTCAAGGCAACTCCCAATATTATTTGGGTGACATTATTTCCACCCTCTTTATAACTAAATACAATTTATTTATACAAAAAAAAAAAAACGTGAAATCACCCTTGATGGATTCTGTTAAAATATGTCTCGAGTTTAAGTCCAATAAACAAAACCCGACGAGAGATTATTTGTAACTTCTAGAGATAAGAATATTCCGAATTGGATATTTTACAGACGTCCGAAATCGAGCAATATATAAATTCTTCTGGGTCGTGAAATAAAAGGAGGGGCACACAACTTTATAGGCAGAAGAACAGCCCAAGTGCCATAACTTGGCACAGGGGGACACTTAAGTGCCATAACTTCGAAAAGGTACACTTAAGTGCCAGTTTCGAAATTAAATGGAACACTTAGGTGCCACTCCGGCGAAAATCCGGCCAAATGGGTGACGTGGCAATTTTCCAGCGACTTGGACACAAAACGACGCCGTTTTGCATGCTGATGTGGCGAGAAAATGCAAAAACGACGTCGCTTTGTGTCTGATGTGTAAATAATTAATATAAAAATTAATTAAATTAAATTAAAAATTAATTTTATTTAAAATATTATAAAAAATAAAAATCTTAAAATTTAAAAAAACTCAAAATTTCAAAAACTTAAAATTTAAAAAACTTAAAATTTAAAAACTTAAAATTTAAAAAACTTAAAATTTAAAACTTACAAAACTTAAAATCAAAAAACTTAAAATTAAAAAAAAAATTACAATCTAAAAAATTTAAAATTTAAAAAGCTTAAAATTTAAAAACTTAAAATTTTAAAAAATTAAATTAAAATAACTTAAAATTAAAATAACTTACAATAGAAATAACTTAAAATTTAAAAACTTAAAATTTAAAAAATTTAAAATTTAAAAAACTTAAAATTTAAAAACTTAAAATTTATAAAAACTTAAAATTTATAAAAACTTAAAATTTATAAAAAAAATTAAAATTAAAAAAATTAAATTAAAAACTTAAAAAACTTAAAATTTAAAAAAAAAATTAAAATTTAAAAAATTAAATTAAAAACTTAAAAAACTTAAAATTTTAAAAAAATTAAAATTTTAAAAAAAATTAATTTTTTTTTTAAAAGGGGGGGCCGAAGGGGCGGCTAAGGTGGCAATTTTAATTTTTTTTTAATTTTAAGCTTTTTAAATGTGAAGTTTTTTTAAATTTGAAGTTTTTTAAATTTGAAGTTTTTTAATTTTAATTTATTTTAATTTTAATTTATTTTAATTTTAATTTATTTTAATTTTAAGTTATTTTAATTTTAATTTTTTAAAATATAAAATATAAAATTTTAATTTTTTTAATGTTAATTTTTTTGTAATTTTAAGTTTTTTAAAATTTAAGTTTTTTAAAATTTAAGTTTTTTAAAATTTAAGTTTTTTAAAAATTAAGTTTTTTAAATTTAAATTTTTTTAAATTCTAAGTTTTTCAATTTTAAGTTTTTTTAATTTTAATTTTTTAAATTTTATGTTTTTAAATTTTAAGTTTTTAAATTTTAAGATTTTAAATTTTAATTTTTTTAAATTTTAAGTTTTTAAATTTTAAATTTTTAAATTTTTAAAATTTTAAATTTTAAATTTTTTAAATTTTAAATTTTAAATTTTTTAAATTTTAAATTTTTTAAATTTTAAATTTTTTAAATTTTAAGTTTTTTAAATTTTTAGAATATTTTAAATAAAATTAAGTTTTAATTTAATTTAATTAATTTTTATATTAATTATGTATACATAAGACACAAAACGACGTCGTTTTTGCATTTTCTCTCCATGTCTGCGTGCAAAACGACGTTGTTTTGTGTCCAACTCGCCGGAAAATTGCCACGTCACCCATTTGGCCGGATTTTGGCCGGAGTGGCATTTAGGTGTTCAACTTTACTCCGAAATTGGCACTTAAGTATACCTTTTCGAAGTTATGGCACTCAAGTGTCCTCCCGTGCCAAGTTATGGCACTCCAGGTGTCCCAAACTCCAACTTTATATTTCCCCGTTAGTGCAGTCGGCCGAAGAAGTCAAAAGTGGAAAGTCCAATTGGACTTGGGTTGACCGAATATGGATGCAATTGGTTTCTCGATTCAGGATGAGATCGCGCGGAAGGAAAGAAAGTCCAAGTTAGACTTTTGGTTTGACCGAATTCCACTTTGATTTGCCTTTCTTTATCCGTAATTGAGCAGGAAGAAATATTGAAGCGCCATTTCCAAGCGAGTGCTTGGCGTGTGTTATTTTGTGGGTATTGTTCGTAAATTATATCCAAGAAGATACAAGTATTCAAGCCAGTTAAATCTTATGAGTTCAAGATTTGTGTGTAATTTCATCATGAGATTAAAAGATTATTCAGCAATGAATCGCTTGCCAGGTGAGTTACTACCTGACTTCTTCACGAATTGGACTGTACTTTTTTCTCTGGAGCTCCAGAACAAATTTATCTATGGGCAAATTCCTCCCGAAATCGCAAGCCTGACCAAGCTCAAATACCTCTCTATGCTCAACAATTCGCTCTCAGGGATTATTCATCCGGAGGTCAGCAATCTCACATCGTTGATCTATCTCGACCTCACCATGAATCAGCTTTACGGAGAGGTCCCCAAGACGATCTCTCGCCTTGCTAACTTACAGTAAATCTTTTTGTGCACGAACAATTTCTCCGGAGGAATACCACGTGATTTCGGCAAGTACAGCCCTTCTCTGAGCGATGTTTGCTTTTCGGACAACAGCTTCACTGGAGAACTGCCACGAGATTTATGCAGCGGCTTTGCTCTTCGATATCTCGCCGTCGATGGGAATGACTTCACGGGGCCGCTGCCCGACTGCTTGAAGAATTGTTCGGGGCTGACGAGAGTCCATCTAGACAGCAATCAGTTCACTGCAGATATGAGTGCGTTCGGAGTTTATCCGAATCTGGACTTTATAAGCCTCAGCAACAACCGATTTATAGGGAATCTCACGGCACAATGGGGAGAGTGTACAAATCTCACGAATTTGAAGATAGATGGTAACAAAGTTGCCGGCCGCATCCCACTAGAGCTTTGGAAGTTGTCTCAGTTGTGTGTCCTGACTTTGTACAGCAATGACTTGACCGGGAAAATTCCTGACGAGATGGAAAATCTATGGAAGTTGTTGAGCCTGAACTTGAGCAACAACCATTTGGCTGGAGATATTGCCATCTCGTTAGGGAACTTATCAAAGCTAAAAGAGAAGAAACGGAACAAAATCAAGTACCAAAAGAGAAGAAATGGATTTGGCTGCTGCTTGGCAAGAAATTCAACTAGATAAAAGAGAAGAAACGGAACAAAATCTGCATTGAAATGGATGTTGCAAGTACCAAAAGTGAAAAGCCAAGTGTGTGTGGGAGGGAAAAAATTCTTGGCTTCAACTTGGAACACAAGTTATAGCTTAAGCCTATATATCACAGCCACCAAAAACACCCCAACCTGTAGATATCCTATATGTACTGCTCCCTCTATTGAAACTCTAGTGTCATAAGGCATGTAGTTCTAAAGCAAGATAAATCGTCTCTTGCGACAAGAGAGAGAATCAACAGTAGGATAGGTAAGTTACTGATTTGTCTCGAAGATGATCTGCGAGTTTTATAGCATCAGCTGGAATGGAGTTTGGAGAATTAGATGCCGCATCGCAAATAACAGTGACAACTTGCTTTCTCACGTTCTCATCATAGTCCAGCAGTCAATCACATAAGGCATCTAACAGTCAAATTAAATCATGTCAACAAATTTTAAACATAGATTGTTGTCAAAAATTTCACTAGTCACCCCTTACCAATTATTTGAGAAGATTAAGCTCTAGAAGGATTTCACAGCAGGAAGTTCTTGACATGTTCAAGCACAGACATTCTTACTTCAACAGCTTTATCAGTCAGCCTCTTCAAGAACTCTGAAAAGATTGGCTGGAAAGGCTCAGTGATAGCATGGCCTGGAGTGGAAAATAGGTCTCCAACTAGTATCACAGCCTGTAAACGAACTTCTAGCTGATCCGTCTGCATATAAGAATGTTACAGACTGAGAAATTATCCCTCAATTTCCTATGAGGCTAAACCTCCCGAGTCCACAATGTAATACATTGTATCAGTCTCAAATGAAAATCATGCAAATAATGTTACTCTACTGATAGTTCTTTTCTTAAGCCGTTGAACATAGAGAGTGTGCAGGTTCCTCTATATGTGCAACGGATCAAAAAATTAATCCAAAAGCATAGTAAAAAGTGACTACTTGAGCAGGCATCCCAGACAACAAAACGCTTGAATGAATCGATTCATGCACAGCAGGTTTCTAGCCAAAAAATGAGTAAGTAAAAAACACAAACAAGAGGCCGTAAGTCATGCATTACCACGAGATCTCCATTTAGATCTCCATTTAGATATGGGATGACTCCTGACAATATCTGAGGAGCACATTGATATACATCACATATAGCCTTGTGGTAGTCAATTTGATTATTCAAAGGCTTGCTATCTCCAGACATCAATGAAACAAGAAGCTGCTTTATAGCCGGTTCAAGTTTTGCTTCACAGCTCTGTACAACATTCATCGCAAGCTTTCTAGCAGCTCCAGAGAAATCCCGAAAATGAAATTGCAAGAAAATCCATTCTCCTCAAGATAGAATGCTGGGAAGATGACATGTAACAAGATACTAAACAGCAAGACAATCAGCTGCAGGTACTCACATTTTTGTTTTGACCTAACACAGACAGTAAAATCAGTACAAGATCCTCGGGGATATCCTCGAGAATCAACTCTACCGTCCAAGCAATTACGAAGTGAAAATCACCTCTTGCAACGAACTTTAGAGAATCAAAAGAGAATGATACCACAGAGCAAAGGCATGAAGACGACAGCACGAGCCGATCTCAATACCAGAGCAACGAGGAAACCAAAAGGCCAGGAAAAGAAAGAAAATGAAATAGCAGTGACGCCAACCAACTAAGCAGAGTCCTCAAGAGAGAGTATACCTGAGGATTGACAAGTCGGAGGATACGACCAGTGGCGCGACAAGCGGAAGCGGCGGCGAGAGAAGCGGGAGGAGAGAGAGTGGAAGAAGACTGGGACGGCGAGAGTTGGCAGCGTCGTCAAACGGAGCAGCAGTGGCATCGGCGGTGACGTCATGGGTCGTGACGGCGGCATCGAGGGTGGTGGGCAGCATTGGGTCATTGCTGGGGGCGTCGCAGCGTCAGGGACGGGGAGAGAGAAGAAATATATTGAAATCAGGGATTTTGGGTTTAGGAACCCGATTCCGGTTCCTATCCCCCGTTCCCTAGGAAAATATCACAATGTGATAAAAGAATCAATTAAAAAATCCTATAATTAAAATTAGAAATTCGATTGGCCTTTTAGGAGTAATCCTTTGATTTGTAAATTTTTATTCATTTTATTATTTAATAACTCATAATTCTATTTTGGTAACTAAAAATTTGCAACTTGAAAATTAAAAATAGACTTTTCAAGTAATTAACTATTATTTAATAGATGAAAATGGGAGAATTTTGAATCTGGTTCCTAGGAGCTGGAACAGAACCAAGAACCACAGGTATTGAGAAAAAAAAAATCAGGAATCAGAATCTCCCTCCCTAGAATCGAGAATCAAATGGGACCCACTAGTCTAGTTCTTCGGTCCCCGTTCTACCCGGGAACTGTGTTCATCTCTAAATCCAGCGAGTCAGTTACCTAATCCACTACGCAAAAGCCTACCTAGTAAAGCAGGCCTGGATTAACTTTAGAGGTCTTGTTAGTATTAAGCTTGACCCAACCAGTTGGAGGGGCAGCCCAACCCACAAGTTTCTCTCTTTTCTCCCTTTGAGGAGACAATCTATGTTTGATCAACTGAGCCGATACAACGTCATTAACATAATTTAGAATCAAGCATGAGGGTTCTTGGTAAGACAAAATTTCCTCTTAAATAATCATTTATTCCCCAAGTTCCAGAGGTGACCAGTTATCTTGAACCCTAATTGATGAATCAAATAGGTTTGTCATCAACCATCGGTGTAGATGTTGGGTAAAGAACTTAACTCCGAATCTGCGTATTTTCTCTTGACCAGAATATCTCCCCTCTCAATTTCCTTGCCCTTTATATACATCTGTAATTTGGCTAGTTTCAGGAAACAAGATTTCTTCCGATTTCGATGAATACCACTACCCTTTCTTCACCGAGTTTGTGCACTACATGGAATGAATAAACCAAGAAAATCCACGGCTTGCGTCATGTATTTCATCTGATGCGAAACCGAGTCAGTCCGTATTGTGGGGCTAAAAAATTGAAGCATGAGATTTCGGGCGTCCCATCTCATGGCATGTCACCTCGGTTCACGAAATAACTGTGAATGCAAATGCTATATTGATATTTTTGTTTATAGATTAAATTTAATCCCTAATGTTTTATTCAATACATGACTAAGTGGGAAGATCAAAATTTAGGTGTGAACATTATGCCAACCCAAAAGGCCTACTTGACATCCTACATGGAATCGAGTTATATATCTCTCAAGCATCGCACCCTGTCACGCATGGTTGATATAGCATTTTTGCCCATATTGGGACTCATCACTCAACATAGTCCTATCTACTATAGCTAGGCTTTTGATGTTTGTATTTTCTTCGAAACATGTTTACAAATTGGGTTAATATTACAAAAAATCCCAAAATAATACACCAATAACAAATTTACCCGTACTAATTTTTTTATCACAAAACTCCCCCAAACTGGTAAATGTATGACATAATTACCCTCCGTTAACTTTTGTCAAATATTGCCGTTAAATTGCTATGACGTGTAAGTCCACGTCAATTAATTAATAGATTGATACTATGAAAAACTCCAAATGGGTATATATGTGATAAATTTACCCCAAATTGGTGTACCCATGGCAAATCCCAAACTAGTCTATGAACCACTAAAAACTCTAAACTAGTACACACATGGCATATTTACTCTTCATTAGCTTCTGTCAAGTTTTACCATTAAATTTAGCGAGGACTATAGATCGTCTTCCTCTTCATTGAGTCCTTCATCATCATCTTTGTCTAAGGTTGTGGAGATTGCGAACACCATTTAGCTAGAAATCTTAAGTAACACTTTTAGTAACTCTAGTAGCATTCTTGACAAAATGGCTTGACCAAGTACCACTATCTAACCTGATCATTGCCTAATGCGACATCTCGTATAAGAACATTAACAAAGGATTAAGCCCTTTTGAGTTTTACTGAATGTTTTGGTCAATACTCTCTTTTCACGGTGAGCATTCTTTTCATAGATGCAATAATTGTTAGAATCCTAAATCCCATTCAAAAGAGACTGCTGAGCATTTTAGGTGACAACTTTTCTTGATATATATAGGTCCATGAACGAAGCAATTGGGCCAAGTTGTGTTGTACAATCAAGTTTATTTTACAGATTTCTCTAACATTGCCTCTATATCATCAATCCTAGAATTTTGTAGTTAATAAACTTAGAAGGAAATTTAGGTATTGATGTTATAGAGGCGATGTTGGAGGAATGTGAAAAATAAACTTGAGTGCAAATCACAACTCGGCCTAATTGCTTCATTCATCAACCTATATTTATTAATAAAGTTGTCACCTCAAATGCTCAATACCCTCTTTTGAATGGGGTTTGGGACTCTAACAATTATTGCGTAACACCTATGAAGAGACACTATTTATGCTCGCATTGAAGGGAAAGTATTGACATGAGGTCAAGTAAAACTCATGAGGGCTTAATCTATCGTTAATGTTCTTACACAAGATGCAACATTAGGTAGTATTTATGCCATATAATGGTACTTGGTCAAGCCATTTTGTCAAGCGTACTATAGGAGTTACTAAATGTGTCACTAAAAAGCTCTCGCTAAATGGTGTTCACAATTTCAATGAACTTAGGCAAAGACAATGAAAAGGATGATGATCTAGAATTTTCACTAAATTTAACGGTAAAATCCTATGGAAACTAACGGAAGGTAAATGCGTCACATGTGTACCGGTTTGCAATTTTTGATGGCTCAAAAATTAATTTAGAATAAATTTATTACAAGTGTACCAATTTAAGTTTTTTTTTGTGCTATTAACCTGTTAATTGATCCACGTGGACCCACGTAAATCCCAATTAGCAATTTAACAACAATATCTGACGAAAGCTAACGGAGGATAAATATGTAATGCATGTATCGGTTTAAATTTTTTGTGACAATAAAATTAACTTGAGATAAATTTATCACTGATGTACTAATTTGGGGTTTTTGGTAGTATTACCCCTTATAAATTTTAAGTATGAATATTCTAGTGAATATAAAATACTTCATCCTTTCGAATGATAATATAAAATACTTCCTTGCTTCGTTTTCCTCTACATTTTTCGATGGCCCATGCAGCGATACGTGCGGGCTCAAATTCTAGCCCTAAAATGACTTTTTTCACAGTCGGATTTTTATCTGCAAGTCATTTGTGGATGGCGTCAAATGGGCTGACAAAAATCTGACCTCTAATACCACTGACATGGACTTTAACTTATTAAGGTCGGGTGTAGAAAATTGCCACCACTTTTTAACTTTGTGGTCAATCACAAAACTAAAAGAATAGCATGATGGTGATTAGACTTCTCAATTTTTTTCTTACCCTTCATTTACTCAATATAGAATATTCAAAGACGAAGACATTCACACGACTTGTTAATTGAGTTTTCTCTGCGAGTCAGGGATCGTATGATGGCCAAATTAAACCTTTTTCTTTTAGAACAATTTTCTACTAATCTATTTATGGATATGACAGGCCCAACTCCTATATTATTCTGGCCAAAAGAATTCGTAAAAATTTAAAAAGAAAAGGAAAATAATGTGATAGCTGAGTGTACCACCAAAAACCCAAAGCATTGATTTACATCGAGACGTGGAAATATAGACAACGTCAGGTTAGGGCTACAGTTATTGCGCGGCAGTTTCCTCAAAAAAATATACTAAAATAATTCAAAAAAAGATAGATAGTTTTTCCTTCAATTGATCTAGAAGAAATCTCCCCTTCATTCGAACTATTTTCTCCTAAATAGAGGAAGAGTGGGGCCTCACTATGTTGTCTAAACTTGTTAACGAATTTCCATATCGCAGTAGTAAGTTTGGTGCGGTTTTGACGCTTTTTGTCTCTTGGGGTTGATTTTGTTTGAAAGAAAACTATTTTCGATAAGTTTTTTTAAAACTTTTTGGTCATAGATGATGGAAAACTAATCAATTTACGGAAAACATTCTCCATAATCTAAAAACTGACAAATTTAGATTGGGGAAAAACCACTTCCATTTCTAGCAAGAAGAAAATTACTTTTCTTAAACCACCAAACAAATGAAAACGAGTTATTTTTCTCGAAAATAATTTCTATGGAAAATATTTTCCTTTATTGGTGAAATAAAGTCACCTTCAAGTTCTGTTTGTTTCGTGGAGAATATTTTCATGGTCACATTTCCCATGACACAAATGAAGCCTTAGTTTAATTTGAGCCATTGGATTTGTTTAAATTAGATAATTTCAGGTTAACGTAAATCCCAAAGTAGAAACACAGGCTTGTAATTTGAAATATTAAGGACTTCACCTTTAGCTTCAATAGTGTTGGTAGAGCTCTCTGGTGCTCATTCAATTTGTTTTTGTTAGGAATTTTGGCATCTCATACTTGATGAAGGATTTGCTCTTAGTGTTGGATCCATGCTCCTTCAACCTGTTTTGTTGTCTCCACAAGGCGATGATATTAGGAATGCTAAACCTCAACGTGCACCTACCATAAGGAAAAATTGTAGCTATAGACGAAGATCTCAACTTGTGTTCATCACTAATGATGATGTGAGATTTTATGATCGGCCACCACTCCTTTTGCTTTGATGCAATACGGATCTGTTCTACCGTGCTTTGATTATTCATCTTCAGAGTTTGTATTGTTTTGCAGCTTTATAGCCTTGCTTTGTTATAATGACCTCTGGTATTATCAACATATCTTTTTCCATATCGTTTTAGAAAGGAATAATTTTTTTTTGGACAAAATATTAATATTCGATATGATATGTCCTCAATTGGAGATTTTATGAAATGCCAATGAGACGGTGAATGGTCAATAGCCAAGAAATGGTCAAAATTCCAAAGCAAGGGAAATAATACAGAATTCGAAAGCTTATATAGAAACTTTTGATTCTTCCTTGGTCAAAAAAACTTTGCCATCTTCATAGAAAACGATAAAAAAAAAATAAAAAATCTTAAACTATGTCCATTATGACACATTTTTCTTGATTTTTTTTGTTTTTTTTTTTTGCAACATAAAAAATCTCAAGCTATGTCCATTGCGATATATTGACCCAAGCTTTTTCTTGTGATATAAAAAACCTCAAACTTATACTTATGTCAAACATTTAGCAACTTCTTCTTTTAAGTTTGCTAATTTTTTTCAACTTTCCTTTCCTACTCTTTCCTTATACTTTATACTTTTTTTTTGTTTTTCTCTATTTCCTTCCGTCAATTACGAGACCTTGGCAATAATCGATGAGGGCATCCTGGCCTTGCCTATGGCCAGCAACTTCCCTTGCCATTGCCAAGGCCTAGGTGATCGGCCAACCATTGCCAAGGCTCTGGCAACTGGTGGAGGGAAATGGTTAAAAAGAAAAAAAAAAAAAAAGGAGGAAAGAAAAGAAAAGGAAGAACAAGAAAAGAAAGAATAAAAGAGAATAAAATCTAAAACTTTTTAAAAAATTGCAAAAATCATCCACGTTAGTGACAAAGGTGGCCAACGTCTACATTAACTATTTTCAACTAAGATTGGTCGGAATGACTATATCAGCAAATCGTCAAATAAGTTTAAGACTTTTTAGCTAATATTTCTAGTTATAAGTCAATCAAAATCAAGCAAGGATAATTGATATAATCAAATATGGAGCCAAACTTGAACTTGTACGATTAGGGAGAAAAAAAATCGAGATTGGTTTTCTGAATCCCAAGAAGATTGGGAAGATAACAGTTTTTCACTGGTTATTCGAGGAAGTTTTCATCTGAAATCATTTCCACACTATAAATGGCCTGGTTGAAATTTTTAAAGGTTTAGTGGTGCGACTGGAAGTAGTGTGATAATTGAAAGATGCACCGGGCCATTTAGAGGGGACGCAAGGGACCACCATGCACTTCATTTGGCTTATGATCATCCATCACTCAATTCAACCGTCGACTAACAAACAGATTCGATTAGAAAAGAACAAATTGAAAAAGTTAAAACCAAAGATATAATAGAAAAAGAGGAAATTCATTTGTACCATAGATCATGTCGGAATAATAATAATAATAATAATAATAATAATAATAATAATAATAATAATAATAATAATAATAATAAAAAGATCAATAAAATCAGACGTATCAAAGTCGGGACGAGGGAAAAAGCACAACGAATCAACACACAACCTTAAGAGTGGTGGGCAAAACAACACCAAAGGTCGCTAATAAGTAATTATTGACCCCCAAATTGACTTACATTTCTTGCGTGCAAGAGGGTGTTAGATATATTACTATTTGTGATTACTATATAGTATTAGGGTAATTACAATTCATATTAATTACAACATATTCATTTATATGTTCGGTTGTTCCTGATCAAAGGCAGGCAACCAAGCTAATGTAAGCATAGAGAGTCAAGTAGATCTTATAGAGAGTCAAGTAGAAGATCTTTTCTTGCTAATCTTTTAATTAACAAAGACCAATACTACTTATGTGCACATTTGTTTCACTGGAAAATTCTCCATTTGAAATACTATTTTTTCTAAAAATAATCGTTTGTCTTGCTTACAAAAAATGAACGAACAAGAAATATTTTTGTCATTAGTGAAAATATTTTAATATAAATTGTTGTCGACAATGAACTTTAGTATAATATTCCGAAACGAGGGCAGAGCAAAACGACAAAGGAATATATCTGGCCGGCCACCCAGTTAGTTAGACTGGCACCATCATTTCCTTGTACCACGCCTCCGTGTTTCAGGAGAGAAGGCATCGCGAGGATCAGGCGAGGCTGCCCTCTCCCGTAGAGGGAGTGGCCGGGTCAGCCAATGGGGCCGGAATCTTTTTCAAGGCCCGGATCCCAGCCTTTACGCCAGACAGACACCGGGACTCCCACCCGAGCGCGGTTATCCCGCCTGTTTCTGGCTTGAGCCTTTTAAAGACCTGCTCAGGTCTATAAGTATAAAACATGAGGCCAATAATGTTGCCACATATTATATGACGCAATTTCCTCGGACACACTATTCATTTATTTTCAGATAAATTAGTTTAACGTCAAATAGGGTCCAACCAAATTAACCTATATTGACCCATTTTTATGTAATACAGTTTTAGGGACTCATATCTATCACAAACCCAACGCATTCCCTATCCAACTGGAGCTTCAATTTTTAGCAATTTTTTTTCCTTAAATATAGAAAATAACATACTAAAAAAATAACCAATTTTAAATAGAATACACACAAAAATTGTCCAATAAGAAATTACTAAAAATAATTCTCCCAAATAACTCGCATTTTGAATGCATTAAGAAGGTGACCACTATTATTTTTCGGCAGTCATCGTCACACCATTAGCAGTCACATTAATGTCGTCAGAAATTTTGGAAATTAAAAAAATGAATTTGAAATAAAAATTATGTTAGGAAAAGATCAAAAAGGTTTTTTTCCACCAAAAGAAAGAGCATAATAGACATATAGAACTAGAAGAACCAAAATTCATCCAACCCTCTCCCGTAAAATATTTTCTTTGCTGCAACAAACCTAGTAATAATCCGTTGCTATGTTCTCAGGGGAGATAATTGGATGATTGAAACTTTGTGCCCGTGTCTCTAATTTATAAAAAAATGGAGAGCTAATTGAGGTAATAATTACTTTTTTCTCTTATTTTTCAATCGTGCATTGCATCATCTACATATCTAGAGCAATGTTTAAATTGATAGGATTTCAAGTTGGTGGAGCATAGACGTGATTTCAAAGTTCGCATCTTTTGAACACGAGATGGCCATCAATTATCAATCATTCTACATATGTGTTCAAAGAAAACCAATTAAGAATCCAAAGACCAAGCTTATTTAATCTGAAGTCTTCTTCACGTTAGACCTTTTCAAAGGGGTGACTATGCATATTAACCAATCAACAAAATCCTATAATTCCATTTGGAGAGGCCTCTAGAAGCACTCAAATTTTTCCAAGCAGACCAGAATTGCATTATGGGCCAATAGCTGGCCGTACCCGTTGGAAAGTGGATGTAATTGATAAGTCAAAAGTCACTAAAAATATGATTTATGCTTGACTTCCAACCCATCAATAATTAGGATTGGTGAATGTTCTCTCGAATTAGGACTTTTGCAAGTCAATATATACTTCTTTTGAGCAATGTGCCGTGCTGTATAGATCAATGTACCACAAGCCACATTCAAAATTATGGAAACTTACGGTGGCTGACAAATCGCTAATCACTTCAAGCGATAACTTGTTTAAAGGTTTCAATAGTAAGTGATCCAAGGTTGTTGAAAAGGAAAAATCAGGAAAAAAGAAGAAGGGATAAGTGCATTGGAAATCCTAAAATTTGTTATGAAAATGCAATTAAGTTCTAAAACTTTTAAAAAGTACAATTAAGTCCTAAAACTTGTCACAAAGTGCAATTAAGTCCTAAAATTTTCAAAAAGTGCAATCAAGTCCTAAAACTTGTTAAAGTGGTTCAATCTAAGTCCTTCCATTGATTGCACTTTTTGAAAGTTTTAGGACTCGGTTGCACTTTCAAGACAAGTTTTAGAACTTTATTGAACATTTTGAAAGTTTTAGAACTTGATGGAACTTTTGTGACAAGTTTTAGAATTTAATTGCACTTTTTGAAAATTTTATGACTTAATTACATTTTCATGATAAATTTTAGGACTTCTAATGCACTTATTCCAAAAAAAAAAAATGATGATTGAAAGGACTATATTGTAACTTTTCAAAAAGATCGAGGACTTGGACCACGTTTTCTAAATGGTTTAGAATTTCTAATGTAAATTTTTCGTTTCTACGTCATTTGAAATGCCTAAATAAAAGGAAAAAAGAAAAAGAAAATAAAGAACAGATGAGTAGAAGATAAGACAATCAATGTTATTTCATGTGTGAATTTACAGATGAAAAATCAAATCAAATATCAAAATATAAGGAAGATATCAGGACAAGACTTGATGGGATGAAAGGCTAGATGATTTTCCCACTATGATTTTTACGTTGAAAAAAGACTGCCTGCTAGATGATTTTCCCACTATGATTTTTACGTTGAAAAAAGACTGCCTGCTAGATGATTTTCCCACTATGATTTTTACGTTGAAAAAAGACTGCCTGCATATAAATATATACATATATAATGGAGAATATTCATTTGCTCGGTTAATAATGAATTGTACTGAAAATAGTTGCACTACATCCTTTTCACCTTAAATCAGAGGACTCTTCTTAGGGGGTAGTTTATTTGAGAGAATTATTAAAACATACCAATATTTTTGTTGCAGAACCTATCATCATAATTAAGGGAGAAAAGCCAGATCCTATACATGAATGTGAGCTAATCATGCTGAAGCTTTTGTGGTTTCTTGTTTGTTTGTTAGAGCTTTGGCTATTCTAGTTTTCTAATTAGACAATGAAGTTAAAAGAGTAGGACATTTTCCATACATCATGAGAACACGACACCATATTAACAAGTTTGAATGAGTTTGAGTTCAAGTAAATGATGCCAGTGCTCCAATATTTGTCAACCCATTTGATGTGGGAAGATTATCAAATTAATCCTAAAGTTATTGCACGGATGTCAAGTCTGTGCTGAATTTTTCAATTTACCAATAGTATTAATGTTTATGTGAAATTTTAATGTAATTCTTTTGCTTGGAATTGCCATTGTAATAATCTAGTCATCGCTGATCAGCCATCGACATAGATAAATTTACTATGACATCACATTGAATAATTTTATGAATTCTGATTTTCTCTCTTTTTCCTCTTCTTTTCCTCTCCTTAACGTGTAACTCTTCATCTTCTTTCAGGGGAAAAAATCTGCTATGGGAATCGTGTACATCATCTCCACCGCCATCTTTTCCCGGTGTATATATATATATATACTTATCCTAATCAATCGAGTATTTACTGCAGTGTTTTACACAAAGATTTGGAATTATATTAGCAAAATTAAATGAGGAGTGACTAAATTAGCATTCATACAATACATATAAAATTGAATAGATATTTTCCCATTTGACGCCATCAACAAATTACTTCTGTTCGAGTTTGTTTGCAAAAAAAATCCTATTACAAAAATGTCATGTTAGAGTCACAAATTGAGTAATCAAGCATCCCTACATTGCTCATCGAAAAGGCAACCTGGACACATCCAGCATCAATGTAAAGGAAACCAAACCGAGAAAGTATTCTGTTGTATCATCCGAGTAGATAAGACGACATGGCGTGGCTATAGTAATTTATTCTTTTTGTACATACATCGGGGCGCAAACCCACCCGCTTTCTCATTCATTAGAAGCTAAGTCGAGAAAAAAAAAGCACCAAAGAAATATCATTGATTTGCACTATCACTTCAAATTATATTTCTGAGGACTCGATAGCTTGCGGATAGTTATGGAGCCCAAGGCCCCGGACAAGCAAGATTGACTGTGTGCGGATAATTCTTGTGCCACGAAACGCATGGTGGGTCGTGAATTGGGACTCATCCGCGTGCATGCTAGTGCCGCTGTGATGATGAGTACCACTTCCTCGGCTAGTTGGCCGGTCGGAGGAGAAAGACGCAGGTCCAGCACATCTCTCAGGAGCAGATTTGGGTCTTCCAGCGATCTCGATGTTTGTGTCCTTTGTAGGGAAGAGAGAAGATCCCCCGGATGCTTCCCCATCATGATTTCTATTGGAGCTACTCCAAAACTATATACATCGCATTTGTCTGTTACTCTCATCGTAACTGCTAATTCTGTTTTTTAAGAAGAATGAATCAATGGTATGATCACGGGTATTGCACAAATTCCAAATTTTTGTGATACTCTGACACAAATCACTTTTCAAAACCTATACTTGTTAAAATTCCTGTTAGAATTATTCAACAAATGCAAATTCGAGATTTTAATTAGAGCAATTAGAGCAAATTGATCAATCCCATGTAATGTGTACACATGAAATGTATGGTTAGATTACCAGGAGCCATGTAGCCATAAGATCCAGCCACTGTGGTCCAATTTGACGAGTCAAAATTCAAGAGTTTCACTGTCCCGAAATCCGAAAGTCGAGGCTCGAAGTCAAAATGTGGATCTCATTGCGATGCCAGTCCTCGGTCAAAATGTGGATCTCGTTCTTGAAACTCTGTTGGTTGACCAAGGGGACATCGCTGGATTATGATACTTTGACCTTTTTGACAGCGATGATTTGGCCGTTGGCCAGTTCGGCCTTGTAAACGCTCCCAAACCCGCCCTTTCCAATGCAGTACTTTTCGCTGAAGTTGTCGGTAGCCTTGGCGATGTCATTGAATGTGAACATACCTTCCCTTTCCCATATGATCGACTCAGATTTCTCGTACGTCATAAGACCATGACTCTTCATCGAGTTCCTTGTTTCGCCGCTGAAGCGCCAGAATCACAGCAGTTAAAGTCACCAGAAGTTGTAAGCAGCGCACGCCCACAATCGCACCAATAAGAACCTGTTCCCTATGGTCGGTGGATTTACTGCTCGTCCCACAAGGAGATAATCCCATCATGTTTCCGCACAAGCCTGGATTCCCGATAAAAGCACTTCTTGGTGCTTGTTGGAAGATGCGACCACTAGGAATCGCGCCTGTTAGCTCATTGTATGATAAGTCTATGGAGTAAAAACTTATTTCCAAAATGAATAGGATTTTCAATTATTCACATTTTCTTCCTTCCTCTCCCCTATTGCTTAAGCACACTGCACTCGCCCAATCCTCAGCCACGCTGCTCATTTGATCCTCGTCGCTTTTGTTGTTCGCCATTTTCTCTTGTTTCACAAGTTCATCATCCACAAGCTTTAAGTCATTCGCAAGCTTCAAGTCCGTCGTTCGCAAGCTCCACTCGCTTTATCCAAGGTTAGTGTCATTCATATTTGTCAGAAAAGTAGAAAGCTTGAAGTTTGGGAGAATTGTATATTGCTTTTCTATATTCCTTTCACTATGTAATTACAATCTATATATAATACAGAGTGTCTAAAATAATAAAGGAATAAAAATATACATAGTATCCCAAGGATATACATAAAATATTCCTTATAATAAAAAAGACAATTAAGATCAATCGGCATCGGCAACAGTATCTTCAACACTCCCCCTCAAGCTCGGCGGTCTATACACATCGAAGACGCCTAGCTTGTTTAGTAGATACGAATGTTGCCTCTGACATAAGGCCTTGGTAAAAATGTCTGCGGGTTGCTCTGTTGTTCTTATCTCTTTTGTTCTAATCAACCCACTCTGGATCTTGTCTCGAATGAAGTGACAATCAACCTCTATATGCTTTGTCCTTTCATGGAATACTGGGTTCATTGCAAGCTTAAGTGCAGCATCATTATCACAAAATAGGACAGTGGGCTCTCTTATCTGTATACCAAGGTCTTGAAGAAGCCCTCTTATCCACACTATCTCACAACTAGTCTTCGCCATTGCTCGGTATTCTGCCTCGACGGATGACAAGAATACGATTGACTGTTTCTTTGTCTTCCATGAAATTAGAGAATCCCCTAATTTTATACAGAATCCTATGACTGATCTTCTACTCATGGGACAAGTTGCGTAATCTGTGTCACAATATGCTGTCATCTCCAAATTGTTGTCTCGAGACAGCAATATGCCCAATCCAGGACACCCTTTTAAATACTTTATGACTTTCAGTGCCGCATTCATGTGAGACTGTTTCGGAGCATGCATAAACTGGCTAAGAATCTAAACTGCATAGGAAATGTCTGGCCTGGTCATAGTCAAATAAATAAGCTTTCCAACAAGTCTTTGATAAGCAGAAGGATCTTTAAGCAACGGATCTTTGTTCACAGGTGACAACCCTTTGTCATATTCAGCTGTCGTCAACTTGATATTCTGATTGATTGGAATAACAGCCGGCCTAGATCCCGACAAACCTGCTTCTGACACAATTTCTAAGACAAATTTCCGTTGGCTAAGACGAATGCCTTTATTTGACCGTGCAATTTCTATCCCAAGGAAATATTTGGGAGAATCCAAATCCTTAATATGAAATGTAGAATGCAAATACTCCTTGAATCTCTCAATGGCAAGCACATCATTTCCCATAATGAGTATATCGTCAACATATATAAGTAAATAGATTGACGACATACCTTGTTTCCATGTGAATAAAGCATAGTCATGCTTAGATTGTTGGAATTTTGCAGTTGTAAGTGCATTGGTGAACTTGGCATACCATTGACGAGAAGCCTGTTTGAGCCCATATAGGGATTTTCGAAGACGACACACACTCCCCTCCCCCTGTCTGCGAAATCCCGGTGGAATATCCATATAAATCTCCTCTTCAAGATCTCCATGTAAAAAGGCATTGTGAACGTCCATTTGATGAAGAGGCCAATCACGGAGGGCGGCAATAGAAAGAAAAGACCGTACGGTGACTTCCTTGGCAACTGGAGAGAAAGTTTCCGTATAATCAAATCCTTCCTTTTGTGTGAATCCCTTCGCGACCAATCTGGCCTTGTAACGTTCAATAGATCCATCTGCTTTATATTTGATCTTGTATACCCATTTGCATCCTATGGGTCGACGATGAGGAGGTAGATGAACAACATCCCAAGTCTCATTTTCGATGAGAGCTTGTAATTCATCTTTCATAGCCTGTTGCCAACGAGAATCCTGGGTAGCCTCATCATAAGAGGAAGGTTCATGCTGTGCAGAAATTCTACTAACACAACATCTATGTTCAAGAGAGAGATTAACGAAACTGACATAGGTAGATATGGGTTATTGTGTACCACATTTTTTTGATGATGAACAAACGTAATCTGTTGTCCATGTTGGTGGTCGAACTGTGCGTCTTGATCGCCGAAGATTAGTTGATTCAGATGGAACATCCGCTTGTGAGTCCGCAGAGACATCATACGCCAGAATAGTGGGTGGCGAAGATTCAGGTTCTTCAGGTATGCCAAATGAAGGAAGGCTGGAAATGGCATGGTCCCCATCCGAGCCGATAGGTGCATCAACACTTGGAGATGCTAAAGGAGATATCATATGCGGAAGCATCATCATTGATCCTTGTGGAGGATCATCTTCATGCAGAAAAGGACGAGTGGTTGTCAGGGGATCTTCATGCTGATATGAGGGTAGCCTATCCTTGAAAGGGAAGACATCTTCATGAAATATGACATCTCTGCCGACGAAGAATCTGTCGGTAGATGGATCAAGAACCAAATATCCTTTTTGAAGGGTAGGATATCCCATAAATACACAAGAGAGGGCACGAGGACCCAATTTGTCCCGAGGGTCCATAGTAGAAACATAGCATAAACATCCAAAAACACGAAGATGACGAACGTTCGGACGTTTTCCAAACAATGACTTGAATGGAGTCTTTCCACTCAAAACTCGAGATGGCATTCTATTGATCAGGTATGCCGCTGTGACCACACAGTCTCCCCAAAAAATTTCAGGAATTGAAGCTTGATACTTAAGAGCTCGAGCAACTTCTAATAAATGACGGTGTTTCCTTTCTACAATCCCATTTTGTTGAGGAGTGTAAACACATGAGCTTTCATGAAGAATGCCATTGGAAATGAACAATGAAGAACATTCATGATTAAAGAATTCTCGAGCATTGTCAGTACGAACCCGTTGTACGGATTTGTTAAACTGATTTTTGATTAGAACAATGAAATTTTTGAGATGTGAAAGAACTTGGGCTTTGGATTGCATAAGAAAAACCCAAGTTGCCCGAGTATGATCATCTACAATAGTAAGAAAGAAGCGAGACCCATCACGATGAGGGGTGTGATATGGGCCCCAGATGTCCATATGCAATAGAGAAAAAGCTCTAGCAGCACGCGATGTACTTTGTGGAAAAGAAATTCTAGACTGTTTAGCCAATGGGCATATAGGGCATTTAGGATGAGGAAAAGTGGCGCTGTGGCCTAGACGCTGATGAGATAAAAATATGTCTTTATTATGATTGGCATTACATAGGATGCTCTTATTGAAAGAAAAATTCTTTGGGAATGCCGTCCAGAAATAAAGTCCCTTGAAATTTCTACCCGAGCCCATCAGTGTCCCAGTCAAAGGGGCCTGAAAGAGACAAGTGTCAGAATAAAAAATGACCTGACAGAGATTGTTTTGACAGACCTTGGAAACAAAAATGAGATTGAACTAAAAATTTGGAATGAAGAGGACATTTTTAAGAGTGATGGAAGGACTCAGTTTAACATCCCCAATTTTATCTACTGAAATATCACTACCATTTGGGAGGCGAACGGAGGTGTGATTTGAGGATTTTTCTAATCTAGAAAAGAACCGTTCATCACATACTATATGGTCACTAGCACCTGAATCAATAATCCATGTGTTGCTCGAAATATTGCAGTTCAAACAATGAGAAATACCTGAATAGCTAGGCATTTTTTCTTGAATGCCCATCTGACTTAAGGTCCTCATGATTTGTTGAAGTTGGTCATTGCTGATGGGTTGATTCACCTTAGCATTTGCTGCTACAGAATTTCCAATAGAAAATTCTCGTTCCTTCTTCTCCCATGGTCTTCCATGCAATTTCCAACAATTTTCTTTGGTATGATAAGGTTTTTTGCAATAATCACAAAATTTACCTTTCCATTTGTTGGAATTATTTCTGGTGGAAAAATTCCCCAAATTTGGGCCGTTGGATCGCTTTAAAACCGAAGCTGATGGTCCGTCGGATCGCGGTGCTGCAAGGGCGAAATTTGGACCGTCCGATTGTGCAAGGGAGCCGTCCGATCGTGCGGAAGATCCTCCACCGTCGGATCCAAAGATTGGATCTCGGCCATTCAAGCCTCGCAAGCTCCCCAAGCCGTCCGATCACGTGAGATGATCCTGGCCGCCCACTTGAGACACATAAAAGGTCTCATCTTCTTCCTCCCGAAACCCTAACGGACCTCCCCTTTTCGAAAAACCTCCATGGCCGGACCTTGAAGAATCAAATCGGTGCTCCGACGAAGCCTTGGCCGCAAGAACGACGCGCTCACCACTCTTCACATACTCGGACGACGCCAGCCTCTGAGATTCTTCTTGAACCGCAAGCTGGTATATGCGGCCGAGCGGCGGAACCGAATCCATGGCTAAGATCTAGCTTCTAAACGGTAAGTAGGTTTCATTCAACACGAGTAGAAACCGTGTAACCTTTTCCCGATCTCTTATGGCCCGGTATTGAGCCAAGGTCGCCTCGGGTCCCTCTAATTTCTCCTCTGTCATGTCGATTTCATTCCATAAGGCAGAAAGCTTGTTGTAAATTGCTGAGATCGACAAATTACCTTGCTTGAGATCTGATAATCCTTGTGTTAGGGTGAAAATCTTTGCTCTATCGAGCTTACCATACATTTCCCGCAGGTTCTCCCAATATTTTCTTGCATCTTCAGTCGGTGGTGCTCCGGCCGCGACCTCCGGCGAGAGGCAATTTCCTATCCAAGTCCGAACAAGTTGGTTGCACTTGCGCCATTGTCGTGCAAGCCGCTCGTCGGATGGTATTGGGATGGTGCCATCCAAAAAACCATCCTTGTCTTTAGTCACGAGCGCTCGCTGGAGCTCGCGAGACCACAGGGAGTAGTTGTCCGGTCCCGACAGCTGCTGGGAGATCAGCCGCAACTCCGGTCCGTCGGCGGTCGCGGTGTACAACGGGTCTCCATGTTCAAGCCGACCGCCGACTCCGGTAAGACCTGCAAAAGGAAAGAAACCGGGTCCATAGGGCGGGTACGGATTGTTCGCCCCATACCCAGGACCCGAACTGCTCTGACCCGGAAAGGACCAGTTCGCTCCGTGTCCAGGACCCGCTCCAGGTATGTGCGATGGACTTTCCTCTAACTCGCCAATCCTTCCGGGGTCGATTTGAGGCGAATTCTGAGTCGGACCTCCTTGATTTGGCTGAATTGTTACAGGAACCCACTGAATGTATGGTCCTGTGAGGGGATTTCCAGGATTAAATCCTGTGTTTGTGTTGATTTGCGTAGGCTGTTCTGTAGGGATGACATCTTGTGTTTGATTTTCTTCAGGAACGCCAGAAGTTGAATCCTCAATGTTTGACATGATTTCTCCTAAAGGGCGTTGCGGAAGCTAGGCCAAGGTAGGAGTCTCTGATACCATGTCAGAAAAGTAGAAAGCTTGAAGTTTGGGAGAATTGTATATTGCTTTTCTATATTCCTTTCACTATGTGATTACAATCTATATATAATACAGAGTGTCTAAAATAATAAAGGAATAAAAATATACATAGTATCCCAAGGATATACATAAAATATTCCTTATAATAAAAAAGACAATTAAGATCAATCGGCATCGGCAACAGTATCTTCAACAATATTGGTGTAGTTTGTTCAAGGAAAGCAATTGTAGCTTGTCGAAACAACATGTCGCCCAGGTGTGGACATGTTGTGGAATATCATACCGATGGCAGCAAGGCTGTCTTCCCAAACCCAAATGGTTGTTCCAGTTACAGTTACGAAGCCTGCTTCTCTGGCACGAGCATTCTTGTGAAAGATCGAGTTCCGCATCTTCTCTTCGATGCTCCTCGGTCCACTCATGCTTCTGCAATCACAAAAGAAAGGAATTTCCATTCCCCCTAGTGCCCTTCGCCTTAAGATCGATCCAAGTGGTAAAGAGGGTTCTCCCTTAGGGTAAAATTGGGATTGCCTCACACCGCCATCCATCGCTCTAGCAAAGGCTTTCTTTTGCCCTGTGGCTTTAAATTCCAATGCCTGGCTTTTCTCGCTGTGATCTATGAACTGTTTGTGCATCGTGCGCATTGGTGAATTTAATAGTAAGATTAGTGACTTCTAAATGTTTTGGAGCAGTGAGCACAGAAGCTAGAGTTGCGCCTTTTGGACATTGCAGAAAAGGAGATGGGAATTTTTCTTTTTTGTCGATTTTCATGGCATCCTTGAGTTAGCAATTTGACTTTTATTGTCAGTAAGCTAGACATGGACTCCTCTGAGTAAAGCTTCCGCGGTGATCGGCTGGAGGTGGATGAACTCATCATTGGGCTTCCTATATCTTCTAATGGAAAAGAGACTATTCTGTCTAATAAATTTTGCAGCGTCGTTGGAAGACTCGCAGCTCAAGCCATGGGGAGGTGAAATGATTGCATATGTTTTGTTGATTATTAGTTATATCTTGTATAAAAGATAGATTCTTCAATGAGTTTTCATTTAAACTTGTTGTTCCGTAGTTTGTTCTGGGGAGGTGTAACAAGTTTCTGTGCATCTTTTTGATGAGATAATCAAGTATTAGAAAGGTGCTGTCCATATCATTCATGCTTGGACATTCCAATTTGAAATGCATGTATCTGCTATGAACATACACATGAATTTTCTCGTCTATCGAGACTAAAACTAGTTGTCATTTTGGCCAAAACTCTCAGTCAACTAACATTCTCATATTATTCTATAATGGACTTGAAATGAATGCAAGAAAAAAACTACATTTACACATCAATGAAACACCACAGTAGTAAAACTGACATACATTAATCCATAAGATTATTTTGTTGGAAATTTCTTATAATATGGGCTTACAATAATTAATTGATGTTCTATTTTAAATAATTGGGTTAATGGATATTCCAATATTTATTAAACCCTTAAGTGATCTTATTGAATTGGATTTTGACATCTATTAATAACATGTCTATTTAAGTGTAGGCAATTGTATTTAACTAAAACCCGTAATGGAAGTGGCCCAGTTGACACTCTATTGATTAAGGTTTGTTAGGTCCCTCCTTTAGCCTATAAAATGGTAGGTTATACCTATCAGTTGTTTTTTTTGGTAAAGGTAAAGATGTATTGAGCTTTGAACCACTAATTACAAAAGAACTGGCACCACAAAACTTGCCCTCCATAAGACAAATGTCTATAAGAGAGGAAGGGTGCCGGAAGCAAGAGAAACCGCTGAGGCGGCCAAAGCAAGCAAGAGCCTAAACAACAGGCGAACAGAAGCGAAGAAAGAAAAGGCCACGCAGGGCCAGAGAGACCAACCTCACAAAACAACAGAGAAAAAACGAAAAACAAAAACAGGCACCAAAGAAACAACCCGACCAACCGACCCTCCAATCCAAGAAGGAAGGAAAGGGACGATTGCGCAAAAGGGAGCCAGCACGAGCAACCTAGGGCAGCACCACCAGCCTACAGCGAATCAGGAGGAACCGCAAAGATGGAGGGATGAAGGTCCGAATTCCTTTGAAGACGCCTGTTCCGCGGAGAATCCATAATATTGGAGAAGGTTAACGCTTTATTCTTCATAAGCTTGATAAGATGGTTCTTAAAAGCAGAAGGCATGACCGGGACACCTCTAAAAATGCAATCATTCCTTTTTTTCCAGATCAAATAGCATAGAGCACCGAAGGAAAACCAAGCCTAAAAGTCATTACCATATAGAAATTTAGCAGCCCAAGAGAGAATGTCGTCCCAGGTCCTGGAACGCCACGGAAGGTTACACCTTGTGGCTCAAAAAAAGGCAAGAGAGGCCGGAATGTGGCAACCAAAAAAGAGGTGGTCAATGGAGTCAGGGATTCCATTGCAAAACACACACAACGCAGAGTCAATTCTGCCAAAGGAGAGAAGAAGCTGCTAGGTAGGCAACTGCTTTTTGGTGATAAGCCATAGAATAAATTGAAATCTTGGAGCAATGTCCATATTCCAAATGAGGGGATACCAAGGAACCTGAGTCCTTTTTGGTCTAATACAATCCCAAGTAGATGAAACCGAGAACAAACCCGAGGGATGAGATGACCAATATAATCTATCCGCCCCTGAAGTCGACTCCCGGAGAGAGATGCCCTTAGAATCCAGCATCATGCGAACCGAAGACCCCAAAGGGGAGAAGAGGTCCGCAACGGCAGCATTCCGAGCAAGAGGGGAAGAGTCCATAACCGATTCTGAAAGCAGTAGATGAAGAGGTCCCTCGGGGAGCCAATTATCAAACCAAGCAGAAACCAAACGACCATCCCCAGTTTTCCATACAAAGAATTGCCGAAAATCAGTTCTTAAAGCTAGAATTTTTTTCCAGGTCCACGAGCAAACAATAGGAGAATGCACGACCCAAAAATTATCCTTCTTTAAAAAGTTTGAATGGATCCAACGGCACCATAAGGCTTCTTTGTCCATGAAAAGAATCCAGATATATTTTAACATAGCAGCTCTATTGCAATCCTTTAACTTACGGATTCCAAGGCATCCTTCTGATTTGGGAAGGCAAACATCATCCCACGATACCTTGGCTCCACCTTTCCCAAGGGTAGGGCCTTTCCACAAAAATTGACGCGAGATTTTTTCTATACTAACAATAACCGAAGCAGGCAGCGTAAAAATACTGGACCAGTAAGTTTGAATCGAATGTAATACTGACCTGATTAATTGTAATCTCCCAGCAAAGGAAAGGAACCTTTGAGTCCAAGATTCAGCTTTGGCAGTAATTCGCTCCACAAGGGTGATACAATCTGCTTTCCCGAGCCTAGCAGATATGATCGGCACTCCTAAGTATCTCACTGGGAGGGTTCCTTCCCAAAACCCAAAAGCCATGATGATATAATTGCGCATAGTCTGAGTACCTCCTGAAATAAATATCTCACTCTTACTACGGTTCGGTAAGAGCCCACTCCAAGAGGAAAAAAGTTCAAGAGCCTTTTTAAGGATGGTAATAGAAGACCAATCCGCTTGGCTGAATAGAAAAACGTCATCGGCAAAGAAGAGGTGAGACAATCGAACAGGTTTACACCTCCAATAGAATTTAAACTCCTTCGAGGTAGTTCTTGTATTTAGTAAGCTAGAAAGCACCTCCATAACAAGTGTGAACAGATATGGAGACATCGGATCTCCTTGACGAATACCACGTCCCCCAGGGAAAAAACCATGGAGCTCACCATTAACTGCAATAGAATACTTAGGAGTCCGAACACAAGCCATAACTAGCCGAATAAAAAAATCCAGAAATCGAAAGGCTTCAAGAGTAAGCTGGATGAAATTCCAATCAACCGTGTCATAAGCCTTTTGAAAGTCAACTTTTACCGCGCATTTCGGAAGATAGGGTTCACGATGAAAACCTGCGAAAAGCTCTTGAGCTAGTTGAATATTATCTCTAATTCTTCTTCCTTTGACAAAGGCGTTTTGTGCAGGATCAACCAAGTCATCCAAGACTAGAACCATTCGATTTGCCAAAATTTTTGTAATAAGCTTGTATATTACATTACAACAAGCAATGGGTCGAAAATCAGTTACTGCACAAGCATTAGGGGTTTTCAGAACCAAGGCAAGTATAGTGTTATTTACCTCTTTAAGAAGGCACCCAGAAGCGAAGAATTCTTGGACAGTGTCAATCACTAGAGAGCCGACAATCTCTCAGCTCTTAATAAAGAACTCCACGGTGAATCCATCAGGGCCCGGGGCCTTGCCTTTGGCCATAGAGAAAAGAGTGTCTTTGATTTCAGCATCAAGAATCGGTGCCGAAAGACGATCGGCTTGCTCACTGGAGAGAGGTCTATGAATGACTCATTTAAGTACCTGGAGGGAAGGCACAGATGCAAGAGGCCGAGACAAGAGGTCAGCAAAAAAGGAGACAAACACCTGCGGAACCAAGGATGGTTCGGAATGCAGCACACCCATCGAGTCTTTAACCGATAAAATTATGTTCCCAAGTTGCCGTCTCTTTACCGAATGAAAAAAGAACTTTGTATTTCTATCACCTTCTTTCAACCAACGAATTCTCGATTTCTGCCTATAGAAAGATTCTTCATCCCTTCGCAAGTCTATAAAGGCCTTACGGCAATTAATCTCAAGAAGCGCAAGATCAAGGTTATTGGGATCGAGCATAAGATCAGCTTGTGCAATCCGAAGAGCTTCCCTTGCAAGGTATGTCCTTTCTGTAATATTGGAGAAGGCTTCTCTATTGAGAAGCTTTAGCCGAGCTTTTAGCAATTTAAGCTTCGAGACAAGACGAAAGCTGGCATATCCTGTGGCTGATTGATTCCAAACTTGTTGAACAATATTGGAGAACTGAGGATGGTCCGCCCAAAGATCAAAGAACTTGAAGGGTTTATTCTTCGGTGTAGGGTTGAGCACCCTAACCACCATCAGCGTATGATCAGAGATACCCTGACTCAAGAACGTGGCTTACGAGAAGGAAAATTCCGTTCTCCACTTGGTAATAACCAATACACGATCTATTTTACGCATTTTCCTAGATGCACCAGAAGAGGTAAACCAAGTAAAGCGGAGGCCAACGTACCTCAAGTCCTCAAGATCCAAGTGAGTCAAACAATTTGCGAATTCGTTGAAGTATGGAATCCAAGTATTCGAACTTCCAAAGCGATCTGACGGATCTTTGATGGTGTTAAAATCTCATGCAACCAGCCACGGCACATCTTGCAAAATAGTATTCATTCGAAGGGGGTCATCCCACAACGGACGTCTCTTTAGGAAAGAGTGCTCCCCATAGACTATAGAGATACAGCAAGTCATACCACTCAATAAACACCTTAAATGGCCATGAATCGCCTGATCATTTATAAAAAGGGTTTCGAAAGTAACCAAATTCGGATTCCAACCCACCCAAATTCAGCCTTTGGAAGAGAAATCATAATTTGCAACCCAGAGCCACCCATTTAGCAAAAAGGAAGACCATTGAAAGAGACTTGGGGCACCTTAGTCTCAATGAGACCAACGAAACACAATTTGTAAGAGGAGACTAGTCTCCTCACCTCAGCCCGACGGATCAGATGAATAATGCCTCTAACGTTCCATGCTCTTATATACATATTTACAGGGGAAGAAAGATTTACTTCTGCTCCGTGGCCTTCTTCCGACCAGCAGTCGAAGTCGGGGCCACCGAAGGAGGAGGGTCAGGATTAAGTTCCAAGAATCTGTCCCGAAGAACAGCAGGGGCTTTGGATGAAGTACCTTTTTGAGGAGGAGCATCAACCACTTACACCACTTCATTTGCCGAAGCATCAGCATTATCAATCTCATCCGAGCATTCTTCCACTACCGGATGGGCATTTCTGGGTTTCGCTGGTTGAGAGGACCCTGCTCCCTTTTTCAAAACGGAGGCAGGCTTCACCGAAGAAGAGTCTTTAAGTTTGAGGGAATGCCCTCCTTCCATGGGTGGTGCAAAGCTAACGGAGGCAGCATCCTTCGCATGAGCCTTCTTCTTCTTTTTCACGGGTTTCCAGTATGATTCAGTAGGAGCCAAAGGAGTAGTAGCGCATGCCACCTCCTGGCTTTGTTCATAGATAATTGCTCCAGTACCAGCAGGATGAAGGGACTCCCCAAGATGAGCCGGTGGGTGTACCTCATGCTAGGTCGCAACGAGAGAAGAGCCTAGATCAATCCCCTCGCAACCAATAGGTCTCTGAGCCCGCAAGGGAGCTTCAATCACTGCAACCTGCTGAGAGAGGAGGGCACCCATCATAGCCTCGGAAACAGGAGCAAGTTCCACCCCAGATCCTATCCGAGCAGAAGCTTGCGCAGAAGAACTCCTAGCAATAGCACCACCTACTGAGGAAGGGCCATTCGAAGCATCAATCCCAACGGATTCATTTCCAGTAAGATGTCCAGGAGGAGGCCCACATTTATGCCCAAATATACCGCACACCGCACAGGCTAATGGACGCCATTCATATTCAACCCCAACTTCGCAAGACATACCTTTGTGTACCAGCTCAATGGAAGCACACTCAGCCTGCTTTGCTATGATTTCAACACATACACGAGCAAAGGCCGTCATCTTCATTTCTTCAGTGCGTTTATCTACATAAAGAGGCTTTCCCACTGCACTTGCCACCTTGCCTATGGCTTGTGCAGACCAAAAGGAGAAAGGTAGATTCCAAAGTCTCACCCAAACTGGAACCGACAAGTGGGTGTTCTTAACAAGCTCTAAGGCGAGTCTCCATTATTGAAGAACAAATGGGATCTTTGCGACGGTAATCGGCGGCCCTTCAAGGAGCTACCTATGGAAGTCTCTATCAGGGATGCGAAGTAAGAAGAGGCCCTTCCCATTGGACATGACGTTCGTGAGCTGAGGACTCCAAATTTTCTTGAGAGCTTCTTCAACAACCTTGAATGGAAGACGCCTACCAAGGAATTGGCCCACAAGACAATCTAACAGCAACGGGTCAGCAGCCTGAAGATCCTGATCAGTCATTTCAATGACCGGCTTGTCACTTACAAGGGTCGGCTCAGTAAATTCGAGGTCATAACCTATGTTCTCAACACTGGCGACAACAGCCCACATGCGGCCATTGGGGTTCTTGGGTGCACCGCTGCGAGGAGGGACGTTGGATCGAGACCTTCCCCTACTTCTCCCTCGAGAGCCCCTGCGAACGCCCACTGGAGCAGGGGGCCGAGACTAATCTAAGATCACTTGCGGGTGATCAGAGGAAGAGGCTTTAGACCGAGAATTAAGCGGGGTCTCATTCGAAGGTGCCAGCATGTCATTCAACACAGCAGCACATTGAATATCCCCCAAAAATCCTTTTCCAGCAACATCAAGGAGAGATCCAGCAGGAAGCTGGTTCGCAGAAAGCAACCCAATACCGCCAGATGTAGATGTAGCCATTGATCAAACAGTTGGAGGGCACCATCCAGACTACCTAGCAAAAGTCATAATACAAGTGGAACTCCGCACCAGCACAACAACAGAGTGCACAGATCGGCAATGAGGAGCAACTAGGGAAGAACAACTGGCCTGGGAGAATCTGGGAGTCGAGAGTGAACGGCTCGGGCGTGCACAGCCTCTGCAAAAAAGGCACCGAGCAACAGAACTCCCAAGGTCTGCCCAAAACAGATCCAGTCCCTAATCGGCAAATCATCGAACACCTCGTGTGCACCCCCCACACACGCTTTTTTAACAGAATTCCTTCGGTGGAATTAAAGCCAAGATCACTAGGAAGCTTCCTTTGAAAGCAAAAACCAATCCCACCGACACAGCTGGAGGAATTAACAGGAAGGCAGACGATTGAAACCAGAAAACGACCTGCAGGACTCCGACTGAAGGTCACGGTTTATCTGGAGGAGAAGACCATCCCTCCTCAATCCGAACGGTGAAGTTTGAGAGAATGTTGCACCGAAGCTACTTTCCAAAATTCAACCCATTCTAACAGTCCGATCATCAGATATGGCAGTATGAAGATTCGGAAACCAGATCTGGAATTCTGCAGAACCGAGCCCTATGGCACGGGATATCTCAAGATGTAGGCCTCGTCTTCGAAATCCCTCCGGTGAGAATGAATATAGGACAGTAAGGAATCTTCCCTCCAAAAAGTAGGCCGATCCAACGGCTAAAACATCGGGGATGAGCTTCACACCAGAACGATGAACAGTTGCATGCAGTAAAAAAGAAGAGATATTTTATCTCTTTTATGATTTATGTCGTTTTTGCGGTTTCTCCTATCAGTTGTTTAATCCCATTAAAAGCTGCCATATTAAAATATGTCATAGAGAGGAAGATCTGGCATTCCAATAGATTTCTGATTATCAAGTTGATCTATTTTTCTTCAAGTGAAGTAATGGCTCAAACATGTACGTTTTGATTCCACTGTATTATCGATTTCGGTATTTTACAGTCATATATGAATCAAATTGTTCTTGATTAATTAGTTGTTTATGTGGATAATTTTTCTTCATGTGGTATCAGAGCTAGTCATATATGATTGTAGAACCCAAAATTATTTTTTTTTATGAACAAATTCAAAATTTTTCCTCTTGAATTGAATATTAGCATTATTTTTCATGTGGATATTTTAATCGATTGATCTTGAAACTTTAGGATTTTTGTTCTACATGTCGAGATCTTTCCAATCATATATAATTTGTATAGTTTCGTTGAGAATTGAGTGAGCATTTTGAATTTAAAATTCTAGGGTTTATACCTTGCAAAAGTTCTAGAATTTTAAATTACATGCAATTGATTGATGTTCATTATAAGTTGTTGCATATGTATCTTTTATATATGTTTTAACATCTTTTGTTGCATTGAGGTAAGTTTTTTGGGCTTAAACAAGAGAAAAACAAATGTTGAAGCTTGAATATGGTTGATTATTTCGTTTGTTCTTCATATAATTAATTATAGTCAATTATATTGATATTAGATGTAAGATCCATGCAAAGAAAATCTCATCGAGGTTAAGGTCGAAACCAGGTCGTAAGGCCCAATTTGCAGATTTTCGTGACTCGGCTGGAGGTTGAAGAACAACCTCCAGCCAGGCTAGTCCAATAAATGGGTGTAACCCCAGAACCAAGAATAAAATAAAGGTTCTGGGCTCACGCCCATGAACTAAGGAAAAGAAAGGTCTTGGGCGTGAGCCCAGAACCAAAAATAAACATGGGCTTGCGCCCAAATTTATTCCACCGGGCTTAGCAACTTGGGCTTGTTGCTCGAGCGAGGGACCCAGGTAGTGGAATGTAGGCTGGGCGAGTGCCTGGGCCCCATTGGGGGGGGGGTCCGACACAAAAAAACTTAAAAATTGTGGCAAAAATTATTGTTTGATAAATGCAATATGATCTTGAGAAACACATCATAAAGTGCTTCATATTGTTTGATAAATTTTGGGCATAAATTTTTTTGAGTTCCCTATTAATAAAAATTAACATATATAATAACTCGCCCAAATGGGGTTATTGTGTTTATTAATTTGGAAAATTGCATGAAGATTAATTCCCAATTTAAAAGATGGAGATGTATAATTGAAAAATATTTATTTGACCAAAGGGGATAATGTTTTGTGAAAATTATATGTAATTCCCCTCTATGTTGTGATAATGGAGATGTATAATTTAAAGGTCTCGTTTGCACAAAGCAAACAAGCCCTTGATGATTATATGTAATTCTCCTTATCGTCTTGATATATTCATATAATGGAGATGTATAATTTAAAGGATTTGTCTGCCCAAAGAGGATGGATCCTTGACAATTATATGTAATTCTCCTTATTGCTACTTTACAAAATTCATAAAACTGAAAATAATTATGCATTATATACTCTGCCCAAAGGGGAGTTTGTAATATACTAATTATTTTTGTTGAATTTTTTATTGCTCATAATTGATCTTATTGCATTATGTGTTACAAACAGTTACCTTTGTTGTAAACAACAATAATGCCACGGTTGAAATGTTAACTAGATCAAACTTCAAGAGATGGAAGCAAAATATAGAGTTTGTTCTAGGAATTGTGGATATGGACTTGGCTTTATGTGAGGATGAACCTTCCAAACCTAGTAATCAAAGTATTGCAAATCAAAAGGTCCATCATGCTAGATGGGAAAAATCTAACCGACTAAGCCTTATTACTATGAAGAGGTCCATTGTTGAACATCTCATTAGTGGTTTGTCAGAAGATACGAATACAAGACAGTTCCTTGAAGTAGTGGGAGAAAGATATAGAGTCTCAAATAAGGCTGAAGTTGGGAACTTGTTGAGTGAGTTAACAAACATGAGGTATAATACTGCTATAGGTTTTATAGAATTTATATTGAAGATGGTCCACATTCAGTCCAAACTTAATGCCCATGAAATTGTCCTTTCTAAAAATTACATTATGCATCACATCTTAAATATTCTGCTAGTTGAATTTAGTCAAATTAAGACTGCTTATAACACTTAGAATGAGACATGAAGCGTTAATACCTTGATTACCAAATGTGTGACTGAGGAGGAGAAGTTAAAGAAGGAGAAGTATGAGTTTACCCACTTAATTGCCAATGTTAAGTTGAGTTCATCTAGAGGAAAATGGAAGCCTAAATTTTCAAATTCTCATGGTCCAAAGAAAGGCCAAGACTTCAAGAAAAATAGGAATCATGGGAGAAATGGACATAAGGATTTTAAGTGTTTTCACTACAAGAAACAAGGTCATAAGAGAGCCAATTGCTACAAGTTCCAAGCTTAGCTAAAAACAAGAAAAGAAAGTCACCAAGATGAGTTGTTGGTTTGTTTTTAATCAAATCTGGTTTATGTTTCTTTGGATTCTTGGTGGCTTGATTATGTGCTACTGTTCATGTGACTACTGCCTTACAGGGTCTCATAAACCTAAGGAATCCAAGTCTGAGGGAGTCAAAGCTTAAAGTTGGAAACAATATTGGAGTTGATGTAGAGCGCATAGGGACGGTTGTTTTGATTAAAGAAAGATCTTCATTACTATGACATAAGTGATTAGGGCACATCTCCAAAAAAAGGGTAAAGTGACTCATCAAGGCTGATATTCTTCCTCCTCTTGACTTAGATGATACTCAGACTCGTATTGATTGTGTGAGGGGAAAATTGACTAAAACCAATAAGAAAGGCACTACTTGTAGTCAAAATCTATTGGAGATAATTCATACGGATATTAGTGAATCATACTCAACCACCTTGTGTGGAAATAAGTATTTCATCACATTCTTTGATGATTTCTCTCGTTATTGTTATGTTTATCTAATTAATGAGAATACTAATCCTCTTGAAATGTTCAAAGTATTTCACATTGAAGTTGAGAAATAATTGGAAAAAATTATCATGATTATTAGATTTGATTGTGGTAGTGAGTATAATGGGTAATATACCAAGATTGGATAACAAATGAGATCGTTTGCTAAATATTTGCAAGACTATGATATTGTCACTCAATTTAGAATGCCTGGGAGTCCTGAACAGAATGGTGTAGCTGAACGGCGCATTCGCACACTCATGGAGATAAAACGAAATATGATGGGCAATTTTAATTTGTCTGAATACTTATAGGGTGATGTAATTAAAACAACAACTTCTATATTGAATCGTGTAACTAGTAAATTAGCGCCAAAAACACCTTTTGAATTATGGACGAGGAGGAAACCAAGCCTGAATCATTTTCGAGTTTGGGGTTGTCCTGTAGAGATGAAAATTTATTATCCTTCTTGGAAGAAGACCGAACCCAAGACTACTAGATGTTACTTTATTGGATACCCTGACAATTCTAAAGGATATGGGTTATTCTACTCGTGGCACTACAATCGTTGAATCTCAAACCGTCAAATTCTTGGAATTAGATGTTGCCGAGAAGAGTTCTTCTCAATCTTTCGAAAGGGAAGAACCAAATAAAACGGTCTTTATTCCATTGCCCATCTTGAATGATGATTCTATGCGAGAGCCCTGCAGAGTGGAAATTCAGTAAGAAGCAAATATTGGAGATATGATGGTAGATCCTCCTATGACAAACGAAATTCCCTAGACGAATGATGCGGCTCTAGAAATGCCTGTGCAAAGATCACACCGACAAAGAAGACCAACACCTCTAAATGATTGTCATGTCTATCTTGGAGAAGCTGATTTTGACATTGGAAATATAGTTGATCTGGCAACTTTGAAAAAAGCTCTTTATAGTGATCAGGCATATGATTGGTTAGGAGCGATGAAGGACGGGATGATTTCCATTTCAACTAATCAAGTATGGGCACTTATTGATTTACCTAATGCGCATTAACTGATCGACTACAAATGGATATTCAAAATCAAGAAAGACAATGAAGGTAACATAGAGAGATTCAAGACAAAGTTAGTCGCAAAGGGGTACACACGAAGAAAAGGCATTGATTATACTAAAATGTTTTCTTCAGTGTCCACTAAGGACTCTTTTTGGATAATCATGGCATTGGTGGTTCATTTTGATTTAGAGCTTCACCAAATGAATGTCAAGACAACTTTTATAAATGGAGATTTGAATGAAGAAGTATACATGCAGCAACCTGAAGGGTTTAAAGGAGCCGGAAATGAGCATATGGTGTGGAAACTTTAGAGGTCTATCTATGGTCTCAAACAAGTCTCACGTCAATGGTACTTGGAATTTCACAAGGTCGTGAGATCATTTGGCTTTGAAAAAAATAAGTTTGATCAACGCATCTACAAAAAAGTAAATGAAAGTAAATATATTTTCTTAGTACTTTATGTAGATGACATTTTACTTACTAGTAGAGCTGTTGATCTATTGAATGACACAAAAAGTTTTCTATCTACAAAGTTTGATATGAAAAATCTTGGAGAAGCTTATTTTGTTCTAGGCATTGAGATTCATCATAATAGATCTAAGAAGGTTATGGGATTAGCTTAAAAGTTATATAGATTGTGTTTTGAAAATATTCAATATGCAAACCTGCAAGTCAGGTGAAGCTCATGTTGTGAAAGGAGATAAATTGAGCCTATAACAATACCCTAAGAATGATGTTGAAAAAGAAGTAATGAAAAATGTTCCATATGCTAGTGCAGTTGGCAATCTTATGTATGCACAAGTATATATCAAACCTGATATAGCTTTTTGCTGTGAATATCCTTGGGAGATATTTGTCAAATACAGTTCATGAACATTGGGTTGCAGCTAAAAATGTGTTGAGATATCTACAACGAACAAAAGACTTCATGCTCGTGTATAGAAGAGTGGAGGACCTAAAGGTGATTTAATATTCAGATGTTGAGTTTGCTAGTTGTTCATATGACATAAAATCAACTTATGGATATATTTTTATGATGGCTGGATGTATTATTTCTTGGAAGAGCACAAAGCAAACCTTGATTATGAACTTTACAATGTATGCCGAGTTTGTAGCATGTTATGATGTATCAATTCAAGATGTTTGACTGAGAAATTTGATTTCAAAATTGTGAGTTGTGTACTCTATTGTTAGACCTATGGTAATCTAGTGTGACAACACTGCAGTTGTGTTTTATTCCTACAATGCAAGATCAACAATGTGTCCAAATACACGAAGATAAAATATTATACTGTTAAGGATTTGTTAAAAAAATGGAGACATTATAATCGAGAATATCATAATTGAGTCCATGTTGCCTGATTCTCTAACAAAAGGCTTATGACCCATTTTGTTTAAAAAATACGTAAAGATATGGGTGTTTTAGTTTCTTTCGATTTCTTTTGTTATCGGGGGTTATATAATTTGTATTTTTGAATATTCTAATTATATGCAAACTGATAATACTTTCATGAAATCTATTAAAGCATTTATTTTCAATTATCATTATTGTTGATTATATAGTTATTTTTTCTCCTATTGACTGAGAAATGGAAGTATAAAATAGTATCTTTAAACAAATTTTAGTTTAAAGACAATTGTATGTCACTAAGTATGAGATCTCATGTTGGATTGTGACATAGTCGTGGAATTTCATGTTGTTTAGAAATTGCGCTGATGCAATTTCATGTCGTTGAGAAATTGCATAGATGACTGATAAGAAATAGTATATATTTTGATTACATGTTGTCACTATTTCTTACTACACTACTAGGCCGACGATCCATAAAAATATAATGCTTATTATATGTGATTATGAAAGCTCATGTGTTGAGGTATTTCGTTAACACATTGATCCCCATAATCCTATATTAAGGTTATATTAGATTTGATTGATTTTGAGATGCCAATATTGGAATATTATTTTTTAAATTGTGCCACATAAAACAAAATTTTCAGTTATTTACCCAATAGTGTCGTTTTCAATATAAAATATTTTTCAAAATAAAAATAAGTTAATTAATGTAGCCCAAGTGGAAGAATGTTGGAAATTTCCAATAATATAGGCTTACATTAATTAATTAATTTTCTATTTTAAATAATTGAGTTAATGGATATTCTAATATTTGTTAAATCCTTAAGTGATCTTATTGATGATTTTGACATCTATTAATAATAGGCCTAGTTGAGCAATAAAGTGTAAGTAATTGTGTTTAACTGAAACCTGTAATAGGAGGGGCCTAGTTGACACGCTATTGATTAAGGTTTGCTAGGATTCCTCTCTAGCTTATAAAATGGTAGGTTATACGTATGAGTTGTTTAATCCCATTAAAAGCTGTTATAGTGAAATTTGTCATAGAGAGAAAGATCTGACATTCCAATAAATCTCTGATTATCAGGTTGATCTATTTTTCTTCAAGTGAAGCAATGGCTCAAATAGGTACATTTTGATTTCGTTGTGTTTATTGATTTCTGTGCTTTATAGTCATATATGGATCTAATTTTTCTTGATTAATTAGTTGTTTATGTTGACAATATTTCTTCGTATTTGACAACATTAATTTACAACACTTTTAGAAATAGCAACAGCTTAATAGAAAGCAACATTTGATATAGGATTTTCAGCCATAGCAGTGCTCAGCACTTGACATACTCTTATTTATTATGGCTAGGCCTTTGATGTCTGTATTGTCTTCAAAACATTCTTCCAAATCCTAAGTACGAATATTGAAATGAATATAAAGAAGGTCATCACTTTTCTATTTTGTCTTCCCATTCATTAGTGTGGGATTTGTCCCAAGTTGCCTTTTCAATGGTCATGTAGTGATATTTTAATGCTCAAATTCCAACTCTCATATGGCGTTTTTCCAAATAGGTTTTTTTTCTGCAAAGAAACTCGAATAGAAGCCATTATGTTGATCGCATCAAATGGGTTGACGATAATCTGGGAACTAAAACACCATAAGCATTAACTTGAACTTGTTAAAATTGTGTGGTGTTCTCAAGTTGTATAAGGAAATTCCACGTTTTAAACTTTGGCATCGATTTCAAAGACTAAAAAGAATAACATGATGGGAACTTACAATGTGACTAGAAAAAGCTCTAGCAAATTTTCTTTTTTGGCCCAGAAAAACTCCAGCATGAGAGGCTAGCATTCTTGTCTAGGATTTGGCTTTCTCTCACTTAATTTATGATGTTAGATTCTCCAACAAAAATGTTAATATTCTTGTAATAATTCTCTCAAAATGAAATACCCACCAAGAAGGGTTTTTGAGGCTCTAGGGTTAAGGGGAATTATTCAGTAGAAGAATACTACAAGTGCCAGAACTTGGCACGGGATAACACATAAGTGCCAAAATTTCCAAAAGGTACACTTAAATACCACTTTTTTAAAAAATAAAATAAAATTGGACACTTAGGCTAGAAGAGGAAGAATGGAAGAAAAAAAAAAGAAAATTTTTTATGTCAATACTTGCACTTACATCAGTGATTTCCAAGTAAAATCTGTTGGATGGACTCAATAGGCAAAACATTAAAATTTTTATGATTCAATTAGCATATTAAAATGGTTTAGAACTAAATTGGTATAAAAAATAATAGGTTTTGGACTTTTTGGACAATTTTCTTTCTTTCCTTTTGTTTAGCCAATTTTTACATAATGTTACTTAATCAATGAGTAAACTTCATAGCCATTTGAGAAACGCAATCTAAATCCTAGATCTTTTTGAAAAGTTGCAATATAGTCATTTTGAACATCATCTACCGGAACCTCTTCATAAGTCATCGCTTAAAGTGCTTGGAAATTTGTTGGCCACCATAAGTTTTCATATTTTTTAATGTCACTAGTGGTAGATTCATCTCTATGGCACAACACATTACTCAAAAAGAGAAATTGACTTGCAAAAGTCCTAACTGGAGAGAAGACTCACCAATCCTAGTTATTGATGTGTTGGAAGTTAGGCATAGATGCAATGTTGGTGACTTTTGACTTATCAATTACACTCACTTTTAGGGTGCAATCCAACAGGTATAGCCTGCTATTGGCCCAATATGCAATTCTTGTCTACTTGAAAAAACTCAAGTGCTTCCAAAGGTTTTGCTAGATGGAAGTGTAGGATTTAGTTGATTGGTTAATATACATTGTGGCCCCTTTAGTTGAGCATGAAGATGACTTCATATTGGCTAAGCATTGTCTTTAGATGGTTAATTGGTTTTCTTTAAACACATATATAGAAAAAAATCGATAATTGAGGGCCATCCCGTGTTAAAAAACTATGAGTTGTGAAGTCATGTCCATGGTCCATGCACTTGAAATCCTATCAATTTAGACCTTGCTCTAGGATGCAACACACAATTAGAGTGAGAGAGAGAGAGAAGTAATTGTTACCTCCATCAGCTCTCTTGTTTTAATAAATTAGGAATATGGGTGCAAAGGTCCAATCACCACTAGCTCTCTTAAGAACACAACACATTAAAAAATGGATTAATACTAGGTTCATTGCACTGAAGGAAATATTTTATAGGAGATGGTTGGATGAATTTTGGTTCTTCTATGTGTCTATTATGTTCTTTCTTTTGATGAAAGAACATTTTTGATCTTTTCCTAACATAATTTTTAGGGTTAATATCCTAAAAAACCCCCAAACTGGTACATCTGTGACAAATTTATCCGAAATAATTTTTTTTACTTTGAAAAATCCCAAACCGGTACACATGTGACAAATTTACCCGACTGACAATAAAAAACCCTAAATTGGAATATTTATGACAAATTTACCCCCAAACTAATTTATAAGATCGCAAAAAACCCCAAACTGATAAATTTGTGACATATATACATTCCACTAAATTAGATTAATACCATAAAAAATAAAATAAAAAATTGTAAATTGAGACAAACGGAGCGTAAAATCCCAAATTTATATAACAGTCAACTGTCGCGTGTCATTTAACTTAATATTTAATAGTAAAATTTAACGAAAATTAATAGAGGGTAAATTTGTCACAAGCATACCGGTTTAGGGGTAAATTTGTCAAAGGTATACCAGTTTAGAGTTTTTGGTGGTAAAAAAAAATAGTTTGGAGTAAATTTATCGCAGGTGTACCAGTTTGGGATTTTGCAAAGTATTAACCTAATTTTTATTACAAATTCAATCTTTTTTATATTTCAAAAATTCTAACAACATCAGTGCGATAGTGCTAACGATGCGACGATGATTGCTGAAAATTGACACAGGTCACTTTTTTAATGCATTCAAAATACGAGTTATTTAAAAGGATTGTTTTTAGTAATTTCTTATTTGCTATTTTTTCAAGTATATTTTATTTAAAATTGGTTAGTTTTATTTGGTATGTCATTTTCTATATTTAAGGAGTAAAACTATTAAGAATTGGAGTTTTGATTGGATTGGGCATATGTTGGGTATATGCTGCTAAAACAAATTAATTTGGGTTGGACCCTATCGCGACCCATTCAAACTAGCCCATGCACCGAATTGACAAGTATACTCTCAACTCAATAATAGAGATGTAAAAAAAAAAAATTGAGCTTGGTGTACAACCCAATGTTTACATGCTAGGGCAATGTGAGACTTGTTCCTAAAACTACTTTGATAAATTAGTTATTGGTGCATTGGAAGTCATGGATAAATTGCATTATTGGTGACTTGACCTGGCAATTATACCTGTTTATATTGGGGATTGCATTATTTTCACTTTGCAATTTTAATGTGGTTTATTATAGTATTATTATTATTTTTTTGTCTATCCTACTTTAACTCTCAATACACTTTTAGACTTTTGCCCTATTTCGTCAAAATTCACACATGAAACTAAATGTATCCACCTTAGTCCTCTTGAGAAAGTGGGGAATTAAATGCGTCACCTTCCTCTTCCCATGTGGAAAGAATAGCCATTGGGGCAACCCTCTTTATAACTAAATACACTCTATTTATACAAAAACACGAATTCACCCTTGATGGATTCTGTTAAATATATCTCGAGTTCCAGCCCAATAAATGAAACTTTACTGGAGGTTATTTGAAATTCCTGGATATAAGAATATTCTGAATTGAATATTTTATGGACGTCTAAAATCGAGCAATACGTAAATTCTTTTAGGTTGTGAAATAAAGTTAAAGGGAGGGGCACATAATTTTGCATTTCCCTGTTGGTGCAGTCGCCCAAAGAAGTCGAAAGTGGAATGTCCAATTGAACTTGGGCTGACTGAATATTGATGCAAGTGATTTCTTGATTCAGGATGAAGTCGCGCAGAAGGAAAGAAAGTCCAAGTTAGACTTTTGGTTTGACCGAATCCCACTTTGATTTGGTTTTCTTTATCTAGTACGCAAGTGGGATACTTTAACGATTTGTTGCACTTTATCAGGGTGTGCGCATTCGGGTATAAAAATATATTTTGTGGGTTGCTCCGTAGTTGGGCACGGAGAAATATTGAAGCACCAGTGGGTTATTTTGTGGGTATTTTTTGCGAGTTACATCGAAAAAACATATAAGTGTTCAAGCCAATTAAATCTTATAAATTCAAGATTTGTGTGTAATTTCATCTTGAGATTAAAAGATTATTCACCGGTGAATTGTGGGGCAAAACACTGTGTGTGTTATTGGATGTAATTGGGGTTTAGAAAACACCATGAGCATTTGAGTTACTCGAGTGTGGTTATAATCTTCATGTATCGTTTGATCTATAGTGGAATTTGTTGCTACTCTCCCTATGAAAGTAGGTCTCTACCGCATAAATCTGGTGTTCGATTTATTTTTTTGTTCTATCTATTTTATTGTTCGATCACTTGCTTTTCTTAACAATTAGTAGTAGAGCAAGGTTTGGCTGAGTTGAAGTAAATCAATGGCGACAAAAGAAGGAAAAATGAGAATCGACAAATTTGGTAGGAAGGATTTTGGTTTCTAAAGATGCAAATTGAGGATTATCACTATCAAATGAAACTGCACTTGCCTTTGTCTGGAGAGAAGCTAGAGACAATGAAGCAAGTTGACTAAGAATTGCTGGATACACAGGATATAGGTGTTAGTCGGCTAACGTTAGCTCGTAACATCACGTTTAACATCATGAAGGAGAAGATCATTGCAAATTTGATGAAACCTTTATCGGATATGTAAGCCATCGCGATAAGCAAGATCTATTTGATGTAACGTCTGTTTAACTTAAAGATGATCAAAAGTGCATCATTTGTAGATCATATCAATGGATTCAATATGATTAACAAATATATTAAGTTCAATTGAGACTAATTTTGAAGATGAGGTACGTGCTCTGATTTTGTATCCATATTGCATGATAGTTGGAATACTACTGTTAGTAATTCCTCTAAATCAACAAGTTTGACGTCTGATAGGGTTCGAGATTTAATTCTAAGTGAAGATACTCATAGAAGAGAATCTGGTGAACCTCTATCTACTGCTTTAGTAGATGAAATCAGGGGAAGAACTAATACACGTATTAGCAGTAGTAGCATAAACATGAAGAGACACAGTTAGTCTAGGACCGGTGATGTTGTATGTTGGAACCATGGCAAGAGGGGTATCTTAGAAGAAATTGCCTTAAGTTGAAGAACGAGAAGAGTAAAGGAATTATAGTTAGTTTTGCAGATGATGTTATAGCTGTAGCTATCAATAATTTGGATAGTGCTGATTTTGTCTTGTCTATCACTAATTAGTAATCGTTTGACAAATGGATTATGGATTCTAGTTGTTCGTTTCATGCAACGCCAAATAAAAACTGGTTTGCTACTTATCCATGCACGAATGGTAGTAAAGTGTAGCTGGGGAACAACGTTGAATGCGATGTTGTAAGTATTGGCGATATTAGAATTAGAATATGTGATGGTATTGTGAGAACATTGACTGGAGTGAGGCATGTTTCAAAGTTAAAGGAGAACTTGATTTTCTTGAGTGCCCTGGATTTAGTTGAGTGTTAGTATTTTTTAAAATGTGGAGTTCTTAAAGTTATTAAAAAATTTGGGATCAAATTAGTAAAAATAAAATAGGCATAAGACTTTTTGGAAAATCTTTTCTCTTTCTTTTGTTTAGCCAATTCACTTAATGTTACTTAACCAATGAGTAAATGTCCTAGCCATTCTAGAAACGCTGTCTAAATCCTATATCTTTTTGAAAAGTTGCAATGTAGTCCTTTTGAACATCAATTTTTTTTCCCTAATTTTCCTTTCCAACAAACTTTAATCACCCAGTACTAGAACCTCTTTATAAGTCATCACTTAAAGTGATTGGCAATTTGTTGGCCACCGTAAGTTTTTATATTTTTTTAACATTGCTTGTGGTGCATTCATCTTTATGGCAGGACATATTGTTCAAAAAGAGAAATTGACTTGCAAAAGTCCTAACTGGAGAGAACATTCACCAATCATAGTTATTGGTGGATTGGAAGTTAGGCATAAATGCATTGTTACTGACTTTTGACTTATCAATTACACCCACTTTCCAATGGGTACAACAAGCTATTGACCCAAATTGCAATTTTGGCCTGCTTGGAAAAATTTGAGTGTTTCCAGAGGCTTTTCCACTTGGAAGTGTAGGATTTGGTTGATTGGTTCATATGCATGGTGACCCCTTTAAAAAGGTTGAGCGAGTAGAAGACTTCAGATTGACTAAGCTTTGTCTTAAAAATGTCGAGCGTGTAGAAGACTTCAAATTGACTAAGCTTTATCTTTAGATTGTTAATTAGTTTTCTTTAAACACATATATAGAAAGACCAATAATTGAGGGCCATCTCACGTTCAAAGTCTGCAAACGTTCAAATCGTGTCCATGGTCCACGCACTTGAAATCCTATGAATTTAGACCTTGCTCTAGATATATAGATGATGCAATGCACGATGAGAGAGAGAGAGAGAGAGAGAGAGAGTAATTGTTACCTCAATCAGCTCTCTTCCATTGATAAATCAGGAACAAGGGCGCAAAGGTCCAATCACCACAATTAGCTCTATTAAAAACACAACACACTAAAAATTGGATTATTACTAGGTTGGTTGTAGTGAAGGAAATATTTTACAGGAGATGGTTGGATGAATTTTGGTTCTTCTATATATCTATTATGTTCTTTCTTTTGAAGGAAGAAACATTTTTTTATCTTTTCCACACATAATTTTTATTTCAGATTTTTTTTAATTTCCAAAACTTCTAACATTAATGTGACAGTGCTGACGGTGTGATGATTGCTAAAAATTGGCATTGGTCACTTTGTTGTAAAATATTACATTGCAAATATATAATAGAGAAGAATAGAGAGATTGAGTAGAGAAAATGGGACACCAGATATCGTAGAGAAAGCCAGATATTTCACTGTATTGTGATTGTTGTTCTGATAGTAGTAATTGTACATCAAAACTAAACTCATATTTATAGGAAAATAAGAATGTACTCATCATTAATATCAATGTATCCAATGATATGTGTACTGGATAGGGGAGATGAACGTTCATTATATAGGGAGACGTACTTAGAATGTATGATACAAATGTACCATAATAAGTACATTAGATAAGATGAATATAATAAATATTCATTCATGTATTTCATAATACTCCCCCTTGAATATTCATTGTATTCATTATGAATGTGCATCGAATGATACTGCCTCATTAAAAACCTTAAGCCGGAAAAACCCAGTGGGACAAAAACCGGACCAAAAGGGAAAAAGAGTGCAAAGCACAAAAGTTATGATCTCTCCCTTTTATGGATGCATTAATTGCTTCGTTAAAAACTTTCAGCCGGAAAAACCCTGTGGGAAAAAACCAGACAGAAAGAAAAAAGAGTGCAATGCATATATAGCTACTGCAGGGGCTAATCAATCTTGCATCTTGTGAACTCGCCGCATACCAATGCTACAATGCATAGTTCATAATATCTTCATCTCAATTGAACCATATAGCCACTTTTGAGGCTAATCAATCTTGCATCTTAGTTAAAGAGTCAAATAAATATTATGTAAGGTTCATGAGCATTTCATAACCATATGAAAGAACAATAAGAAGTAATATATTTAGAGCGAAACAACTAAAAAGAAATTATTAGAATCATAAAATTCAAAATTCAAATCATCATCCACCAATCTGATGCCTCATCAAAGTAATCAGAGGTCCTCACATTTGCTACTTCAGGAGCAAGAGGAGTCCCACCAACAGAAATATTGTTGGTCTCAATAGTAGTTATGACAGTAAAATTGATTTCAATGGCATGAGATTCACCACGTTTGCCCGTATTTTTTAAAAATGCCTGGTATAGGTTAACAAAATGCTTTGGCGTACGACAGGTATATGACCAGTGCCTAGTCATGCCACAACAATGACAAATACTTTCATTTATCACCTTCTTTGGCTTCTTTTCTTTGCCATGATTCAGGCCAAAGTTTGATTTCATAAGACGGTTAAATTTCTTGACATTCCTTCTAGGATTATGATTTTGCCTGTGCTTATAGCCCTTAAAATGACCAGTATTTTTCTCAAAGTTAGCAAGTGCTTCAAGAAATGCTTTTCAGCTAGCAAATCTAAGATCATGATTTGTGAGCAGCAATTCATTAGTTTGCTTGGCAGTTTTAGCTAACTCTTATGGAATTCCAATCAAATTTATATTATTGACATAAACTGCTACAATAGCAAATCTGATTTCTGATTTATTAATAAATATGCATGGACAGATAGAATCATTCTTGTACCTTTCCTTAATTAGGTACTCACTTAGGCGTTGATACCACATGTGACCGGATTGCTTTAACCCATATAAGGATTTTTACAATTTTATTGAGAATAAATTGCGAGGAGTGCATGCTTCGGGCATTCTGAATCCCTCGGAAATTTCCATATAAAAATCATGATCTTAGAACTGTTGTGACATCCCAAATTTTCGACTTGTCCCGAATATATGAAATGGGCAACTCGTCGACGCGCTGATGGTCCTTTTTCTCTGAGCTGATCACTCACGAGTTAACCAATCTATTGGGTGAAGCCGTTAAGGGATATAACCGCGGTAAAATCCCTAAAAGCTACTCAATAGGTTGGATCGGACTAAAATCGCGTTCGGTCGATTTTAACCATGAAATTTAATTCGGTTTCGGAAATCAGACGTTCGAGCATGTCACGATTTATTTATAGGACGTCATCTTGTCTTTAGGAGAAATTCCATCGAATTCGAGATTTTTACGGAAAATCATTACGGACATTTCGGAAAATGAACGGAAATTCGGATTGGCCGAATTGAAGGAAATTGTTTAACTTGCAAACTGAGACATTTGGCGATAGGGACTTGTAGGATTTGTGCGGACCTTTTCTCCATCAAATTGGACCTCAATTTGGAGAAATTGAAGTTTACATGAAGAAATTCGGAGCTATGGTGGGGGGTGCAACATTGGTCATCAAATTGGTTTAATTGAGGATAATATTGCAAGAAAGTATTGGGGGACAAAGGTTTAATTGAAAGGATAAGCTTGAAGACTCCTTGGACCAAGTAATGATGCCATTAGATATTTTGTTTGGACTTTTATTCCCCTCAACTTCACGAGCACGTCTCCTCCGTCCTCATCTCCTTTGCTGCTTTGGCTTTTAATTGCATTTTCTCGGCAACTTCAGCTTCCTTTCATTTATCCTTTGAGCAGCCCATCTTCTCCACTCATTCTCTCTCTCGCTGCTGCCGCCCCACTTCATTTCCTCGTGGCTTTGCTCAACCCAGTCAACGGAACCAGCAACTCCTCCATCTTGTTGACCGAAGTTACCCCAGCAACCGCCACATGTCCGCATACTCACCTTGCTCGGTCAATTGCCAACGTCGAAGCCCGCAAGTCCAGCGAATCTCCACCGCTTCAATCTTCTCTTGTCAACACCGCCAACGAAGCTGCCCCGCCCGTGTTTGCGTGTAGCCACGCGTGCATCTCCCTCCGCTGCACACTTTCATTAACCGAAGCAGCTTCTTCATCACGCGGCCATCATCCACCGAAGCCGTGAAACTCTCCTCGCCGCGTCAGCTTGAAGACCCAACGCACACCAGCTACAGTTCACGTGTTCCTTTAGCCCCAGTGAATTCCAGCATCCCTCACTGCTTCCTTCGTTCAGCCCACGTGAAGACCAAAGCCCACGGATTCAGCGGCTTTAGTATTCTCTTGCTCGTGGATTTCGGCCAAGCCCAGCCCAGTCCAGTTGGGCCCATAAGCCCACAACTTGAAGCCCAGTTCACTCAGCCCAAGAATTTCAGCTCGGAGGCCCAGCAAAATTAGAAACCCGCAAGGACAGCCCATTCAAGGCCCATTCAGTCAAGTGAAGCCCAGTCCAGTGCAAGAATAAATCTCAGTTGGGCTGAGATTTGTTGGGCCCGAGTCTAAGGCCCGGCCCAAGCTCGCCGGTGTCGTCGAAAGTCCGATTTCGGCCGCCGTCGCGTCGCCGATGCGGTGGTTCGGTCTCCGCTTTTGCCAAGTGAGTTTTACTCACTAATGCTTTCTTAGTTTGTTAATTATGCTTAGGGTTAGTTAGATTTAAATTTAATGCAATTAGGTGGTTAGATTAATTTAGATAAATTAAATTAGAGACTAATTGATGCATGTTATGTGGTTAGAAATAGCCATTAGGTAGTAGACGTGCCATGTTATTTATTGAACGAGTCTCGGTAATTTTCCGGGCTCGTCTCGGCTTCCAATCAGGCAATACGGGCCTAAATTGGATTTTTAGTATTTCTTTATTTAATTTTCGAAATTAATTATTTAATTATTTATTTTTCCGGAAATTCAATCGGGATGGCCGGTGACCGGAATTTCGTGCTGATTGTCGTGGTGCAGTCCGTTTATTTATTTGAGCTCTACGTTGTGTGAAATTGACTTAAATTGTGAATTTTAGGACGTGTTCCTAATTGGTTGATTTCAATTATGTGATGGGAAATGTTTGGGTACCGTTGGTCAGTATCGACAGTGGAGTGGTGAATCAGTGTGGCATCTAAAAGGGCACGTGGGCTCGGTGACTTGATGCATCACTTTGGTGAACGAGTGCCAGAGAGAATGCACGTGGCCCAAGCATCGTAAAAAGGGCACGTGGGCTCGGTGAATTGATGCATCACTTTGGTGAACGAGTGCCAGAGAGAATGCACGTGGCCCAAGCATCGTAAAAAGGGCACGTGGGCGGTGAACGAGTGAATTGATGCATCACTTTGGTGAACGAGTGCCTTAGAGAATGCACGTGGCCCAGGCATCGTAAAAAGGGCATGTGGGCTCGGTGAATTGATGCATCACTTTGGTGAACTAGTGCCTTAGAGAATGCACGTGGGCCCATGGAATTAAGTGAGGCATCTTGGAAGAGACACGTGGGCTCGGTGATTTGATGCATCACTTTGGTGATCTAGTGCCTTAGAGAATGCACGTGTGCTCTATGACATGTAATCGACTCGTTCGATTTGTTATGAGTAGTTGGGTGCCTATTATGAATTGTACTGATTTGCAGGTGGAATCTGAGGCCAAGGTAAGTCCTCTGACCTGTGCATGTTTAGGCAGCCCATAGTGTATTGGCTTACTAATCGAGTCTTAGGGGGTAGAACTCGCTGAGACGTGGTCTCATTGGTTATTGAATAACCATTTCAGGACCCTAAGGAGGAGCTGAGGAGGAGGATCCTGAGGAGGAGAAAGATTTTTGAAGAAGAAGATGATCCAGAGAGGGATCTTGAGTACAACCCGGATGTGGATTGAGATCCCATCCCTTTTGTGAACCCTGTCTTAGTGTAGATAGGGGTGAGACTTGTTTGCTGTAAATAGTATTGTAATTATGCTATGAGTTGTACTGTTAATGAAAGTGTGGTTGTGAATTTCAATATGAAAATTATGGCCTGCTTTTCTATCCCATTGTTTTATTGTCTGGGGATTCTTAGCCGCTTCCGCATGCGCAAAATAAATTGAAAGGGTCGGCGATACATAGTCCTGGGATATCGCACTTTAAAATCGACCAAGGTAAGGGATGGGCGCGTGCCCGAGGATCGGGGCGTGACAACTGTTGACTCAAAAGTGTTGCCTGAAGCACATGCTAACTTTGAGAAAAATATTGGTCATTTTAAGGGCTATAAGCGCAGGCAAAATCATAATCCTGGAAAGAATGGCAAGAAATTTAACCGCCCTATGAAATCAAACTTTGGCCTGAATCATGGCAAAGAAAAGAAGCCAAAGAAGGTGATAAATGAAAGTATTTGTCATTGCCGTGGCATGACTAGGCACTGGTCATGTACCTGTCGTACACCAAAGCATTTTGTTGACCTATATCAGGTATTTTTTTTAAAAACAGGCAAATGTGGTGAATCGTATGCCATTGAAATTAATCCTACTGCCATAACCACTGTTGAGACCAACAATATTTCCGTTGGTGGGACTCATCTTGCTCCTGAAGTAGCAAATGTGAGGACCTCTGATTACTTTGATGAGGCATCAGATTGGTGGATGATGATTTGAATTTTGAATTTTATGATTCTAATAATTTCTTTTTAGTTGTTTCGCTTTAAATATATTACTTCTTATTGTTCTTTCATATGGTTATGAAATGCTTATGAACCTTATATAATATTTATTTGACTCTATAAAAAAGATGCAAGATTTATTAGCTCCAGAAGTGGCTATATATGCATTGCACTCTTTTTTCTTTCTGTTCGGTTTTTTCCCATAGGGTTTTTCCAGCTTAAAGTTTTTAACGAGGCAATTAATACATCCATAAAAGGGAGAGATCATAACTTTTGTGCTCTGCACTCTTTTGTCCGGTTTTTGTCCCACTGAGTTTTTCCGGCTTAAGGTTTTTAATGAGGCAGTATCATTCGATGCACATTCGTAATGAATACATGAATATTCAATGAGGAGTGTTATGAAATACATGAATGAATATTCATTATATTCAACTTATCTAATGTACTTATTATGGTACATTTGTATCATACATTCATTCTAAGTACGTCTCCCTATATAATGAACGTTCATCTCCCCTATCTAGTACATGTATCATTTAATACATTGATATTAATGATAAGTACATTCTTGTTTTCCTATAAATAGGAGTTTAGTTTTGATGTACAATCACAACTATTAGAACAACTATCAGAACGACAATCACAACAATAGTATAACAGTGATACACTGGAAATAAAACTCTCTTCTCTAGCTTTCTCTACTATCTCTGGTGTTCACTTGCTTTCTCTTCTCAATCTCTTCTTTATTATATATTTGCAACACGATATTTTACAACATGTTATCAGTACGAGGATCTACTGACTGAGTAAGTAATTTCTCTTAACACGAGAATCTACCGACTGAGTAAGTAATTTTTGCAAGGTGGGTATTATTTTATTAATCAACTTATACTTCATATTCTTCTATCAATTCTTCATTTTTATTTTTCTTGGCCCGAAACCAATTTCAAATCTAATAGTATCATTCTAATCTTGAAGTGGCGGTGAATATTTGGAAATCCTTTTAATTAATTTAAGGATTATATGCAAATTTTATGATACTTGACACCTAAAGTTGTCAATATAAATGCAAATGAAAAATACCGAGAAAAAGGAAGATGTTTGTTTGCTTGATAGTGCAACAACACATACTATATTTCGTAATAGACACTTTTTCTCGAGTATGACATTGCGTAAGGCGCAAATCCATACAATATCAAGTCATGTTCCGATTATTGATGGTTTTGGGAATGCCACAATTATTTTGCCAAATGGCACCATCTTGCATATTTGAGAATGCGTTTCTAAGTATTAGATCCAAAAGGAATATGCTTAGTTTCAAAGATGTACGCCGTAATGGGTACCATATTGAGACTATTATGAGCAAAATAAGAAATATATTGGCATTTCCTCTTATAAGATGGGCCTGAAGACTATCCATGAGAAGCTAGAAACTTCTTCTATGGGTTTGTATTGTGTCATGATTAAGGCTATTGAAACATATGCTACCACATCCCGGAGATTGGTAAACCCTGATCAGTTTGGACTATAGCATCTATCGCCTTGGTCATCCTAGCACTTCAATGATGCGTAGAATAATTTAAAATACAAAAGAGCATCCTTTAAAGGATATAAATGTATTGTTGTCCAAAGATTATAATTGTGAGACTTGCTCACAAGGAAAGCTCATTATCAAACATTTTATGACAATGGTTAATCTTGAATCTCCTTTATTCTTGCAAAGAATTCAATGTGATATTTGTGGACCAATACAACCACAAAGTAGACAATTTTGATATTTTATGGTATTAGTGGAAGCATCCTGTAGATGATCCCATATTTGCCTATTATCTACGTGCAATGACACATTTGCACATTTTTTTGCATTATTATCATATTTCAGCTGCAAATGCTCCAGCTAGGATAACTGTTCCTGAAGGACGGGCTAAAATGGATCAAAATCCCCCGCGCTTGAAACGTGGTAGACCGATAGGATCAAAAGATACTGCTGCTCGAAAATGAAGGGGAAATAATCAGGAATCCGCTCTAGAAAAGCCTAGCGTTGTGCTTGCTCCTAAAGAGCTTATTGCCTTTGAAAAGACGCAAACCTATGAAAGGAACACCAATCCCAGGAATACTAAGAATTCCATCACATATTATAATAAATTTAGGATCGAAATGAAATCATCATTGATGATACTTTTGCATTCTTAGTTGCTCATAAAATTATGAATAATAATTGTGAGCCGCAATCTATTATTGAATGCCGTCAGAGGCAATATTGGCCTAAGTGAGAGGAAGCAATTAAGGCTGAATTAACTTCCCTAACTAAACGAGATGTTTTTGGACCTATAACTCGTATCCCCGATAATGTAAAACCAGCTGAATATAAATGGGTATTTATCCGAAAACGAAATGAGAAAAACGAGGTTGTCAGGTATAAAGCCCGACTCGTTGCCCAAGGATTCTCCCAAAGACTTGGGATTGATTATAATGAGACATATTCACCCGTGATGGATATGATTACATTCCATTTTCTCATTAGTCTAGTAATCTTTGAAAAATTGGAAATGCATCTTATGGACGTTGTGACTCATTAGACTCTGATATATATATATGAAAATTCTCGAGGGATTCATAATGCCTGAAGCATGCACACCCCGCAATTTATTCTCAATAAAACTGCAAAGATCCTTGTACGGGTTAAAGTAATCCGGTCGCATGTGGTATCAACTTCTAAGTGAGTACCTAATTAAGGAAAGGTACAAGAATGATCATATCTGCCCATACGTGTTTATTAAGAAATCAGAAACCAAATTTGCTATTGTAGCAGTTTATGTCGACAATATAAATTTGATTGGAACTCTAAAAGAGTTAGCTAAAACTACCGAGCAAACTAATGAATCGTTGCTAAAAAATCATGATCTTAGACCTGTTGGCTCAATAGGATTGCCTGAAGCACATGCTAACTTTGAGAAAAATACTGACCATTTTAAGGGCTATAAGCGCAGGAAAGATCATAATCCTATAAGGGATGGCATGAAATTTAATCGCCCTATGAAATTAAACTTTTATCTGAATCATGGCAAAGAAAATAAGCCAAAGAAGGTGATTAATGAAAGTATTTGTCATCGATGTGGCATAACTAGGCACTGGTCATGTACCTGTCATACGCTAAGGCACTTTGTTGACCTATACCAGGCATCTTTAAATAATACAGGCAAATGTGTTGAATCTCATGCCATTGAAATCAATCCTACTGCCATAATCACTGTTGAGATCAACAATATTTTCATTGGTGGGACTTCTCTTGCTCCTGATGTAGCAAATGTGAGGACCTTTGATTACTTTGATAATGCATCAGATTAGTGAATAATGATTTGAACTTCGAATTTTATTATTCTAATAATTTTTTTTAGTTGTTTCACTTTAAATATATTACTTCTTATTGTTCTTTCATATGGTTATAAAATGCTTATGAATCTTATATAATATTTATTTGACTCTATAACTAAGATGCAAGATTGATTAGCCCTAGAGTGGCTATATGGCTCAATTGAGGGGGAGATATTATGAACTATGCATTGCAGCATTGATATGCGGCGAGTTCAGAAGATGTAAGATTGATTAGCCCCAGCAGTGGCTATATATGTATTGCACTATTTTTTCTTTTTGTCCGATTTTTTCCAATAGGGTTTTTCCGGCTTAAAATTTTTAACGGGGAAATTAATGCATCTATAAAGGAGAGAGATCATAACATTTGTGCTCTACACTCTTTTTCCCTTTTGTCCGGTTTCTGTCCCATTGGGTTTTTCCGACTTAAGGTTTTTAATAAGATAGTATCATTCGATGCACATTCATAATGAATACAATGAATATTCAATGGGGAGTGTTATGAAATACATGAAAAAGAGTGCAGAGCACATATGTGATGATCTCTCCCTTTTATGGATGCATTAATTGCCTCATTAAAAACTTTAAACCAGAAAAACCCTGTGGGAAAAACCAGACAAAAAGAAAAAAGAGTGCAATGCATATATAATCACTGCAAGGGCTAATCAATTTTGCATCTTATGAACTCGCCGCATACCAATGCTGTAATGCATAGTTCATAATATCTCCCCCTCAATTGAGCCATATAGCCACTTCTGGGACTAATCAACCTTGCATCTTAGTTACAAAGTCAAATAAATATTATATAATGTTCATAAGCATTTCATAACCATATGAAAGAACAATAAAAACTAATATATTTCAAGCGAAACAACTAAAAGGAAATTATTAGAATCATAAAATTTGAAATTCAAATCATTATCCACCAATCTGATGTCTCATCAAAGTAATCAGAGATCTTCACATTTGCTACTCCATGAGCAAGAGGAGTCCCATCAACGGAAATATTGTTGGTCTCAAAAGTGGTTATGACAGTAGGATTGATTTCAATAGCATGAGATTTACCACGCTTGCCCGTATTTTTTAAAGATGCCTAGTATATGTCAACAAAGTGCTTTGGCGTACGACAAGTACATGACCAATGCCTAGTCATGCCACAACGATGACAAATATTTTCATTTATCACCTTTTTTGGTTTATTTTCTTTGCCATGATTCATGTCAAAATTTGATTTCATATGGTGGTTAAATTGTCTACCATCCCTTAAAGGATTATGCTTTTGCTTGCGCTTATAGCCCTTAAAATGGCAGTATTTTTCTCAAAGTTAGCATGTGCTTCAAGCAATGCTTTTGAGCCAGCAGGTCTAAGATCATGATTTTTGAACATCAATTCATTAGTTTGCTTGGCAGTTTTAGCTAACTCTTTTGGAGTTCCAATCAAATTTATATTGTAGACATAAACTGCTACAATAGCAAATCAGGTTTCTGATTTCTTAATAAACACGCATGGGTAGATAGGATCATTCTTGTACCTTTCCTTAATTAGGTACTCACTTAGGCGTTGATACCACATGCGACCGGATTGCTTTAACCCGTACAAGGATCTTTGCAATTTTATTGAAAATAAATTGCGGGGAGTGTATGCTTCAGGCATTTTGAATCCCTCGGGAATTTTCATATAAATATCAGAGTCTAATGGGCCATATAAATATGCCGTCACAATGTCCATAAGACCGCATTTCCAATCTTTCAAAGATTGTTAGGCTAATGAGAAAACGAAATGTAATCATATCCATCACAGGTGAATATGTCTTATTATAATCAATCCCAAGTCTCTAGGAGAATTCTTGGGCAACGAGTCGGGTTTTATACCTGACAACCTCGTTTTTCTCATTTCGTTTTCGGATAAATACCCATTTATATCCAACGGGCTTTACATTATCGCAGATATGAGTTACAGGTCCAAAACCTCTCGTTTAGTTAGGGAAGCTAATTCAGCTTTAATTTCTTCCTCCCATTTAGGCCAATTTTGCCTTTGACGACATTCAATAATAGATTGCGACTCACAATCATTATCCATAATTTTATGAGCAACTAAGAATGCAAAAGCATCATCAATGATGATTTCATTTCGATACCAAATTTCATTATAATATGTAATGGAATTCTCAGTATACCTGAGATTGGTGTTCCTTTCATGGGTTTGCGCCTCTTCATTAGCAATAAACTCTTCAGGAGCAAGCACAACGCCAGGCTCTTTTGGAGCAAATTCTTGATTCTTTTCCCTTCGTTTTCAAGGAGCAATATCTTTTGATCCTATCGGTCTACCACACTTCAAGTGCGGGGGATTTTGATCCGTTTTAGCTTGTCCTTTAGGAATAGCTATCCTAGCTGGAGCTTTTGCAGCTATAATATGATAATAGTACAAACAAAAGTGCAAATGTGTCATTGCGCATAGATAATAGGCAAACATAGGACCATCTTCAGGATGCGTCCATTAATACCATAAAATATTGAAATGGTCCACTTAGTGGTTGTATTGGTCCACAAATATCACCCTGAATTATTTGCAAGAATAAAGGGAATTCAAGATTAACCTTGTTATAGAAGGTTTGATAATGAGCTTTTCTTGGGAGCAAGCCTCACAATTATAATCTTTGGACAACAATACCTTTATATCATTTAAAAGGTGCCCTTTTGTATTTTCAATTATTCTATGCATCATTGAAGCACCAGGATGACCAATGCGATCATACCATAGTCCAAACTGATCAGGGCTTACCAATCTCCAAGATGTGGTGGCGTAGGTTTCAACAGCCTTAATCATGACACAATACAAACCCATAGAAGAAGCTTCTAGCTTCTCATGAATGGTCTTCAGGCCCATCTTATAAGAGGAAATGCCAATATATTCCTTATCTTGCTCATAAATAGTCTTAATATGATACCCATTACGGCATACATCTTTGAAATTAAGCAGATTCTTTTTTGATCTAATGTTTAGAAACACATCCTCAATATGCAGGATAGTGCCATTTGGCAAAACAATTGTGGCATTCCCAAAACCATCAATAATCGGAACGGGATCTGATATTGTATGGATTTGCGCCTTACGCAATGTCATACTCGAGAAAAAGTGTCTATTACGAAATATAGTATGTGTTGTTGCACTATCAAGCAAACACATTTTCCTTTTTCTTGGTATTTTCCATTTGCATTTATGTTGACAACTTCAGGTGTCAAGTATCGTAAAATTTGCATATAATCCTTGCAAAATCAAATCCTTAAATTAATTTAAAGGATTTCGAAATATCCACTGCCACTTTAGGAGCAGAGTGATACTTTTAGATTGGAAATTTGGCTTCGGGCCAAGAAAAATAAAAATGAAGAATTGATAGAAGAAGATGAAGTATAAGTTGATTAATAAAAAGAATACCTACCTTGCGAAAATTACTTACTCAGTCGGTAGATTTTTGTATTTGCAGAAATTACTTACTCAGGCGGTAGATCTTCATGCTGATAACGTTTTGTAAAATATTGCGTTGCGAATATATAATAGAGAAGAGATTGAGAAGAGAAAGCAAGTGAACACCAAAGATAGTAGAGAAAGCTAGAAGAGAAAGTTTTATTTCTAGTATCTCACATTTGTTCTATGTTGTTATATTGTACATCAAAACTAAACTCCTATTTATAGGAGAACAAGAATGTACGTATCATTAATATCAATATATCGAATGATACATGTATTGGATAAGGGAGATGAACATTCTTTGTATAGGGAGATGTACTTAGAATGTATGATACAAATGTACCATAATAAGTATATTAGATAAGATTAATATAATAAATATTCATTCATGTATTTAGGAGGATTAATTTTAGTAATTTCTTATCTGCAAGCTCATTTCAAGTTTATTTTATTTAAAATTGGTTAGTTTATTTTAGAATGTTATTTTCTATATTTAAGAAGAAAAGCTGTTAAAAATTGGGGTCTCGATTGGATTGGGTATTTGTTTGGTACATGTTGCTAAAATTTAGGTCAATATAATTTAATTTGGATCAGACTCTATTGCGATCCATTCAAATTAACTCAATGCACCAATTTGAAAGTCTACTCCCAACTAAATAATAGAGATGTAAATTATTAAAAGTTAAAAATTAAAAATTGGAGCTTGGCTTACAACCTGATGTTTGCATGCTAAGGCAATATGAGACCTGTTCCTAACCACTTTGATTAATTAGTTATTGGTACATTGGAACTTACACATAAACTGCATTGTTGGTGACTTGACCTAGCAATTTTACCCATTTATAAATTAGGCTTTTTTTCCTTTTAACTTTGCAACTTTAATATTGCATTATTTACCATTCCATTATTATTTGGATGACATTATTTCCACCCTCTTTATAACTAAATGCACTTTGTTTATACAAGACAGGCGAAATCACCCTTGATGGATTCCACATTTATGCATTTTCCATCAATTGATTTCTTTTCCATTGTAGGTTCCATTCAAATTTAAACCCATTGTTGTTTAGAAGATTAAAATCAGCATTTTCTTTGTCAATCCAACATGAATCAAATTAAGCTTTCATGAAAAATATTTCTATTACTTTAGGCATAGTTTCTATTTCAATTTATTCGAATAAGTGTCAAAACAACTTTGCCCTGTTTGTAACTGTCAAACAAGAGGCCTACGGGGAGGAGCATCAGGAGCCACATGGCAAATCATGATTGATAGGCCTAAGTGAATGACAACAACAATGTAATTGTGCAACATAATTTGAAGGAAATACACTTTTAGTCAACAAAGTAAAATAAGTGATAAGTAAACTCCCGGAATATTCACATCTCAAATAAGACACGGAAACTGCACATCTAGTTTTTCATTGCAATTTGTCTTTAATTAGGACTTGTCAAACAATCTTTCTATTAAATATTGGTAGATCCACATACTCCATGTAAAGCTAGACTTGTAATGCATTATAATAATTATAAAAGGCCAAGAGAATATCCGTATATAAATGTAAAGCAAAAATCCTAGCTACAAATGGACTTGAGCTGGCTCTGATCTATATGTTTTAGATAGATCAATTTTTGTAATTATTTTAAAGCCTAAAAGACTGCTTTCTATAATTCCAAAAGGAATGGTCCATACCATCGACCTCTATGCAGTTGTTCTTGATTAATTTTTGTCCCGCTTTTTTTGAGAAATTTTAATTAGATTAAAGTATAATCTATTTGATGTTAAAGTATTTTAGCTGGAATAGATGAATAGTGTTTCTAGGAAAATCGCTCTCTAATATAATGCGTGGCTATATTACTAGCCCCAAGTTTTCTACTTGATATCATCCTCGTTAGTTTCATTATTGCCCTCATTTCCCAAATTTTATAGTAAGGTTCATCATCAATAACAGTTTATGTTTATATATTTTCATCGATGAAAAAATTATTTTCATCAATTCATTTTTGTAAGCAACGCAAATGATCATTTTCAGAAAAATTTCTCGCAATAGTTAATTTTTCTTGAAATAAATGTATCCATACGTATTATTGGTCTTTGTCAATTACAAGATTAGAAAGCAAAGATCTCTTAAATGACTCTCTATGTTTACATTAGATTGTTCACGCGCCTTTCATTAGGAATGATCGAACAAGAAATGACGTAATTGTGCATCTGTTACAACATGTTTCTAATTAAAAATATTTAATAGGAGGACTGATTTAAATATTTGCCAACTTTCTATTTCACTTGCATTCCCTGTGTATAGGGTGAGAATGCAATCAGAGTAAAATTACAATTAATATAGATTATAATTAACCTAATCCTATATATTAATCAGACATAATAGTACATCTCTAACACCCTCGATGCACGAAAGAAATGTCAAAGTCAATTTGGAGGTCAGTTTATCCCTTATTAGCAGCCTTTGGTGGTGCCCACCACTTTTAAGGTGGTGCGTTGATCCGCTGTGCTTTTTCGGTCGTGCTGGCTTTGATAAGTCTTTATTTACCTGATTATAATTATTTTTATTCCAACATGTTTAATGGTACAAATGAATTTCCTCTTTTTCTATTATATCCTTGGTTTTAGCTTTTTCAATTGGTTTTTTTCTAATCAAATCTGTTTGTCGATGGTTGAATTGATTGATGGATGATCATTAGCCAAAATGAAGTGCGTGGTGGTCCCTTGTGTAACTTCCAAATGTCCTTTCCTTGTATTTTGAGAAAAGATTAACGAATCGTTCAATTTCCATCCTACCTTTTTATCGCATTACTAAATTTTTTAAATCTGCAATCAGATTAGTGAGAGCTCGAACTGGTCTCAAATGGAATCTTTAGCAGATAACGATCGAAAAAGTGCTCACTTTCATATCCTTCTTAGGTTCAGAAAACCGACCTTGACTATATTTCTTAACCATAAAAGTCAAGAGTTTTGCTACAAATTTCATGTTACCAACTATCTCTGCCCGATTCCAATCGATTTGTGGCCTTTTAGATCCATTTGCGTTGCAAGCAGCTTTTATCTCCCGCCTAGTTTACCCACCTCAATCAACCTTTTAATGGCGTAAAATCATCATTGACCACTTCCGATGATGCACAGTCCATTGTATGAATTTGAACAGATCTCTATCCGTTGATGCATAGTCAAATGGCAGGAAATCGGTATTTAACTCTTTGACACACTAGAGTTGGCATAATTAGACCGAACGCAACATGCTGTAGGTATACTTCTGTAGCTTAAAAAATGACGATAGGACTTTATCATTCCAATTGATACCATAATCTTCTTTTTATTTGTTTTGCTACATCACATATGTTGTAAGGTATTTTGTAAGCAAATTCAAAAAGAGGGTGATGAAAAAAAAAAAATGGCTTCCTTTGTAATGGTGGCAATCTTTAGTAGAGTAGAGTTGATACCTAGCCCGTAGCTAGTATTTTATGACTTTTGTTTTTCTTTTTTGATAATCAAGGACTCCACCACATGCCTTCCATGCCAGAACGGCTCCTGAGGACTAGGCTCCTATACCTCGGGGAAGATTAGCACATGACCCCAATACCATGACCCCCCCACTTATAACGTTAGCAACCGGTAGGATTCAAACTCTCGACTTTAGCGATGAGGGAGAGACTTTAATACCAGCACGGCTACCCACGGTTGGATGTATTTTATGACTTTTTCTTAATTGATAAAAGTCATTTTGCGGAAAACAATTTCTAAGTAAATATTTTTTGAATTTTCTAGTGCTTGGCACATGGAAAAAAGGGGTTTTCTTAAATAGGGGAAAATGATTTTCGTTTTTTGAAAATGAGAAATCATTTTCCCTCTTCTTCCTTTCACCCAAACCAAACATGTTATCCTCCGTGCATTATTTTAATTATTTTCTTTTTGTTTTTTTTTTCCCTTTTTCGCTTTGCCGGCTGGCCACTGTCGGGCCTCATTGACCTACGCCGGTCTCAGGAGGGGGCCTCGTTGGGGCCCTGGTCTCCAATAAGATCCAGATCCAAAAGAAAGAGAAAATGATATAAGAAATTGTCTTTTTGAGTCTAACCGTTTTGAAGTTATGGCAAATTCCAGAACTAATCCGATTTTAGGCCGACTTTCCTGAGCCATCCCAAATTTCAGAATATTTATAAAAATTAAGGTGCATTTGTGGAAAACTTAATGATAAGGAAAATACTTTCCCAAAAAGCGTTTTGCATGAATATGATTTGTTTTCTTTTGTTGGTGATGTATAATCGAAAATGTTTTCCACTATTTGGATTCCATTAGAAAATGATTTCACACTTTATTTCAGCCAAAAAAAATTCGAATTTTTAAATTTTAAAAAACTTAGAATTTTTAATTATTTTATTTTTATTTTCTTTCCTTTTATTTCCTTTTATTTATTTATTTTTTCTCTTTTCCTTCTTCTTCTCCTTCGCTCCTCTGCTTCCTCATGACATCCCTTCTGCTTCCTCTGGCAATTCATCCCCGATTGGCTTACGAGGGGCAACTTTGAGCCTTCGTCGGAGGCCGCAAGCTCGTCGATCTGACAAGACTCAAGGCTTGCTGCCAAAGGCTACAAGCTCGCCTAATCTAGCACGACTCATAGCTTGCTACTTGAGTCTCGCTGTGAGCTCATTGGCCTTGGCTAAGCTGGAGCCTTGCCGCCCGAGGCCGCAAGCTCGCTCGATCTGGCGAGGCTCTAGGCTCGTCGGCCTTTGGCGGCAAGTTTCAAGCCTCCCCAACTCACCACTAGAGGCTGCAAGCTCACTTGATTAGGTGAGGCTCGAGGCTTGTTGTTGAAAGCCACAAACTCACTCGACTCACTAGCCTTGGGCGAGCATGAACCTCATCACCAGAGGCCATGAGCTCACCCAATCTGGCAAGGCCAGAGCTCGCTAGCCGTCCGCATGGTCGGCAACGGGTGGAGAAGAAAAAGAAAAAGAAAGAAAATTAAATAAAAATAAACAATTCGAATTTTTAAGAAAATTAAAAATTAAAATTCGATTTTAAAAAACAATAATAATTTTATAAGAACAATTGTTTGTAGACCAAGCACTCAATCTAAGCTTTGGTAGATTCGGAAAATATTTTAGTTTTTTTTAATAGGGAAATTATTTTTTTAAAATTTAAGTTTTGATAGAAATTTTTTTTCTGTTAATTAGAAACACGTTTTCCGTTCACTCATTTTTTCTAAGCGAATCAAACACCGAAAAATGAGATATTCCGCAAAACAAACACATCCTTAGATTTTGTCCAGAGATCGAAAATTAAAAGGCCAAATCTCCTCCTCCATTTTTTTTTTTTGTTTTAATGATCGTTTCGTTTCATGGCCCAACGCTTTCTTTTCAAGCTGCCATTCTGACTCTCTCTCTCGCTCTCTCTTTCTGAATTTTGCTATTCTGCTGTTGCTCGCCCGGGCTGGATCTTGTTGTCTTGTTGAGCCCGTGGGCTCTTCTCCCCATCGCCCCCTTCTTTTTTTTTTTTTTTTGATGCTTTTGTTGAAGTTTGGCGAGGACTGAGATTCAGTGAAGCGGTTCAGCAATGGCGAATTCGTACCCCGCTCCCTCACTGCGATGCAGGTGATTCCCCCCTCGAAGCTCTCCGTTGGCTTCTCCGTCGCGCCGCTGGCCTTGGGCCGTGTTGGGCGAGAGATTCCGGTTAATGCTTATTATTGTATTTTTTTTTTTCGGTCGAATGGTTGATGAGTATTGAAAGCAGGTTCTTTTTCTTTTTATTTATTTATGTATTTGGAGGCAGCTACGTGGGAATTTCATCCAAAGTGGTTGGGAAAACGAGTAATATAAAAGTGTGCGAATCGGTGAATCAAAACTCACGGTCAAGGCACAAAAGACGCAGAATAGCAAAAACCACGAGAGTGATCTCGCTAGGCATGACAAAATCAACTGCAACCCGCACTCTCTTCCTCTGCCTCTTCCTCTGTCTCCTCTCCTTGCTTCCATTTCAGGCCTCACCATCACCGACCACAGAGGCACAAGCCCTTGTCAAATGGAAGAACTCCCTCTCTCCTCCTCCTCCGTCTTCTCTGAGCTCATGGTCCCTCACCAACATTACCCATCTTTGCAACTGGACTGGCATTGCCTGCAACAATGGCGAGTCAGTCTTGGAGATCAGCCTCCCAGGCTCACGCCTCAACGGCACACTCGATGCTCTTGACTTCACTTTGTTCCCGAACCTGACCTGTTTCAACGTCAGCAACAACAATATCGAGGGCCCGATATCGTCCTCGATTGGCAATCTATCCCAGCTCAGGTTCTTGGACCTGTATGGCAATTTCTTTGAAGGGCCAATTCCTCGATCCATTGGACAATTGAGAAAGCTTGAAAAGCTTGATTTGAGATTAAACGAGTTGACCTCTTCGATCCCTTCGGAGCTCGGGCTCTGTGCTAACCTCACCTACTTAGCCCTTGCCCAGAATTCGATCTCTGGGGAGCTGCCTCTCTCACTGTCCAATCTGGTTAGATTGTCAGAATTTGGAGCTTCGGAGAATCGCCTGTCAGGTCAGTTGCTGCCTGACTTCTTCACGAACTGGACCGAACTGGTTTCTCTGCAGTTCCAGAACAATTTTCTCTCCGGGAAAATTCCGACGGTAATCGGAAGCCTGACCAAGCTCAATTACCTCTTCATGTACAACAATTCGCTCTCAGGGACTATTCCTCCGGAGGTCGGGAATCTCACATCGCTGACCCATTTAGACCTTAGCAGCAACCAGCTTTATGGAGAGGTCACCGAGACCATCTCTCGCCTTGCTAACTTACAGTTGATCTGTTTGTTCGCGAACAATTTCTCGGGAGGAATACCACGTGATTTCGGCAAGTACAGCCCTTCTCTGAGCGATGTTGAATTTTCGGAAAACAGCTTCACCGGAGAACTGCCGCCAGATTTATGCAGCGGCTTTGCTCTTCAATATTTCGTGGTTCATGGGAATAACTTCACGGGGCCGCTGCCCGACTGCTTGAAGAATTGTTCGGGGCTGAGGAGAGTCCGTCTAGAAAGCAATCAGTTCACTGCAGATATCACGAGCGCATTTGGAGTTCATCCGAATCTGGTCTATGTAAGCCTTAGCAACAACCAATTTGTCGGGAATCTCTCGGCACGATGGGGAGACTGTATGAATCTCACAAATTTGCAGATAAATGGTAACAAAATCTCTGGCCGCATCCCACCAGAGCTTGGGAAATTGTCTCAGTTGCGCGTCCTGGCATTATCCAGCAATGAATTGACTGGGAGAATTCCCGACGAGATGGGAGATCTAGGGAAGTTGTTCAAGCTGAACTTGAGCAACAACCATTTGGCTGGATATTATTCCTTTCTCGTTAGGAAAGTTATCGAAGCTCAGTTATCTTGATTTGTCGGAGAACATGTTGAGCGGTGGCATACCTGACGAGCTAGCGAATTTCGAGAATTTACTGAGCTTGAACTTGAGCAACAACAATTTGCCCCGTAACATACCATCCGAGGTCGGGAAGTTGTCCACGCTACAGTTACTCCTAGACTTGAGCCACAATTCCCTAGCAGGATCAATTCCCTCCAATTTGGCAAAGCTTACTAAACTAGAAAATCTCAATCTTTCGCATAATAATTTGTCAGGTATGATCCCGGCTTCTCTCTCCAACATGGAGAGTATAACCTCCATGGACTTATCGTACAACAAGCTGACGGGTGCAGTTCCTAGTGGTAGGATCTTCCAACAAGCGCTCGAAAGTGCTTTTATAGGGAATTCGGGCTTGTGTCGAAACATGACTGGATTATCTCCTTGGGACACGAACTGTAAATCGACCCACCATAGAAAAAAAGTTCTGGTTGGTGTGAGCGTTGGCGTGAGCTGCTTACTACTTCTAGCGATTCTAATTGCTGTGATTTTGTTGGTGTTTCGGTGGCGAAAAAAGCTTCCTGACGAAGAGATCAAGCATCTTAAAAAGCACGAGAAGTCGGAGCAGATCATATGGGAAAGGTTAGGGAAGTTCACATTCAGTGACATCGCCAAGGCCACCAATGATTTTAGCGAGGAGTATTGCATTGGAAAAGGTGGGTTCAGGAGCATTTACAAGGCCGTATTAGCCAGCAGCCAAATTGTCGCCATCAAGAAGCTCAACGCACCAAAATCCGGCGACATCCCAGCGGTCAACCGCCAAAGTTTCGAGAACGAAATCCATGTGTTGACCCAGGTTCGGCACCGCAACGTGATCAAGCTCCACGGGTTCTGTTCCATGAGAGGTTGCATTTACTTGGTCTATGAGTTTGTTGAGAGAGGCAGTCTGGCAAAGGTCTTGTATGGAGGAACAGGAGCAGCTGAACTGGATTGGGGTACAAGGGTGAAGATTGTTCAAGGCGTGGCTCATGCGATCGCCTACTTGCATCACAATTGCTCGCCACCTATCGTCCATCGGGACATAACGTTGAACAACATCTTGCTTGAGTCAGACCTCGAGCCTCGGCTCTTGGATTTTGGGATAGCAAGACTCTTGAATTCAAGCTTGTCGAATTGGACCACAGTGGCTGGATCTTATGGCTATATGGCTCCGGGTAAGCCATATGATCAAAGCTAACTATGCATTTCGCGTGTACATATTATTTGGAATTGTTTAAATTTCTCTCATTAACTTCTCGAATTTGGATTCATCGAATAATTCTCACAAGACTATTTAAAAGAGCAAGTATAGATTTTGAAAAGCCGTTTGTATTAATAATATCAAAGAAATTTGAAATTTGTGCACAACTTGACATTATGATCAAAACATTAATGCATTGTTCTTTCATGAAAAACAGAGTTAGCAACTACGATGCGGGTAACAAACAAATGCGACGTGTATAGTTTCGGAGTAGTGGCGCTAGAGATTATGATGGGGAAGCATCCGGGGGATCTTCTCTCTTCTCTATCAATAATGAAAACATCAACAATCTCGGAAGACCCAAATTTGCTGCTGAAGGATGTGCTCGATCCGCATCTTCCTCTTCCGACTAGCCAACGAGCCAAGAAAGTGGTATTCATCGTCATGGCGGCACTAGCGTGCACGCGCACGAGTCCTGATTCACGACCCAACATGCATTTTGTGGCGCAAGAATTATGCACATGCACTCCAACTTACTTGTTTGAGCCGTTAGGCTCCATAACTATCAACAAAGCTATCGAGTTTTCAGGAGTAAAGTTTTAAGATATGTTGCAGATCAAATGATACTTTTCTGTCTCTCTCTTTCTTGCTTTTATTTTTTTTGGAGCTTGCTCGTAATGAATGAGAAAGAGTGGGTGTACAGTTTGGATAATTTAGAAAATTTCTATTGCACTGTCTTCAAAACATGTTTACAAATCCTAACCAAGGATCCTCTAATGAATATGAAGTACGCTATCATTTCGGATGATCCGATAGAATCCTTTGCCTTTTGTTGTCCTTTACATTGATATGAGATGTAAGTTGCCTTTTCAATGGGCCATTATAAATAATGTCGTACTCAAGTTCGAACTTTAATGAAAATTCTAATTAAGGACTTAAAATGGGACTATTTTTTCAAAAAAGAGTTTAAAATGTACTTTGTTTTAAATAAGACCCATAGTGGCTAAGTTAGTTTCAAATAATGGCTCAAACTTACCAGCCCGCCAAATATTCACTGGTGAACATTTTTCAGTGACTGAATTGGGGTAATTTAGTCAAAATCTACAATTGGGTAAAAAATTGAAAAAATTTCCAAATTGAATAGGATTTTCGATTTTTCACATTTTCTTCCTTTCTCTCCCCGAATGCTTAAGCATGTTGCTCTTGCCTGATCTTCGTCGCTCCTCGCGAGCTTCGGTCTGCTGTTCGTTGTTGTCTCTTCTTTCACAAGTTCATTTTCCACAGGCTTTAAGTCGTCCGCAAGCTTCAAGTTTATTGTCTGCAAGCTCCACTCACTTTCATCCGTGGTTAGTGTTGTTCATATTGGTGCAATTCGTCCAAGGGAAAAGTGATTGTAGCTTGTTGAAAGAACACATCGCCCAGGTGCGGAATGTCGTGGAATATCACCCCGATGGCAGTGAGGCTCTCTTCCCAAACCTGAATTGCTAATCCAATTACAGTCACGAAGCAATTCTTGTGAAATACCTGAGTTCCACATCCTCTCTTTGATGCTTCTTGGTCTATTCGTGCCACTACAATCCCAGAAGAAAAGAATTTCCATTCCCCCTAATGCCCTTTGCCTTCAGATCGATCTAAGTGGCGAGGAGGGTTCTCACTCGGGTTAAAATTGGGATTGCCTCGCACCGCCATCGCTCTAGCAAAGGCTTTCTTTGGCCCTGTGGCTTTAAACTACAATGCTCGGCTTTTCTCGTTGTGATCTATGAACTGTTTGTGCATCGTGCTCATTAGTGAATTTAACATTAAGATTAGTGATTTCTAATGTTTTGGAGCTGTGAGCACAGAAGCTAGAGCTGCGGCTTCTGGACATTGCAGAAAAGGAGGTCAGAATTCTTCTTTTTTGTCGATTTTCATGGCATCCTTAAGTTAGTAATTTGACTTTGTTATTGCAGGTAAGCTAGACATGGACTCCTCTGAGTAATGTTTTCGCGGTAATCAGCATGAGGCGGATGAATTCGTCATTGGGCTTCCTATATCTTCTGATGGAAAAGAGAATATTCTGTCTAATAAATTTTGCAACGTTGCTGGAAGACTTGCGGCTCGAGCTTTGGGGAGGTGAAAATGATTGCATATGTTTTGTTGATTATTAGTTATATCTTGTACAAAAGATAAATTCTTCAATGAGTTTTTCATTTAAACTTGTTGTTCTATAGTTTGTTCTGGGGAGGTGTAACAAGTTTCTGTGCATTTTTTAAATGAGATAATCAAGTGTTAACAAGGTGCTGTCTCTATCATTCATGCTTGGACATTCCAACTTGAAGCGTCCGTATCTGCTATGGACATACACAGTGTTTTCTCGTCTATCAAGACTAAAACTATTGTCATTTTGGCCAAAACTCTCGGTCAACCAACATTCTCATATTATTCTATATCGGGCTCAAATGAATGCAAGAAAACACCACATTTGCACATCAATGAAACATCACAGAAGTAAAACTGACATACATTAATCCATATTATTATTTGACAACATCAGTTTACATCACCCCTAGAAGAGCAACAACAGAATAGAAAGCAACATTGGATAATGGATGGTGCTCGGCACTTGACGTACTCTTAATTATTATGGCTAGGCCTTTGACGTCTGTATTGTCTTCAAAACGTGTTTACGAATCCTAAGTACGAATATGCTAATGAATATAAAGAAGGTCATCACTTTTCCATTTTGTTTTCCTATATGTTGGTATGGGATGTGCCCCAAGTTGCCTTTTCAATGGTCATATAGAGATACTTGCGCGCTTAAATTCCAACTCTAATATGGTGTTTTTCCAAGTAGGTTTTTGTCTGCAAACAAAAATAATAGTCATTTTGTCGATCGCATCAAATGGGCTGATGAACATCTGTGAACCAAACATTATGAACACAAACTTGAACTTTTAATAATGTGTCGCATTCTCAAGTCGTATATGAAAATTCCACGTCTTGGAACTTCGTTATCAAATTCAATGACCAAAAAGAATAACATGATGGGAACTTCCAAAGTGACTAGCCAAAGCTCTTGCAATTTTGCTTTCTTGGCCCACACAAACTCCAGCATAAAAGCTCGCATGAATGTTTAGGATTTGGCTTTTTCTCGCTTAATTTATGATGTTATATTCCAACAAAAATGTTAATATTCTTGTAATAATTCTATCAAAATGAAATACCCACCAAGAAGGGTTTTTGGGGCTCCGAGGTTAAGGGAAATTAGTCGGTAGAAGAACACCCTGAGTGCACTTGGCAAGGAGAGACACATAAATGCCAAAACTTCTAAAAGGTACACTTAAGTGCCACATTTTATTTTTATTTTTTTTTAAAATTGGACACCTAGGCTAGAAGAGGAAGAATGGAAGAGAATAAAGAAAAAATTATATGTCAACGCTTGCACCTACGTCAGCGATTTCTGAGCAAAATTGGCTAGATTGACTCAATAGACAAAACATTAAAATGTTTATGATTCAATTGACAAATTAAAATGGTTTAGAACTAAATTAGTAAAAATACAATAGGTTTTGGACTTTTAGGACAATTTTCCCTCTTTCCTTTGTTTAGCCAATTTTCACATAATGCTACTTAATCGATGAGTAAACTTCCTTGCCATTCGAGAAACGCGGTCTAAATCCTAAATCTTTTTGAAAAGTTGCAATATAGTCCTTTTGAACATCATATTTTTCTTGATTTATTATTTTCGACAACCTTAAATCACCTATTGCCGAAACCTCTTTATAAGTCATCGCTTAAAGTGCTTCGCAATTTGTTGGCCACCATAAGTTTCCATAGTTTTGAACGTCACTAGTGGTACATTCATCTCTATGGCACAACACATTACTCAAAAAGAGATTGACTTGCAAAAGTCCTAATTGGAGAGAGTATTCACCAATCCTGTGATTGGCGGGTTGGAAGTTAGGCATAAATGCATTGCTAGTGACTTTTTGACTTATCAATTACTCCCACTTTCAAGGTGCAATCCAACAAGTACAACCTACTATTGGCCCAATGTGCAATTCTTGTCTGCTTGGAAAAACTCAAGTGCTTCCAAAGGTTCTGCCAATGGAAGTGTAGGATTTGATTGATTGGTTAATATAAATAGTGGCCCCTTTAGTTGAGTGTGAAGAACACTTCAGACTAAGCGGGTGACTGCTGGGGGCTGAGGCAACTCCCAATATTATTTGGGTGACATTATTTCCACCCTCTTTATAACTAAATACACTTTATTTATACAAAAAAAAAAAACGGGAAATCACCTTGATGGATTCTGTTAAAATATGTCTCGAGTTTAAGCCTAATAAACAAAACATGATGAGAGATTATTTGTTACTTCTGGAGATAAGAATATTCCGAATTGGATATTTTACGGACGTCCGAAATCGAGCAATACATAAATTCTTCTGGGTCGTGAAATAAAGGGAGGGGCACACAACTTTATTTTTCCCTGTTAGTGCAGTCGGCCGAAGAAGTCAAAAGTGGAAAGTCCAATGGGATATTTTTGTGATACTTTAATTTCGATATTTGTTGAAAATTAAATTTAAAATATATTGGATTTTATAACAATGGGCTTCATTCATGAGAAGTACTTGGTTTTACATATATGGCACTCATTTCTATTACTATTTCTTACAAAGAATTAATTAATACAGGGCATTTATCTACATGAGACCCTTGTGATGTAGTTGAGAGAGATAGTTGCATTTATTGGCTCTCCCCAATCTTCATTTATAAACAAAAATGCTTGGGATAAGAATAGTTGGATTATTTTAACTTTCGTACGGCGCTCATTTGAGTACTATAATTTTTTTTTTTTTTTGCGCATCTATGTGCCGCATCAAAGTAAAATTGATCATTTGAGTGTCATTTCCAGTAAATCATCCTACATGCATTGTTTTTTATAATTTTCCATTCCAACGTGGATTTTTTTATTTTTGAATTTTTTTTAATCGTCCATGTTAGTGCTACCAATGTCACATGGGACGACTACTGTCCAAGTTGGATTTTTCAACGAGGCAAATCTTTGATGGCACTCGAGTAAGTGAAAAAAATTATGACTCTCAAAGTGAGCGTTGTATGAAAGTTATGATACTTGTGCTGTTCCTATCTTCACTTATGTCAATTTAGTTTTAAATCATTTCATTTTTTGCCAATTGACTTTATTCGACCAATTTTGAATGAAAATTATTGACATGGTGCCAACCGTCTTATGTTGCACGGCCAGGACGTGGACAGTTTTTTAAATTAATGTTTTAATATTTTTTAAATTTTATATAATTTATTTTTTTTCTTATATTATCTTATCCTTACTTTCTTTATTATTTATTATTTATTTCTTTTATTTTCTTATTTTCTTTTTTGCTTTTCCCCTCCATCCGCCACTGCCAGGCCTCATTGACCTTTGCTGGCCTCAAGAGAGGGTGAGGGTTGCCCTCACCCGCTCAAGTGAGAGTGCGTTGACTAGACAAATGCTTGTCTATTATAATTAAACAAGCAAATTTTTGTATACATGGATTCCAGTTATTTCGACACCCGACCAAGAATCTTCAAATCATATCATCCTAGTATTAATCAAAGAATCGGTATTAGTAAGAAGTACTAGTAGTCCGAAGACTACTATTGTGATTTTGGTAAAACTTTTCTTAAAAAAATAACACGTGGCTATCTACGCGGGCGAAATGATATGGAGGCAGCCCCGTAGGATTTTTCTTGCAACGTTGTGGGAAAATGACTAAGAGTCAAACATTTTGTCACCGTAAGACTCCCGCAGAGTTCGTCACTTTCTCGAGGTCCTTGGTCTAAACTAGAACCCTTCGGGCTATAAAAGAAGTTCATTCAGCTCCCTTATTTCTCATGAATTCTTGCTAAGCATGACAAAATCAACTCCAATCAGCCCTCTCTCCCTTTGCCTCTTCCTCTGTCTCATCTTCTCGCTTCCATTTCAGGCCTCACCATCACCGACCACAGAGGCGCAAGCTCTTGTCAAATGGAAGAACTCTCTCTCTCCTCCTCCTCCTCAACCAACTTCTCTGAGCTCATGGTCACTCACCAACATCACCCATCGCTGCAACTGGACTGGCATTGCCTGCAACGATGGCGGGTCGGTCTCAGAGATCATCCTCTCCAGCTTAAGCCTCAACGGCACGCTCAATGCGCTCGACGTCGCTTCATTCCCGAACCTGACCTGCTTCAACGTCAGCGACAACAATCTCAGCGGCCCAATACCGTCCTCAATCGGCAATCTATCCCAGCTCAGGTGCTTGGACTTGGCGGGCAATTTCTTCGAAGGGGCGATTCCTCGCTCCATTGGACAATTGAGAAAGCTTGAAAAGCTTGATTTGAGACTAAACGAGTTGACCTCTTCGATCCCTTCGGAGCTCGGGCTCTGTTCTAACCTCACCTACTTAAAACTTGGCATGAATTCGATTTATGGGGAGCTGCCTCTCTCACTGTCCAATCTGGTCAGATTGTCAGACTTTCGAGCCTGGGATAATCGCCTGTCAGGGGAGTTACTACCGGACTTCTTCACTAATTGGACCGAACTTGTTCATCTGGATCTCTCGGAAAATTTAATCTACGGGCAAATTCCGCCCGAAATCGGAAACCTGACCAAGCTCAGATACCTCTACTTGGGCAACAATTCGCTTTTCGGCCCAATCCCTACTGGGGTTGGGAGCTTCAAGAATTTGCTCCTGTTATACCTCTCAGAAAACAATCTCTTCGGGCAAATTCCGCCAGAAATCGGAAACCTGACCAAACTCAATTACCTCTATTTGGACAGCAATTCGCTCTCCGGCCCAATCCCTACGGGGATTGGGAGCCTCAAGAATTTGCTCCGGTTAGACCTCTCAATAAACAATCTCTCCAGGCAAATTCCGCCCGAAATCGGAAACCTGACCAAGCTCAGATATCTCTACTTGGGCAACAATTCGCTCTCAGGGACTATTCCTCCGGAGGTCGGGAATCTCACATCGTTGATCGATCTCGACCTCAGCATGAACCAGCTTTATGGAGAGCTCCCCGAGACCATCTCTCGCCTTGCTAACTTACAGTCGATCTATTTGTTTCAGAACAATTTATCAGGAGGAATACCACGTGCTTTCGGCAAGTACAGCCCTTCTCTGAGACTTGTTAGCTTTTCGTCCAACAGCTTCACCGGAGAACTGCCGCCAGATTTGTGCAGTGGATTTGCTCTTCAATATCTCACGGTCGATGGGAATAATTTCACGGGGCCACTGCCCAATTTCTTAAAGAATTGTTCGGGGCTAAGGAGAGTCCGTCTAGAGAGCAATCAGTTCACTGCAGATATCACCAACGCGTTTGGAGTTTATCCGAATCTGCTCTATATAAGCCTTAGCAACAACCGATTTGTCGGGAGTCTCTCGGCACAATGGGGAGACTGTATGAATCTCACAAATTTGCAGATGGATGGTAACAAAATCTCCGGCAGCATCCCGCCAGAGCTCGGCAAATTGTCTCAGTTGCGTGGCCTGACTTTCCACAACAATGAATTGACAGGGAAAATTCCTGACGAGATGGGGAATCTAAGGGAGTTGCTTAATTTGAACTTGAGCAACAACCATTTGGTCGGAGAGATTCCCATCTCGTTAGGAAACTTATTGAAGCTAAATTATCTTGATTTGTCGAAGAATGCAATGAGCGGTAGCATACCGAACGAGCTAGCGAATTGCGAGAATTTACTAAGCTTGAACTTGAGCAACAACAATCTATCGGGTGTCATACCGTCAAAGCTTGGGAACTTGCTTGCGCTACAAATTCTCCTAGACATGAGCCACAATTCACTAGCAGGATCAATTCCGTCCAATTTAGCGAAGCTTACCAAACTGGAAAATCTCAATCTTTCCCATAACAATTTCTCAGGTACAATCCCGGCTGCTCTTACCAACTTGGTGAGTATAAGCTCTATCGACTTATCATACAACGAGTTGACGGGTGCAGTTCCTAGTGGTCGCCTGTTCCAACAAGCATCGGGAAGTGCTTTTATTGGGAATTCAGACTTGTGTGGAAACGTGACGGGATTATCTCCTTGTGGGACAAGCAGTAAATCGACGAACCATAGGGAAAAAGTTATAGTTGGTGTAAGTGTTGGTGTTTGCTGCGTACTACTTCTAGCGACTCTAATTGCAGTGATTTTGGCACTTCAGCGGCGAAAAAAGCGTCTCAACGAAGAGGAAGAGATCAAGCGTCTTAAAGAGCACGAGAAAATTGAGCAGATCATATGGGAAAGGTTAGGGAAGTTCACATTTAGTGACATCGCCAAGGCCACCAATGATTTCAGCGAAGAGTGCTGCATTGGAAAAGGCGGGTTTGGGAGCGTTTACAAGGCCGTATTGGCTAGTGGCCAAATTGTCGCCGTTAAAAAGCTCAACGCATCAGAATCCGACAACATACCAGTGGTCAACTGCCAGAGTTTCAAGAATGAAATTCGCGTGTTGACTGAGGTCCGGCACCGCAATGTGATAAAGCTCCATGGTTTCTGTTTTAAGAGGGGTTGCATTTACTTGGTCTATGAGTTTGTCGAGAGAGGCAGTTTGGCAAAGGTCTTGTATGGAGGAACAGGAGCAGCTGAATTGGATTGGGGTACAAGGGTGAAGATTGTTCAAGGCGTGGCTCACGCGATCGCCTACTTGCATCACAATTGCTCACCGCCTATCGTCCATCGGGACATAACGTTGAACAACATCTTGCTTGAGTCAGACCTTGAGCCTCGGCTCTCGGATTTTGGGATAGCGAGACTCTTGAACTCAGGCTCGTCGAATTGGACCACAGTGGCTGGATCTTATGGCTACATGGCTCCTGGTAAGTCATATGATCAAAGCTAACTATGCATTTCATGTGCATATATTATTTGGAATTGTTTAAATTTCTCTCATTAACTTCTCGAATTTGGATTCATCGAATAATTCTCACAAGACTATTTAGAAGAGTAAATATAGATTTTGAAAAGCCGTTCGTATTAATAATATCAAAGAAATTTGAAATTTGTGCACAACTTGACATTATGATCAAAACATTAATGCATTGTTCTTTCATGAAAAACAGAGTTAGCAACTACGATGCGGGTAACGAACAAATGTGATGTGTATAGCTTCGGAGTAGTGATGCTAGAGATTATGATGGGGAAGCATCCGGGGGATCTTCTCTCTTCTCTATCAATGATGGAAACATCAACAATCTCGGAGGACTCGAATTTGCTGCTGAAGGATGTGCTCGATCCGCGTCTTCCTCTTCCGATTGGCCAACTAGCCAAGAAAGTGGTATTCATCGTCATGGCGGCACTGGCGTGCACGCGCACGAGACCTGATTCACGACCCAACATGCATTTCGTCGCGCAAGAATTATCCGCACGCGCTCAAACTTACTTGTTTGAGCCGTTAGGCTCCATAACTATCACCAAAGCTATCGAGTCTTCAGGAGTAAAGTTTTAAGAGATGTTGCAGATCAAATGATACTTTTCCGTCTCTCTCTCTCTTTCTTTTTTTCTTCTGTTTTTGGGAGTTTGCTCGAATGAATGAGAAAGAGTGGGTGTACAGTTTGGATAATTTAGAAATTTTTTATTGCACCGTCTTCAAAACATGTTTACAAATCCTAACCACGGATCCTCTAATGAATATGAAGTACGTTATCACTTTGGATTTTGGATGATCCGATAGACTCCTTTGCCTTTTGTGGTCCTTTACATTGGTATGAGATGTAAGTTGCCTTTTCAATGGGCCATTACAGATAATCTTGTAGTCAAGTTCTAACTTTAATGGTTAAGGACTTAAAATGGGACTATTTTTTCAAAAAAGAGTTTAAAATGTACTTTATTTTAAATAAGGCTCGTAGTGGCTAAGTTAGTTTCAAATAATGGCTCAAACTTACCAGCCCGCCAACTATTCACTGGTGAACATTTTTCAGTGACTTGAATTGGGGTAATTTTAGTCAAAATCTACAATTGGGTAAAACATTGAAAAATTTCCCAAATTGAATAGGATTTTCGATTTTTCACATTTTCTTCCTTCCTCTCCCCGAATGCTTAAGCATGTCGCTCTTGCCTGATCCTTGTCTTTCCTCGTGAGCTTCGGTCTGCTGTTTGTCGTTGTCTCTTCTTTCACAAGTTCATTTTCCACAGGCTTTAAGTCGTCCGCAAGCTTCAAGTTTATTGTCTGCAAGCTCCACTCACTTTCATCCGTGGTTAGTGTTGTTCATATTGGTGCAATTCGTCCAAGGGAAAGTGATTGTAGCTTGTTGAAAGAACACGTCGCCCAGGTGCGGAATGTCGTGGAATATCACCTCGATGGCAGTGAGGCTCTCTTCCCAAACCTGAATGGCTGTCCCAATTACAGTCACGAAGCAATTCTTGTGAAATACCTGAGTTCCAACATCCTCTCTTTGATGCTTCTTGGTCTACTCGTACCACTACAACCCCAGAAGAAAAGAATTTCCATTCCCCCTAATGCCCTTTGCCTTCAGATCGATCTAAGTGTCGAGGAGGGTTCTCACTCGGGTTAAAATTGGGATTGCCTTGCACTGCCATCGCTCTAGCAAAGGCTTTCTTTGGCCCTGTGGCTTTAAACTACAATGCTCGGCTTTTCTCGTTGTGATCTATGAACCGTTTGTGCATCGTGCTCATTAGTGAATTTAACATTTAGATTAGTGATTTCTAATGTTTTGGAGCTGTGGGCACAGAAGCTCGAGCTGCGGCTTCTGGACATTGCAGAAAAGGAGGTCGGAATTCTTCTTTTTTGCCGATTTTCATGGCATCCTTAAGTTAGTAATTTGACTTTGTTATTGCAGGTAAGCTAGACACGGACTCCTATTGAGTAATGTTTTTGCGGTAATCAGCATGAGGCGGATGAATTCGTCATTGGGCTTCCTATATCTTCTGATGGAAAAGAGAATATTCTGTCTAATAAATTTTGCAACGTTGCTGGAAGACTTGCTCGAGCTTTGGGGAGGTGAAATGATTGCATATGTTTTGTTGATTATTAGTTATATCTTGTACAAAAGATAGATTCTTCAATGAGTTTTTCATTTAAACTTGTTCTATAGTTTGTTCTGGGGAGGTGTAACAAGTTTCTGTGCATTTTTTAAATGAGATAATCAAGTGTTAAAAAGGTGCTGTCTATATCATATATGCTTGGACATTCCAACTTGAAGTGTCTGTATCTGCTATGGACATACACAGTGTTTTCTCGTCTATCAAGACTAAAACTATTGTCATTTTGGCCAAAACTCTCAGTCAACCAACATTCTCATATTATTCTATATCGGGCTCAAATGAATGCAAGAAAACACCACATTTGCACATCAATGAAACATCACAGAAGTAAAACTGACATACATTAATCCATATGATTATTTGACAACATCAGTTTACATCACCCCTAGAAGAGCAACAACAGAATAGAAAGCAACATTGGATAATGGATGGTGCTCGGCACTTGACGTACTCTTAATTATTATGGCTAGGCCTTTGACGTATGTATTGTCTTCAAAACGTGCTTACGAATCCTAAGTACGAATATGCTAATGAATATAAAGAAGGTCATCACTTTTCCATTTTGTTTTCCTATATGTTGGTATGGGATGTGCCCCAAGTTGCCTTTTCAATGGTCATGTAGAGATACTTGCGTGCTTAAATTCAAACTCTAATATGGTGTTTTTCCAAGTAGGTTTTTGTCTGCAAACAAACTCAAACAATAGTCATTTTGTCGATCGCATCAAATGGGCTGACGAACATCTGTGAACCAAACATTATGAACACAAACTTGAACTTTTAATAACATGTTGCATTCTCGAATCGTATTCCACGTCTTGGAACTTCGTTATCAAATTCAATGACCAAAAAGAATAACATGATGGGAACTTCCAATATGACTAGCCAAAGCTCTAGCAATTTTTCTTTTTTGGCCCACACAAACTCCAGCATGAGAAGCTCGCATGAATGTTTAGGATTTGGCTTTTTCTCGCTTAATTTGTGATGTTATATTACAACAAAAATGTTAATATTCTTGTAATAATTCTATCAAAATGAAATACCCACCAAGAAGGGTTTTTGGGGCTCCAGGGTAAAAAGGGAAATTAGTCAGTAGAAGAACACCGCAAGTGCACTTGGCAAGGAGAGACACATAAATGCCAAAACTTCTAAAAGGTACACCTAAATGCCACATTTTTTTTTGAAAATTGGACACCTAGGCTAGAAGAGGAAAAATGGAAGAGAAAAAAGAAAAAATTATATGTCAACGCTTGCGCCTACGTCAGGGATTTCCGAACCAAATTGGCTAGATTGACTCAATAGACAAAACAATAAAATGTTTATGATTCAATTGACAAATTAAAATGGTTTAGAACTAAATTAGTAAAAATACAATAGGTTTTGGACTTTTAGGACAATTTTCCCTCTTTCCTTTGTTTAGCCAATTTTCACATAATGCTACTTAATCGATGAGTAAACTTCCTTGCCATTCGAGAAACGCGGTCTAAATCCTAAATCTTTTTGAAAAGTTGCAATATAGTCCTTTTGAACATCATATTTTTCTTGATTTATTATTTTCGACAACCTTAAATCACATATTGCCGAAACCTCTTTATAAGTCATCGCTTAAAGTGCTTGGCAATTTGTTGGCCACCATAAGTTTCCCTAGTTTTGAACGTCACTAGTGGTACATTCATCTCTATGGCACGACACATTACTCAAAAAGAGAAATTGACTTGCAAAAGTCCTAATTGGAGAGAGTATTCACCAATCCTAGTTATTGGGGGTTGGAAGTTAGGCATAAATGCATTGCTAGTGACTTTTTTACTTATCAATTACTCCCACTTTCAAGGTGCAATCCAACAGGTACAACCTACTATTGGCCCAATGTGCAATTCTTGTTTGCTTGGAAAAACTCAAGTGCTTCCAAAGGTTCTGCCAGATGGAAGCGTAGGATTTGGTTGATTGGTTAATATAAATAGTGGCCCCTTTAGTTGAGCGTGAAGAACTCTTCAGATTGACTAAGCGGGTGACTGCTGAGGCAACTCCCAATATTATTTGGGTGACATTATTTCCACCCTCTTTATAACTAAATACACTTTATTTATACAAAAAAAAACGCAAAATCACCTTGATGGATTCTGTTAAAATATGTCTCGAATTTAAGCCCAATAAACAAAACCTGACGAGAGATTATTTGTTACTTCTAGAGATAAGAATATTCCGAATTGGATATTTTACGTACGTCCCAAATCGAACAAATACATGAATTCTTCTGGGTCGTGAAATAAAGGTGGGGATTTGAACCCCTCACCTCCCCCTTTCATGTTGGAAGGGTGGCCACTAGGGCGAATCCCAGTGGTTATTCATGAGAAGTACTTGGTTTTACATATATGGCACTCATTTCTATTACTATTTCTTACAAAGAATTAATTAATACAAGGCATTTATCTACATGAGACCCTTGTGATGAAGTTGAGAGAGATAGTTGCATTTATTGGCTCTCCCCAACCTTCATTTATAAACAAAAATGCTTGGGATAAGAATAGTTGGACTATTTTAACTTTCGTACGGCACTCATTTGAGTACTATAACTTTTTTTTTTTTTTTTTGCTTATCTAAGTGCCGCATCAAAGTAAAATTGATTATTTGAGTGTCATTTCCAATAAATCATCCTACATGCATTGTTTTTTTTATAATTTTCCATTCCAACGTGGATTTTTTTTTATTTTTGAATTTTTTTATTAATCGTCCATGTTAGTGCTACCAATGTCACATGGGACGATCAGTGTCCAATTCGGATTTTTCAACGAGGCAAATCTTTGATGGCACTCAAGTAAGTGAAAAAAATTATGACACTCAAGTGAGCGTCGTATGAAAGTTATGGTGCTTGTGTTGTTCTTATCTTCATTTATGTCAATTTAATTTTAAATCATTTCATTTTTTGCCAATTGACTTTATTCGACCAATTTTGGCCGAAAATTATTGACATGGTGCCAACCGTCTTATGTTGCACGGCCAGGATGTGGACAGTTTTTTAAATTAATATTTTAATATTTTTTAAATTTTATATTAATTTAATTGTTTTCTTATATTATCTTATCCTTATTTTCTTTATTCTTTATTTCTTTTATTTTCTTATTTTCTTATTTTCTTTTCCCCTCCATCGGCCACTGCCAGGCCTCATTGACCTTTTCTGGCCTCAAGAGAGGGTGAGGGTTGCCTTCACCCACTCAAGTGAGAGTGCGCTGACTAGACAAATGCTTGTCTATTATAATTAAACAAGCAAATTTTTGTATACATGGATACCGGTTATTTCGACACCCGACCAAGAATCTTCAAATCATATCATCCTAGTATTAGTAAGAAGTACTAGTAGTCCGAAGACTACTTTTGTGATTTCGGTAAAACTTTTCTTAAAAAAATAACACGTGGCTATCTACACGGGCGAAATGACATGGAGGCAGCCCCGTAGGATTTTTCTTGCAACGTTGTGGGAAAATGTCTAAGAGTCAAACATTTTGTCACCGTAAGACTCCCGCAGAGTTCGTCACTTTCTCGAGGTCCTTGGTCTAAACTAGAACCCTTCGGGCTATAAAAGAAGTTCATTCAGCTCCCTTATTTCTCATGAATTCTTGCTAAGCATGACAAAATCAACTCCAACCAGCCCTCTCTCCCTCTGCCTCTTCCTCTGTCTCATCTTCTCGCTTCCATTTCAGGCCTCACCATCACCGACCACAGAGGCGCAAGCTCTTGTCAAATGGAAGAACTCTCTCTCTCCTCCTCCTCCACCACCTTCTCTGAGCTCATGGTCACTCACCAACATCACCCATCGCTGCAACTGGACTGGCATTGCCTGCAACAATGGCGGGTCGGTCTCAGAGATCATCCTCTCCAGCTTAAGCCTCAACGGCACGCTCAATGCACTCGACGTCGCTTCATTCCCGAACCTGACCTGCTTCAACGTCAGCGACAACTGTTGAAAATGTGTCTCGATTTGAGCCCGTTGAACGAGAATACGTGAACTCGATCACGTGCGATTCAGCAGAGCATGTGAATTGGCCGAAATTGTCAAAAGAAGATTGCATGCGGATCTATGAGCCGCAAGCGTGAAGAATGAGGCCAGAAAGGAGTGTGAAGCCGCAAGAGAGGGGAAGTCCATTATTTTATTCTACCTCTTTAATTGCATGAACATGGACGTGCATGCATGGCAAGAAGTGGACGTTGAAGACCAAGGCATAAGTAAAAGTTTGTAGGCTTGTTTTGTCCTCTTTCTCCTTGTTTCTTTCCTTTGCCATTCGTTTAGTCAGCTAAAACCAACAGAAGGAAAGAAAGGATAAAATATTGCTTGAAGGAGTTCAACGTCGTGGAGATGGTCTTGGAAGATGGCGACCATCCTTCTTTCGCGCTTAAATTATGGGCACACGTTTTTCTGCCTCATTAAATGTAAAGTGATGCGTGCCCGTGAATTTTGGTGGGCGTCGGTGCTGATTGTGGGCGCCTGAATGGCTTCACATTTCCTGTCTTGTTTCACCCTTAAAAGGCAGAGGAGCGAAGGAGAAGTTGGCGCTGAGTTATTTCGGTGGCCGAGAGAGAGCTCAAGAGCTAGTGAGAGAAGTTGTGAGACTTTCTGGAGAAAAGCCAGAAGCTCTCGACAGAGAGAGATTTTCTCGTTGAAATTATACCCGAGTGTTTTAGTCAGTTAAATTCTTGTAAGTAGAATTTGTTTAATTCCTTGAGTGAGGTTTCACTAGGAATTGTGAGGGGCTAAACACTGTATGAGTTATCTGGGTGTAATTTGGGGCTGGGAAACATTGAGTGTGTTTGAGTACTCGAGTGATTGTAATCTCCAGTGTATCGCTTGTTTCTATAGTGGAATTCCGTGATACTCTCCCCGTGGACGTAGGTTCCGATATTCGGGCCGAATCACGTAAATTCAGTGTCCAATTTCCTTTCCTTCGTTCCAACTATTTTATCCGATTCGCTTGTCATATTCCGCACGCGCGCAACAACAACAACTATCTCAGCGGCCCGATACCGTCCTCAATCGGCAATCTATCCCAGCTCAGGTTCTTGGACCTGAAGGGAAATTTCTTCGAAGGGGCGATTCCTCGCTCCATTGGACAATTGAGAAAGCTTAAACAGCTTGATTTGAGCCAAAACGAGTTGACCTCTTCGATTCCTTCGGAGCTTGGGCTCTGTGCTAACCTCACCTACTTAGCCCTTGCCCAGAATTCGATCTCTGGGGAGCTGCCTCTCTCTCTGTCCAATCTGATCAGATTGTCGGAATTTGGAGCTTCGCAGAATCGCCTGTCAGGTGAGTTATTGCTTGACTTCTTCACGAATTGGACCGAACTTGTTTCTTTGCAGCTTATGTACAATTTTCTCTCTGGGCAAATTCCGCCCGAAATCGGAAGCCTGACCAAGCTCAATTACCTCCACTTAGACGACAATTTGCTCTCCGGCCCAATCCCTACTGGGATTGGGAGCCTCAAGAATTTGCTCCTATTAGACCTCTCAATAAACAATCTCTCCGAGCAAATTCCGCCCGAAATCAGAAGCCTGACCAAGCTCAATTACCTCTTTTTGAACAACAATTCTCTCTCCGGCCCAATCCCTACTGGGATTGGGAGCCTCAAGAATTTGCCCTAGTTAGACCTCTCAATAAACAATCTCTCCGGGCATATTTCGCCCGAAATCGTAAGCTTGACCAAGCTCAATTCCCTCTAAATGCACAACAATTTGCTCTTAGGGACTATTCCTTCGGAGGTCGGGAATCTCACATTGTTGATCAATCTTGACCTCAGCATGAACCAGCTTTATGGAGAGCTCCCCGAGACCATCTCTCGCCTTGCTAACTTACGGGGGATCGATTTGCTCGGGAACAATTTCTCAGGAGGAATACCACGCGATTTCGACAAGTACAACCCTTCTCTTATATTTGTTGCCTTTTCATCAACAGCTTCACCGGAGAACTGCCGCCAGATTTATGCAGTGGCTTTGCTCTACAATATCTCTTGATCAATGGGAATAACTTCATAGGGCCGCTGCCCGACTGTTTGAAGAATTGTTCGCGGCTAACGAGAGTCCGTCTAGATCACAATCAGTTCACTGCAGATATCACGAGTGCGTTCGGAGTTTATCCGAATCTAGTCTTTATAACACTCAGCAACAACCGATTTGTTGGGAATCTCATGGCACAATGGGGAGAGTGCACAAATCTCATGAATTTCCAAATAGATGGTAACAAAATTGCCGGCCGCATTCCCCCGGAGCTTGGAAAGTTGTCTCAGTTGCATGTCCTGACTTTGTACAACAATGAATTGACTTGGAAAATTCCCGACGAGATGGGAAATCTAGGGGAGTTGCTTAACCTAAACTTAAGCAACAACCATTTGGCTAGAGATATTCCCATCTCGATAGGAAATTTATCAAAGCTAAATTATCTTGATTTATCGAAGAACGCAACGAGCGGTAGCATACCGAAGGAGCTAGCGAATTGTATGGATTTACTGAGCTTGAACTTGAAGAACAACTATCTGTTGGGTGTCTTACCACTGGAGCTCGGGAAATTGTTCACGCTACATATTCTTCTAGACTTGAGCCACAATTCATTAGCAGGATCCGTTCCATTCAATTTAGGAAAGCTTACTAAACTGGAAAATCTCAATCTTTCGCACAACAGCTTCTCAGGTACAATCCCAGCAACTCTCACTAACTTGGTGAGTTTAAGCTCCATAGACTTATCGTACAACGAGCTGACAGGTGCGGTTCCTAGTGTTCGCCTCTTCCAACAAGCACCAAGGAGTGCCTTTTTCGGGAATCCGGGCTTGTGTGGAAATGCGATGGGATTATCTCCTTGTGGAACGAGCAGTAAATCAACCTACCAAAGAAAAAAAGTTCTGGTTGGTGTGAGTGTTGGTGTTTGCTGCTTACTACTTCAAGTGATTCTAATTGCTGTGATTCTTGTTCGGTGGCGAAAAAAGCTTCTCAATGAAGAGGAAGAGATCAAGCATCTTAAAGAGCACAAGAAAATTGAGCAGATCATATGGGAGAGGTTAGGGAAGTTCACATTCAGCGACATTGCCAAGGCCACCAATGATTTCAGTGAAGAGTGCTGCATTGGAAAAGGAGGGTTCGAGACAGTTTACAAAGCCGTATTGGCCAGTGGCCAAATTGTCGCCGTCAAAAAGCTGAACGCATCAGAATCCGGCAACATACCAGTGGTCAACTGCCAGAGTTTCGAGAACGAAATTCGTGTGTTGACTGAGGTGCAGCACCGCAATGTGATCAAACTCCACGGTTTCTGTTCCAAGAGGGGTTGCATTTACTTGGTCTATGAGTATGTCGAGAGAGGCAGTTTGGCAAAGGTCTTGTATGGAGGAACAGGAGCAACTGAACTGGACTGGGGTATGAGGGTGAAGATTGTTGAAGGCGTGGCTCATGCAATCGCTCACTTGCATCACAACTGCACGCCGCCTATCATCCATCTGGACATAACGCCAAACAACATCTTGCTCGAGTCAGATTTCGAGCCTCGACTCTCGGACTTTGGAATGGCGAGACTCTTGAATTCAAACTCGTCAAATTGGACCAGAGTGGCTGGATCTTATGGCTACATGGCTCCTGGTAAGCCATATGATCAAAGCTAACTATGCATTTCGTGTGTACATTTTTTTTGGAGTTGTTTAAATTTCTCTCGTTAACTTCTTGAATTTGGATTCATCAAATAATTCTCACAAGACTATTTGGAAGAGCAGGTATAGATTTTGAAAAGTCATTTGTGTTAATAATATCAAAGAAATTTGGAATTTATGTACCACTTGACATTATGATCAAAACATTGATGCATTGTTCTTTCATGAAAAACAGAGTTAGCAATTACGATGCGGGTAACGAACAAATGCGATGTGTATAGCTTTGGTGTAGTGGCACTAGAGATTATGATGGGGAAGCATCCAGGGGATCTTCTCTCTTCTTTATCAATGACAAAAACATCGACAATCTCGGAGGAACCAAATTTGCTATTGAAGGATGTGCTCGATCCGCGTCTTCCTCCTCCAACTGGCCAACGAGCCAAGAAAGTGGTATTCATCATCATGGCGGCATTGGCATGCATACACACGAGCCCAGATTCACGACCCACCATGCATTTCGTGGCGAGAGAATTATCTGCACGTGCTCAAACTTACTTTGACCCGTTAGACTCCATAACTATAAGCAAAGCTATCGAATCTTTAGGAGTAAAATTTTAAGAGATATTACAGATCAAATGATACTAGTTTGTCACTCACCCACGAATGGCTGCGCTGGTTGAGGACTGGCCTCCTAACTCTGTTTTTTTTTTTTTTTTGGGAGTTTGCTCGTAATTAATGAGAAAGAGTGGGTGTACAGTTTGGATGATTTAGAAAATTTCTATTGCACTGTCTTCAAAATATATTTACAAATCCTAAACACGGATCCGAATATGAAGTTCGTCGTCACTTTGGATGATCTAATAGACTACTTTGCCTTTTGTTGTCCTTTACATTGGTATGAGATGTCGATGGGCCATTATAGATAATTTCGTACTCAAGTTCTAATTTCAATGAAAAATTCTAATTAAGGACCTAAAATGAGACTATTTTTTCAAAAAAGAGTTTAAAGTGTACTTTATTTTAAATAAGGCCCAGAGTGGCTAAGTAAGTTTCAAATAAGGGCTTAAACATACTGATCCGCCAAATATTCATCGGTGAACATTTTCCGGTGACTTGAATAGGGGTAATTTAGTGAAAATCTACAATTGGGTAGAAAATTAAAAAAATTCCCGAATTGAATAGGATTTTCAATTTTTCACATTTTCTTCCTTCCTCTTCCCGAATGCTCATATTACTCTCACCTGATCCTTGTTGCTAACTTACAAATGGTCGATTTTGACATGAACAATTTCTCAGGAGGAATACCACGTGACTTCGGCAAGTACAACCCTTCTCTTATATTTGTTGGCTTTTCATACAACAGCTTCACCAGAGAACTGCCGCCAGATTTATGCAATGGCTTTGCTCTTCGATATCTCGCGATCAATAAGAATAACATCACGGGGCCACTGCCCGACTGTTTGAAGAATTGTTCACGGCTAAGGAGAGTCCTTCTAGACCACAATCAGCTCACTGTAGATATCACGAGTGCGTTCGGAGTTTATCCGAATCTGGTCTTTATAAGACTCAGCAACAACCGATTTGTTGGGAATCTCACGGCACAATGGGGAGAGTGCACAAATCTCATGAATTGCCAGATAGATGGTAACAAAATTGCCGGCCGCATCCCCCCGAAGCTTGGAAAGTTGTCTCAGTTGCGTGTCCTGACTTTGTACAACAATGAATTGACTGGGAAAATTCCCGACGAGATGGGAAATCTAGGGGAATTGCTTAACGTTAACTTAAGCAACAACCATTTGGCTGGAGATATTCCCATCTCGTTAGGAAACTTATCAAAGCTAAATTATCTTGATTTATCGAAGAACGCAATGAGCGGTAGCATACCAAAGGAGCTAGCGAATTGCATGAATTTACGGAGCTTGAACTTGAACAACAACAGTTTGTCGGGTGTCATACCGCCGGAGCTCGGGAAATTGTTCACGCTACAGATTCTTCTAGACTTGAGCCACAACTCATTAGCAGGATCAATTCAATTCAATTTAGGAAAGCTTACTAAACTGGAAAATCTCAATCTTTCGCATAACAGCTTCTCAGGTACAATCCCAGCAACTCTCACTAGCTTGGTGAGTTTAGCTCCATAGACTTATCGTACAACGAGCTGACAGGTGCGGTTCCTGTGTTCGCCTCTTCCAACAAGCACCGAGGAGTGCTTTTATCAGGAATCCGGGCTTGTGTGGAAATGCAACGGGATTATCTCCTTGTGGAACGAGCAGTAAATCAACCTACCATAGAAAAAAAGTTCTGGTTGGTGTGAGTGTTGGTGTTTGCTGCTTACTACTTCAAGCAATTCTAATTGCTGTGATTCTCGTTCGGTGGCGAAAAAAGCTTCTTGATGAAGAGGAAGAGATCAAGCGTCTTCAAAGGCACGAGAAATTTGAGAAGATCATATGGGAATGGTTAAAGAAGTTCACATTCGACGACATCGCCAAGGCCACCAATAATTTTAACGAAGAGTACTGCATTGGAAAAGGAGTGTCCGGGAGCGTTTACAAGGCCGTATTGGCCAGTGGCCAAATCGTCGCTGTCAAAAAGCTCAACGCATCGGAATCTTGCAATGCACCAGCGGTCAACTGCCAAAGTTTCGAAAATGAAATTCGCGTGTTGACTGAGGTGCGGCACCGAAATGTGATCAAGCTCCACGGGTTCTGTTCCAGGAGTGGTTGCATTTACTTGGTCTATGAGTATGTTGAGAGAGGCAGCCTGGCAAAGGTCTTGTATGGCGGAACAGGAGCGGCTGAACTAGATTGGGGTACAAGGGTGAAGATTGTTGAAGGCGTGGCTCACGCAATCGCTCACTTGCATCACAATTGCACGCTGCCTATCGTCCATCAGGACATAACACCAAACAACATCTTGCTCGAGTCAGATCTCAAGCCTCGGCTCTCAGATTTTGGGATGGCGAGACTCTTGAATTCAGACTCGTCAAATTGGACCAGAGTGGCTGGATCTTATGGCTACATGGCTCTTGGTAAGCTATATGATTGAAGCTACCATGCATTTGCACGTACATAATATCTCGGATTGATCAAATTACTCTCATTAGCTTATTGAATTTTTATTCATCAAATTATTCTTACAAGACTCTTTAGAAGAGAAAGTATAGATTTTGAAAAAGTCCTGCATGTTAAGAATATAAAAGAATTTGAGAATTTGTGTATGACTTGACATTATGAATGTCAAAACATTGATTCATCGTCCTTTCATGAAAAACAGAGTTAGCAGTTACAATGCGGGTGACAACCAAATGCGACGTGTATAGCTTTGGAGTAGTGGCGCTAGAGATTATAATGGGGAAGCATGCGAGGGATCTTCTTTCTTCCCTAACAATGACAACGCGAGAGAACCAAAATTTGCCACTGAAGGATGTGCTCGACCCATGTCTTCCTCCTCCGACTGGCCGACTATCTAAGAAAGTGGTGTTCATCGTCACCATGGCACTGGCCTGTATGCGAATGAATCCCGATTCGCGACCCACCATGCGTCTTGTCGCGCAAGAATTATCTGCATGTACTCAAGCTTACTTGTCTGAGCCGCTAGGCTCAATCACTATCAGCAAAGCCATCGAGTCTTCATACATAAAATTTTAAGGGATACTGCAAATCAAAATGACTTTGGTTGCTAACCTGCAAATTTTTACAATCTGCAGGCGGTCATTCCAAATTAAAAATACCTTAATTACACCATCTACCGAAATTGAGCTTCGGGTCACTGCAAAAATAAAAGCATCTGAAATGACTCGCCAAGGGAAAGAAGAATTGTTCAGAGTTCTGCTCGAAAGATCGGTCGGAAAACTATGTTGTCTTCGAAGCACGTTTTTAAATCCCAAGTACGAATATTCGAACGAATATAAAATACGTCCTCACTTCGGATGATATAATAGAACACTTGTTCCATTTTGTTTCCCTTTTATTCCATCAACATGGACTTTTAATGCGATATGATCGAATAAAAGGCTAGGAGAATATCAGTATATGAATGTACATGTAAATACTAATGGACTGGAAAATCTAATATGTTCGGATAAGTCTAGGGGAACATACCAGACTTGAGCCAGCTGTGGTCTATATGCCTGAGATTGGTCAATTTTGCAATTATTTCAAAGCCAAAAACCAACTTTTTATAATTATAAACAATAGGTACGGTAAGTTCTAAAGCGGGTAGGTTCTAGATCAAAAACTTGAACCTGCCTAGTCGGTTTTTGGAATCGGGAAACTAACCTTTTAACCCTAAAATTGGCCTGGAACCGGAGGTTGGTTCTTGGGACTACTAGAAAACTAGTTACTTTCCTTTCCATTTTATTATATAGCCAACCCATCAGAACATTCAACAGGGGAGATATAAGAAGCTACAATATCCACTCTGTTACTTTAGAATGGTCATTCCGAAATGCAAATGCGCATTTTGTTTCTGCAATGTAGATTCAAATCAAGAGATGTCTGACAATGCCAAAAGTTTTCTCTAATCTGCATTATATTTCTGTGATGCGAGTACCGTCAAATCAAGATCTCCAACAATCTAATTTCTTTGTTCCAAATTTTTCCTCCAAACCTTTTCTTTTTTCTCCCTCATCTAATGGTCAAAACAATAACTCCTCACCTTTCCCATCCCATCCACAGAGCACAACAACATGACATCAGAAAATATTAGAGAAAAAGGATAAAAAAACGAGTGATAAAGCACTAGTTAGTACTTAACTATTTATCTAATGAGACTTAAACCGCACAATCCATTAATATGGGGGTTCAAAGTTACGCATGCCTTGCCTGGAAGTCTTTCATTATATAGCTCAGTATGCTACTGACCAAACAAAGAGCACCAAGAATGCAAGATGAGATCCAACACATGATCGATGGCCGAGAGAGAGAGACAGAGACAGAGACAGAGACAGAGAGTATCTTGGACTGGATAGCGGTGGCAAATTGCAAAGGTGAGACAAGATCGAGCTGCTGGATTGATAAACTGAGAGAGGCCAAGAGTCTCTGGAGTGAGAAACAGAGGATGAGGGAGGCTGAGAGTTGCTAGGACGATGGTGAGAAAGAGAATTGAGAGAGAGAGAGAGAGAGGTGATAATAACTAAAAACATAACTTACTGTACGGTGAACTGGCTTGGTCCGGTTTCATGATGGACTTTTGTCTTGCTTTTTTCGAGAAATTTCAGTTAGATTCAAGTATATATATACCATAAACCAATTTTGGCCAATTAGTGTTGATATAACCGTCGGTTGGCGGCAGATGTCATCATGGATTATTTTTAATAAAATCATCCTTTTGCTAGTTTTTTATTCATTTTTTATTTTTCCTTTTCTTTTTTCTCTTCTTCCTTCTTTTGATTTCTTTCTCCATAGTGAAGCGTTGTGGCCCTTGCTCGACCTCTCCTAGATGTGGGCAAGGCCTCGGGGCCTCAAGCAAGGTGGCTTCGCTTAGATCCAAACGAGGCCAGCCTCGCAATGGCCTTGCTGCCCGTCGCGGGCAAAGCCCCCATAGATGGCGAGGTCATAGCCACCTTCATGTCTAGGCAAGCTTGACCTTGGGAAGCGAAACCCGCCTCAATTTGGCAACTGACCAAAGGAAGGATGAAGAAAAAAAAATAAAGAGAAAGAAAGAAAAAAAGAAAAAATTAAAATTCTGAAAAAAAATATAGAAATATCATTAAAAAATTATCCAAGTTAGCGTCAACCATATCACATCAGCATCAGTCATGCCATGTCAATGCTAGGTGGCCAAATTTGGTTAGAACATTTAGGACTCAATTGGCCAAAAATATATGTCTAGGACTGAATTGCACCACTGCTATAGGTTTAAGATTTTTTTTTTTAGTAATTTTCCCAGGTCTTAAGTGAAGCCATTTTCTTAAAAAAAAAAAAAGTTTAGAATGAATTTTATCTCAAATAAAATCCCAAATTGAGCAATTTACTCTTACACAAGGACCTGAACTCACCAAAGGCTGATTTCTTTGCCGGCGAGCGAGTGCTTGCGACACCTTCCAAGGACCTGAATTTTCGTTGGAGAGTAAATTTTTTTTTTCTTTCCTTCTCTTTCCTTTCTCCTCTCTCTCTCTATGTCTACCCAGCAGTGCTCTTTATAGATCTCCGTCGCCACTCCTAAGCTCTCCTCAACTTCCAAGACTCTCCTCTTTCTTCAATTGTGTCATTTCATTTGGGGGCATTCTTTTATAAAAGATGCGAAGAAGCGAGAGTGTTTTTTTTTTTTTCTCTTTGGAGAAAGGGAAAAAAAAAAAAAGGCATGTTCCTGGTGGCTGTTGATCAAATCGGTTGAAAGAGGATGTTTAGAAGCTTTTATAGTTCTTGATTTTTTATCTTCTTGTACTGAATTCGAATAATTTCTTGATAGGATAGACAAATAACAAACCGATATGAATAGCGGGATGCAAGTAGAGGTGTAGTGCTAAAGCATGTAAAGCGGGCACAACAATTTATTTAATGTAAAGTGGCTACCCTTCCATCTTGAAAGGGGGAAGTTGGGGGTTCAAATCCCCACATTCTCAGGGGGAATTGGGGTGGGGACGATTTCATTTCAGGAGTGGGTTTCGACTCCCACGCCCTGCAATGAGGCAGGGCAAAAGTCTGAGAGTGAGTGTTAGAGTAGAATTAGTATAGGACCGACCAAAAAAAAAAAAAAAAAACTAAAACAAACATTCACAACCTCCTTACAAAATAAGGGTTAGCAAAATACACCAACCCTTGCAAAATCATTTAACACCCAACATTAATGGTGGACTTGCTAAGCAAAATAAATTTTCAAAAAAAGAGAAATCCAGGCCTAAGTTCACTACTAGTTTTATCTCAGATTCTAGTAAAGTCGCCAAGTGTTGAAACCTAAATTTCGGCTATGTTTTAAATTAATTTGCATAAAAAATTTAGGGATCAATTTGACCCTAAAAAAAACGATTTTTGCATCAATTAGGCCTTAATTTATTTTTTTCATTCATTAATATTTTTTTTTTCACTTTTTTTCGGATAATTTAATAATAATAACCAAAAAAAAAAAAAAAGAGAAGCAGCAGTCCGCTGGGGCTGGGCCTTCGCGCCCAGCCCCTTTTTCTCCTTTTTCACCTTCCACGCGGGCCCAAGGCCCATTTCCTTTAGCCCGGCCCCCCCTCTTATTTCTTCTTCTTCTTCTTCTTCTTCTTCCTTCCTCCTTCCTCTTCCGCCTCTGCAACGCACGCGCAGCAAAGGTGACGCGCGCAAGGACGGCCTACGGCGGAGAGAGAGAAGAGGTAGGCTGGCAACGGACGGGATGTGCCTTCAAAGCGGAGCAAGTGGGCGGCTGAGGAGACGCCGGTTCGGTCGCACCTAGGCCGGTCCGCATGCGACGAAGGCCAAAGAACACACGCCGGGACAGATCAAAGGCATGCGAGCTCCGAAAGCTTCCCCCGAGAGACTTAAGGGGAGGCCCGAGAGCGAGCGAGCCGGAAGCAGAGAGCAACCGAGCCCCCAGCGACCACCGAGCCTTGGTAGGTTCCGGCCCCGAGTTTCGTCGGTTTTCGATTTGTTCTATTTTTGGGAACCAGTTGCCCGAGGATCCCGGCCCGGAGACGAGTGAGGTGGACGGACGTAGCACGATCTGTCGAGCTCGTCCTCCGTCCGACGCCGCCGAGCCAGGTAGGGAACGCCACAAACAGCCCCTGCTCCTTTCTCCTCGCGTTCTGTTTCGGGTTTGCCGGACGGGGCAACCGTTGTCCGGCTCGCGCGAGTTTCCAACCTTCCTTGTGCATGGGCTGCTACTCTCGGTTTTTGCTAGTGGTTTGCTGCAAACCTGAGCGTGAAATCAAGTCCCAAATAGGTTAACGTTTCCCCCTCTGCTGATGCACCCTATGTGTTCGACGAAACATTTAAGATAGGCACACGTTTGTGTTCTTCATTGACGGTCGAAACTTGCTGACCTTCGTGTTTACGTTGAACATAAACGAGTAGGCCCCATTGCTAAAATCAAGTTTTGCTGATCCATTGTTTGTTGATTTTTTTTTTATCCGGGTTCGCATGAGTCTAAAGCCCCTCCTTTTAGCCAAAGGAGGCCAGCGCTTGCGCTGGATTTGCTTCTGTGATGAGAGGCGTGGGGGTGAAAGAAAAATAAAAGCAAACGGGATAAAAAAAAGAGGAAGGAAAGTCAAAGCGATAAAAGACAAAAAAGGGGAGAGAGAGATGAAGCAAAGTAAAAAAAACAAATTAAAGAGAATGATGGAAAAGAAGAGAGGAGAAGAAAATGGGTCTCCCTCTCTTCTGCCGTTCTTGCGTGTGCAGCGAGAAGAGTGGGATGGATAAGACAAGAGAGAGAGAAGTTCAAAATGAGGGCTTTAGGTGTGCTGGTCGCCCTAAGGTGGGGCGCGTGAGACCGGGGTCGGTCGGGCCGGGCCCAAATCAGGCTGAGCGCCAGGTCCGACCTACCCGGGTCGTTTTTTTACAATATTATTATTTTAATAATAAAAAAATATTTTATTTTTTGGAAAATCAGAACAATAAAAAAATATCCCATGTTTTCCCAAAATATTAGAAAAAAAGCCAAAAATGATTTATATTTTCAAGAAATGATCGAAAAAAAAAATGTTTTTTATATTCAAAGAAAATAGGAAAAGACCAAAAAATATTTTTCCTCAAAAAATATATGGAAAATCCCTTGAAAATCCAAAAAAAATTAGGGATTAAACAAGATTAGGTACCGGAAGGGCATTAGTGATTAACTAGTGTAATCAAGTTCACGATCCTAATTTCTTTAATTGTGCAGAAATGAATATTTCTCTCAATATTTCGCTTGGATTTCTAATCAACCAATTTCAAATTGATTAGTAACGACTTCTTTTTAAAATTAACTTACAGATTAAAAAAATTAAAAATATAAATTGTGAATTGGTGGGCTCGCCCTGGCTAAGTCTAATAGATTTAGCCGAGCCATTAGCCTCAAGAGGAGCCCCCCTCATTGAGCGCTGAAATAGAGGTTGCGACACCAAGCTGTTACAATTTTCGCAAAGGTCAACCACCAATAGAAAGCTAATGAATTACTAAATGGGATTAAAGGCTCCTCTCACGAGGCAATTGCTCACTTTTAGCATGGAGTATATTAATCTAATGTCATTTTAATACATTTTTCTCTTTATTTCAAAAATGTTTTGCATGCAGTTTTTATCCCTCGTTATCCAATGCCACTAATATGTTAGATGTGATCATGTAGGTGCGAAAACAATAATGAAACGTTGAATAATAATAACAATAAAGAAAATACTTAATAAATTTAAGAAACTGAATTGCAGGACCAAATGGAAATGGATCCCTATTCAGTCACTTATTGAGGGGCTTTGCAAGCTCAGATTCATAAAATAATTATGCAAGGATGAATGTGATTTCTATTCATGAAAGTGATGATAAGTATGATTAAAGCACGACCTAAGTCATATAAAATCACTTGTGTCATTCTTTTTGGGTTCTCTTGTTTATAAAATATGAACACGACTCAACTAATGCTATGATTATATGCACCTTATCTAATATGCATTGATAATATGATGTTCTAAATGTAACGTAAGCTTGCTATACCGAATTAACATTCATCGCAAGCTTTCTAGTAGCTCCAGAGAAATCCCGACAATGAAATTGCAAGAAAATCCATTCTCCTCAAGATAAAAATTCTAGGAAGATGACATGCAACAAGATATTAAGGGTGCGTTTGTTTGTGTTCTTTTTTTGTGTTTATGAACACAATTTCTGTTTTTTTGTTCCGAGGAACAAAAAAAGAACATAAACGCATTTGTTTACATTTTTGTTCCAAATCTATTTTTTTTTGTTCTCGGGAACAAATTTCGAACAGAAACAAGAAAAACTTGTTTCTTGTTCTCAAAACACTTCCGAGAAATAATTTCTCTTTCCTAGTTTCTTTTCTTTTCTTTCTTTTCTTCTTCTTTTTTCTTTGGCCGGTGGCTGGCCTCGGCCATGGCCAGCGACTTCGCCGGAGCATTGCTGGCCCTCGGCGAGCCTTGCTATGGCTGGGTGAGGCCGACGACCTGCCAAAAGGAAGAAAAAAGAAAAAATGGAAACTAAAATAAAAATATTAAAAAATTAAAAGAAACAAAAAAATTATACATGTGTTTCTGTTCTTTTTCTATTCTAATGACAGAAATTTTGTGCAGTTACCAAACGTGTTCTCCTGTTCAAAAATTGTTCCCCGAATAGAAATATTTTTTCTATTTTTGTTCTCTGGAACAATTTTTGAACAAAATCGTTACCAAATGCACCATAAACTGCAAAAGAATTAGCTGTAGGTACTCACATTTTTGTTTTGACCTAACTCATATAGTAGAATCAGAACAAGATCCTCCAGGATATCCTCGAGAATCAACTCTACCATCCAAGCAATTACGAAGTGAAAATCACCTCTTGCAGCGAACTTTAGAGAATCAAAAAGAGAATGATGCCACATACCAAAGGGAGACTTTCGAACGGCAAATCGGGATAACAACAGCAACAACGAAGGGAGACTTTTGAATGGCTAATCGAAACATCGGGAGAGGAGAGGAATGGGGGAAGGTAGAAAGGCACATACATGAAGACGACTACACGAGCTGATCTCAATACCAGAGCAACGAGGAAACCAAAAGCCTAGGAAAAGAAGGAAAATGAAAGAGTAGCGACACCAACCAACCAAGTAGAGTCCTTAAGAGAGAGTATACTTGAGGATTGAGTCGGAGGAGACGACTAGTGGCGAGACAAGCGGAAGCGGCAGCAAGAGAAGCAGGAGGAGAGAGAGTGGAAGAAGACTGAGACGGCGTGAGTTGGCAGCATCGTCAAACGGAGTAGCAGTGGCATCAACGGCGACGTCATGGGTTGTGATGGCAGCATCAAGGATGGCAAGCTGCAGTGGGTCATTGCTTGGGGTGTCGAAGCATCGCTAAGAGGAAAGAGAAGGGAAAGTATCAAGGACGGGAAGAGAGAAGAAACATATTAAAATTAGGAATTTTTGGTTTAGGGACCCGGTTCCGGTTCTGATCCCTGGTTCCCTAGTTCCAGTTCCGACTCCTATAGGAGCCAAGAACTAAACCAGGAACCACTAGTATTGAAAAAAATGGAATGAGGAACTGGAACCTCCCTCCCTAAAACCAAGAATCAAATTGGACCCACCAGTTCAATTCTCTAGTTTCGATTCTACTTGGGAACTGTGTTCACCCCTAAATTTAGCGAGTCAATTACCTAATTCATTACGCAAAAGCCCACCTACTGAAGTAGGGTCTAGGTTAACTTTAGAGGTCTTGTCAGTATTGAGCTTGACCAAACCAGTTGGAGGGGCAGCCCAACCCACAAGCTTCTCTCTTTTCTCCCTTCGAGGAGAGAATCTATTTTTGATTAGTTGAGCCGATACAATGTCCTTAACATTATTTAGAATCAAGCATAAGGATTCTCATGGATCTCTTTTCTGTTGTAATTATGGTTATAATTATGGTTAATGGATCAACGAAAGCCAATAAATTAAGATACGTTTTTTCTATTCACGTATGTCTTTTGGATTCATGTATTTCCTCATGTTTTCTGTTCACATATCTATTGATTTCCTGAATTTCTTAGATTCATGTATCTTTTAGTTCATGTATTTATTGAGTTCATGAATTTCTTAAATTCACGTGTCTCAGGATTCATGAATATCTTGGTTCACGTATCTCTTTATTCATGAACTTCGTGGATACATGCGTCTATTTAATTCATGTATATCTTTAGTACATGAACTAAAAAGCTCGATAAATAGATAGGAGTATAGAGCTTCATTAACGGTTTTTGGTTTTGGTTTTTCCAACTCGATTCCAAAAGGTTTTGAAATACTTTCTACTCTTCTGATTTTTCTGAGTATGCTGGTTCAATTGAACGGTTCGACTGAGTCCTGTTTGCATAGTGCTAATCCAAACAGGTTCGAGGTGTTGTATCTTGGGAGGCATAGTTTGTGAATCTGTGGAGCACCTTTGGCAGGAACTAATCGCCTTAAAGAGATTCGGTTATCCGTACCTCACCTCCAATTTTATGTTATTTTTCAGTGATATCTTATTTTCTTCTTCTCCAAGATTTGTAAAAGGAAGGATATTATAAAATTGTTATCATCTTCTTTACATTGATGTTCTGATTACAACATTGGATTAATTTCCAACAATCTTAAGGCGATTATATCACTTACTGTTTGTTGTTCTTGTCAGATTATTGAGGTGGCTGAAAATAATCAAGTGCCCTTCAATGTCTCGAATGTTTCAAGAGACATTCCTATGGTCAATTTGACCATTGCTATGGAAGATGTTCAACCCTCAGGGTTTGAATTTGTAGCAGCCTATGCTATGGGCCCTTGGGTTAACACCAATTTTGGTGGTGTGGGTACAAGTCACATGACTGGTATGCCCGGAACTGTTTTTCAGAACAGTACATGCCAAATGGCTTTTGGCTTTGTTTCTGGAGGGATAGTTTAATGAACCTTGCCTACTGTGATGGCACCACCTCCAGTTATAGCTAATGAGAGATTGTCTGTTGTGGTGATGTTCGAAGCATCTTTAGTGTCGAACACTAATAGCTGGTGGCTAGACATGATGCCACAAATCACATATGTGCGGGTAAACACATGTTCTCATCTTATGAAAAGACTGAAGAAGATGAGAAGCTTTATATGGCTAACTCTGCATCTGCAAAGATTGCCGGAAGAGGAAAGGTGATCATAAAGTTTACATCTGGCAAGGAGGTTGCCCTGCTGAATGTGCTGCATGTACTAGAGATTCGAAAAAATCTCATTTCTAGCCCCATACTTGTCAAGAAGGGTTTCAAAATTGTATTTAAATCTGACAAATTTGTACTTTCGAAAGGAGAGATGTATGTGGGGAAATGGTACTTGTGTAATGACCTGTTTAAAGCCAATGTGGCTGTCATGGATGTAAACTCGAATTATGTGTACCTAAAGACTATTAATAAAGAAAAGTCTTTAGTTTACAATGTTGTGTCTCCTTATCTATGGCATGGTAGATTAGGACATGTAAACTATGGTATTATGAAGAGAATAGCAAACTTGGGTTAATTCCAAGAATTGAGTTGGATGGCCATTACAAGTGTGAGACTTGTGTTGAGGTCAAAGTTTGCCAAGAAACCTTTCAAATCCATTGAAAGAATAAGTGAACCTCTACATTTAATCCATAGTGATCTATGTGATTTAAAATTTGTAGAAAGTAGAGGTGGAAAGAAGTACTTCATCACATTTGTGGATGACTGTACTAGATTTTGCTATGTTAATTTACTAACTAGCAAAGATGAGATTATGAGCATGTTTGTCAAGTATAAAAATGAAGTTGAAAACCAACTTGATGAACGAATCAAAGTGCTTAGGTATGATAATAGAGGAGAATACAGTTCAATCAATTTCAAAGAGTTTTGTGCTAGTTTTGGAAGAATTCTCCAAATGACCGCACTTTATACTCTGCAACAAAATGGAGTTGCTGAACGATTGAACAAGACACTAAACGAGATGGCTAACGCCATGCTTTTGAGTTCAGGTTTACCTCAGAACTTGTGGGGGGGAGGCAGTTTTGACTGCAAATTTTATTCTTAATAAAATACCCCACAAAAGGCCAGGTAAAACTCCATACGAGTTATGGAATGGAAAGTTGCCATCCTACAATTTTCTAAAAATGTGGGGGTGCATAATGTGATTTATAACGATAAGTCTAGACACAATACCGTAAGGCAGTTGCTCTCAAATGGAATAATTTATTTAGACTTTGTAAAGTCAAAGGAAAATATTGCGGATCCGCTGACAAAAGGTTTGTCAAAAGAGCAAATAAACTGCGCATCGAGGGGAATGGGTTTAAGAGCCTTAACCCAATAAAGAGATTCCAGGGTGGAAACCTAACCTATGCGATTGGAGATCCCATGGTCTAGGTTCAATAAGACAACGCAAATTTTGGAAACTCTAGTGTAAGCACTGTCTCCCATTCCTATGATGCAACAGTGCTTTCCTACAGCGTTATTAAGGGTACACTATGCGTTTAATGATTCCTATAACTTGGAATGTAACATCCAAGTGAGATATGATAGGATATCTTTAAAAGGAATGCACCTATATGCGTGGAGCTGGCCGACTCTATGAAAATCTTTAAAGGCTAGATTTTCTAAAGCATGCATGAATCCCGAGAGGTTCAGGGCCGAAAGAACGAACACAATCGAGAACCAATCTTGAATTGGAAGTACTCCGTGTGAGATTTATTGTCTAGGCTTACACAAACAACTGACGATTCAAGGCTTAGTCCATCGACTAGTTAAGTAAGTTCGATAGGCTTTCACTAAAGAAGGTTCAAAGTGAAAGCTACCTATCTTGATGCGGTGTATTTCAACAAGCATGCTCAGATTCCTTCGAGTCAAAAATGTTTTGTTGATCCATTAATGTGGGGGATTGTTGTAATTATGGTTATAATTATGGTTAATGGATCAACGAAAGCCAATAAATTAAGATACGTTTTTTCTATTCACGTATCTCCTTTGGATTCATGTATTTCCTCATGTTTTCCGTTCACTTATCTATTGATTTCATGAATTTCTTAGATTCATGTATCTTTTAGTTCATGTATTTATTGAGTTCATGAATCTCTTGAATTCACGTGTCTCAGGATTCATGAATCTCTTGGTTTCACATATCTCTTTATTCATGAACTTCATGGATACATGCGTCTATTTAATTCATGTATCTCTTTAGTACATGAACTAAAAAGCTCTATAAATAGATAGGAGTATAGAGCTTCATTAACGATTTTTGGTTTTGGTTTTTCCAACTCGATTCCAAAAGGTTTTGAAATACTTTCTACTCTTCTGATTTTTCTGATATGCTGGTTCAATTGAACGGTTCGACTGAGTCCTGTTTGCATAGTGCTAATCCAAACAGGTTCGAGGTGTTGTATCTTGGGAGGCATAGTTCGTGAATCTGCGGAGCATCTTTGGCAGAAACTAATCGCCTTAAGGATATTCGGTTATCCGTACCTCACCTCCAATTTTATGTTATTTTTCAGTGATATCTTATTTTCTTCTTCTCTAAGATTTGTAAAAGGAATGATATTATAACGTTGTTATCATCTTCTTTACATTGATGTTCTGATTACAACAAACAATGTGCTTTCTCTGGATTAATTTCCAACATTTTCTCCCTTCTTTAATTAATGGGTCGATGAAAAACGAGTAATTCTTTTGATTTTTGGTTTTGTTGATTCTCATTGGATCTTTGTGTTGATCATTGCAGCAAAATTCAGGTGGCCCGCCGGTTGAGTTTGCCATTTCATCTGGGCAAGAAATTCCGGCAAAGTCAATTGCTTCGGTTTCTGATTTGCTGTGAGTGATTCCTTTTCCCTTATTTGTCATACGTTCTTCGATCTTTATGCATGTCTTTTACCTGAATCAGTTGTGTATTGGTGATTTTGGGTAGTGAGATTGAGTTTTGTTTGTTGGTCTAGTGATAAACCTGAGGAGCCATTGAGCTGCAGTACCTGGAAGAAAGTGACTTTCGATTCGAATGTTAAATCCTACGAGCACGTTTCGCCTTCTCATGATGATGGTGATGCTGGAAACGAAAATTTACGGGAGAGTCGAGATGTGGTCGAATCGGATGATAATTATGAAAAGTTAAGTCAAGCTCAGTGTGCTTCTGAGGATAGCTCAGTCACGTCCAGCGTCAGATCGTACCCTCCGAACCACAGGTACTAGAAATGTAGAGACAACGACAATGAAGATGGGGACTTAGATTGCAATGTGAGCGATCTTACTGATAATGATTATGGTGACGACCGCAACGAGGAGGATGAAGGTAAGGACTCAAATGAGACTTATGAGGGCGATGATGAGATTGACGAAACGAGGGCAGTTCGCCTAACTCCTAGTGAGGTTTGCAATCCTGAACATATGTGTCGGCAATCTCCTTTAGCGGAGGTGAACCCTACTAAGTTGAATGTGAATGCTCGAAATAGGAGTGTGTACATCCATTCAGTGTTGAATCCTGTCAAAAATCTAACTCAATGGAAGGCCGTGAAAGCGAAGGGGACGCCGCTGCCAAAGAACCGAAAGGAGAATTTGAGCTTTGACCAAGAAGCTAGGATGTCATTCGACACTGCACCAGCTTTAAAGGAAGTATCATTCAGTTTCAAGGCAAAACCGAATGAGACAAAGAAATCTACCCAAGAAGTACTTGTGGATGCTAGCCTTTCAAACTGGTTGCCTTCCTCAATAACTACGCCAATTGAGAAGAAGAGTGCAATGACTTTGGATTCTGTCCAAGTCGAGACAAGCGTGGTAAAAGGATATATGAGCTCACCGAGGAGCCAAGAAGATAGACCGATTTTGGGTGCGTTGACTGTTGAAGAACTAAGATGGTTTTCAGCCAAGTCTTCGATGAGGAAATCACCGAGCAGAAGTCCCGATGAGATGCCCATAATTGGGACAGTTGGAACATACTGGAGCCAGTCGGATTCGGTGGGCAATATGCGTGATGGACGCACTTTGTTCCTTCATGATGTGTTGATATAGCAACATTGGTATCAGAGCCTTAGTTCACGTTTTTTCCCGATCAATTTACTGTTTATGTTTGATTTTCGCAAAAAGCATTTCGGCCGTACGGATCGGGGCGAGAAATCCCGACACCCGAGTGTTACTCGCCATTTTTTCTGACTTTTCGTAAGTCGAAATCAAAATCTGAATGCATAGGGAGGAAGGCGACGTCGAGACGAGTCCGGCTACACGTTGCACGCCGCCGGGGGACGCCGCACACGCCCACACGCACGAGCGCACACACTTACTGCACGGTGATGACGTCGTCGCAAACCGCCGGCGGCCGGCGCGCCGTCCACGGACTGACGCGTGGTGACGTCACCCAACGGTCGATAACCGCCGGGGTGACGTCATCGATGACGTCAGCACCGGTTCGTTTGGCCGGACGGTCACCGGTCGGCGACCCGACCCGACCGCCTGGCACGCGCGGCACGTGCAGGATGACGTCAGCGTGATGTCATCCCACGCACGCGCGTGGCGCGTGCGATCGGTCCATCCGACCCGGGCGACCGGTCCGACCAGTCCGACCGGCACGACGACCTTGACCGTTGACTTTGGTTGACCGCGACCATTGACCGTTGACCGTTGACATTTGACTTCCGTTGACCGTTGACCGAAAAAAGAAAAAAGAAAAAAAAAGGGATTTGTTTCTTTTCTTTTTTAATTATGTCTATGTGGATTATATGTAATCCATTTTTTGTTCTGCATTTGTTGCAGGAACAATGCCTCCCCGTAAGCCGCGCGCATCTGTGCGCACAATATCAAATGAACAAAAGGAAAGGCTTACAAGGTTTATAGCCGATTTGAATGGTTATCGATGGGAGAGTGACGACATAATTGATCATGTCATAGAGGTCAACAACAAAATTCAGGAAGTCATTTGGAACGGTTGTCCCATGCCAAATATTCAGATGATGCGATTCTTTATGAACACTCTTCCACTAGAATGGCAAGGAGTGTTGAATCGCCTACGGGATGTCAAAGAATTTACTAGCTATAAAGAGCTAGTAATGGCATTCGTAGATGAATATCATCAGGTAGGAGCCACAAAGACTGCGACCCAAGGAATGACTTCGATTGGGCCAGGACTAAATGTGCGTAGGAGAAATCCTAAGAGATATCCGTCTGTTTTTCCGTGGCTGTCAAGAATGCATGAGAATTTTACAGAGAAAAAGAAAAAGAAATTGGACCATGTAGCAGCTTTCCCTATTAGTTGTAATATGCCTTGTTTTTAAATGTTATGGCTATTTTTATTTATGTTCTTTGTGAACATCTTATGTAATGTTAACTACTTGATTGTTGTTGATATAACAACCTATATGTTAGCAATATTGAGTGAAAGCATTATTATTATATTGTATGTCAATTATCTGCTACTTTCTGTGATTGCTGGTTGCTGTGGGTAGTTAGCTGTGGGTAGTAATAGAAGTTTTTGTAGCTTCATAGAATTGATTTTGCATATGACAATCATATTAATGATAGTTTTAAGTTAGGATTTTTGGAGGATGATTGGAAACATAGTGACCTTTTGATTCTGAAACCTTACTTAAAATTATTAATTAATATGATGGGTTTTGTGCAAAATAGATGCATAAGTGATAGGCATTAATAACTCGTGCATGTATGTCTGATGTGTTCAGATCAATGGCTTCAGCCACAAAGAGCATAGTTGTCGAGATGAACAAAGGTGAAAAGCTCAAAGGTGACAACTATGAAATTTGGCAAATGAAAATTCAATATGTGCTGGAAAAGCAAAAAGCACTAAAAGCTCTTGACCATGTTATGGAAGATCTAGAGGATGCTGTGCGCCACCTTGAGCTGGTTGATCATCGCCTCAAGGCATTAGAGCAAGAAACAGATATTTTCTGCGTTGTTGTTAGCTCAGAAGGGGCTTCATGCTCTAAGCGCAAGCGTATTGATTCGTTCAATATGTGGAAATGCAAGGGATCAAATCCTTCTTGCAAGAAACCAAGAATTAACCAACAAAAGAGAGGAAAACGTCCCCATGTGAAGAATATCTCAAGGGTGAAGTGTTACAACTGTGACCAGAAGGGTCACTATGCCCGCAATTGTCGCGAGCCAAAGAAGGTACACACCCTTGGTACAATTGGGAACTTTGCATATGTGTCAAGTTCTGTATTCTTGACTGAATCTAATCCTCTGTGGACTGTGGATTCAATAGCGAGAGACCATGTAGCGAAGGATAGAGGATCCTTCGTGGAATTCCGACGAGTACCTACTGGAACTAAGTGGATCTATGTGGGAAACAACTCCAGAGCTGAAGTGAAAAGAATTGGCACATGCCAACTGAATATGCGTGATGGACGCACTTTGTTCCTTCATGATGTGTTGTATGCTCCGGAGATTTGTCGGAATTTAGTGTCTGTTTTAGTGTTGGTTAAATTAGGTTTTAATGTGAACTTCCATAATAGAAGTGTAGATTTGTATTTGAATACAAACTACTATGGTCATGGTTACTTTATGGATGGTTTCATTGTATTAGATATTGACTATGTTAATGCAAATATTTGTTATTCCTTTCTCACATCTCCTAATTCATATGATAATGATGTGAATGTATGGCATGCTAGACTAGGTCATATTGGCCAACAGCGTATGAATAGACTAGCCAAAGAGGGCTTGTTGGGCAAAATTGAAAAAGTCGATTTGCCCATCTGTAAGCATTGCCTAGAAGGGAAAATGACAAGAAAACCATTTGGAAAAGGTAAAAGAGCTGAATTTCATCTGCACTTAATCCATTCTGATGTCTGTGGTCCAATGAATGTGAGAGGAAGGCATGGGGCTGTTTATTTCATCACTTTTATAGATGATTATACTCGATTCGGATATGTCTATTTGATTTCTCACAAATCTGAAGCAATAAGTTGTTTCAAAAGGTTTATGAACCTGGTAGAGAATCAATTAGACAAGAAAATAAAAGCATTGAGATCCGATCGAGGTCGAGAATATTTATCTGATGAGTTCAGAAAATTATGTGATGAAAAAGGAATAGAAAGACAGTTATCTATTCCTTATACTCCTCAACAAAATGGTGTTGCGGAGAGAAGAAACAGAACCCTACTGGAATGGTTAGGTCCATGATGGCGCATGCTAACTTACCTATCACCTTTTGGAGTGATGCGTTGTTAACTGTTGCCTATATACTTAACCGAGTGCCTTCCAAATCAGTTACTTCCACTCCATATGAGTTATGGACAGGTAGAAAACCGGACTTAAGTTTTCTTAAGCCATGGGGTTATGCTGCCTATACACATGAGTCCTCTCACAAGTTTGGGAAACTGGGTCCCAGAGGAAAGAAGAGTATTTTCATAAGATACTCGGAACACTCAAAAGGGTATGTGTTCATAGGTGAGCAGGAAAGTGAGAGTATAACTGAATTTGAATCACGAGATGTCACATTCTTAGAGGATGAATTTCCTAAAAAGGGCGAAATAGGGGAAGACAACTCCCTATTTGAAACCTCGGATCAAGATAATGATCTTGGTGGAGTTCGTCCAAGTGGGAGTAATATGAGAAGTGATGAATTGAATTCAACTCATTCTCAATTGCAACCACATAATGAGACGACATCATCATTATCTAATCCCAGTGGGAGCATAATGGGGAATGATGTGCAAAGTGTACAAACTCCCATACGGCGAACAAGTCGCCAAAGTATTCCTCGTCGACGTTTTGACATTGAAGGGGAAACTTTTATGGTTGCTCCACAAGATGAGGATGAGCCAAGAAATATTAGTGAGGCTCTGAATTGCCCTAGTAAGGAAAAATGGATTCATGCAATGGAAGAGGAAATGGAGTCAATGAAATCAAATTAAGTCTGGGAACTGGTTGATCTTCCAAAAGGACGCAGAGCTATTGAGAACAAGTGGGTTCTCAAAATAAAGCGAAAGGCTGATGGCTCGATAGAAAGGCATAAGGCTCGCCTTGTTGCGAATGGGTATAATCAACCGGAAGGAATTGATTATGAACATACGTTTTCTCCCGTAGTGAGATTTACCTCGATTCGCATTATTCTGGCAATAGTATCTAGTATGGATCTTGAGTTACATCAGATGGATGTAAAGACTGCTTTCCTCAATGGAGAATTAGAGGAAGAAATATACATGGAACAACCTACTGGTTTCATAGTGAAAGGCCAAGAAGAAAATGTATGTCAACTTTTGAGATCGATATACGGCCTTAAGCAGTCATCGAGACAATGATATATACGTTTTCATAATGCCATAATGTCATGTGATTTTACAATGATTGATGAGGATCATTGCATATATATCGAAAGATCCAATGATCAATTTGTGATCATATTATTATATGTTGATGATATACTGATTGCCGGAAGCAATATGGAGTTTGTTCATACTGCCAAGAGTTGGTTGTCTTCCAACTTTGAGATGAAGGATATGGGTGAGGCTGCATACATTCTTGGAGTTAAGATTTCAAGAGATCGTTCGAAGAGATCGTTGTCTCTTTCGCAAGAAACATCTATAAATAAAGTTCTTGAACGATTTCGTATGCAAGATTGTATACCCATAGACACTCCTATTGCAAAAGGTGAAGGATTGAGCCATAGACTGTGTCCGAGGACTCCACAAGAAAAGGAACAAATGAAACATGTTCCTTATGCTAGTGCAGTTGGGAGCTTGATGTACGTTATGATGTGTACAAGACCCGACATATGTTTTGCAGTTGGAATGGTGAGTAGATACCAATCCAATTCAGGTCCAGCACATTAGAAAGCCATTAAGAGAATACTGAGGTATCTAAAGGGAATTGCTGATTATACGATGAGTTATCAAGGAAAGGATCTGTGACTCAAAGGTTATTCTGAGATTGATTAGGGAGGAGGTTTAGACGAAAGGAAATCTACCTCTAGGTTTGTTTCCTTATTGAATAATGGCACCATATGTTGGAGCAGTAAGAAACAAACGTGTATAGCCTTGTCCACGATGGAAGCTGAGTTCTTGGCATTATCAGCAGTAATATAAGAAGGAGTTTGGCTTAAGAGATTGTTTGGATCTTTTAGGTGTTATTGAGAAAGCTGCAAATCCATTATTAGTTAATTGTGATAGCCAAGCATCTATAGCGTACACCAAAGATCCAAAATATCATGGCAAGACCAAACATAAAGATACAAAGTATAACTTTGTCAAAGATATGGTTGCACGAAAGGATGTGAACTTACAGTACATATCTACGCATAGAATGGTAGCAGATCCTATGACAAAGCCAATACCTAGAGATTTGTTTTGTGGTCATATAAAATCTCTAGGATTGCGTAGAGTCTGATGTACTGGATTGTATTTTCCCTGAGTTGTTCACATGTATGAACTAGTGTTGTTTTATTATTAATGCCTATGAATCTTTGTTTGATCTTTATGCATCTTAATGCTTAGTGCATTATATTATGTTGAGAAAGTATGTCGGACAGATAAGAGATTAGCCCACTCACACGGGTAATCGCCTCTATTTACTATGTGATAGATAGAGATGAGACTGTTTTTAAGCTTATTATCTAGGTGATAATCGAGAGCTCAAACTTAAAATAAATATGTCGCCTTAACTAAGTGTTAAGATGAGGACGTAGTATTTACGATGTCCGAAAGTAAAATAACCCACACATTTTACTTTATCTGTCTAAGATGCCAGATGTGAGTTCTAATGAATTTTGTGAATGAGTAAATACGTGAACTCAAGTTAGACATTTGGTATGTCTGAACTATCATCTGTACGGTATTGATTGTGTAGACATACATTCCATGGGAAAGGAGTTAATACCGTAATACGTATTTCATACTATGTATGCATGAGACGACCTATAAGAGTGGCAAAAGTTATGATCTCAACTTTTATGACGTGTGAGACTCTTGAGGAATAGAGTTCCTCATTTTTTAGTGCCCTCATGACTCTTACTTATTATCAAGATTTATATTTAGTGTTTGCTATCTTAGAATGTTGCCAATGGTCATGAGATGATTCGATCTAATGGGACATTTCTAGAAAAGCAAGTTGAACTGAAATTGAGAATTTGAAGGAAAGAGGAAGATCAGATTTGTAGAATCACATTGTGGTTTTGTATTCACAGGTCGACCAATTATGACTGTCTTTGGGATAATCATAATTGTGAATACAATATATATATATATATATATATATATATATATAAATGTGATCGATCGATCTAGGGTACTGCATACTAAATTTACTCGGAAAATGATGCCCAATATGAGCTGCTATATATTCCTAACAGATGTATAGCAACGAGCTCTCAAAGTATGCTGGTCGCACGGATTATTCACCGGTATGAATGTGGAAAGAGGAAAATAGGGATTTTCAGTTGATGGGCCTAAGTTGGGCCTATCCGCCCATGTTAGTTTTGACCCACCATGTGCGAGTCGGAGATGATGGATTTATTATAATAGGCCTAAGTTGGCCCGGCCACGATGGGCCTAAGTTGGCCCGGCCCACGGGAATAAGGCCCGTGGAAAGGGGAACCTATAAAAGGGATGAGAGAGAGAAAGGAGGCACCTTTTGGCATTTGTAAGAACATTCCATTCTCTTCAAGAATTCTCTCTCTCTCCAAGGCTAAGAAGCGACGCCATCTCCACTTCACGGCGATATTTCGACATCAGATCGAACGGGATTGAATTCTCTTCTTCTCTACGGCGTCGGTGTCTAATCTGTGGCCAACAAGGTACGCTCGAATCCGTGGTGTGCTTTACGATCGGTGATACGTGTTTAATTCCCGGGCTCATCTTCCGCATATGATTCAGGGATTCGATTTAGGTGCTGAATCCGATTTTTCGGGGATCCGACGATCCCAACACTTGCTCAACTGCTTCTTCCTTCAAAGGAATACCAAACACCACCAGCAAATACATAGAGGTATTGGGTGATCACAAATGTGCAAGTGGTTTCACGAGGCCAAAGTGGGAGGGAATTTGACTTATTCTTGTTATTCTTCTTTTTTTCTTTTTTTTTGGTTGATGTTGCAGGATAAGAAAGTGAATTGGCACTCCACCCCTTTTGAGACAAGGTTGGAGAGAGCTTTAAACAGGGGAGCTCATCAACTGTAATCCGTGCGTACACATTCTGTATGTTCTTGAGATGGTTTGCGTGTGCTCACGTTCGTCATTTTTTCCATTCTTTTGTGAATTCAAATTTGTTTGGTGCGTGGTGGTATATGGTTTTGCTGATGTTATTCACTTTATGTTCATTGTTTGTACAATTTGATCTTTCATAGTTACATGTACCTGTGTGATAAAAGAGTTTATGTTGAACAGATAGAGTGAGATGGGTTTCTCTATTGAGAGTGAAATCTTATCCATGTGGTGTTAATTCGGTTATCGTATTCTTAAATTTAGAGCTTCATATGGGTTCTATTACTATTTCCATTCTTCTCATGAGGGAACAGATAAACCGACACGTGATGGATAGGCTTGAGAGCATACAAAACTCGTGCGAACCTAGAAATGAAATAGGATTATAGCGGTGCTAGGCACTGGACGTACTCTTATTTATTATGGTTAAGTACAGAAATTCTAATGAATATAAAGTAGGTCATCACTTATCTATGTCATTTTCCTATACATTAGTAGGAGATGTGTCCCAATTCTCAAGTTGCCTTTTCAATGGTCATGTAGAGAAGATACTTGCGGTCCCAAATTTCAATGCTAATATGGCGTTTTTCCTAGTAGGTCTTTTGTCTGCAAACAAACTCACATAGAAGTCATTTTGTTGATCGCATCAAATCCGACAAAAATCTACGAACTAAACATCATGAACATGAACCCGAACTTGTTAAAATTGAGTTGCGTTCTCGAGTCGTGTAAGGAAATTCCATGTCACGCCCTGAATCCCGAGCGTGTAACCATCCCTCTCTAGTCGATAAAATTTTGCGACTTCCCAGAACTAGTCGCCGACCCTTTTACTTTATTGCACATGCGGAAGCGAAAGAGAATCCCCTAACAGTAACCATCTCGGGATAGAAAAGCAGAATAATAATTTCACAAACAAACATGCATTTATAAACATATGCTGAGTTAAGTACAAGAGTCTATGGTCAAAAGACTACAAAAGACTGTTCTCCAAAAAGAAGCGGTCCTATCCGACCTATGCTTCAAATCACCTCCTCTCTACTCTAGGTCCTCCACTCGATGACCCTGAAAGTGGTTATACAATAACCAGTGAGACAATGTCTCAGCAAATCTAAGCTCTAAACTTCGACTAGGAGGGAAAGACGCTAAGAAGCGTCCTAAGCACGCAATCACACAATCAAGGAGACTTACCTTGTCTTAGTTCCACCCTGCAGGTCAGCATAATTCATATCACAAATCAAAGCATCACTCAAGCTCAATTAATTGGAACACAATACTCAATTAAACATGTGTTCCTAGTTTTGATCTTGGCATATAGCACGGCCTACTCTCAGTTCGGCGGTCTTTTGGCATTACCAGGCATCGTCACTTCGTCGACGGCTTTCCTGAAGGAGCATAGGGTCCAGAATCTACTGCGACCAGCTTCCTTTTATCAAGGGATATCCCAAATAGGGATAATGTCCAGCTCAACAGCCTGGGACGATTTCTCTTTGTCATCACACGATCACTCAAATATGACCCAGGGCACCGTGCATTGCACTCAAATGCTTCAATTAAAATGGTGAACCTAGCATTTTTCTTCGTATTAGAAATACGCATGAAAATAGTCGTGTGTGGGTACACAGTCAACTCAACCCAGAAAAATTGACATTCTTCCTTTTTAAAATCCCACTATTTTATATAGTATATAAAACCATTTTCGGTGTTAAAATCCGACACCCGGGATTTTTTGAATAAATATTAAAAATTCACAATTTTTGGAATTAAATACCAAAAGTCCAATCATCACTCAAATTGCATAATTTAACACTCAATTGCAGAAACTAACCACACCATTGCAATCAGCACGAAATTCCGGTCACCGACTGTTCCGGCCTAATTTCCGGAAAAATAATTAATAAATAAATAATTTCGAAAATTAATTAATTAATTCAATTTAATTTCTAAAAATACTAACCTATGCCAAAATTATTAAATTAAATATCAATACGGACCCGGAAATTTCCCGAACCCTTCTAGATAAATAGCACAATTTAAATAGGCCTTAGCTCAACCATACTCACCACCTAACATGCTCAATTAAATAATTAAATCACTAATTTAATCTAACTAACCACCTAATTACTAATTAAATAAATCTAAACACCCCTTAGCATCAAAGCCTACTAAGAAGAGTTTAGAGAATAAACTCACCGGTGTATCGCGAAAACCGGTTCACCGCGACGACGACGCGACAGCGGCCGAAATCTTAATTTTCGGTGGTGTCGGCGAACTTTCAGACCGGGCCTAAAACGGACCCAACAAATCTCAGCCCAACTGAGATTTGCTATTGAAACGGGCTGGGCTTGAAGCGGGCTGACCTCGCGGGCTTGGGCTGCTGAATTGGGCCGAACTAAACAGGCTTCGCTGATTTCTTGGGCTGACTTCAAGTGAGCTGGGATTGGGCCTTAAACACTGGACTTGCTGGACTTGTGGGCTGCTGTAGCTGAAGCCCACGATTGGGCCTGAGTTCAATTGGGCCGAAGACTTCAAATGGGCTACTTGCTCGAGCGTGGATTGAGAAGAACGAAGCAGCGAAGATGAAGCTGCTCGTGGACGAAGACACACGCTTCCTCGGTTAAATCGGTGGCTGCGAAGATGGAGAAGCAGCTATTGACGCCTGGGTTTGAAGACTTGGACTTCAGGAGATCAAAAAAAGGATGAAAAGTGGGGTTAAAGGTGCGTGCGAGTGGCCGAAGCTGCTGGCGTCGCTCGAGCGTGGAGAAGACCACGCGTGGAGATGGGATCGTGAGCTGGCTTCGAAGAGTGGAGATTTCGGTCAATCTTCAGTGGCTTGCTGATGGGCCTTGCTCGATGAGGACATGGGGAATGAAGCAGGAATTTTCGGTGGAGATGCAAGGCGGTTCGGTGGGTTTAACTGCAGTGAAATGTGGCCTAAAGCAGGGAAGTCAACCTCGGTGGCCGCATGGGTTGGCTTGTTGACCGAGAGAGCAGATCGTGAACGTGTGGGTGATTCAGTGAGTGGAGAGGTGGAGCGGATGATGGATGATGAAGATGATTGGAAGGAAAGAAAGATGATGGGGTGGATGTTGGATGATGATGATGGTGGTGGGAAGACACGTGAGGAAGAAATCAAAATGGGGATGGGTTGTTCGTATGAAAAGAAAAACGAGAAGAAATGAAAGGGAGATAGAAGCAGAGGGCGTCGAAGGAGAGCAAAGCATGAAGATGGAAGAAATCTTGCAAAAGAAGCTAAGGAGGGGGCCATTATTCTCAATCCTTAGCCATTGCCTTAATTGCTTGTCCCCCCATTTCTTTCTAACAAGATAATACCACCATTAAACCCAAATTGAAGCCAAAAATTGAAGTCCTTTTAAAGCTCCGATTTCCATTTTTTTGTCTTCAATTTCCTCACTCAAATTCCCAAATTGAGGTCCAATTTCACGGTAGAAAAATCTCAAATAATTTTCTATAAGTCCCCAATACCATAAAGCTCGGCTTGCAAGTTGAAAATCTCTTCAATTCGGCTTGTACGAATTCCCGTTAATATTCCGCGGCGTCTGAGTCGATTTTTCGTAAAAAATCTTGGAATCTCCGAAAATTTTCGGAGGATGAGTCGACGGTCCCAAAATAGATCGTGACATGTCGGAACTTTCAATTTTTGAAATCGGGTTCAAATAAGCAGTTAATTTCAATCTGGCGCGCTTTTAGCGTGACCTAGTCTACCGGGTCACTAATAGGAATCTTTGGTGCAATTGACCCGTGATCGATTTATCTCGAGTCACAATGTACATCTCCAACACATTGGCGACTCTTAGTTATCATGAAAATCTCGAGGTTTCAAATACGGACACCGGGTACCAAAACGATAGAAAAATCAGTCTAGTACCGACCGACGAGTATTTTGCAATCAGGTGGAATCACCCACACTCTGATCACATATCTCAGTTGAATTGACCTATCTCTGGTCTTTGATCGATTTCGAGAGTGCCGTAATGATCTCGGTAGATGGACACGGTCGAGCAATCGATTCCTGGTCGAATTCTCAAGTCTATTGCATATAGATCCCTTAATTGTTTCCCCAGATAGACCAGTTATCTCGTGAGTGGCCAACTTAGAGAATAACACTATAGACACATCGAATGAAAAGCCCGATTTATTTAATCGGAAACAAATTTGAAAATTCAGGCTGTGACATTCCACGCCATAAACATTGTTATTGAATTCAAAGACTAAATAAGAATAACATGATGGAGACTCAGTGCAACTATTTTCGGTATAATTAATCATTAACTGAGCATATGCAAATAGGTCCTTATAGATTTCTTGATTTAATTTATGTGTGAATTGGCTTTTGAAAATCTACACTTAGTACATATGTATACATATATCTATACATATATTTTCAATTAATGCGCTCTTTTGACATTGATTGTCTCATCTTCCGCCTGTTCATTCTTCGTTTGCTTTCTTTCTTTCCTTTTGTTTAGCCAATTCACATAATGTTGCTTAATCAATGAGTAAATTTCCTATCCATTCTGGAAATGCGGTTTAAGTCCTGAATCTTTTTTGAGAAGTTGCAATATAGTCCTTCCGAACATCTTTTTTTTTTTCCTGATTTTTCCTTTTCGATAACCTTTAATCACCTTCTATTGAAACCCTTTATAAGTTATTTCTTAAAGTGATAGGCAATTTGTTGACCACCATAAGTTTATGTAATTTTAAGGTCACTAGTGGTACATTCATCTCTATGACATGACACACATTGCTAAAAGAGAGAATATGTGACTTATAAAGTCCTAATTCGGGGTAATAATAGTGCAAGAATCATAACTTTTATACGTTACTCACTTGAATACCGTATTTTTTTTTCTCACTTGAGTGCCATCAGTGGCTTACCTCATCCAAAAAGCCAATGTTGATATTGATTGTCCTACTTGGTTCACCGATGCTAACGTAAATAATTTATATATATTTAATTTTTATATTTATATTTTATTTTCCTCTCTTTTAGGGTTGGTGAGGGTCACCAGCAACCCTTATTGGCTGTGATGGCCTTGCCTAGATTGGGCGAGGGCCGCCTCGCTCTCGGCCACGAAGGCCCTCGCCAGATCTTGGCGAGGCAACCACCTAGGGCCTTCGCAGCCAAGGGCAAGGCATCCCTGAAAAAAGAAAATAAAAATTTTAAAAAATAAATCAAAAATTCAAAACTCAAAAATTTTTAAAAATAAAAATAAAAATGCATGTTGGATGGGAAATTAATATATAAAAAAGTAGGATACTTTATTGAAAATAGTACTCAAATGATCGATTTTATTTTGATGTGACCCCTAGTGAGCAAAAAAAAAGTTACCCTCAAGTGAGTGTCATACAAGAGTCATGGGACTTGCGCCATTCTTCTCCTTCCTAATTTGGGAGAACATTTATATATCCTAGTTATTGGTGGGCAAGGGTGTTAGAACCAAACTGAATTGTACTGAAATTTCGTGCTTTTTTGGTTTGGCTCGGATAATGGAAAAATAATTGTTCTTTTCTCCAGTCCCGGTTATTTCGGTTCGGTTTAGTTAACGAGCCGAACTGAAATTTTTGATAAAAACTAACGGTCCAACTTAAAATCTCTCTTCTTTCTCACCCATTATTCAATTCGATTCCCATAAGTAGGGCAAAAAAAGGAAAACCGAAAAACGAAAAACCCGAACTAAACTGAGTGTTTGGTTTGGGTCGCTATTTGTTTCGGATTTCTTGAAAACCCGAATCAAACTGAACCATTGAACCCCTACTGATGGGTTGGAAGTTAGGCATAAATATTGTTGGTGACCTTTGACTAACCAATTACACACGCTTTTGGGGTGCAATCCAACGGGTACGGTCTGCTTTGGCCCAAAATGCAATTCTTGTATGCTTGGAAAAATTCGAATGTGTTTCCACAGATTTCTTCTGATGGAAGTGTAAGATTGGATTGACTGATTAATATACATGGTGACCCTTAAAAAGGTTGAGTGGGAAGAAGACTTCAGATTGAATAAGCTTTGCCTTTGTATGGTCAATTTGTTTTCCCTGAACATATATGTAGAAAGATTGAAGATTGATAGGCATTTCTTGTTCCAAAGCTGCAACATTGAACCGAGCAGAAGTCCCGACGAGATGCCCATAAATGGGACAGGCGGAACATAGTGGAGCCAGTCGGATTCAGTCGGCAATTCTCCCTTCAAAGGAATGCCGAACTCTACCAGCAAATACAGAGAGGTATTGGTTGATCACAGATGTGCAAGTAAGTGGTTTCATAAGGTCAAAGTGGAAAGGAAATTAACTAGCTTTGTTTTTTTCTTGATGTTGCGGGATAAGAAAGTGAATTGGCACTCCACCCTTTTTGAGACAAGGTTGGAGACGGCTTTAAACAGGGGAGCTCATTAATTGTAATCCGTGCGTACATTGTATAGGTTATTGAGATGGTTTGCGTCTGCTCACCTTCGTCATTTTTTTCATGTGTGGGTACCGACATGTTAAAATAAGGAACATATCTAAGTTGGGTGCCGGGTTACCGAACTATCGCTGGAAGTCTTGTCAGAGGCTTGCTTCCTGCTAGTTAGACACGTGCTTCGCATAGTGTCTAGAAACACAATTTGGACAATATTTCACTCTCGATAGAAAAACACGTTTAACTATATCTGTTCAACATAAACTCATTTATCACTCAGGTGCATGTAACCATAACAGATCAAGTTGTACAGCATAAAGCAAGAACATTACCCAACCATAAATTGGTCATGAACGGAATAATGGGTCAATTTGAGTTAGACCATTTATGACCTGACTCAAACTAAACCCGACCCACCCATTTTACAGGTTTACCTTACACTTGGTTTACTCTTATTTATTATGGCTAGGCCTATGATTGCTATATCATCTTCAAAACATGCTTACACAACCTAAGTATGAATATTCTAATAAATATGAATAGGTCATCACTGATCTGTGTTATTTATCAGTGCACTGGTAGGGGAAGTATCCCAACTCCCTAATTGCCTTTTCAATGGTCATGTAAAGATAATTGCATACTCAAATTCTAACTCTAATATGGCATTTTTCCTATCAGGGTTTTTGTCTGCAAACAAACTTGAATAGAAGTCCTTTTGTCAATCGCATCAAATGGGTAGATGATAATCTGCGAATTAAATATCATGAATATGAAATCAGACTTTTTAAGATTGTGTTGCGTTCTCGAGTTGTGTAAGGAAATTCCATGTTTTGAACTTTGTTATCGAATTGAAAGACTAAAAGGAATAACATGACGGAAATTTCCGTGACTAGCCAAAGCTCTAGCAATTTTTCTTTTTTGGCCCACAAAAGCTCCAGCTTGAGAAGCTCACATGAAGTTTAGAATTTGCTTTTTCTCGGTTAATTTACGATGTTAGATTCTCCAACAAAAATGTTTACATTCTTGTAATAATTCTCTCAAAATGAAATACCCACGAAGAAGGCTTTCCGGGGCTCCAAGGTAAAGGGGGAGTTAGTTTTTTGGTACAATTGATCATTAACCGAGCCTATGCATATAGTTCCATTATAGAGTTCTTGATTTAATTTATGTGAATTGGCTTTTCAGAATCTACACTTGGTTCTCTCTCTCTCACTCACTCACACACACACACACACACATCTAACCAATTCACACATTATTTGACATCGATTGTCTTATCTTCCACTCATTCATTCTTTGATTGCCTTTTCTTTTTTGGAGAAAATTATCCAAAAAATCCTAAATCTATTTTATTTTTACCAATTCAGTGCTAAACCTTTTAATTATGCTAATTAAGTCCTAAACATTTTCACATTTTACCAATTGAGTTCATCGGACTAATTTCAGCTAGAAATCACCGACTTAAATGTTAGTCGTCTTATGTGACATGCTCGGTGCTAACGTGGACAATTTTAAATAATATTTTAATATATTTTTTCAATTATTTTTATTTTTATTTTTATTTTTTGTACCCTAGTCGGTCATTGGTCCTCGAGCACTAGCCAAAGTTGAAGACCGGCAAGGCTACCTCACCCAATGACGGTGAGGTTTGCCCTCACTAGTGGCTGATGGCGTCAAGCTTCACCAAAAGTTGGGGAGGTCCTCGCCTTTATTTGGTAGTTGAGGCCTGGTGATTGACTAGAGGAGGAAGAAGTGAAGAAAAAATAATAAAAAATAAAAAAATAATATTAAAAAATTATTAAAAATTATCCATGTGAGCGTTAGACGTACCATGTAGGACGACTAACATTCATATTAGATATTTCCAGTCAAAATTAGCCGGATGGACTCAAAAGGCAAAAGGTGAGGTTTAAGACTCAATTGACAAAATTAAAAGGTTTATCATTGATTGGTTAAAATACAATAGGTTTTAGCACTTTTTAAACAAATTTACCTCTTTCCTTTTGTTTAGCCAATTCTTACTTAATCAATGAGTAAACTTCTTAGCTATTCCGGAAACGTGGTGTAAGTTTTGAATCTTTTTGAAAAGTTGCATTATAGTCCTTTCAAAGATTATTTTTTCCCGAATTTTCCTTTTCAACAACCTTTTATAACCTACTACTGAAACCTCTTTAAAAGTTATCACTTAAAGTGATTGGCAATTTGTCGGCCACCATAAGTTTTCATAATTTTGAGCGTTGCTAGTGGTACATTCATCTCTATGGCCCGACATGTTGCTTAAAAAGAGAATTTATTGAATGGCAAAAGTCCTAATTTGAGGTAACATTCACCAATCCTAGTTATTGGTGGGTTGGAAAGAGGCATAAATCGCATCATTGGTGACTTTTGATTTTATTAATTACACCTACTTTCAAGGTGCAAACCAATAGGTATGGCCAACTTGCCCAAATTGCAATTCTTGTCTGCCTAGAAAAATTCTTGTCTTCACGTTCAACCCCTCTAAAAAGGTTCAACCCCTCTAAAAAGGTTGAGCCTGAGCGTGAAGAAGACTCTCGATTGACTAAACTTTGTCTTTACATGGTTAAATCGGTTTTCTTTGAACATGGATATAGAAAGATCGATAAATGAGGGCCATCTCATGTTCAAAAGCTGCGAACTTTGAAATCGCGTCTATGGTCCACGAACGTGAGATTTAGACCTTGCTCTAGAAATGTAGGTGATGCAATGCACGATAGAAAAAAGAAAGAAAGAAAAAAAGTAATTATTACCTCAATCAGCTCTCCTTCTTTTAACATATCAGGAACACGGGTGCAAAGGTCCAATCGCCACAATTAGCTTTCTTGAGAACACAACGCGTTAAAAATTGATTATTACTAGGTTTGTTGTAGCGAAGGAAATATTTTACAGGAGATGGTTGGATGATTTTTGGGTCTTCTATATCTCTATTATGTTCTTTCTTTTGTAGGAAAAAACATTTTTGGTCTTTTCCTAATATAATTTTTATTTCAGATTAAATTTTTTTAATTTTCAAAATTTCTAGCAACGTCAATGCGACAGTGCGGATGGTGCAACGATGATTGCCCGAAAAATGACACTGGTCACTTTGTTAATGCATTCAAAATGCGAGTTATTAAGGAGGATTATTTTAATAATTTATTATTTGCTAGTTTTGTTCAAGTTTACTTTATTTACAATTGGTTAGTTTAATATAATAAGTTATTTTTATATTTAAGGAAAAAAAGTTGTTAAGAATTGGAGTCTCAATTGGGTTGGGTATATGTTGGGTCCATGTTGAATATATGTTACTAAAATAATAGGTCAATATAGGTTAATTTCAGTTGAACACTACCGCAACCCATCGAAACTAACCCAACGCACTGATTTAACAAGTCTACTCCTAACTAAATGATAGAGATGTACAAATATATAGAGCTTGGTGTACAACCCCACGTTTGCAAGCTAAGGCAAACATTGACCTGTGTGATAGTTACATGTACCTGTGTGATAAGAGTTGATGTTGAACAGACATAGTAAGATAAGTTTCTCCATTGAGAGTGATATCATATCTAAATTGTGTTAATTCAGCTGATGTTATTCACTTTATGTTAAATGTTTGTTCAATTTGATATGTCATAGTTACTTGTATGGCCTACGCTTTTTTGAATCGAATTGTAGATTTTATGCAAGTAATACCCCTTCTCCAATGAGACGATGGGGGATAAGCTTCATCTTGGAGAGGGAAACAGCCCGAATCACTAGCCAAGACCCCTAGATGACCATCAGTGATAAAGGAGGTGTGATAAAATAGGTGGTTTTGAGCGGATATAATGAGATGGGTTTCTCTATTGATAGTGAAATCATATCCAGGTTGTGTTGATTTGGGTTACCGTATACTTGGATTTGGAGATTCATATCGGGTTCTATTACTATTTTCATTCTTCTCAAGAGGGAATAGGGAAATCAACCCGTGATGGATAGGCTTCGGAGTATGCAAAACTCAGTATGCAAACCCAAAAATGGAATCGGGCTATAGCGGTACTTGGCACTTGATGTACTCTTATTATTATGGCTAGGCCTGTGATGTCTGCATTGTCTTCAAAACATTCTTACAAATCTCAAGTACGGATATTCTAATGAATATAAAGTAGGTTATCCGTTATCTGCATTCTTTTCCTATACATGGTTATGGAATGTATTTCAATTCCTAAGTTGCCTTTTTAATGGTCGTGTGAAGATACTTGCGCACTCAAATTCTAACTCTAATATGGCCTTTTTCCAAGTAGGTTTGTTTGTTGGCACAAAAACTCTAATAGAAGTCATATTGTCAATTGCATCAGATGGCTTGATGATAATCCGCGAACGGAACATCGTGAATATGAACTCGAATTTGTTAAGACCATGTCGCGTTCTCGAGTCGTGTTAGGAAATTGCACGTTTTGAACTTTGTTATGATGGAAACTTCAATTTGACTAGCCAAAGCTCCAACGTGAGAAGCTCACATGAATGTTTAGGATTTGGCTTTTTTGCTCAATTTATGATGTTAGATTCTCTAACAAAAAAGTTAATATTCTTGTAATAATTCTCTCAAAGTGAATACCCACCAAAAAGGGTTTCCGGAGCTCCAAGATAAAGGGGGAGTTGGTGCAACTATTTTCGGCATAATTAATCATTAACTGAGCCTATGCATATAGCTCCATATAAGATTTCTTGATTTAATTTATGTGTGAATTGGCTTTTGAGAACCTACACATATTTACATATATCTACACACATATTGCCAATTCACACATTATTTGACATTGATTGTCTTATCTTCCACTCGTTCATTCTTTGACTGCTTTTTTTTTCTTTCCTTTAGGAAAATTGACCAGAAATTCCTGCACCCATTTTACTTTAGCCAATTTAGTTCTAAACTTTTTAATTTTGCTAATTGAGTCATAAAAATTTTCACTTTTTGCTAATGAGTCTATCTTACCAAATTTTACCAGAAATTGCTTACGTGAATGCCGTCATCCTATGTGGTAAGTTCGACACTGATGTGGATAATTTTAAATAATATTTTAATATTTTATATTTTTTTATAAAATTTTCGTCTTCTAATCTGTAGCTAGGCGTCGACCATCCGTCAGAGGCAAGGGTTGGTGAGGTTGAGCCTTGCCAGTGGTGACCTCACCCAACGACAAGGAGGCTTGCCCTCACTAGTAGCTGGTGGGCTTGAACTTTGCTAGAAGCCAACAAAGTCATCCTCGTCGACCCTCACCTCTGGTTGGTAGCCGAGACCTGGTGACTACTAGAGGAGGAAGAAGGGGAAAAAAAGGAAAAGAGAAAAAGAAAAAAAATGAGAAAAAGAATATTAAAAATATTATTGAAAATTATTCACGTTAGCGTCAGACATGCCACATGGGATAGTTAGCATTTATATTAGTGATATAGACTCAATTGATAAAATGTGAAAATGATTAAAACCCAATTAGCAAAATTAAGAAGGATTAGAACTGAATTGGTAAAATTATAATAATTTTTTAATTTTTTAGACAATTTTCCCTCTTTCCTTTTTTTTAGCCAATAATCTTACTTAATCAATGAGTAAACTTCTTTGCCATTCCAACAAAGCAGTCTAAATTCTGAGTCTTTTTTTGAAAGTTTGCAATATAGTGCTTTTGAACATCATTTTTTAATCTTGAATTTTCCTTTTCGACAACCTTTGATCACCTACTATTGAAACCTCTTTAAAAGTCATCACTTAAAGTGTTTGGGGATAAGTACAATAGAAGTGCCAAAAATTATGTATGGCACTTACATCGGTTTCAAAAATTTTCGTCGACTCACTTAAATCCTAAATTGGAGAAAAAACGATCACTTAAGTGCTAGTGGCAATAAATTTTGGCCAAATTGATTACGAATAATTTATAATTAAATTTTAATATGACTTGGAAATTTTTTTAAAAACTCCAGTTCGCGTGGCATTTTCACGTGACCTATTTGGCACTGGAGTGATTGTTTTTTAACAACGAGTGGCGTTGAAGTGATTACTTTAAACAAAATTTGTCACTTAAATGATTATTATTTACAATTTTTGGATGACGTCATTTATGGGCTATATGTTAATTAGGCATGCCAACGAGCCACATAGGACTAACAAATTAATAAAATATAACAATGTCAAATTTCCGACATCCCAGATCGGAATTGGCACTTAAATGATCGTTTTTTTTTTAAAGTGGTATTTAAGTGATCCGAAAAAAACTTTTAACACTAAAGTGAGCGGTGTACACAACTTCTGGCACTTCTAATAGACTTATCTCAACTGTTTGGCAATTTGTTGGCCATCATAAGTTTCCATAATTTTGAACGTGGCTAGTGGTATATTCATCTCTTTGGCACAAAACATTACTCAAAAAAAGAAATTGACTTGGAAAATTCCTAATTCGAGAGAACATTCGCCAATCCTACTCATTGGTAGGTTGGAAGATGGGCATAAATCGCATGATTAGTGACTTTTGCTTATCAAATTAGACCCACATTCAAGGTGCAATCCAAAAGTTACGGCTTGCTGATGGCCCAAAATGCAATTCTGGTCTACTTGGAAAAATTCTTGTCTTCACGTTCAACCCCTTTAAAAAGATTGAGCATGAAGAAGACTTCATATTGACCAAGCTCTGTTTTTAGATGGTTAATTGGTTTTTGCTTAAAGTGATTGGCAATTTGTGATTGCTTAAAGTGAAACCTCTTTAAAAATTATCGCTTAAAGTGATTGGTAATTTGTCGGCTACCATAAGTTTCCATGAGTTTGAACGTGGCTAGTGGTATATTCATTTTCATGGTACGACACATTGCTTACAAAAGATAAAATGACTAGGAAAAGTCTTAATTCGAGGGAACATTCACCAATCCTACTTATTGGTGGGTCGGAGGATGCGCGTAAATCGCGTTATTAGTGACTTTTGACCTATCAAATTACACCCACTTTCAGGGTGCAATCCAATGGATACGGCCTACTAATGGCCCAAAATTCAATTCTAGTATGCTTGGAAAAATTATGTCTTCACGCTCAGCCACGTTCAACCCCTTTAAAAAAAAGTTGAGCGTGAAGAAGACTTCAAATTGACCAGGCTCTATTTTAAATGGTTAATTGGTTTTCTTTGAAATCGCTTCCATGGTCATTAAACTTGAAATCCTCTCAACTTAGGCATGCTCAAGATTATGCAGATGATGCAATGCACGATAAAGAAAAGAGCGAAAAAAAAGTAATTTGGTACAAAGTAAATTATTATGACCAAGCGCTATGGGCAAAAAATAACGCCCCATAATATTTGAATATAAAATAGCAACCTTCTTTTAGAAAATCTGTTTAGATTGAGTTTCCTTTATGAACACAAATTTGAGACATATTCACGATAGTCTTCACTTTGGCTTGACAGTTAATTTAACTCATGACAATTTCACCTGAACTCGAACACCACCACTACTCTCCCACAATCCTTCTTGGGCTTCTTAGTCGCCACATACATCTTTAAAGACTAAGTTGTGCTTAAAATTCGCTATAAAAGTGAGCCTCATCAAGGTACCAAATCTACCAACACCTTTAATTACCGTACACGAATTTTCAAACTCAACATCCTTTACCATAGATAAAGAAAAATCACCATTGCATCCAATTATGTTAGAAGATCGAAGATGCACCTTGTCAAGTTAGCAATTACAGTAATTGCTAGCTTTACAGGCACCACCTCACTATATGCATCGTTTTATGTTGATTATGCACGAGTTATATCATGATTTTCTAGTTGCAACTCCACATTAAGTTGAATATGGAAAAATTGTCCACATCAGCAATAGTGCCACAACTTTTATATGACGCTCATTTGAAGGCCATGACTTTTTTTTTCCTCATTTAAGTGCCACATCGAATAAAATTGATCATTTGAGTGCCATTTCCAGCAAATCATCGTATGTGGAATTTTTCATTAATTTTCCATTTAGATGTGGATTTATTTTTTATTTTTGAATTTTTTTATTAATTGTCCACATCAGCACTGGCGATGCCACTCAGGATGATCGGTGCCTATGTCAGATTTTCCGTCGAGTCAAATAGTCAATGTTACTTAAGTGATCGATTTTTCAAATTTGTGATGTTCAAGTGAACGTCCTATAAAACTTAATGGAACTCCTAATGTACTTATCGCAAAAAATGCTTATAGATGTGTCCGTTCAAGAAGTGATTATTTTAATATTTGGAAAAATTATCAATTTATTCTTAAACATACTTTAAGGATGTCAATTCAGGTTTAACTTTCTATTTTTGTCAATATAATGCTACATATTGTGCAATATTTAAATGTAGTCTTTCTTGTCAAATGTTGTCACAAATTGTAATGTGGAAATAAACAAATTGCCCATGGTAGCATGTCACTTACGGATGAGATGCGACCTGCACTTGTATAAATAGGGGTCCCTCCCCCTCATTGTAACAGTTTGTTCATAAGTGAATATACACTCTCTTTGCCTATCCGACTCTTTTGTTCGAGCGTGTGTGCATAAGGCTGACTTGGGATCGATAATCCTAAGGCCGCACGGTATTTTGATTGAGCGAAATCGACCGACCCGTGACACTTGTCTATTATAATTAAATAAGCAAATTTTTGTATACATGGATACCAGTTATTTCGACTCCCGACCAAGAATCTTCAAATCATATCATCCTAGTATTAATCAAAGAATCAGTATTAGTAAGAAGTACTAGTAGTCCGAAGACTATTGTGATTTCGGTAAAACTTTTCTTAAAAAAATAACACGTGGCTATCTACGCGGGCGAAATGACATGGAGGCAGCCCCGTAGGATTTTTCTTGCAACGTTGTGGGAAAATGACTAAGAGTCAAACATTTTGTCACCGTAAGACTCCCGCAGAGTTCGTCACTTTCTCGAGGTCCTTGGTCTAAACTAGAACCCTTCGGGCTATAAAAGAAGTTCATTCAGCTCCCTTATTTCTCATGAATTCTTGCTAAGCATGACAAAATCAACTCCAACCAGCCCTCTCTCCCTCTGCCTTTTCCTCTGTCTCACCTTCTCGCTTCCATTTCAGGCCTCACCATCACCGACCACAGAGGCGCAAGCTCTTGTCAAATGGAAGAACTCTCTCTCTCTCCTCCTCCTCCACCACCACCTTCTCTGAGCTCATGGTCACTCACCAACATCACCCATCTCTGCTACTGGACTGGCATTACCTGCAACGATGGCGGGTCGGTCTCAGAGATCATCCTCTCCAGCTTAAGCCTCAACGGCACGCTCAATGCACTCGACGTCGCTTCATTCCCGAACCTGACCTGCTTCAACGTCAGCGACAACAATCTCAGCGGCCCAATACCGTCCTCAATCGGCAATCTATCCCAGCTCAGGTTCTTGGGCCTGGCGGGCAATTTCTTCCAAGGGGCAATTCCTCGCTCCATTGGACGATTGAGAAAGCTTGAAAAGCTTGATTTGAGACTAAACGAGTTGACCTCTTCGATCCCTTCGGAGCTCGGGCTCTGTTTTACACTCACCTTCTTAGCACTTGGCATGAATTCGATTTATGGGGAGCTGCCTCTCTCACTGTCCAATCTGGTCAGATTGTCAGACTTTCGAGCCTGGGATAATGGCCTGTCAGGGGAGTTACTGCCCGACTTCTTCACTAATTGGACCGAACTTGTTCATCTGGATCTCTCGGACAATTTAATCTACGGGAAAATTCCGCCCGAAATCGGACGCCTGACCAAGCTCAATTACGTCAACGTGGAAACAATTCGCTTTCAGGGACTATTCCTCCGGAGGTCGGGAATCTCACATCGTTAACCCTTCTCGACCTCAGCATGAACCAGCTTTGTGGAGAGGTCCCTGAGACCTTCTCTCGCCTTGTTAACCTACAGTGGATCTCTTTGTTCATGAACAATTTCTCAGGAGGAATACCACGTGATTTCGGCAAGTACAGCCCTTCTCTGAGAGATGTTGACTTTTCAAAGAACAGCTTCATCGGAGAACTGCCGCCAGATTTGTGCAGTGGCTTTGCTCTTCAATATCTCTCGATCAAAGAGAATAACTTCACGGGGCCGCTGCCCAACAGTTTGAAGAATTGTTCGTGGCTAATGGTCGTCAGTCTAGGTCACAATCAGTTCACTGCAGATATCACGAGAGCGTTCGGAGTTTGTCCAAATCTGGTCTTTATAAGACTCAGCAACAACCGATTTGTTGGGAATCTCATGGCACAATGGGGAGAGTGCACAAATCTCACAAATTTCCAGATAGATGGTAACAAAATTGCCGGCCACATCCCTCCAGAGCTTGGAAAGTTGTCTCAGTTGCGTGTCCTGACTTTGTACAACAATGAATTGACTGGGAAAATTCCTGACGAGATGGGAAATCTAGGGGAGTTGCTTAACCTTAACTTAAGCAACAACCATTTGGCTGGAGATATTCCCATCTCGTTCGGAAACTTATCAAAGCTAAATTATCTTGATTTGTCGAAGAACGCAATGAGCGGTAGCATACCGAAGGAGCTAGCGAATTGCATGAATTTACTGAGCTTGAACTTGAACAACAACAATCTGTCGGGTGTCATAGCGCCGGAGCTCGGGAAATTGTTCACGCTACAGATTCTTCTAGACCTGAGCCACAATTCATTAGGAAAGCTTACTAAACTGGAAAATCTCAATCTTTCGCACAACAGCTTCTCAGGTACACTCCCAGCAACTCTCACTAACTTGGTGAGTTTAAGCTCCATAGACTTATCGTACAATGAGCTGACAGGTGCGGTTCCTAGTGTTCGCCTCTTCCAACAATCACCAAGGAGTGCTTTTATTGGGAATCCAGGCTTGTGTGGAAATGCGACGGGATTATGTCCTTGTGGAATGAGCAGTAAATCAACCTACCATAGAAAAAAGTTATGGTTGGTGTGAGTGTTGGTGTTTGCTGCTTACTACTTCAAGTGATTCTAATTGCTGTGATTCTCGTTCGGTGGCGAAAAAAGCTTCTTGATGAAGAGGAAGAGATCAAGCGTCTTAAAAGGCACGAGAAATTTGAGAAGATCATATGGGAATGGTTAGGGAAGTTCACATTCGGCGACATCGCCAAGGCCACCAATAATTTTAGCGAAGAATACTGCATTGGAAAAGGAGGGTCCGGGAGCGTTTACAAGGCCGTATTGGCCAGCGGCCAAATCGTCGCTGTCAAAAAGCTCAACGCATCGGAATCTTGCAACGCACCAGCGGTCAATCGGCAAAGTTTCGAAAACGAAATTCGCGTGTTGACTGAGGTGCGGCACCGAAATGTGATCAAGCTCCACGGGTTCTGTTCCAGGAGGGGTTGAATTTACTTGGTCTATGAGTATGTTGAGAGAGGCAGTCTGGCAAAGGTCTTATATGGAGGAATAGGAGCAGCTGAATTGGATTGGGGTACAAGGGTGAAGATTGTTCAAGGCGTGGCTCACGCGATCGCCTACTTGCATCACAATTGCTCACCGCCTATCGTCCATCGGGACATAACGTTGAACAACATCTTGCTTGAGTCAGACCTTGAGCCTCGGCTCTCGGATTTTGGGATAGCGAGACTCTTGAATTCAGGCTCGTCGAATTGGACCACAGTGGCTGGATCTTATGGCTACATGGCTCCTGGTAAGTCATATGATCAAAGCTAACTATGCATTTCGCGTGCACATATTATTTGGAATTGTTTAAATTTCTCTCATTAACTTCTCGAATTTGGATTCATCGAATAATTCTCACAAGACTATTTAGAAGAGTAAATATAGATTTTGAAAAGCCGTTCGTATTAATAATATCAAAGAAATTTGAAATTTGTGCACAACTTGACATTATGATCAAAACATTAATGCATTGTTCTTTCATGAAAAACAGAGTTAGCAACTACGATGCGGGTAACGAACAAATGTGACGTGTATAGCTTCGGAGTAGTGACGCTAGAGATTATGATAGGGAAGCATCCGGGGGATCTTCTCTCTTCTCTATCAATGATGAAAACATCAACAATCTCGGAGGACCCAAATTTGCTGCTGAAGGATGTGCTCGATCCGCGTCTTCCTCTTCCAACTGGCCAACTAGCCAAGAAAGTGGTATTCATCGTCATGGCGGCACTGGCGTGCACGCGCACGAGACCTGATTCACGACCCAACATGCATTTCGTCGCGCAAGAATTATCCGCACGTGCTCAAACTTACTTGTTTGAGCCGTTAGGCTCCATAACTATCACCAAAGCTATCGAGTCTTCAGGAGTAAAGTTTTAAGAGATGTTGCAGATCAAATGATACTTTTCCGTCTCTCTCTTTCTTTCTTTTTTTGTTTTTTTTTTTGGAGTTTGCTCGTAATGAATGAGAAAGAGTGGGTGTACAGTTTGGATAATTTAGAAATTTTTTATTGCACCGTCTTCAAAACATGTTTACAAATCCTAACCACGGATCCTCTAATGAATATGAAGTACGTTATCACTTTGGATTTTGGATGATCCGATAGACTCCTTTGCCTTTTGTGGTCCTTTACATTGGTATGAGATGTAAGTTCCCTTTTCAATGGGCCATTATAGATAATCTTGTAGTCAAGTTCTAACTTTAATGATTAAGGACTTAAAATGGGACTATTTTTTCAAAAAAGAGTTTAAAATGTACTTTATCTTAAATAAGGCCCATAGTGGCTAAGTTAGTTTCAAATAATGGCTCAAACTTACCAGCCCGCCAACTATTCACTGGTGAACATTTTTCAGTGACTTGAATTGGGGTAATTTTAGTCAAAATCTACAATTGGTTAAAACATTGAAAAATTTCCCAAATTGAATAGGATTTTCGATTTTTCACATTTTCTTCCTTCCTCTCCCCGAATGCTTAAGCATGTCGCTCTTGCCTGATCCTTGTCTTTCCTCGTGAGCTTCGGTCTGCTGTTTGTCGTTGTCTCTTCTTTCACAAGTTCATTTTCCACAGGCTTTAAGTCGTCCGCAAGCTTCAAGTTTATTGTCTGCAAGCTCCACTCACTTTCATCCGTGGTTAGTGTTGTTCATATTGGTGCAATTCGTCCAAGGGAAAGCGATTGTAGCTTGTTGAAAGAACACGTCGCCCAGGTGCGGAATGTCGTGGAATATCACCTCGATGGCAGTGAGGCTCTCTTCCCAAACCTGAATGGCTGTCCCAATTACAGTCACGAAGCAATTCTTGTGAAATACCTGAGTTCCAACATCCTCTCTTTGATGCTTCTTGGTCTATTCGTACCACTACAACCCCAGAAGAAAAGAATTTCCATTCCCCCTAATGCCCTTTGCCTTCAGATCGATCTAAGTGTCGAGGAGGGTTCTCACTCGGGTTAAAATTGGGATTGCCTTGCACCGCCATCGCTCTAGCAAAGGCTTTCTTTGGCCCTGTGGCTTTAAACTACAATGCTCGGCTTTTCTCGTTGTGATCTATGAACTGTTTGTGCATCGTGCTCATTAGTGAATTTAACATTTAGATTAGTGATTTCTAATGTTTTGGAGCTGTGGGCACAGAAGCTAGAGCTGCGGCTTTTGGACATTGCAGAAAAGGAGGTCGGAATTCTTCTTTTTTGCCGATTTTCATGGCATCCTTAAGTTAGTAATTTGACTTTGTTATTGCAGGTAAGCTAGACACGGACTCCTATTGAGTAATGTTTTTGCGGTAATCAGCATGAGGCGGATGAATTCGTCATTGGGCTTCCTATATCTTCTGATGGAAAAGAGAATATTCTGTCTAATAAATTTTGCAACGTTGCTGGAAGACTTGCTCGAGCTTTGGGGAGGTGAAATGATTGCATATGTTTTGTTGATTATTAGTTATATCTTGTACAAAAGATAGATTCTTCAATGAGTTTTTCATTTAAACTTGTTCTATAGTTTGTTCTGGGGAGGTGTAACAAGTTTCTGTGCATTTTTTAAATGAGATAATCAAGTGTTAAAAAGGTGCTGTCTATATCATATATGCTTGGACATTCCAACTTGAAGTGTCTGTATCTGCTATGGACATACACAGTGTTTTCTCGTCTATCAAGACTAAAACTATTGTCATTTTGGCCAAAACTCTCAGTCAACCAACATTCTCATATTATTCTATATCGGGCTCAAATGAATGCAAGAAAACACCACATTTGCACATCAATGAAACATCACAGAAGTAAAACTGACGTACATTAATCCATATGATTATTTGACAACATCAGTTTACATCACCCCTAGAAGAGCAACAACAGAAGCAACATTGGATAATGGATGGTGCTCGGCACTTGACGTACTCTTAATTATTATGGCTAGGCCTTTGACGTCTCTATTGTCTTCAAAACGTGCTTACGAATCCTAAGTACGAATATGCTAATGAATATAAAGAAGGTCATCACTTTTCCATTTTGTTTTCCTATATGTTGGTATGGGATGTGCCCCAAGTTGCCTTTTCAATGGTCATGTAGAGATACTCGCGTGCTTAAATTCCAACTCTAATATGGTGTTTTTCCAAGTAGGTTTTTGTCTGCAAACAAACTCAAGCAATAGTCATTTTGTCGATCGCATCAAATGGGCTGACGAACATCTGTGAACCAAACATTATGAACACAAACTTGAACTTTTAATAACGTGTCGCATTCTCGAGTCGTATTCCACGTCTTGGAACTTCGTTATCAAATTCAATGACGAAAAAGAATAACATGATGGGAACTTCCAATATGACTAGCCAAAGCTCTAGCAATTTTTCTTTTTTGGCCCACACAAACTCCAGCATGAGAAGCTCGCATGAATGTTTAGGATTTGGCTTTTTCTCGCTTAATTTGTGATGTTATATTACAACAAAAATGTTAATATTCTTGTAATAATTCTATCAAAATGAAATACCCACCAAGAAGGGTTTTTGGGGCTCCAGGGTAAAGGGAAATTAGTCGGTAGAAGAACACCGCAAGTGCACTTGGCAAGGAGAGACACATAAATGCCAAAACTTCTAAAAGGTACACTTAAATGCCACATTTTTTTTTTGAAAATTGGACACCTAGGCTAGAAGAGGAAGAATGGAAGAGAAAAAAGAAAAAATTATATGTTAACGCTTGCGCCTACGTCAGCGATTTCCGAACAAAATTGGCTAGATTGACTCAATAGACAAAAAATTAAAATGTTTATGATTCAATTGACAAATTAAAATGGTTTAGAACTAAATTAGTAAAAATACAATAGGTTTTGGACTTTTAGGACAATTTTCCCTCTTTCCTTTGTTTAGCCAATTTTCACATAATGCTACTTAATCGATGAGTAAACTTCCTTGCCATTCGAGAAACGCGGTCTAAATCCTGAATCTTTTTGAAAAGTTGCAATATAGTCCTTTTGAACATCATATTTTTCTTGATTTATTATTTTCGACAACCTTAAATCACATATTGCCGAAACCTCTTTATAAGTCATCGCTTAAAGTGCTTGGCAATTTGTTGGCCACCATAAGTTTCCATAGTTTTGAACGTCACTAGTGGTACATTCATCTCTATGGCACGACACATTACTCAAAAAGAGAAATTGACTTGCAAAAGTCCTAATTGGAGAGAGTATTCACCAATCCTAGTTATTGGGGGTTGGAAGTTAGGCATAAATGCATTGCTAGTGACTTTTTGACTTATCAATTACTCCCACTTTCAAGGTGCAATCCAACAGGTACAACCTACTATTGGCCCAATGTGCAATTCTTGTTTGCTTGGAAAAACTCAAGTGCTTCCAAAGGTTCTGCCAGATGGAAGCGTAGGATTTGGTTGATTGGTTAATATAAATAGTGGCCCCTTTAGTTGAGCATGAGGAACACTTCAGATTGACTAAGCGGGTGACTGCTGAGGCTGAGGCAACTCCCAATATTATTTGGGTGACATTATTTCCACCCTCTTTATAACTAAATACACTTTATTTATACAAAAAAAACGCAAAATCACCTTGATGGATTCTGTTAAAATATGTCTCGAATTTAAGCCCAATAAACAAAACCTGACGAGAGATTATTTGTTACTTCTGGAGATAAGAATATTCCGAATTGGATATTTTACGGACGTCCGAAATCGAGCAAATACATAAATTCTTCTGGGTCGTGAAATAAAGGGAGGGGCACCCAACTTAAAATTTCCCTGTTAGTGCAGTCGGCCGAAGAAGTCAAAAGTGGAAAGTCTAATGGTATATTTTTGTGATACTTTAATTTCGATATTTGTTGAAAATTAAATTTAAAATATATTGGATTTTATAACAATGGGCTTCATTCATGAGAAGTACTTGGTTTTACATATATGGCACTCATTTCTATTACTATTTCTTACAAAGATATAATTAATACAAGGCATTTATCTACATGAGACCCTTGTGATGAAGTTGAGAGAGATAGTTGCATTTATTGGCTCTCCCCGACCTTCATTTATAAAAAAAAAATACTTGGGATAAGAATAGTTGGACTATTTGAACTTTCGTACGGCACTCATTTGAGAACTATAACTTTTTTTTTTTGCTTATCTAAGTGCCGCATCAAAGTAAAATTGATTATTTGAGTGTCATTTCCAGTAAATCATCCTACATGCATTGTTTTTTTTTTAAAAAAAATTTCTGTTCCAACGTGGATTTTTTTATTTTTGAATTTTTTTTATTAATCATCCATGTTAGTGCTACCAATGTCACATGGGACGATCAGTGTCCAATTCGGATTTTTCAACGAGGCAAATCTTTGATGGCACTCAAGTGTCGCGACCTAATTTTTTTCGGGTTTGCCACCTAAAACTAGGTTAATGGACTGCTAAGTTTTTTTAAACTTAACTCGGGCTCTCCCAAGCCAATACCAAATCGCGACTTGAATCTAAACTTTTTATACATGCAAAATATTATCTAGGAGTCGCCACTAATCTGTTTTTGGTAGGTCGATTAGACACCTAAGCAAAATAATGGGAGAATTATTTTACTCCTACGAACCAGAGACTAAGGGTACGAGGACTTGATTACACTAGACTATCCTAGTGCCCTTTCGGTACCATTTCTTTTTAATTTTCAAAAATGTTTTGCAGGCAGCTTGATTTGATCTTAATTCATTTTCCTAACGTGTGAGGCGATCATGCGAGTGCACAAACCACCAATTTAACACCCGAGAAAACGAATAAAATAATGCAGGACATACCTTAAAGCAACGAAAACATCTGCGTTGTTAGATCAAAAATCATATAGACAATCCCAGATATGATTTCTAATTAACACGCAATTTCAATTTTTTTGTTTTCACTTTTTTTAATGAAAATCATGCGATGCATGCTAATAACCTAATATGACATGACGACATGACATAAACTATATGACATGAAGAAATGCAATAATTAAATGCAATCTAAATGATCTAATTATAATAACATGCAATGCAATGCAATGACATACAAAATTATTTAAACTAAAATGACATGCTTCATACAACTTAATATGCGAGCTATATGTCACGTGACATTTATTGAATGACTTAGTATAATGACAAAAAAGTTCTAATTAAATGAACTTAATGAAAACTAAATGACGTGCATTTGATGTTTCTATTTTTAAAAATGCAATCTATCCTAAAAAATGAAGTTAACTTATGCAAAGACAAATTTTGTATTTTCTTTCATGAAATTCAAATGCAAAAAATGATCTAGCTAGATTAAAATTCTATCTAATTTACAATAAGGATTAGGTCATATCAAATCCTAATTTAAATTAAGACATTATCTCAACCTAACATGCAATCTATTTAATATGCAATGACGTGCGGAGCATGCCCTAATTCTACATGACATATGCATGATATTTTTTATTTTTAATAAGGTTCGAAATTTAAAAATGCCACGTACTTAAACATGCAACTTAAAAAACTAACAACCTAAATGAATGCACCTTTTTTGTTTTTTATATTTTTTTTAAATCTAAAATAAAATCTATATTCTAGATATGCAAAATAACAAGAAATATTCTAAAAAAAAGCAAATTGAAACCTAATTCGAATATCTTTTTGATCTTTTTCTTAGTGATTTTCTAAAGCAAGCAATTATTAACTAAATCTTAAATCTAAACAAGAAAGATATTCAACAAAATAAAGGATTAAAATAAACGAAAAAATAACCCGTTATCTCACGGGTCAAATTAACGATTATTTTTAACCCTGAACATCACGACAAGAAATCAAAATAATTAAAAATCTAATCCGAAATTTTACGGATCAAACTAATAATTAAATTAATTCAACAATTAATATATCGCAAACAAAACCCCAAAAATTATCATAATTAAAAAAATGACCCGACGTCTTACGGGTCAAATTAAATAATTACAATAACCTTAGGGACAATTCCTATGGATAATGCTTATAACAATTATAACTTTAAAAAAAAAAACTCAAAAAGGTAAAGTAAACTAAACTATAAAGAAAGTAAAAGTAAAAAGTAAAAACAAACTACCTAGGTAAATAATGGAGAAAAAGGATGGCGCCGAGGAGAGGGAGTTCGTCGACGGCAAGGGGGGGTGACCGGCGCGGGTTGCTCGAGACGGCGCGGACCGGTGTGGGCTATGCGTCGAGCTTCGTGGGTTGCTCGGGACGGCACGGGCCGATGTGGGCAATACTCGGACGGCTCGCGGGTCATGGGTCTGGCTCGGCGTCGGGCGTTGGAGAGGCGCGGGCTACAGGCGCCGGTTGGAGTGGATCGCAGGTGGAAGGGTTCGCGGACGGCTTCAGGGCGGCGATCGGCGCCTGGGTCGTGCGGTGTTGCACGTCGGGCTTCTCAAGCAGAGCTAGGCGAAGGCCGCTGCAGGGGCGTCAGATCAAGGCAATCGGCGCGATGGTGGGCTGGACGGCTCGACGGAAGACTGGGCTGCACGTCGGGGCGCGATTAGGGGCACGAGCGAGATCAACAGGTGGTCGACGGCCTCACGGGCAGAGCTGGGCTGCACGTCGGGAGAAGCGAAGGTCCGAGCGGCGTGCAGGGGGGTCGCGGTTGAGGCACGACGGTCGGTCGCAAAGGTACGGGGGCCTCCGGCGCAGGGCTTTGCGGACGAACGGCGACGGGCTGGCGGAGGAGACGCCGGGGTGGAGGCCGGCGTGGAATCGGTGACTGTGGGCAGCGGATGGGGGAACCAACTGGGAAGACGATGAACAGTAAAATCCCCAAAAGTCTCTCCCTCCGTTGTTGCTTTTTCACCTCCTTTTCTTTCTTACTTTTGACTTTTCTTCCCCTTTTCACGCACGAATGGCTTTCCTTTCTCCTCTTTTGTTTTTTTTTTCAATGGAAAGAGAGGACCCCCTTTACCCTACCATACATGACCCTTTTATACAAAAAAAAAAAAATGTATCATTATGGTATATTTCATTGCCAATTTTGCTCACGTAAAATTCCATTGAATATATCGCTTCACCTCGCGCAATATTTTTTGCATATTTGATAAAAAAAATTCCCTTTTACACAAAAAATGCATCTCTCAATGTATATTACCTAAATCTATGAAAAATCTTAACAAAATATAACAAAAAATTAAATTTTCCTAAACTACATGCCATGTGATTGTTCTTATTTTTTATTTTTTATTTTTTATTATTTTATTATTTTTTTTATTTAGCAAAATCAAATCTCAAAATTTTTAGGTGTCAACAGCTGCCCCTCTTTGAAGGTGAGCTCGCAGAGGTTGCCTTTAAAGACAAATTGAGACCTAAATTTTGGTCATGCTCATGCAATGAATGATTTTTTGTTGGAACATGAATTCCATTCTTTTTTTAATGCAAATTATATGATGCATGGAAATACTAATGCAAATGATAGATGAACTTACCTGGGATAACTTACCTTTGAGGAGGATAGAGTAATTCGAGGTAGTGTGTGTTATCTATCCAGGACCCGTACCATTCTACGATCGCCTAGAATAGTAACATGATTTTGTGACAATACTGCTTTCCCAGGACCCGTACCATTCTACGGTCCCCCATTATGGCAGAAATGAGCTACTTTCTCAGGACCCGTACCATTCTACGGTCGCCTAATACGGCATAAATATTTTGTCTAGGACCCGTACCATTCTACGGTCGCCTAAACAGGGATTCATTTTCCAGGACCCGTACCATTCTACGGTCGCCTGAATAAGGAATAAGTGTTGTCGAGGACCCGTACCATTCTACGGTCGCCTTGACGGAAAATTGGTTTTTCAGGACTCGTACCATTCTACGGTCGCCTGAAAGGGGAAATTGCTTTTCCAGGACCTGTACCATTCTACGGTCGCCTAAACAAAGATTTTGCTTGGCTAGGACTCGAACCATTCTTCGGTCGCCCAGCGTCGCAATCTGGGAAAAATCTTTAGGGACAACTCTATCGAGTGTCAAAGTACTCAAAAGTGAAAATACCTGTACAACAACAAGTATTTAAGGTGTAGATAGAGATATACTTACCTGATGACATCTTTGCTCATTGGGGATATGTCTCTTGTAAAGATGGGCTTTGGGCTATGAAAGCACGCCAGGATAATACAAAAGGACTCTGGGCTACAAAAGCACGCCAGGTCAATTTAAAAGGACACCGGGCTACAAAAGCACGCCGGGTCGATAAAATGGGACTCTGGGCTACAAAAGCACGCCAGGTCAATTTAAACGAACAACTTGACCGAGTCAAGTGTCGAGAATGAGTAGATATATACTTATCTGATGATATCTCTGATCCTTTGGAATATATCTTCTGGAACTTAGATATCCTGTGAAGGCCTCTCACCTCCTGGTAGAAATAAATTTTGGAACATCAATGATGCACCTTGAATGTTCATGATGGTTTCTCATCTCCTTATATCATGAGGCATTTTGAAAGGAATCTGAATGTTAGGAGCTCTTGGGTCTTTGAGAAAAAATTATCTGTTAGACATGATTAGAGCAAAAATGCATTCACCAAAGAAATAAGCAATTAAGGCTATTATGGAATGCATACTTCAAAATCTATTGAAGCTTTTATCAATTCAATCAAGATTCATGCATAATGACTTTTGCATCATCCAAATTTCCACTAGAGAGAATTATCGTTCAAGACAATTTTCACTCATGACATGGATTTCTTAAGAATACCAAATGAGAGACTTTCGATTAGAAAGGACTTTCAACTCACTCTCATTTAGAATGGCTATTTTATGAGACTCACTCAATTTCATCATATCGACATTGGTCCGAGTATTCTCGCAACGGTACGATCTTACCAATCTAAGAGGTCTTTAACAGGGACCGTAATGTGGGCTTGGCCAACGGCTTAACAAATGGACTCTTTGAGTCAAGGATATTGAATGAACAATCTTGTAATCATTTCTGGGTTTATAAGTCAAGAACCCTGCAAAAATGAGAAAGAAATAATCATGCTCGCACTTCTTCGAGCGATGCTTATAAACATATGAATTCCTACGTTAATTCAAGTGCCCTAATCTGAAGAGACTTTGTAAGGGACGTAACGTAGGTTGGGTTTATGGGTTGAGAAATGAAAGGATCATTAGGCTCAAAAAGTGTGTAAATGGTGAGAGTTGATGATCATCTTGGCATTGCCACCAGTTTTCTTTTTCACCATCGGGGATTGTCTTCATGAAGTGCCCCATTGATTGTAAAAAACTCGGCATTTGAGTTCTTTGAGTATTGCTCCATTAGGATTCAATTCTTGCAATTGACAATCGCCTATCTTGACTTTCTTTTTTCATCTATGGGCATTGGCTTTGCTTTTACCAGGCACACTGCTTTTTATGCCCCTAGTTCTCATGCATTTTTTCTTCACTTCTTTTTTCATGGGCATCGGCCTTGCTTTTACCAGGCACACTGCTTTTTCATGCCCATTAGTTCTATTTTGAATTCAATTCTTGCGCATAATGCATGCGTCAAGCAATTACACTTTAAATGACACTATAACCTTTCAAGAGTCTTCATCTGCCTTTTGCCTTGCCCCAGTGTGGGGGTTGATCATCAACTGGTTTTGCCTTGCCCCAGTGTGGGGGATGATCATCAACTGGGTTTAAAGAAATGAAATTGCAGGCTCAAGTGGGCTATGCAAAGGATATAAGTGTATAGGATAGAGAAAGAAATGCTCTTCGTCATCCTAAGGCACTTAAATTAACACATGAATTCAATGTAATAGCATAACTTGAAGATTGATGCAAGTGAGAGCAAGAAAATTTCAATCCATTTTCTTCACCTTATGGTATTGTCTTACCCTCCAATTTGCCCCAATGTGAGGTGGTTCTTGACAGGGGTAATTTGAAAAGAATCCATAAGTGTATAGGCTCAAAAAGGTTAAGCAATGGATCACCTGTAGTGTTTGGGATAGAAAAATGAATTGCCCCTCATCATTTCGGTCATCGTACCTTTTGCGAGAGAACTCTTTACCTTGCAGATATGGAACTTCCTACACTCATCTCACAAGTGTATAAGTATGGGACTGTGTATAGAATAGGGCTTGCCTTTCATCATCCTGACACGTCTCATTTCGCATTCTTAAGCATTGATGTCACTTTATTGAATTGTCTATCTTGACAAATCTCCACATGAAATTGGTGAGCTAAATCAATATGAAAATTCCCTTTTCAAAAGAGTCTAGCAACTTTAAGCATGAAAAGAGTTTGTTACTTCAAAACAAACAATTTATTGCACTCAAAACATGGTTTTAAGCACTCATTTAGGGGAATTACTCCACAAAAGAATTGCCTCAGCAATGGATGTCCTTGGATTGTCTCTATCCATTAAGAGTGGAGACCTGATTTTGCCCCTGCACAAGAGAACGTGCATGAATAGGATACTATGCAACATCAGAGTAAATTCAAATTGCACAACCATTTTGGCTCGGATCGAGATTTTATCTCAGTCATGTCACTACTAGAATCTGTAGTGCCCCAATTCTTCATCTGCAAGAAAAAGAACAAAAGTGTCAATTCCGAAATTAGTTATATTAATATATCCATTTCATCCAAAACAGATGATCCTCTTTTGACTTGTTCCATCATTTTCTCACGAAAATGAGAAACTTCATTTGGCCTTCGAGAATGACATCTCACACAAATTGTTATGAGATGTGCCACATATCACACTTCGGAATCAAGATGATTTTCTTCACTCTTGGGAGATGTCTTTACAATCGGCTAGGAAATGATCATTTGCCTTCATGTCTATTTTCCTTCGGATGCATGTTCCCAAATCAATGGGCGAACTATCACTGGAAATTGATGCATTTTTTTCAAATGCCTCTCTGTTATGCTCTGAGACATGAAGTAAATGAGTTAGAAAAACAAACAATGGTAACCTAATGCATGCTTTTGGAAATTGCTTGAAAAATGATTTTTTTTTTTTAAAACAATGAAGTGTTTTTTGTTTTTGAAAATTTTTTTAGGAGGAAGCATGAGAAAGTTCAACCCTCAGGATTTCTCCGTGGATGATATTTTTTCATGGTTGGATATCGTCATTGGACTAGTTTGGAGTACCTCATCATGCCCTCAAAATAAAATTTGTAATTTTATTGAAATTCATCAACAAATTACATTTATTAAATAAAAAATGCAACACTTAATAATTAAAAGGAAAGTGGAAACATCTCTCTAAAAACAATAAAAATTCCCACGCAGGGGAATAGTAAAAGAGTTATTCTTGTGGGCCAAAGCCCATCTCTTCTGAGGGTCCTTCATTGATAGCTCCTATGATGAGATCGTCAAACAATCTTGCAACTCCTTCCAGCTCATTATCAGGGTTTTCTACCTTCGGGGGTATCGGATCATCCATGCCACCCCATCCATCTAGGATTATCTCACGAGGATCAATGTAGTAACTGGGAGGGGCCGAATACTTCACCAAGTAATCAAACTTGCCACTAGGCTGCCCCAGAGTGTCTATCACTTCAGCTTTATCCTGCATCATTCTTGGAGGACCGGGGAATATTTCGTGAATGCTCGGGGGTAGTGGGTTTTGCCTCCCTCGCCTTTGGTCAGGTGGCGGGTTCCACTCTCCCTGTCTTCGTCCTTCAGAACTTTCCCCTCCTCTTCCAGCAGCATGGGGCCTTTGAGGGACTTCATTTAGACTTTGAATACTCTGACTATTTCTTCCAAGGCCACTACCAGGAACAAAACCATTCACATCCATCATCCTTTCCATCATAAGGGCAGCATTTGAAGCTTTAGAAGTGGGTGGTGGTGAGCCTTGAGATGCATGTATGGTGGACACCAACTCAAATGAGTGGTAACTTGATTCGGATTCAATGTCTGGTTCCAGGATAGCATTGACCGTATCCTCATGCTTCAGTGGCGGATCTTTCTGGATGTTCGGCCGAGCAGTTTGAAATGAGAAGGCTTTCGTGTCCAAGAGATTTTGGATCTTGTGCTTGAGGGTGAAACACTCATCAGTTGAATGCCCCAATTCATCGCTATGGTAGTCACACTTCTTCGTTGGGTCGTAACTGCGATTGGTTTCACGATTAGGACGCTTTGGTTCACTAGTTAGCAAACCATTCTTTCGGAGGATTGTCAGCACTTGGGATGGAAATCCAGGGAGAGGAGAGAATTGCCTTGTATTATTTGCTTGGGCAAATGGTTGACGGCCAGCAGTTTGTGGCTGTCTTGGATTCATCTGGATAACCGGGGCATGTTTGGCACTTTCTTGACTATAAGTCATGTTCACATCCTCAGCCGCTTCCTTCTCCTTCTTGGGAGTGAACCTTTTACTAGATGGCTCAGTAAACCATCCTTCCCTTATCCCTACTTCGAGTTGTTCTCCCACGGGAATAAGCTGATTGAAGTTTTCAACGTATGTGCTAGCCATCCTGTTACGGAACTCAGACGGGAGGGTTTTGACAAACAACTTCATCAACTCCTTGTCAGTAGGCTCGGGAGTGATTTGAGCTGCTAGATTTCGCCATCTCACGGCATACTCTTTGAACGACTCGTTCCTCTTTTTCTCCATCCTCTCAAGATCCTCTCGGGAAGGTGCAATATCCATATTGAACTTGTATTGCTTGAGAAATGCGTCGGTCACTTCATTCTAGGTGTCAAGAAGGTTCACATTTTTCATGACATACCAGTTTAGTGCAGGTCCAGTCAAACTCGCATGGAACGATTGGATCATGAGAGGCTCATTCTTGACATATTGGGCCATACGCACGTGATACATCTGCAAATGAGCTTTTGGGCAGGAAGTACCATTGTACTTCTCAAAATCCGGCATCTTGAATTTCTTTGGCATGTTGACCTTCTCATACACCGACAGGTCGAACGGGAGTGAATTCTGCGACTCTTGCAGTTGTTTCAATTTTTCCTCCAGCTTTGTGAAGCGTTCATCATGATCAATCTTTGGAATGTTGTCGAGCTTGGTCTTTCTAACAAGGATCGAGTCATCGTCCAACTCGGGCATGTCATCGTCAACCTTGTTTGTTTGCTTCGGGATAGTTATTTGAGGAAGAGCATGTGCAGTTGTAGGATTTACTTGGAGGAATTGAAGTTGATCCGTCACAAGCTGTAGAGAGGCGAGCACTTGTTGGAGCTGAGTTTCCACAGCGGACATACGATCACGCATTTCTGATTGGTCGGCCATTCTAGCTCTTAATCGCGTAATAATGGGTGAACGTGGAGGATCCGTTGCCACCTAAGGAAAAAAAGATAATGTAAGAACTAGTGACAAGATAGGAAAATGGCCCATGACAAATGGTCTAATCGCCTGATTTTACTCAAAATTCACTTGAAATATGAAGTCAAACTTCCTAACAATGAACTAAAAATTGAAATTCAACTTCCTAAACATTGAACTAAAAATTCAAAACATTTCATTTTATATGCTTTCGGGATCCCAACGTCTTTCGAAGCTTCTTATTTTCAGCTTCAAGCATTTCCACTTTCCGCTTAAGATGCTCAATTTGCGCTCGTTGAGTAGGCTTCTCGGTCACATCAGGGACCACCGGGCGTAAGGCATCAGGAATCCGATGTTGTTGGATGTAGAATGTCGACGCATTGTGGATTTCCTCCTTGCCTTTCAATCTCTTGGGCACCGGAATCTTTTCTAGATGGCATTCGTTCCATGCAGCAATGATCATCTGGACCTCGTTGAAATAATCATAGTCCGTACGAACAAAACGGACTTGGAATAACTCTGTCTTGAGGAGTGGAGGAACTTCTTGAAGAGCTCTGTACTGACGGGCCACCCGATATGGGTAATAGGAGGAAGCACCAGAAAGGTCCAGCAACGGAATTGGCCCATCATACTTGTGAGAGAAATGGGCCTCCTCAACATGAAGCCATTTAGTATGCCATAGGAATGCCTTGGGCCTAGGATTTCTCAAAAAATTAACCCAACGGGCATATTGTTTATTCGGAGAAAAACGTTCCAAGACCGCAAATTTTTGTATGGGATGCCTTAAATCATCAATCTTAAGTTGTTTCATAAGGTGCCCAAAACCTTTTATGTGTGAGAAAAACCATATTTGCAAAAGTTCAGGGAGGGCACGCATGGTCTTTTCCTCATTTTGTTTGAAACGGTTTAATGACAAAAATGTTTCAGCTAAAACCATATTAACATAATTTAAACCATTGCAAACACGATTAACCACATATGAAATTGAAGGATTAATAGCATTTCTTCGATAAGGAAAAACGATTAGTCCGAAAAATGCTAATATGAAGATCCTAGCTTTTGAAATCATTGGTTGATTTGCAAAACACTCTTCCAAAAATGAGAAAGGGCATGCAAAACAATTGGCTTTGACAACCTTCCTTACTCTTTCGGTTTCAATTTCTAAAAACTGTTATAATTCAGAAATAGAATCTATGCCGATAGGTGGTCTAACGAGTTCCTTTTCCAAAGGCATTCCAATGGCAACACTATATTCTTCAAGTGTTGGAGTCAGCTCGAACTCACCAACTATGAAGGTGGAAGTCCGTGGACACCAAAAATGAGGGAGCGCTTGTATCACACCAGAGTGGACGTTGATCTCTAGCAATGGGAGAAGTCGGGGGATCCTAGCTTTCACATATCTCTGGCCATCTTGATCTAGCTGATCCAACCACATCTTGAGCTCTTTTTTGGGAGTGCAAATGAATTGCACGTCAGTTTTCCCCATTGCATATAAAACAAAACTAACGACGAAACCTAATGTCATGGGCCGACAAAAATTACAATAAAGTAAGTAAATTGCAAAAATTTAGACAACTTACTTTCACCGAAAATAGATGACAATCACATAGACACATTGCATGAGACGTGAGGCTCGATTTCTATCTAAAAGGTTTAACAAAGTGGAGCTAAGAGGGTGATCTGATCGTTGCAGTCTCGCATTAACTTCAGGTCCCCTTAACTTCGGGCTCAGTCGAATGGAATTTCCAATAGTCACGCAGTCTCGCGGATATGGACAAAACACATTTCGACACCATGAAAAACTTTCGGGGAAGAGAAGCTCAACCTCTACATAGCAGTCTCGCTTTGGAGGAAGTATACTTCTCAACACCATCCTAGAAATCCTATTGCAGCCCAGGTCGGACCGCAGGTTGTGTGTGCAAATAGTGTAGTGTTAAAACAATAAAGCATGCACAACAGTTTAAATGCAAACAACACTTCTAATTGGGAAAAATAAATCATTCATCGCACACTCCATCCTGCAAGACAAAGGTTAGCAAAGACTACTCCCCTTATACCTCCCATCTGCAAAAACATTTAACACCCTAAAAATGTTAGGGACATACCTGGAATCCTCGCTGCCAAACAAAAACATTTTTCAAAAAAAGGAAAATTGGCCTAAGTCCGCTAAGAGTTTCAACTCATGTCCCCAGCGGAGTCGCCAAGCTGTCGCGACCTAATTTTTTTCGGGTTTGCCACCTAAAACTAGGTTAATGGACTGCTAAGTTTTTTTAAACTTAACTCGGGCTCTCCCAAGCCCATACCAAATCGCGACTTGAATCTAAACTTTTTAAACTTGCAAAATATTATCTAGGAGTCGCCACTAATCTGTTTTTGGTAGGTCGATTAGACACCTAAGCAAAATAATGGGAGAATTATTTTACTCCTACGAACTAGAGACTAAGGGTACGGGGACTTGGTTACACTAGACTATCCTAGTGCTCTTTCGGTACCATTTCTTTTTAATTTTCAAAAATGTTTTGCAGGCAGCTTGATTTGATCTTAATTAATTTTCCTAACGTGTGAGACGATCATGCGAGTGCACAAACCACCAATTTAACACCCGAGAAAATGAATAAAATAATGCAGGACATACCTTAAAGCAACGAAATCATCTGCGTTGTTAGATCAAAAATCATATAGACAATCCTAGATATGATTTCTAATTAACACGCAATTTCAATTTTTTTGTTTTCACTTTTTTAAATGAAAATCATGCGATGCATGCTAATAACCTAATATGACATGACGACATGACCTAAACTATATGACATGAAGAAATGCAATAATTAAATGCAATCTAAATAATCTAATTATAATAACATGCAATGCAATGCAACGACATACAAAATTATTTAAACTAAAATGACATGCTTCATACAACTTAATATGCGAGCTATATGTCACGTGACATTTATTGAATGACTTAGTATAATGACAAAAATGTTCTAATTAAATGAACTTAATGAAAACTAAATGACGTGCATTTGATGTTTCTATTTTTAAAAATGCAATCTATCTTAAAAATTGAAGTTAACTTATGCAAAGACAAATTTTGTATTTTCTTTCATGAAATTCAAATGCAAAAAAATGATCTAGCTAGATTAAAATTCTATCTAATTTAAAATAAGGATTAGGTCATATCAAATCCTAATTTAAATTAAGACACTATCTCAACCTAACATGCAATCTATTTAATATGCAATGACGTGCGGAGCATGCCCTAATTCTACATGACATATGCATGATATTTTTTATTTTTAATAAGGTTCGAAATTTAAAAATGCCACGTACTTAGACATGCAACTTAAAAAACTAACAACCTAAATGAATGCGCCTTTTTTGTTTTTTATATATTTTTTTTAAATCTAAAATAAAATATATATTCTAGATATGCAAAATAACAAGAAATATTCTAAAAAAAAAGCAAATTGAAACCTAATTCGAATATCTTTTTGATCTTTTTCTTAGTGATTTTCTAAAGCAAGCAATTATTAACTAAATCTTAAATCTAAACAAGCAAGATATTCAACAAAATAAAGGATTAAAATAAACGAAAAAATAACCCGTTATCTCACGGGTCAAATTAACGATTATTTTTAACCTTGAACATCACGACAAGAAATCAAAATAATTAAAAATCTAATCCGAAATCTTACGGATCAAACTAATAATTAAATTAATTCAACAATTAATATATCGCAAACAAAACCCCAAAAATTATCATAATTAAAAAAATGACCCGACGTCTTACGGGTCAAATTAAATAATTACAATAACTTTAGGGACATTTCCTATGGATAATGCTTATAACAATTATAACTAAAAAAAAACTCAAAAAGGTAAAGTAAAATAAACTATAAAGAAAGTAAAAGTAAAAAGTAAAAAGTAAAAAGTAAAAAAAAAACTACCTAGGTAAATAATGGAGAAAAAGGATGGCGCCGAGGAGAGGGAGCTCGTCGACCGCAAGGGGGGTGACCCGCGCGGGTTGCTCGAGACGGCGCGGACCGGTGCGGGCTATGCGTCGAGCTTCGTGGGTTGCTCGGGACGGCACGGGCCGGTGTGGGCAATACTCGGACGGCTCGCGGGTCACGGGTCTGGCTCGGCGTCGGGCGTTGGAGAGGCGCGGGCTATAGGTGCCGGTTGGAGTGGATCGCAGGCGGAAGGGTTCGCGGACGGCTTCGGGGCGGCGATCGGCGCCTGGGTCGTGCGGTGCTGCACGTCGGGCTTCTCAAGCAGAGCTGGGCGAAGGCCGCTGCAAGGGCGTCGGATCAAGGCAATCGGCGCGATGGTGGTCTGGACGGCTCGACGGAAGACTGGGCTGCACGTCGGGGCGCGATTGGGGGCACGAGCGAGATCAACAGGTGGTCGACGGCCTCACGGGCGGAGCTGGGCTGCACGTCGGGAGAAGCGGAGGTCCGAGCGGCGTGCAGGGGGGTCGCGGCTGAGGCACGACGGTCGGTCGCAAAGGCGCGGGGGCCTCCGGCGCAGGGCTTTGCGAACGAACGGCAACGGGCTGGCGGAGGAGACGCCGGGGCGGAGGCCGGCGTGGAATCGATGATTGTGGGCAGCGGATGGGGGAACCAACGGGGAAGACGATGAACAGTAAAATCCCCAAAAGTCTCTCCCTCCGTTGTTGCTTTTTCACCTCCTTTTCTTTCTTACTTTTGACTTTTCTTCCCCTTTTCACGCACGAATGACTTTCATTTCTCCTCTTTTGTTTTTTTTTTTTCAATGGAAAGAGAGGACCCCCTTTACCCTACCGTACGTGACCCTTTTATACACCAAAAAAAATGTATCATTGTGGTATATTTCATTGCCAATTTTGCTCACGTAAAATTTCATTGAATATATCGCTTCACCTCGCGCAATATTTTTTGCATATTTGATAAAAAAAATTCCCTTTTGCACAAAAAATGCATATCTCAATGTATATTATCTAAATCTATGAAAAATCTTAACAAAATATAACAAAAAATTAAATTTTCCTAAACTACATGCCATGTGATTGTTTTTATTTATTATTATTATTATTTTTTTTTATTTAGCAAAATTAAATCTCAAAATTTTAGGTGTCAACATCAAGTAAGTGAAAAAAATTATGACACTCAAGTGAGCGTCGTATGAAAGTTATGGTGCTTGTGCTGTTCTTATCTTCACTTATGTCAATTTAGTTTTAAATCATTTCATTTTTTGCCAATTGACTTTATTCGACCAATTTTGGCCGAAAATTATTGACATGGTGCCAACCGTCTTATATTGCACGGCTAGGACGTGGACAGTTTTTTAAATTAATATTTTAATATTTTTTAAATTTTATATTAATTTAATTTTTTTCTTATATTATCTTATCCTTATTTTCTTTATTCTTTATTTCTTTTATTTTCTTATTTTCTTTTTTTCTTTTCCCCTCCATCGGCCACTGCCAGGCCTCATTGACCTTTGCTGGCCTCAAGAGAGGGTGAGGGTTGCCTTCACCCACTCAAGTGAGAGTGCGCTGACTAGACAAATGCTTGTCTATTATAATTAAACAAGCAATTTTTTGTATACATGGATTACAGTTATTTCGACACCCGACCAAGAATCTTCAAATCATATCAGCCTAGTATTAATCAAAGAATCGGTATTAGTAAGAAGTACTAGTAGTCCGAAGACTACTTTTGTGATTTCGGTAAAACTTTTCTTAAAAAAATAACACGTGGCTATCTATGCGGGCGAAATGATATGGAGGCAGCCCCGTAGGATTTTTCTTGCAACGTTGTGGGAAAATGACTAAGAGTCAAACATTTTGTCACCGTAAGACTCCCGCAGAGTTCGTCACTTTCTCGAGGTCCTTGATCTAAACTAGAACCCTTTGGGCTATAAAAGAAGTTCAATCAGCTCCCTTATTTCTCATGAATTTTTGCTAAGCATGACAAAATCAACTCCAACCAGCCCTCTCTCCCTCTGCCTCTTCCTCTGTCTCATCTTCTCGCTTCCATTTCAGGCCTCACCATCACCGACCACAGAGGCGCAAGCTCTTGTCAAATGGAAGAACTCTCTCTCTCTCCTTCTCCTCCTCCACCTTCTCTGAGCTCATGGTCACTCACCGACATCACCCATCTCTGCGACTGGACTGGCATTGCCTGCAACGATGGCGGGTCGGTCTCAGAGATCAACCTCTCCAGCTCAAGCCTCAACGGCACGCTCAATGCGCTCGACGTCCCTTCATTCCCGAACCTGACCTACTTCAACGTCAACGACAACAATCTCGAGGGCCCAATACCGTCCTCGATCGGCAATCTATCCCAGCTCAGGTTCTTGGACCTGGGGGGCAATTTCTTCGAAGGGGCAATTCCTCGCTCCATTGGACAATTGAGGAAGCTTGAAAAGCTTGTTTTGAGAGTAAACGAGTTGACCTCTTCGATCCCTTCGGAGCTCGGTCTCTGTTCTAACCTCACCTACTTAACACTTGGCATGAATTCGATTTATGGGGAGCTGCCTCTCTCACTGTCCAATCTGGTCAGATTGTCAGACTTTCGAGCCTGGGATAATGGCCTGTCAGGGGAATTACTGCCCGACTTCTTCACTAATTGGACCGAACTTGTTCATCTGGATCTCACGAACAATTCACTTGACGAAATGAAAATTTCTAAAGATGTCTTTAATAAATAAAGTTGCTAACATGTGTTGTAGAAGGAGAGAGGAAAAGAGAGGTTTTTGATGTGCATGATAATATTTGCTTGAATATGTTATTCTCAATTATGGTAACCGGATGCTACATAAACTAGAAAAACTAGAAAGAATAGGACAATGTGTAAATTGGGGTCCACTACTTTAAGTTTCAATTGAATAATAAAGAGCAATTCTGTCTCTCTAATGAAAATAGGGGCGGATCTAGTCGAATAAGTGTCAAAACAACTTTGCCCTGTTTGTAATTGTCAAACAAGAGGCCTACGGGGAGGAGCGTCAGGAGCCACATGGCAAATCATGATTGATAGGCCTAAGTGAATGACAACAACAACGTAATTGTGCAACATAATCTGAAGGAAATACACTTTAAGTCAACAAAGTAAAATAAGTGATAAGTAAACTATCGAAATATTCACATCTCAAATAAGACATGGAAACTGCGCATCTAGTTTTTCATTGCAATTTGTCTTTAATTAGGGCTTGTCAAACAATCTTTATATTAAATATTGGTAGATCCACATACTCCATGTAAAGCTAGACTTGTAATGCAATATAATAGTATAAAAGACCAAGAGAATATCCGTATATAAATGTAAAGCAAAAATCCTAGAAATGGACTTATCATAGCTACAAATACTAATGGACTTGAGCTGGCTCTGATCTATATGTTTTAGATAGATCAATTTTTGCAATTATTTTAAAGCCTAAAAGACTGTTTTCTATAATTCCAAAAGGAATGGTCCATACCATCGACCTCTATGCAGTTGTTCTTGATGAATTTTCATCCTGCTTTTTTTGAGAAATTTCAATTACATTCAAGTATAATCTATTTGATGTTAAAGTATTTTAGCTAGAATAGATGAATAGTGTGTCTAGAAAAATCGCTCTCTAATATAATGCGTGGCTATATTACTAGTCCCATGTTTTCTACTTGATATCGTCCTCGTCAGTTTCATTATTGCCCTCATTTCCCAAATTTTATAGTAAGGTTCATCATCAATAACAGTTTATGTTTATATATTTTTATCAATGAAAAAAATTATTTTCATCAATTCATTTTTGTAAGCAACGCAAATGACCATTTCCAGAAAAATATTCTCGCAATAGTGAATTTTTCTTGAAATAAATGTACCCATATGTATTATTGGTCTTTGTTAATTACAAGATTAGCAAGCAAAGATCTCTTAAATGACTCTCTATGTTTACATTAGATTGTTCACGCGCCTTTGATTAGGAATGATCAAACAAGAAATGACGTAATTGTGCGTATGTTACAACACGTTTCTAATTAAAAAAATTTAATAGGAGGACTGATTTAAATATTTGCCAACTTTCTATTTAACTTGCATACCCTGTGTATAGGGTGAGAATGCAATCAGAGTAAAATTATAATTAATATAGATTATGATTAACCTAATCCTATATAGTAATCAGACATAATAGTACATCTCTAACACCCTCGATGCACGAAAGAAATGTCAAAGTCAATTTGGAGGTCAATTTATCCCTTATTAGCGGCCTTTGGTGGTGCCCACCACTTTTAAGGTGGTGCGTTGATCCGCTGTGCTTTTTCGGTCGTGCTAACTTTGATAAGTTTTTGATTTACCTTATTATAATTTTTTTTTATTCTAACGTGATTAATGGTACAAATGAATTTCTTCTTTTTCTATTATATCCTTGATTTTAGTTTTTTCGATCTGTTTTTTGTAATCAAATCTGTTTGTTGATGGTTGAATTGATTGACGGATGACTATTAGCCAAAATAAGTGCATGGTGGTCCCTTGTGTGATCTCCAAATGGCCTTTCCTTGTAATTTGAGAAAAGATTAGTGAATCGTTCCATTTCCATCCTATTTCTTTATCGCATAACTAATTTTTTTTTGAATATGCAATCAGATTAGTGACAGCTCGAACTGGTCTTAAATGGAATCTTCAGCAGATAACCATTGAAAAATTGCTAACCTTTCATATCTTTTTAGGTTCATAAAACCGACATTGACGATATTTCTTAACCATAAAAGTCAAGAATTTTGCTACAAATTTCATGTTACCAACTACCTCTGCCCGATTCCAGTCGATTTGTGGCCTTTTAGATCCATTTGTGTTGCTTGCGGCTTTTATCTCCCGCCTAGTTAACCCGCCTCAATCAACCTTTTAATGGTGCAAAATTGTCATTAACCACTTCCGATGATGCACAGTCCATTGTATGAATTTGAACAGATCTCAATCCGTTGATGCATAGTCAAATGGCACGAAATCAGTATTTAACTCTTTGACACTAGAGTTGGCATAATTAGACCGAACGCAACATGTTGTAGGTATACTTCTGTAGCTTAAAAAAGGATGATAGGACTTTATCATTCCAATTGATACCATAATCTTCTTTTTATTTGTTTTGCTAAATCACATATGTTGCAAGGTATTTTGTAAGCAAATTCAAAAAGAGGGTGATAAGAAAAAAAATGGCTTCCCTTGTAATGGTGGCAATCTTTAGTAGAGTAGAGTCGATACCTGGCCCGTAACTAGTATTTTATGACTTTTTCTTAATTGATTAAAGTAAAAATATTTTAGTATTTAGGTTTCGTTCGTTTTGCGAAAAACAATTTCCAAGTAAATATTTTCGATTTTCTAGTGCTTGACACATGGAAAAGAGGTTTTCTTAAATAGGGGAAAATGATTTTCGTTTTTTGAAAATGAGAAATCATTTTCCCTCTTCTTCCTTCCACCCAAAGGCCAAACCAAAAATGTTCTCCTCTGTGCATCCTTTTAATTATTTTCTTTTTTCTTTTTTCTTTTTCCCTTTTCCGCTTCGCCGGCTGGCCACTGTCGGGCCTCATTGACCTACGCCAGTCTCAGGAGAGGGCCTCGTTGGGGCCCTGGTCTCCAATTAGATCCAGATCCCCCCTTCCTCCCCCCTGCCCATACAAGAAAGAGAAAATGATATAAGAATGTCTTTATGGGTCTTCCTGTTTTGAAGTTATGGTAAATTCCATAACTAATCCGATTTTAGGCCGATTTTGGTGAGCCATCCCAAATTTCAGAATATTTATAAAAATTAAGGTGCATTTGTGGAAAACTTAATGATAAGGAAAATATTTTCCCAAAAAGCGTTTTGCATGAATATGATTTGTTTTCCTTTGCTGGTGCTGTATAATCGAAAAATGTTTTCCGCTATTTGGATTCCATTAGAAAATGATTTCACACTTTATCTCAGCCAAAAAAAAATCGATTTTTTTTTTAATTTTAAAAAACTTAGAATTTTAATTTTTTTTATTTTTTATTTACTTTTATTTACTTTTTTCTTTCCTTTCCTTCTACCTCCCTTTTTTTCTTTTTCTTTTTTCTCTCCTCCTCCTCCTCCTCTCCTCCTCCTCCTCCTCCTTTCCTCCTCTTCCTCATGGCATCCCTTCTGCTTCCTCTGGCAATTCATCCCCGATTGGCTTACAAGGGGCAACCTTGAGCCTTCGTCGGAGGCCGTGAGCTTGCCAATCTGGCGAGACTCAAGGCTTGTTGCCAAAGGCTGCAAGCTTGCCTGATCTGGCACGACTCGTGACTTGCTGCTCGAGTCTCGCTATGAGCTTATTGGCCTTGGGCAAGCTCGAGCCTTGCCACTCGAGGCCACAAGCTCGCTTGATTTGGTGAGGCTCTAGGCTCGTTGGCCTTTGGTGGCGAGGCTCAAGCCTCCCTAGCTCACCACTAGAGGCTACAAGCTCACTTGATCTAGCAAGGCTCAAGGCTTGCCGTTGGAGGCCACGAACTAGCTCGACTCACTAGCCTTGGGCGAACATGAACCTCATCACCAAAGGCCATGAGCTCACCTGATCTGGCAAGGCCAGAGCTCGCTGGTTGTCCACGTGGTCAGCAACGGGTGGAGAAGAAGAAAAAGAAAAAGCAAGAAAATAAATAAAAATAAAAAATTCAAATTTTTAAGAAAATTGAAAATTAAAATTCGATTTTTTTTAAAAATATATAATTTTATAAGAACAATTGTTTGTAAACTAAACACCCAATCTAAGTTTTGGTAGATTCAGAAAATGTTTTTAGATTTTTTAATGGGGAAATTATTTTTTTGAATTTAAGTTTTGATAGAAATTTTTTTTCTATTGATTAGGAAAACATTTTTCGTTCATTCATTTTTTCTGAAAAATTTATTTTCATTAAAAATGTATTCCACAAAACAAACACACCCTTGGATTTTATGCAGAGATCGAAAAATTAACCTCCTCCATTTTTTTTTTTTTTTTAATGATCGTTTCGTTCATCGCCCAACCCTTTCTTTTCGAGCTGCCATTCTGACTCTCTCTCTCAGAATTTTAGGGTTTTTGCTATTCTGCTGTTGCTCGCCCGGGCTCGATCTTGTCGTCGTGTTGGGCACGTGAGCTCTTCTCCCCTCCCCCCTTCATTTTTTTTATGCTTCTGTTGGAGGCTGGCGAGGACTGAGATTCAGTGAAGCGGCTCCGCAATGGCGACTTCGTTCCCTGCTCCCGTTACTGCGATGCACGTGATTCCCACCTCGATGCTCTCCGTTGGCTTCTCCGTGGCGCCGCCGGCCTTGGGCCGTGTTGGGCGAGAGATCCGGTTGATGCTTATTATTGTTATTTTGTTTTTCGGTCGAATGGTTGATTCGTATTGAAAGCAGGTTCTTTTTCTTTTTCTTTATTTATTTATTTATCTGGAGGCAGCTACGTGGGAATTTTCATCCAAGGTGGTTGGAAAAACGACTAATGTAAAAGTGTGCGAATCGGTGAATCAAAACTCACGGTCAAGGAATATATAAAATTGCATGCGCCAACTTCCAAAAGGTGCTCGACTGTTTTAACAACAAAACGGTATTATATACGACTCCTTGTGCGCGCGCTCGCTCAAGCGAAGTGAGACCGACTCCCTAAACCACGAGAGTGATCTCGCTAGGCATGACAAAATCAACTGCCACCCGCCCTCTCTTCCTCTGCCTCTTCCTCTGTCTCCTCTCCTTGCTTCCATTTCAGGCCTCACCATCACCGACCACAGAGGCACAAGCCCTTGTCAAATGGAAGAACTCCCTCTCTCCTCCTCCTCCGTCTTCTCTGAGCTCATGGTCCCTCACCAACATTACCCATCTTTGCAACTGGACTGGTATTGCCTGCAACAATGGCGAGTCAGTCTCGGAGATCAGCCTCCCAGGCTCACGCCTCAACGGCACACTCGATGCTCTTGACTTCGCTTTGTTCCCGAACCTGACCTGCTTCAACGTCAGCAACAACAATATCGAGGGCCCGATACCGTCCTCGATTGGCAATCTATCCCAGCTCAGGTTCTTGGACCTGTTGGGCAATTTCTTCAAAGGACCAATTCCTCGATCCATTGGACAATTGAGAAAGCTTGAAAAGCTCGATTTGAGAGTAAACAGGTTGACCTCTTCGATCCCTTCGGAGCTCGGGCTCTGTGCTAACCTCACCTACTTAGCCCTTGCCCAGAATTCGATCTCTGGGGAGCTGCCTCTCTCACTGTCCAATCTGGTTAGATTGTCAGAATTTGGAGCTTCGGAGAATCGCCTGTCAGGTCAGTTGCTGCCTGACTTCTTCACGAACTGGACCGAACTTGTTTCTCTGCAGCTTATGTACAATTTTCTCACCGGGCAAATTCCGACCGAAATCCAAAGCTTGATCAAGCTCAGTTACCTCTACCTGGGCAGCAATTTGTTCTTTGGCCCGATCCCTACAGGGATTGGGAGCTTTGAGAATTTGCTGGAGTTAGACCTCTCATGTAACAATCTCTCCGGCCAAATTCCTCCGGAGGTCGGCAACCTCACGTCGCTGACCATTCTCTACCTCGACACGAACAAGCTTTATGGAGAGGTCCCCAAGACAATCTCTTGCCTTGCTAACTTACAGGAAATCTCATTGTCCACTAACAATTTCTCAGGAGGAATACCGCATGATTTCGGCAAGTACAGCCCTTCTCTGAGCGCTGTTATATTTTCGGACAACAGCTTCACTGGAGAACTGCCGCCAGATTTATGCAGCGGCTTTGCTCTTCAACATTTCGTGGTTGAGGGGAATAACTTCACGGGGCCGCTGCCCGACTGCTTGAAGAATTGTTCGGGGCTGACGAGAGTCCGTCTAGAAAGCAATCAGTTCACTGCAGATATCACGAGCGCGTTTGGAGTTGATCTGAATCTGGTCTATGTAAGCCTTAGCAACAACCAATTTGTCGGGAATCTCTCGGCACGATGGGGAGACTGTATGAATCTCACAAGTTTGCAGATAGATGGTAACAAAATCTCTGGCCGCATCCCACCAGAGCTTGGGAAATTGTCTCAGTTGAGCGTCCTGGCATTATCCAGCAATGAATTGACTGGGAGAATTCCCGACGAGATGGGAGATCTAGGGGAGTTGTTCAAGCTGAACTTGAGCAACAACCATTTGGCTGGATATATTCCTTTCTCATTAGGAAAGTTATCGAAGCTCAGTTATCTTGATTTGTCGGAGAACATGTTGAGCGGTGGCATACCTGACGAGCTAGCGAATTTCGAGAATTTACTGAGCTTGAACTTGAGCAACAACAATTTGTCCGGTAACATACCATCCGAGGTCGGGAAGTTGTCCACGCTACAGTTACTCCTAGACTTGAGCCACAATTCCCTAGCAGGATCAATTCCCTCCAATTTGGCAAAGCTTACTAAACTAGAAAATCTCAATCTTTCACATAATAACTTGTCGGGTATGATCCCGGCTTCTCTCTCCAACATGGAGAGTATAAGCTCCATAGACTTATCGTACAACAAGCTGACGGGTGCAGTTCCTAGTGGTAGGTTCTTCCAACAAGCGCCCGAAAGTGCTTTTATAGGGAATTTGGGCTTGTGTCGAAACATGACTAGATTATCTCCTTGGGGCACGAGCTGTAAATCGACCCACCATAGAAAAAAGGTTCTGGTTGGTGTGAGCGTTGGCGTGAACTGCTTACTACTTCTAGCGATTCTAATTGCTGTGATTTTGCTGGTGCTTCGGCCGCGAAAAAGGCTTCTTGACGAAGAGATCAAGCATCTTAAAAAGCACGAGAAATTGGAGCAGATCATATGGGAAATGTTAAGGAAGTTCACATTCAGTGACATTGCCAAGGCCACCAATGATTTTAGTGAAGAGTATTGCATTGGAAAAGGCAGATTCGGGAGCATTTACAAGGCCGTATTGGCTAGCAGCCAAATCGTCGCCGTCAAGAAGCTCAACGCACCAGAATCCGGCAACGTCCCAGCAGTCAACCGCCAGAGTTTCGAGAACGAAATCCATGTGTTGACCCAGGTTCGGCACCGCAACGTGATCAAGCTCCACGGGTTCTGTTCCATGAGAGGTTGCATTTACTTGGTCTATGAGTTTGTTGAGAGAGGCAGTCTGGCAAAGGTCTTGTATGGAGAAACAGGAGCAGCTGAACTGGATTGGGGTATAAGGGTGAAGATTGTTCAAGGCGTGGCTCACGCGATTGCCTACTTGCATCACAATTGCTCACCGCCTATCGTCCATCGGGACATAACGTTGAACAACATCTTGCTTGAGTCAGACCTCGAGCCTCGGCTCTCGGATTTTGGGATAGCGAGACTCTTGAATTCAGGCTCGTCGAATTGGACCACAGTGGCTGGATCTTATGGCTACATGGCTCCTGGTAAGCCATATGATCAAAGCTAACTATGCATTTCGCGTGCACATATTATTTGGAATTGTATAAATTTCTCTCATTAACTTCTCGAATTTGGATTCATTGAATAATTCTCACAAGACTATTTAGAAGAGCAAATATAGATTTTGAAAGGCCGTTCGTATAAATAATATCAAAGAAATTTGAAATTTGTGCACAACTTGACATTATGATCAAAACATTAATGCATTGTTCTTTCATGAAAAACAGAGTTAGCAACTACGATGCGGGTAACGAACAAATGCGATGTGTATAGCTTCGGAGTAGTGGCGCTAGAGATTATGATGGGGAAGCATCCGGGGGATCTTCTCTCTTCTCTATCAATGATGAAAACATCAACAATCTCGGAGGACCCAAATTTGCTACTGAAGGATATGCTCGATCCGCGTCTTCCTCTTCCGACTGGCCAACTAGCCAAGAAAGTGGTATTCATCGTCATGGCGGCACTGGCGTGCACGCGCACGAGACCTGATTCACGACCGAACATGCATTTCATCGCGCAAGAATTATCCGCACGCGCTCAAACTTACTTGTTTGAGCCGTTAGGCTCCATAACTATCACCAATGCTATCGAGTCTTCAGGAGTAAAGTTTTAAGAGATGTTGCAGATCAAATGATACTTTTCTATCTCTCTTTTTCTTTTTCTTTTTTTTGTTTTTTTTTTGTTTTTGTTTGGAGTTTGCTCGTAATGAATGAGAAAGAGTGGGTGTACAATTTGGATAATTTAGAAAATTTCTATTGCACTGTCTTCAAAACATGTTTACAAATCCTAACCACGGATCCTCTAATGAATACAAAGTACGTTATCACGTCGGGTGATCCAATAGACTCCTTTGTCTTTTGTTGTCCTTTACATTGGTATGCGATGTAAGTTGCCTTTTCAATGGGCCATTATAGATAATTTCGTACTCAAGTTCTAACTTTAATGAAAAATTCTAATTAAGGGTGCAATCCAACACGTACAACCTGCTATTGGCCCAATGTGCAATTCTTGTTTGCTTGGAAAAACTCAAGTGCTTCCATGGAGGTGTAGGATTTGCTATTGGCCCAATGTGCAATTCTAATTAAGTTGCTAGTGGCCCCTTTAGTTGAGTGTGAAGAACACTTCAGATTGAGTAAGCTTTGTTTTTATATGGTTAATTATTTTTCTTTAAACACATATGTAAAAAGATCGATAATTGATGACTATCCCATGTTCAAAAGCTGCGAGCTGTGAAATTGTGTCCATGGTCCACGCACTTGAAATCCTATCAGTTTAGACCTTGCACTAGATATATAGATGATGCAACACACGATTTAAAAAAAAAAAAAAAAAAATCGAGAGAGAGAAAAAAGTAATTGTTACCTCAATCAGCTCTCATTTTTTAATGATTAGGAACACAGGCGCAAAGGTCCAATCACCACTAGCTCTCTTAAGAACACAACACATTAAAAAATGGATTAATACAGGTTCGTTGTAGCGAAGGAAATAATTTACAGAAGATGGTTGGATGAATTTTGGTTCTTATATATGTCTATTATGTTCTTTCTTTTGAAGGAATAAACATTTTTTATCTTTTCCTAACATAATTTTTATTATAAATTCGATTTTTTTTAATTTCCAAAACTTCTAACAACATCAGTGCAATAGTGCCGACGGTGTGACAGTGATTGCTGAAAATTGACACGGGTCACTTTGTTAATGCCTTAAAAATGTGAGTTATTTAGAAGTATTATTTTTAGTAATTTCTTATTTGCTAGTTTTGTTCAAATTTATTTGATTTAAAATTGGTTTGTTTATTTTGGTATGTTATTTTCTATATTTAAGGAGAAAAGCTGTTAAGAATTGGAGTTTCGATTGGATTGGGCTTGTGTTGGGTATATATTGCTAAAATCATAGGTCAATATCGGTTAATTTGGTTGGACCCTATTGCGACCCATTCAAACTAACTCAACGCACTGATTTGACGAATCTACTCCCCACTAAATAATAGAGATGTTAAAAAAAAAAAAAAATGGAGCTTGGCGTACAACCCCACGTTTGCATGTTAAGGCAATGTGAGACCTGTTCCTAAAACCACTTTGATTAATTAGTTATTGGTGCATTGGAAGTTATGCATAAATTGCATTATTGATGACTTCTTGACCTGGCAATTATACCCAATTATTTTGGGGGTTGCATTATTTTTACTTTGCAACTTTAACGTGGTCCATTCCAGTATTATTATTATTTTTTTTTATTTGTCATACTTTAACTCTTAACTCACTCTTAGACTTTTGCTCTACCTCTTTACAAAACATAAGAGTAGAAATTCACACATAAAACAAAACGTCCCCACCCTTAGGCCTCCTGAGAAGGTGGGGAATTAGACTCTCCACCTTCCCCTTCCCATGTGGGCAGGGTGACTACCGAGGCAACTCCCAATATTATTTGGGTGACATTATTTCCACCTTCTTTATGACTAAATACACTTTATTTATACAAAAAAAAAAAAAAAAACACGAAATCACCCTTGATGGATTCTGTTAAAATATGTCTCGAGTTTAAGCCCAATAAACAAAATCTGACGAGAGATTATTTGTTACTTCTGGAGATAAGAATATTCCGAATTGGATATTTTACGGACGTCCGAAATCGAGCAATACATAAATTCTTCTGTGTCGTGAAATAAAGGGAGGGGCACACGACTTTATATTTCCCTGTTAGTGCAGTCGACCGAAGAAGTCAAAAGTGGAAAGTCCAATTGGACTTGGGTTGACCGAATATGGATGCAATTGGTTTCTCGTTTCAGGATGAGATCGCGCGGAAGGAATGAAAGTCCAAGTTAGACTTTTGGTTTGACCGAATTCCACTTTTATTTGCCTTTCTTTATCCGTAATTGAGCAGGAAGAAATATTGAAGCGCCATTTCCAAGCGAGTGCTTGACGGGTATTATTTTGTGGGTATTGTTCGTAAATTATATCCAAGAAAATTTACCAAGAAGATACAAGTATTCAAGTCGGTTAAATCTTATGAGTTCAAAATTTGTGTGTAATTTTATCATGAGATTAAAAGATTATTCAGCAATGAATCGCTTGCCAGTTGAGTTACTACCTGACTTCTTCACGAATTGGACTGAACTTTTTTCTCTGGAGCTCCGGAACAATTTTATCTATAGGCAAATTCCTCCCGAAATCGCAAGCCTGACCAAGCTCAAATACCTCTCTATGCTCAACAATTCGCTCTCAGGGATTATTCATCCGGAGGTCAGGAATCTCACATCGTTGACTTATCTCGACCTCACCATGAATCAGCTTTACGGAGAGGTCCCCGAGACGATCTCTCGCCTTGCTAACTTACAGTGGATCTTTTTGTGCACGAACAATTTCTCTGGAGGAATACCACGTGATTTCGGCAAGTACAGCCCTTCTCTAAGCGATGTTTGCCTTTCGGACAACGGCGTCATTGGAGAACTACTGCGAGATTTATGCAGCGGCTTTGCTCTTCGATATCCCGCCGTCGATGGGAATGACTTCACGGGGCCGCTGCCCGACTGCTTGAAGAATTGTTCGGGGCTGACGAGAGTCTGTCTAGACAGCAATCAATTCACTGCAGATATGAGTGCGTTTGGAGTTTATCCGAATCTGGACTTTATAAGCCTCATCAACAACCGATTTGTCGGGAATCTCACGGCACAATGGGGAGAGTGTGCAAATCTCACGAATTTGAAGATAGATGGTAACAAAGTTGCCGGCCGCATCCCACTAGAGCTTCGGAAGTTGTCTCAGTTGCGTGTCCTGACTTTGTACAGCAATGACTTGACCGGGAAAATTCCCGACGAGATGGGAAATCTATGGCAGTTGTTGAGCCTGAACTTGAGCAACAACCATTTGGCTGGAGATATTGCCATCTCATTAGGGAACTTATCGAAGCTAAAAGAAAAGAAACGGAACAAAATCAAGTACCAAAATAGAAGAAATGGATTTGACTGCTGCTTGGCAAGAAATTCAACTAGATAAAAGAGAAGAAACGGAACAAAATCTGCATTGAAATGGATGTTGCAAGTACCAAAAGTGAAAAGCCAAGTGTGTCTCGGAGGGAAAAAATTCTTGGCTTCAACTTGGAACACAAGTTATAGCTTAAGCCTATATATCACAGCCACCAAAAACACCCCAACCTGTAGATATCCTATATGTACTGCTCCCTCTATTGCCAACTCTAGTGTCATAAGGCATGTAGTTCTAAAGCAAGATAAATTGCCTCTTGCGACGAGAGAGAGAATCAACAGTAGGATAGGTAAGTCACTGATTTGTCTTGAAGACGATCTGCGAGTTTTATAGCATCAGCTGGAATGGAGTTTGGAGAATTAGATGCCGCATCGCAAATAACAGTGACAACAACTTGCTTTCTCACGTTCTCATCATAGTCCAGCAGTCAATCGCATAAGGCATCTAACAGTCAAATTAAAACATGTCGACAAATTTTAAACACAGATTGTCGTCAAAAATTTCACTAGTCACCCCTTACCAATTATTTGAGAAGATTAAGCTCTAGAAGGATTTCACAGCAGGAAGTTCTCGACATGTTCAAGCACAGACATTCTTACTTCAACAGCTTTATCAGTCAGCCTCTTCAAGAACTCTGAAAAGATTGGCTGGAAAGACTCAGTGATAGCATGGCCTGAAGTGGAAAATAGGTCTCCAACTAGTATCACAGCTTGTAAACGAACTTCTAGCTGATCCGTCTGCATATAAGAATGTTACAAACTGAGAAATTATCCCTCAATTTCCTATGAGGCGAAACCTCCCAAGTCCACGATGTAATACATTGTATCACTCTCAAATGAAAATCATGCAAATAATGTTACTCTACTGATAGTTCTTTTCTTAAGCCGTTGAACATAGAGAGTGTGCAGGTTCCTCTATATGTGCAACCGATCAAAAAATTAATCCAAAAGCATAGTAAAAAGTGACTACTTGAGCAGGCATCCCAGACAACGAAACGCTTGAATGAATCGACTCGTGCACAGCAAGTTTTTAGCCAAAAAATGAGTACGTAAAAAACACAAACAAGAGGCCGTAAGTCATGCATTACCACGAGATCTCCATTTAGATATGGGATGACTCCTGACAATATCTGAGGAGCACATTGATATACAGCACATATAGCCTTGTGGTAGTCAATTTGATTATTCAAAGGCTTGCTATCTCCAGACATCAATGAAACAAGAAGCTGCTTTATACCCTGTTCAAGTTTTGCTTCACAGCTCCAGAGAAATCCCGAAAATGAAATTGCAAGAAAATCCATTCTCCTCAAGATAGAATGCTAGGAAGATGACATGTAACTGTTGGATTATAATGTCTCAGTGCTGCTGGTTTTTCGACCAATGTTCCTCTGTTCTGTTTTCTTCTTATGGTTTATTTTTCTTGCTAAGTTGGTTATATTATGCAGCTGGTATTTTTGTTATTTAGGAAGTGAATTAGCACATTTAGGTGCAGTTATATGCTGCACGTGCGTGTGGTTTGTAAGCAGTTATTGTTCTTGTTTAAGTTGTCCTGTACTTGACAGTTTTCCTTAGAGAAATTGATGTATGCAAGTTCGTGTTCTGTTTCTCTGTGCTTCTCTTCCTCATTCGAAATCTATAGCTTCTGGTTTTCTGTTTCTTGTTTACTATTTTGATCAATAACAACAGTGGTATCAGAGCTTGAATGATCTTGAGGGACTGTGAAGTGAAGCAAGTATCAAAGTGTAAAGAAGTTAAAGGGTGATGGAGACAGGGTCGAGTGGTTTCTCTGCGATGGCTTCTCCAGTATTTACTGGAGAGAATTATCAAGCATGGGCTGTTAAGATGACAGCATTTTTGGAGGGTCATGATCTGTGGGAAGCTGTGGAGGATGATTATGAAGTTGCTCCACTTCCAAATAATCCGACCATGAATCAAATCAAACTTCATAAAGAGAGAACCACAAGAAAAGCCAAGGCAAAATCTTGCCTGTATGCTGCTATCTCGCCTACAATCTTTACCAGAATTATGAAGTGTGACTCTGCAAAGGCCATATGGGACTTCTTGAAGGAAGAATATGAAGGAGATGAGAAGATAAGAGGTATGAAGGTGCTGAATCTCTTGAGAGAATTTGAGAGACGGCAGATGAAAGAGTATGAGTCAGTGAAGGAATACTCTGATAGGCTAGTGGGATAGCTGATAAAATCAGAGTTTTGGGGACTGACTTGAAGGATGATAGGCTTGTTCAGAAGATCCTGGTGTCTCTTCCAGAGAAATTTGAAGCTACTATAGCTTCTCTGGAAAACACAAAGGACTTGGCTGATATAAAACTTGCAGAGTTGTTGAATGCTTTGCAGGCACAGGAACACATAAGACTAATGAGGAGAGAAGAACATGTAGAGGGGGCATTGCAAGCTAAAGTAAAACAAAATGATGGAGGCAAAGGGAAGAAATGGATTCAGTTTAGAGGAAATGTTGTTGATTCAAGGTTTTTACCAAAAGAAGGGAACACTGGTGGATCTAGCAAATGGAAAAATAATAAAAGGCCATGTTAATACTGTGGTGGAACCAATCATCAGTCTTTTAGATGCTGGAGAAAGCCAGATGCTAGGTGCAAAAGATGCCACAAGTTGGGTCATATGGAAGCTATTTGCAAAGGGAAAACTTATAAGCAAGCAGGAGAAGCACAAGTGGCAGTAAATGAAGTTGAAGAAGAGCACCTATTTGTAGCTTCAGCTGGTGAATCTTTAGTCGAAAATAATACATGGCTGGTAGATAGTGACTGTACCAATCACATGACTAGTAACTTAAAGCTATTCAGGAACATAAACAAGACAGTAAGGTCCAGAGTCAGAATTGGCAATGGACAGCATATTGAAGTGCAAGGTAAAGGTGTAGTTGCTATTGAAGGAAACCATGAGGTAAAGCTAATCAAGGATGTTCTCTTTGTGCCAAATATTGACCAAAATCTGTTAAGTGTTGGTCAGTTAGTGGAGAAGGGCTATAAAATGAAGTTCGAAGGAAGGGAATGTCTCATTAAAAATGTTGACAGCAAAGAAGTCTTGAGAATTATAATGAGGGATAAAAGTTTTATGTTCAAGCCACATGAGATGCAACAGATGGCTTTGAAATGTAAAGAAGAAAATACAGAGCTATGGCATAAAAGACTTAGGCATGTTCACAGGAGGAGTATGATGTTTATGTAGAAAAATGGCTTGGTAGCTGACTTGCCAAGCTTGGAGGAAGAACTTCCACAATGCAGAACCTGTCTGCTTGGCAAACAAGCTAGATTTCCCTTCAAATGAGGAGTCTCGAGGATATGTCAAAAGCTGGAACTAGTTCACACTGATGTATGTGGACCTATGTCTGAACCCTCTCTCAATGGAAGTAGGTATTTTACTACCTTTACTGATGATTTGACTAGGATGAGCTGGATCTATTTTCTGCGAGCTAAGACTGAAGTAGCTGATGCATTTATGAAGTTTAAAGCTTTAGTTGAGAATCAAAGTGGGAAGAAAATTAAAGCTCTAAGGTTTGACAATGGATCTGAGTATACAGCTAACAAATTTAAGCTGATTTGTGAGCAAGCAGGAATTGTGCAGCAATTTACAGCTCCTTACTCACCTCAACAAAATGGGGTCAGTGAGAGAAAAAATAGAAGTATTATGGAGATGGCCAGATATATGATGTAAGAGAAGAATTTGCCTAAGAGGTTTTGGGCTGAGGCAGCCAATACTGCTGTATTTCTTTTAAATAGATTGCCTACAAAAGCCTTAGAGAAATTAACACCTCTCGAAGGCTGGCAAGATATTAAACCTTCTGTGAAAAAACTTGAAGGTTTGTGGATGTTTGTGTTATACTCATGTTCCTGATGTTAAGAGGGACAAACTTGATAAAAAGGCAGAGATTGGGATCTTTGTTGGATATAGTCTTCAATCAAGAGCTTACAGAATTTTCTATCCCATGACAGGGAAAATAACTGTGAGCAGAGATGTCATATTTTTAGAGGAAGATGAATGGAATTGGATAGATGGAAGGATCACAGAATTGAAGCACTTCGAAAGACAGCCTGAAACAGATGTGGAGACTAATGGAATTCAGAGGAAATGGAAGAGAGTATAGATGATCAACCTATGAGAGGCACAAGGTCACTTGCAAAGATCTATGAAAGAAGTAATGTGGCAATGCTCGAACCATCCAACTTTCCAGAAGCCAAGGAAGATCAGAAGTGGATTGTAGCAATGCAGGAGAAGATAGCAATGATTCAGAAAAATCAGACTTGGGAATTAGTAGATAGGCCACTAGACAAGAATGTGATTGGAGTTAAGTAGGTGTTTAGGACAAAGCTCAATCCTAATGGTTCTGTCAATAAGTATAAAGCAAGACTGGGTGTCAAAGGCTATGCTCAAATATGGGGAGTAGACTATTCTAAAACTTTTGCTCTAGTTGCAAGGTTGGACACAATAAGGCTTCTGTTAGCTATTGCAGCAGAGAAGGGATGGACTATCTTTCAGTTAGATGTCAAGTCTGCATTCCTAAATGGAGAGCTTGAAGAGGAAATTTTTGTTGAACAACCTGAAGGTTTCAGTATTAAAGGGCAAGAGGAAAGTCTATATAGATTGCGCAAATCTTTTGGTTTTGCAAAAAGTTTAAGTGAGTTCACTCTTTATATCAAGAAAGTAAATCAAAGTGTGGTAGTTCTGTCACTCTATGTTGATGATTTATTGGTGACAGGAAATGATGCAAAACTGATAGAAAATGTTAAGCAAGGTTTGTTTGTAGTTTATGAGATGACAAACTTAGGAAAAATGGCTTATTTCTTAGGTCTGGAAGTTCAGCAAAGTCCATATGAAATCTTCATTTGCTAGAGGAAATATTTGAAGGAAATTCTAAAGAAGTTTCAGATGGAAGATTGTCGAAGTGTCAGTACACCAATGGCAGCTAAAGAGAAGTTGCAGAAGGTTGATGGAACAGATGCTGTGGATGCCTCGATGTATAGAAGTCTGATAAGGTGTCTCATGTACCTTACAGTAACCAAACCAGACATGCTATTTGCTGTAAGTGTTCTATCCAGATTTATGAGTGATCCAAGTAAGCTTCATTTGATTGTAGCAAAGAGGATCTTGAGGAATCTAAAAGGAACTTTGTTCTTTGGTGTGAAGTTTCAGAGGGGTCAAGAATTCAATTTACAAGGTTTTTCTAATAGTGATTGGGCTGGCTCAATGGATGATATGAAGAGTACATATGGATATTGTTTCAGTTTTGGATCAGCTTGTTTCTCTTGGTGTTCTAAAAAACAAGAAATTGTAGCTCAATCTACTGTAGAAGCAGAATTTATAGCTGCTACTGCAGCTGCAAATCAAGCTTTGTGGCTGAAGAAGATAATGAAAGATTTATGGCTGAATTCCAATGGCTGTATCGAAATCAATGTGGATAATCAAGCTACTCTAGCAATATCTCATAATCCAATTTTTCATGGCAAAACTAAGCATTTCAAGGTTAAGTTCTTCTTTCTATGTGAGGTGCAACAAAATGGTGAAATTAAGCTGGTTTATTGCAGATCTGAATATCAACTTGCAAACATGTTCACAAACCACTTCAAGGTGGAAGATTTGAAGTATTAAGAAAGAAAATTGGAGTATGCAGCAGCAACTGATCCAAGGAGGAGTTTGTTGGATTATAATGTCTCAGTGCTGCTGGTTTTTCCACTGATGTTCCTCTGTTCTGTTTTCTTCTTATGGTTTATTTTTCTTGCTAAGTTGGTTATATTATGCAGCCGGTATTTTTGTTATTTAGGAAGTGAATTAGCACGTTTAGGTGCAGTTATATGCTGCACGTGTGTGTGGTTTGTAAGCAATTATTGTTCTTGTTTAAGTTGTCCTGTACTTGACAGTTTTCCTTAGAGAAACCGATGTATGCAAGTTCGTGTTTTGTTTCTCTGTGCTTCTCTTCCTCATTCGAAATCTATAGCTTCTGGTTTTCTATTTCTTGTTTACTGTTTTGATTAGTAACAAGAGTAACAAGATACTCAATAGCAAGACAATCAGCTGCAGGTACTCACATTTTTGTTTTGACCTAACACAGACAGTAAAATCAGTACAAGATCCTCCGGGATATCCTTGAGAATCAACTCTACTGTCCAAGCAATTATGAAGTGAAAATCACCTCTTGCAACGAACTTTAGACAATCAAAAGAGAATGATACCACAAAGCAAAGGGAGACTTTCGAACGACAAATCGACATAGCAATAGCAACAACAAAGGGAGACTTTTGAATGGCAAATCGAAACATCGGGAGAGGAGAGGAATGGGGGAGGGCAGAAAGGCATAGGCATGAAGACGACTGCGCAAGCCGATCTCAATACCAGAGCAACGAGGAAACCAAAAGGCCAGGAAAAGAAAGAAAATGAAAGAGCAGCGTCTTCAAACGGAGCAACAGTGGCATCGGCGGCGACGTCATGGGTCATGACGGTGTCATCGAGGGTGGTGGGCAGCATTGGGTCATTGCTAGGGGCGTCGCAGCGTCGCCGAGAGGAAAGAGAAGGAAAAGTATCAGGGACGAGGAGAGAGAAGAAACATATTGAAATCAGGGATTTTGGGTTTAGGAACCCGATTCCGGTTCCCATCCCCCGTTCCCTACGAAAATACAACAATGTGATAAAAAGAATCAATTAAAAAAGATTCTATAATTAAAATTAGAAATTTGATTGGCCCTTTAGGAACAGTCCTTCAATTTGTAAATTTTTATTCATTTTACTATTTAATAACTCATAATCCTATATTAGTAACTAAAAATTTGCAACTTGAAAATTTAAAACAAACTTTTTAAGTAACTAACTATTATTTAATGGATGAAAATGGGAGAATTTTGAATCTGGTTATGGCTCCTATAGGAGTCAGGAACAGAACCAAGAACCACCGGTACTGAAAAAATAAAATTAAGAATTGGAACCTCCCTCCCTAGAATTGAGAATGAAATGGGACCCACCAATCTGGTTCTCTAGTCTCTATTCTACCCGGGAACCGTGTTCATCCCTAAATCCAACAAGTCAGTTACCTAATTCACTACGCAGAAGCCTACCTAGTAAAGTAGGGCCTGGGTTAACTTTAGAGGTCTTGTTAGTATTAAGCTTGACCCAACCAGTTGGAGGGGCAGCCCAACCCACAAGCTTCTCTCTTTTCTCCCTTTGAGGAGACAATCTATGTTTGATCAACTGAGCCGATACAACGTCATTAACATAATTTAGAATCAAGCATAAGGGTTCTTGGTAAGACAAAATTCCCTCTTAGATAATCATTTATTCCTCAAGTTCCAGAGGTGACCAGTTATCTTGAACCCTAATTGATGAATCAAATAGGTTTGTCATCAACCATCGGTGTAGATGTTGGGTAAAGAACTTAACCTCGAATCTGCGTATTTTCTCTTAGAATATCTCCCCTCTCAATTTCCTTGCCCTTTATATACATCTGTAATTTGGCTAGTTTCAGCAAAGAAGATTTCTTCCGATTTCGATGAATACCACTAGCCTTTCTTCACCGAGTTCGTGCACTACATGGAATGAATAAACCAAGAAAATCCACGGCTTGCGTCATGTATTTCATCTGATGCGAAACCGCGTCAGTCCGTATTGTGCGGCTAAAACATGAAGCATGAGATTTCGGGCCTCCCATCTCATGGCATGTCACCTTGGTTCACGAAATAACTGGGACGAGGAGAGAGAAGAAACATATTGATATTTTTGTTTATAGATTAAATTTAATCCCTAATGTTTTATTCAATACATGACTAAGTGGGAAGATCAAAAGTTAGGTGTGAACATTATGCGAACCCAAAAGGCCTACTTGACAGTTGACATCCTACATGGAATCGAGTTATATATCTCTCAAGCATCGCACCCTGTCACGCATGGTTGATATAGCATTTTTGCCCATATTGGGACCCGTCACTCGACATAGTCCTATCTACTATAGCTAGGCTTTTGATGTTTGTATTTTCTTCAAAACATGTTTACAAATTGAGTTAATATTACGAAAAATCCCAAAATAATACACCGATAACAAATTTACCCCGTACTAATTTTTTTATCACAAAACTCCCCCAAAACCGGTAAATGTATGACATAATTACCCTCCGTTAACTTTTGTCAAATATTGCTGTTAAATTGCTATGACATGTAAGTCCACGTCAATCAATTAATAGATTAATACTATGAAAAACTCCAAATGGGTATATATGTGATAAGTTTACCCCAAATTGGTGTACCCATGGCAAATCCCAAACTAGTCTATGAACCACTAAAATCTCTAAACTAGTACACACATGGCATATTTACTCTTCATTAGCTTTTATCAAGTTTTACCATTAAATTTAGCGAGGACTATAGATGATCTTCCTCTTCATTGGGTCCTTCATCATCATCTTTGTCTAAGGTTGTGGAGATTGCGAACACCATTTAGCTAGAAATCTTTAGTAACACTTTTAGTAACTCTAGTAGCACTCTTGACAAAATGGCTTGACCAAGTACCACTATCTAACCTGATCATTGCCTAATGCGACATCTCGTATAAGAACACTAACAAAGGATTAAGCCCTTTTGAGTTTTACTGAATGTTTTGGTCAATACTCTCTTTTCACGGTGAGCATTCTTTTCATAGATGCAATAATTGTTAGAATCCTAAATCCCATTCAAAAGAGACTGCTGAGCATTTTAGGTGACAACTTTTTTTTATCTGTATAGGTCCATGAACGAAGCAACTGAGCCAAGTTGTGTTGTACAATCAAGTTTATTTTACAGATTTCTCTAACATTGCCTCTATATCATCAATCCTAGAATTTTGTAGTTAATAACTTAGAAGAAATTTAGGTATTGATGTTATAGAGGCGATGTTAGAGGAATGTGAAAAATAAACTTGAGTGCAAATCACAATTCGGCCTAATTGCTTCATTCATCAACCAAGATTTATTAATAAAAGTTGTCACCTCAAATACTCGATACCCTCTTTTGAATGGGGTTTGGGACTAACAATTATTGCGTAACACCTATGAAGAGACATTATTTATGCTCGCATTGAAGGGAAAGTATTGACATGAGGTCAAGTAAAACTCACGGGGGCTTAATCTATCGTTAATGTTCTTACACAAGATGCAACATTAGGTAGTATTTACACCATATAATGGTACTTGGTCAAGCCATTTTGTCAAGAGTACTATAGGAGTTACTAAATGTGTCATTTAAAAGCTCTCGCTAAATGGTGTTCACAATTTCAATGAACTTAGGCAAAGACAATGAAAAGGATGATGATCTAGAGTTTTCACTAAATTTAACAGTAAAATCCTATGGAAATTAACGGAAGGTAAATGCGTCACATGTGTACCGGTTTGCAATTTTTGGTGGCCCAAAAATTAATTTAGAATAAATTTATTACAAATGTACCAGTTTAAGTTTTTTTTTTTTGGTGCTATTAACCTGTTAATTGATCCACGTGGACCCACGTGCATCCCAATTAGCAATTTAACAACAATATATGACGAAAGCTAATGGAGGATAAATATGTTATGCATGTATCGGTTTAAATTTTTTGTGACAATAAAATTAACTTAAGATAAATTTATCATTAATGTATTAATTTGTGGTTTTTGGTAATATTACCCCATATAAATTTTAAGTATGAATATTCTAGTGAATATAAAGTACTTCATCCTTTCGAATGATAATATAAAATACTTCCTTGCTTCGTTTTCCTCTACATTTATTGATGGCCCATGCAGCGATACGTCTAGCCCTAAAATGACTTTTTTCACAGTCGGATTTTTATCTGCAAGTCATTTGTGGATGGCGTCAAATGGGCTGACAAAAATCTGACCTCTAATACCACTGACATGGACTTTAACTTATTAAGGTCGGGTGTAGAAAATTGCCACCTCTTTTTAACTTTGTGGTGAATCACAAAACTAAAAGAATAGCATGATGGTGATTAGACTTCTCAATTTTTTTCTTACCCTTCATTTACTCAATATAGAGTATTCAAAGACAAAGACGTTCACACGACTTGTTAATTGAGTTTTCTCTGCGAGTCAGGGATCATATGATGGCCAAATTGAACCCTTTTCTTTTAGAACAATTTTCTACTAATCTATTTATGGATATGACAGGCCCAACTCCTATATTATTCTGGCCAAAAGAATTCGTAAAAATTTAAAAAGAAAAGAAAAATAATGTGATACTTGAGTGTCCCACCAAAAATCCAAAGCATTGCTTTACATCAAGACGTGGAAATATAGACAACGTCAGGTTAGGGCTACAGTTATTGCACGACAGTTTCCTAAAAAAAATATACTAATGTAATTCGAAAAAAGATAGATAGTTTTTCCTTCAATTGATCTAGAAGAAATCTCCCCATCATTTGAACTATTTGCTCCTTAATAGAGGAAGAGTGGGGCCTCACTATGTTGTCTGAACTTGTTAACGAATTTCCATATCGCAGTAGTAGGGGTGATCGGGTCCAAGGTGGGTAGGGTCTAGACCTGAACCCTGTACCCGACCCTGTTATAACCGGTTCTTATTTTATGGACCCTATACCCGACCCTGTTTGTATTGAACCCTGTACCCGACCCACCCTGTTTTTCCGATCCGGTTCCAGGGTCAACCATGTTTCCATTGGAACTTGTTTTGCAATCTCTTGATATCCTATACAACTTCAAATTTTATATTAATAAGCGAGAAAATAATGTAATCATCTTAATTTATATTGAAACATTAAGCACTGATAATAAATTAATACATGAACTTTTTTACTAAACGGAAAATTAATGATCCATATGGCTAATTATAATAAATAAAATCATAAGGCAAATAATTAGCAACAAACATGGGTCTAATATTAAGCCTTATTTCCACAACTACTACATGAAGCTACTCGTTTATACAAACATAACTCCTTATGCAAAAGAGAAATTAGGCAAGCCAATCCATGTGATACACAAGAATTTGACGGTGATGAACACCGTTCGTCCATCGGATGGTGTGAGAGGGAGCCGGTGAGGAAGGGAAGCAAGTGAGGAAGAGGAACGACAAAGGAGGAGTGCTGTGCGTGTTTGAGTGAGTCAAGAGGAAAAATATTGTGTGATTGAGAGAGTAAAAATAGATATTGAGAGGAAAAAAAAAAGTTTTGTACCTCTACTTACAAAACCGGTCCCGGAATCGAGTTCCGGATGGGTAATCACTTGGACCCTGTTCCTGGACCGGTTTAAACCGATTCCGAATTTTGGGAACCTGTTCCCGGACCAGTTTCAATGGGAACCGGTTCCTGACCTTGTTTTCAGGGTGGGCCAGTCTGAGAACCGAGTATGCCCAATCCAGTTGCACACCCCTACGCACTAGTGAGTTTGGTGCGGTTTTGACGCTTTTTGTCTCTTGGGGTCGATTTTGGTTGAAAGAAAACTATTTTTGAGAAATTTTATTAAAACTTTTTGGTCATAGATGATGGAAAACTAGTCAATTTACAGAAAACATTCTCCATAGACTAAAAACTGACAAATTTAGATTGGGGAAAAACCACTTCCATTTCTAGCAAGAAGAAAATTACTTTTCTTAAACCACCAAACAAATGAAAACGAGTTATTTTTCTCGAAAATAATTTCTATGGAAAATATTTTCCTTTATTGGTGAAATAAAGTCACCTTCAAGTTCTGTTTGTTTCGTGGAGAATATTTTCATGGTCACATTTCCCATGACACAAACGAAGCCTTAGTTTAATTTGAGCCATTGGATTTGTTTAAATTAGATAATTTCAGGTTAACGTAAATCCTAATGTAGAAGCACAAGGCTTGTAATTTGAAATAATAAGTACTTCGCCTTTAGCTTCAATAGTGTTTTCAGAGCTCAGAGCTCTCTGGTGCTCATTCAATGTGTTTTTGTTAGGAATTTTGGCATCTCATACTTGATGAAGGATTTGCTCTTAGTGTTGGATCCATGCTCCTTCAACCTGTTTTTGTTGTCTCCATAAGACGATGATATTAGGAATGCCGAACCTCAGCATGCACTTACCAAAAGGAAAAATTGTAGCTATAGACGAAGATCTCAACTTGTGTTCATCACTAATGATGATGTGAGATTTTATGATCGGCTGCCACTCATTTTGCTTTGATGCAATACGGATCTGTTCTACCGTGCTTTGATGATTCATCTTGAGAGTTTGGATTGTTTTGCAGCTTTATAGGCTTGCTTTGTTATAATGACCTCTGGTATTATCAACATATCTTTTTCCATATCGTTTTAGAAAGGAATACATTTTTTTTGGACAAAATATTAATATTCGATATGATATGTCCTCAATTGGAGATTTTATGAAATGCCCATGAGACGGTGAATGGTCAAGAGCCAAGAAATGGTCAAAATTCCAAAGCAAGGGAAATAATACAGAATTCGAAAGCTTATATAGAAACTTTTGATTCTTCCTTGGTCAAAAAACGTTGCGATCTTCATAGAAAACGATAAAAAAAATCTTAAACTATGTCCATTATGACACATTTTTCTTGATTTTTTTTTTGCGACATAAAAAATCTCAAGCTATGTCCATTGCGATATATTGACCCAAAGCTTTTTCTTGTAACATAAAAAATCTCAAACTTATACTTATGTGACACATTTAGCAACTTCTTAGCAACTTCTTCTTTTAAGTTCGCCAAATTTTTTCAACTTTCCTTTCCTACTCTTTTCCTTATACTTTATACTTTTTTTTTTTTCTTTTTACTCTATTTCCTTCCATCAATTACAAGACCTTGGCAATAATCGATGAGGGCATCCTAGCCTTGCCTATGGCCAGCAACTTCCCTTGCCATTGCCAAGGCCTAGGTGGTCGGCCGACCATCGCCAAGGCTCTGGCAACTGGTGGAGGGAAATGGTTAAAAAAAAAAAAAAAGGAGGAGGAAAGAAAAGAAAAGGAAGAACAAGAATAAAAGAATAAAAGAGAATAAAATCTAAAATTTTTTAAAAAATTGCAAAAATCATCCACGTTAGCGACGAAGGTGGCCAACGTCTACATTAACTATTTTCAACTAAGATTGGTCAGAATGACTATATCAGCAAATCGTCAAATAAGTTTAAGACTTTTTAGCTAATATTTCTAGTTATAAGTCAATCAAAATCAAGCAAGGATAATTGATATAATCAAATATGGAGCCAAACTTGAACTTGTGCGATTAGGGAGAAAAAACATCGAGATTGGTTTTCTGAATCCCAAGAAGATTGGGAAGATAACAGTTTTTCACTGGTTATTCGAGGAAGTTTTCATCTGAAATCATTTCCACACTATAAATGACCTGGTTGAAAGTTTTAAAGGTTTAGTGGTGCGACTGGAAGTAGTGTGATAATTGAAAGATGCACCGGGCCATTTAGAGGGGACGCAAAGGACCACCGTGCACTTCATTTGGCTTATGATCATCCATCACTCAATTCAACCGTCGACTAACAAACATATTCGATTAGAAAAGAACAAATTGAAAAAGTTAAAACCAAAGATATAATAGAAAAAGAGGAAATTCATTTGTACCATAGATCATGTCGGAATAATAATAATTAAAAAAAAAAAGATCAATAAAATCAGACGTATCAAAGTCGGGACGAGGGAAAAAGCACAACGAATCAACACAAAACCTTAAGAGTGGTGGGCAAAACAACACCAAAGGTCGCTAATAAGTAATTATTGACCCCCAAATTGACTTACATTTCTTGCGTGCAAGAGGGTGTTAGATATATTACTATTTGTGATTACTATATAGTATTAGGGTAATTACAATTCATATTAATTATAACATATTCATTTATATGTAAATTGGCCGAAACAAACATCTCTTTTTTAGAGTGGATTATGTCATTTCTTGTTCGGTTGTTCCTGATCAAAGGCAGGCAACCAAGCTAATGTAAGCATAGAGAGTCAAGTAGATCTTATAGAGAGTCAAGTAGAAGTTCTTTTCTTGCTAATCTCTTAATTAACAAAGACCGATACTACTTATGTGCACATTTGTTTCACTGGAAAATTCTCCATTTGAAATAATATTTTTTCCAAAAATAATCGTTTGTGTTTGTGTTGCTTACAAAAAATGAACGAACAAGAAATATTTTTGTCATTAGTGAAAATATTTTAATATAAATTGTTGTCGACAATGAACTTTAGTATAATATTCCGAAACGAGGGCAGAGCAAAACGACAAAGGAATATATCAAGTATAAAACATGAGGCCAATAATGTTGCCACATATTATATGACGCAATTTCCTCGGACACACTATTCATTTATTTTCAGATAAATTAGTTTAAGGTCAAATAGGGTCCAACCAAATTAACCTATATTGACCCATTTTTATGTAATACAGTTTTAGGGACTCATATCTATCACAAACCCAACGCATTCCCTATCCAACTGGAGCTTCAATTTTTAGCAATTTTTTTTCCTTAAATATAGAAAATAACATACTAAAAAAATAACCAATTTTAAATAGAATACACAAAAAAAAATTGTCCAATAAGAAATTACTAAAAATAATTCTCCCAAATAACTCGCATGTTGAATGCATTAAGAAGGTGACCACTATTATTTTTAGGCAGTCATCGTCACACCATTAGCAGTCACATTAATGTCGTCAGAAATTTTGGAAATTAAAAAAAATGAATTTGAAATAAAAATTATGTTAGGAAAAGATCAAAAAGGTTTTTTTCCACCAAAAGAAAGAGCATAATAGACATATAGAAGAACCAAAATTCATCCAACCCTCTCCCGTAAAATATTTTCTTTGCTGCAACAAACCTAGTAATAATCCGTTGCTATGTTCTCAGGGGAGATAATTGGATGATTGAAACTTTGTGCCCGTGTCTCTAATTTATAAAAAAATGGAAAGCTAATTGAGGTAATAATTACTTTTTTCTCTTATTTTTCAATCGTGCATTGCATCATCTACATATCTAGAGCAAGGTTTAAATTGATAGGATTTCAAGTTGGTGGAGCATAGACGCGATTTCAAAGTTCGCATCTTTTGAACACGAGATGGCCGTCAATTATCAATCATTCTACATATGTGTTCAAAGAAAACCAATTAATAATCCAAAGACCAAGCTTATTTAATCTGAAGTCTTCTTCACGTTAGACCTTTTCAAAGGGTTGAATATGCATATTAACCAATCAACAAAATCCTATAATTCCATTTGGAGAGGCCTCTAGAAGCACTCAAATTTTTCCAAGCAGACCAGAATTGCATTATGGGCCAATAGCTGGCCGTACCCATTGGAAAGTGGATGTAATTGATAAGTCAAAAGTCACTAAAAATATGATTTATGATTGACTTCCAACCCATCAATAATTAGGATTGGTGAATGTTCTCTCGAATTAGGACTTTTGCAAGTCGATATATACTTCTTTTGAGCAATGTGCCGTACTGTATAGATCAATGTACCACAAGCCACATTCAAAATTATGGAAACTTACGGTGGCTGACAAATCGCTAATCACTTCAAGCGATAACTTGTTTAAAGGTTTCAATAGTAAGTGATCCAAGGTTGTTGAAAAGGAAAAATCAGGAAAAAAAAAAGGGATAAGTGCATTGGAAATCCTAAAATTTGTTATGAAAATGCAATTAAGTCCTAAAACTTTTAAAAAGTACAATTAAGTCCTAAAACTTGTCACAAAGTGCAATTAAGTCCTAAAACTTTCAAAAAGTGCAATCAAGTCCTAAAACTTGTTAAAGTGGTTCAATCTAAGTCCTTCCATTGATTGCACTTTTTGAAATTTTAGGACTCGGTTGCACTTTCAAGACAAGTTTTAGAACTTTATTGAACTTTTTGAAAGTTTTAGAACTTGATGGAACTTTTGTGACAAGTTTTAGAATTTAATTGCACTTTTTGAAAATTTTAGAACTTAATTACATTTTCATGATAAATTTTAGGACTTCTAATGCACTTATTCCAAAAAAAAAATGATGATTGAAAGGACTATATTGTAACTTTTCAAAAAGATCGAGGACTTGGACCACGTTTTCTAAATGGTTTAGAATTTCTAATGTAAATTTTTCGTTACTACGTCATTTGAAATGCCTAAATAAAAGGAAAAAAGAAAAAGAAAATAAAGAACAGATGAGTAGAAGATAAGACAATCAATGTTATTTCATGTGTGAATTTACAGAAGAAAAATCAAATCAAATATCAAAATATAAGGAAGATATCAGGACAAGACTTGATGGGATGAAAGGCTAGATGATTTTCCCACTATGATTTTTACGTTGAAAAAAGACTGCCTGCATATAAATATATAAATACATAATGGAGAATATTCATTTGCTCAGTTAATAATGAATTGTACTGAAAATAGTTGCACTACATCCTTTTCACCTTAAAGATCAGAGGACTCTTCTTAGGGGTAGTTTATTTGAGAGAATTATTAAAACATACCAATATTTTTGTTGCAGAACCTATCAGCATAATTAAGGGAGAAAAGCCAGATCCTATACATGAATGTGAGCTAATCATGCTGAAGCTTTTGTGGTTTCTTGTTTGTTTATTAGAGCTTTGGCTATTCTAGTTTTCTAATTAGATAATGAAGTTAAAAGAGTAGGACATTTTCCATACATCATGAGAACACGACACCATATTAACAAGTTTGAATGAGTTTGAGTTCAAGTAAATGGTGCCAGTGCTCCAATATTTGTCAACCCATTTGATGTGGGAAGATTATCAAATTAATCCTAAAGTTATTGCACGGATGTCAAGTCTGTGCTGAATTTTTCAATTTACCAATAGTATTAATGTTTATGTGAAATTTTAATGTAATTCTTTTGCTTGGAATTGCCATTGTAATAATCTAGTCATCGCTGATCAGCCATCGACATAGATAAATTTACTATGACATCACATTGAATAATTTTATGAATTCTGATTTTCTCTCTTTTTCCTCTTCTTTTCCTCTCCTTAACGTGTAACTCTTCTTCTTCTTTCAAGGAAAAAAATCTGCTATGGGAATCGGGTACATCATCTCCACCGCCATCTTTTCCCGGTGTGTGTATATATATATATACTTATCCTAATCAATCGAGTATTTACTGCAGTATTTTACACAAAGATTTGGAATTATATTAGCAAAATTAAATGGGGAGTGACTAAATTAGCATTCATACAATACATATAAAATTGAATAGATATTTTCCCATTTGACGCCATCAACAAATGACTTCTGTTCGAGTTTGTTTGCAAAAAAAAATCCTATTACAAAAATGTCATGTTAGAGTCACAAATTGAGTAATCAAGCATCCCTACATGGCTCATCGAAAAGGCAACCTGGACACATCCAGCATCAATGTAAAGGAAACCAAACCGAGAAAGTATTCTGTTGTATCATCCGAGTAGATAAGACGACATGGCGTGGCTATAGTAATTTATTCTTTTTGTACATACACCGGGGCGCACACCCACCCGCTTTCTCATTCATTAGAAGCTAAGTCAAGAGAAAAAAAAAAGCACCAAAGAAATATCATTGATTTGGAGCCCATGGCCCCGGACTCGATAGCTTGCTGATAGTTATGGAGCCCATGGCCCCGGACAAGCAAGATGGACTGCGTGCGGATAATTCTTGTGCCACGAAACGCATGGTGGGTCGTGAATTGGGACTCATCCGCGTGCACGCCAGTGACACTGTAATGATGAGTACCACTTCCTCGGCTAGTTGGCCGGTCGGAGGAGAAAGACACGGGTCCGGCACATCTCTCAAGAGCAGATTTGGGTCTTCCAGCGATCTCGATGTTTGTGTCCTTTGTAGGGAAGAGAGAAGATCCCCCCGGATGCTTCCCCATCATGATTTCTAGTGCAGCTACTCCAAAACAATACACATCGCATTTGTCCGTCACTCTCATCGTAACTGCTAACTCTGTTTTTCAAGAAGAATGAATCAATGGTATGATCACGGGTGTTGCACAAATTCCAAATTTTTGTGATACTCTGACACAAATCACTTTTCAAAACCTATACTTGTTAAAAGTCTTGTTAGAATTATTCAACGAATGCAAATTCAAGATTTTAATTAGAGCAATTTGATCAATCCCATGTACTATGTACACGTGCAATGTATGGTTAGATTACCAGGAGCCATGTAGTCATAAGATCCAGCCACTGTGGTCCAATTTGACTAGTCAAAATTCAAGAGTTTCACTATCCCGAAATCCAAAAGTCGAGGCTCGAAGTCCCACTTGAGTAAGATATTGCTGAGGGTTATGTCCCGATGGGCGATAGGCGGGGAGCAATCATGATGCAAATAGGGGATAGCATGAGCCATGCCTTGAACAATCTTCACTCTTGTACCCCAGTCCAGTTCAGTTCCTCCTTTCCTCCGTACAAGACCTTCGCCAAACTGCCTCTCTCCACAAACTCATAGACCAACTAAATGCAACCCCTCTTGGAACAGAATCCGTGGAGCTTGATCACATTGCGGTGCCGGTCCTCGGTCAAAATGTGGATCTCGTTCTTGAAACTCTGTTGGGTGACCGAGGGGACATTGCTGGATTCTGATACTTTGACCTTTTTGACAGCGATGATTTGGCCGCTAGCCAGTTCGGCCTTGTAAACGCTCCCGAACCCTAGCGATGTCATTGAATGTGAACTTACCTTCCCTTTCCGATATGATCGACTCAGATTTCTCGTACTTCATATGACCATGACTCTCTTCATCAAGTTCCTTGTTCCGCCGCTGAAGCGCCAGAATCACAGCAGTTAAAGTCACTAGAAGTTGTAAGCAGCAGATGCCCACAATAGCACCAATAAGAACCTTTTCCCTATGGTCGGTGGATTTACTGCTTGTCCCACAAGGAGATAATCCAGTCACGTTTCCGCACAAGCCTGGATTCCCGATAAAAAGCACTTCCTGGTGCTTGTTGGAAGATGTGACCACTAGGAATCGTGCCTGTTAGCTCATTGTATGATAAGTCTATGGAGTAAAAATTTTAAAAAATTTCCAAATTGAATAGGATTTTCAATTATTCACATTTTCTTCCTTCCTCTCCCCTACTGGTTAAGCATATTGCACTCGCCCAATCCTCAGCCACGCCACTCACCTGATCCTCGTTGCTTTTGTTGTTCGCCATTTTCTCTTGTTTCACAAGTTCATCGTCCACAAGCTTTAAGTCGTTCGCAAGCTTCAAGTCCGTCGTTCGCAAGCTCCACTCGCTTTCATCCAAGGTTAGTGTCGTTCATATTGGTGTAGTTTGTTCAAGGAAAAGCAATCGTAGCTTGTCGAAACAACATGTCACCCAGGTGTGGGCATGTCGTGAAATATCATATCGATGGCAGCAAGGCTGTCTTCCCAAACCCGAATGGTTGTTCCAGTTACAGTCACGAAGCCTGCTTCTCTGGCACGAGCATTCTTGTGAAAGATCGAGTTCCGCATCTTCTCTTCGATGCTCCTCGGTCCACTCGTGCCGCTGCAATCACAAAAGAAAGGAATTTCCATTCCCCCTAGTGCCCTTCGCCTTAAGATCGATCCAAGTGGTAAACAGGGTTCTCCCTTAGGGTAAAATTGGGATTGCCTCACACCGCCATCGCTCTAGCAAAGGCTTTCTTTTGCCCTGTGGCTTTAAATTCCAATGCCTGGCTTTTCTCGCTGTGATCTATGAACTGTTTGTGCATCGTGCGCATTGGTGAATTTAACAGTAAGATTAGTGACTTCTAAATGTTTTGGAGCAGTGAGCACAGAAGCTAGAGTTGCGGCTTTTGGACATTGCATAAAAGGAGATGGGAATTTTTATTTTTTGTCGATTTTCATGGCATCCTTGAGTTTGCAATTTGACTTTTTTTGTCAGTAAGCTAGACATGGACTCCTCTGAGTAATGCTTCCGCGGTGATCGGCTGGAGGTGGATGAACTCATCATTGGGCTTTCTATATCTTCTAATGGAAAAGAGACTACTCTGTCTAATAAATTTTGCAGCGTCTTTGGAAGACTCGCAGCTCCAGCCATGGGGAGGTGAAATGATTGCATATGTTTTGTTGATTATTAGTTATATCTTGTATAAAAGATAGATTCTTCAATGAGTTTTTCATTTAAACTTGTTGTTCCATAGTTTGTTCTGGGGAGGTGTAACAAGTTTCTGTGCATCTTTTTGATGAGATAATCAAGTATTAGAAAGGTGCTGTCCATATCATTCATGATTGGACATTCCAATTTGAAATGCCTGTATCTGCTATGAACATACACATGAATTTTCTCGTCTATCGAGACTAAAAATTGTCATTTTGGCCAAAACTCTCAGTCAACCAACATTCTCATATTATTCTATAATGGACTTGAAATGAACGCAAGAAAAAAACTACATTTACACATCAATGAAACACCACAGTAGTAAAACTGACATACATTAATCCATATGATTATTTTGTTGAAAATTTCCTATAATATGAGCTTACATTAATTAATTGATGTTCTATTTTAAATAATTGGGTTAATGGATATTCTAATATTTCTTAAACCCTTAAGTGATCTTATTGAATTGGATATTAGCATCTATTAATAACATGTCTATTTAAGTGTAGGCAATTGTATTTAACTAAAGCCCGTAATGAAGTGGCCCAGTTGACACTCTATTGATTAAGGTTTGATAGGTCCCCCCCTAGCCTATAAAAATGTAGGTTATACTTATAAGTTGTTTAATCCCATTAAAAGCTGTCATATTAAAATAGGTCGTAGAGAGGAAGATCTGGCATTATAATAGATTTCTGATTATCAAGTTGATCTATTTTTCTTCAAGTGAAGTAATGGCTCAAACATGTACGTTTTGATTCCGCTGTGATTATCGATTTCGGTATTTTATAGTCATATATGGATTAGATTGTTCTTGATTAATTAGTTGTTTATGTTGATAATTTTTCTTCATGTAGTATCAGAGCTAGTCAGATATGATTGTAGAACCCAAAATTATTTTTTTTATGAACAAATTCAAAATTTTTCCTCTTGAATCGAATATTGGCATTATTTTTTCATGTGGATATTTTAATCGATTGATCCTGAAACCTTAGGATTTTTGTTCTACATGTCAAGATCTTTCTAATCATATATAATTTGTATAGTTTCGTTGAGAATTGAGTGAGCATTTTGAATTTGAAATTCTAGAGTTTATACCTTGCAAAAGTTCTAGAATTTTAAATTACATACAATTGATTGATGTTCGTTATAAGTTGTTGCATAGGTATCGTTTTATATATGTTTTAACATCTTTTGTTGCATTAAGGTAAGTTTTTTGGGCTTAAACAAGAGAAAAACGAATGTTGAAGTTTGAATATGGTTGATTATTTTGTTTGTTCTTCGTATAATTAATTATAGTCAATTATATTGATATTAGATGTAAGATCCATGAAAACAAATTTCATCAAGAATTATATGTGTTTTTTGAGGTTAAGGTCGAAACCAGGTCGTAAGGCCCAATTTGCAGATTTTCGTGACTCGGCTGGAGGTTGAAGAAGACCTCCAGCCGGGCCAGTCCAATAAATGGGCGTAAGCCCAGAACCAAGAATAAAATAAAGGTTCTGGGCTCACGCCCATGAGCCAAGGAAAAGAAAGGTCCTGGGCGTGAGCCCAGACCAAAAATAACATAAAGCTAAAATAATAATAAATATGGGCTTGCGCCCAAATTTATTCCACCGGGCTTAGCAACTTGGGCTTGTTGCTCGAACGAGGGACCCAGGTAGTGGATTGTGGGCCGGGCAAGTGCCTGGGCCCCACGGGAGGGTCCGACACAAAAAAAAATTAAAAATTGTGGCAAAAATTATTGTTTGATAACTTCAATATGATCTTGAGAAGCACATCATAAAGTGCTTCATATTGTTCGATAATTTTGGGCATAAATTTTTTTGAGTTCCCTATTAATAAAAATGAACATATATAATAACTCGCCCAAAAGGGGTTATTGTGTTTATTAATTTGGAAAATTGCATGAAGATTAATTCCCAATTGGAAAGATGGAGATGTATAATTGAAAAATATTTATCTATCCAAAGGGGATAATATTTTTTTGAAAATTATATGTAATTCCCCTCTATGTTGTGATAATGGGGATGTATAATTTAAAGATCTTGTTTGCACAAAGCAAACAAGCCCTTGATGATTATATGAAATTCTCCTTATCGTCTTTATATATTGATATAAAAGAGAAGTATAATTTAAAGAATTTGTCTGTCCAAAGAGGATGAATCATTGACAATTATATATAATTTTCCTTATTGTTGCTTTACAAAGTTCACGTTGCTAAAAATAATGATGCATTATATACTTTGTTCAAAGGGGAGTTTATAATATACTAATTATTTTTGTTGAATTTTTTATTGCCCATTATTGATCTTATTGCATTATGTGCTACAAACAATTACCTTTGCTGTAAACAACAATAATGCACAGTTGAATGTTAACTGGATCAAACTTCAAGAGATGGAAGCAAAATATAAAGTTTGCTCTAGGAATTGTGGATATGGACTTGGCTCTATGTGAGGATGAACCTTCCAAGCCTAGTAATCAAAGTATTGCAGATCAAAAGGCCCATCATGCTAGATGAGAAAAATCTAACCGACTAAGCCTCATTACTATGAAAAGATCAATTGTTGAGCATCTCATTAGTGGTTTGCCGGAAGATATGAATGCGAGACAGTTCCTTGAAATAGTGGGAGAAAGATATAGAGTCTCAGATAAGGCTGAAGTTGAGAACTTGTTGAGTGAGTTAACGGACATGAGGTATGATGCTGCTATAGGTGTTATGGTCCACATCTAGTCCAAACTTAAGGCTCATGAAATTGTCCTTTCTGAAAATTACATTGTGCATCACGTCTTAAATTTTCTGCTAGCTGAATTTAGCCAGATTAAGACTGCTTATAACACTCAGAATGAGACATGGAGCATCAATACCTTGATTACCAAATGTGTGACTGAGGAGGAGAAGTTAAAGAATGAGAAGTATGAGTTTGCCCACTTAATTGCCAATGTTAAGTTGAGTTGATCTAGAGGAAAATGGAAGCCTAAATTGTCAAATTCTCATGGTCCAAAGAAACATCGAGACTTCAAGAAAAATGGGAATCATGGGAGAAATGGAGATAAGGATTTCAAGTGTTTTCACTGTAAGAAACAGGGTCATAAGAGAGCCAATTGCTACAAGTTCCAAGCTTAGCTAAAAACAAGAAAAGAAAGTCACCAAGATGAGTTGTTGGTTTATTTTTAATCAAATCTGGTTGATGTTTCTTTGGATTCTTGGTGGCTTGGTTCTGGTGCTACTATTCATGTGACTACTACCTTACAGGGTCTCATAAACCTAAGGAATTCAAGTCTGAGGGAGTTAAAGCTTAAAGTTGGAAACAATATTGGAGTTGATGTAGAGAGCATAGAGATAGTTGTTTTGATTAAAGAAAGATCTTCATTACTATGACATAAGTGATTAGGGCACCTCTAAAAAAAAGGGTAAAGTGACTCATCAAGGCTGATATTCTTCCTCCTCTTGACTCAGATGATAGTAAGACTTGTATTGATTGTGTGAGGGGAAAATTGACTAAAACCAATAAGAAAGGCACTACTCGTAGTCAAAATCTATTGGAGATAATTCATACAGATATTAGTGAGTCATACTCAACCACCTGGTGTGGAAATAAGTATTTCATCACATTCATTGATGATTTCTCTCGTTATTGTTATATTTATCTAATTAAGGAGAATACTAATACTCTTGAAATGTTCAAAGTATTTCGCATTGAAGTTGAGAAATAATTGGAAAAAATTATCATTATTATCATATTTGATCGTGGTAGTGAGTATTATGGGTAATACACCGAGATTGGATAACAAATGAGACCGTTTGCTAAATATTTGCAAGATTTTGATATTGTCACTCAATATAGAATGCCTGAGAGTCCTGAACAAAATGGTGTAGTTGAATGGCGCAATCGCACACTCATGAAGATAAAACGAAATATGAAGGGTAATTTTGATTTGTTCGAATACTTATGGGGTGATGCAATTAAAACAACAACTTATATATTGAACTGTATACCTAGTAAATCAGTGCCAAAAACACCTTTTGAATTATGGACGAGGAGGAAACCAAGCCTGAATCATTTTCGAGTTTGGGGTTGTCCTGTAGAGATGAAAATTTATGATCCTTCTTGGAAGAAGACCGAACCCAAGACTACTAGATTTTACTTTATTGGATACCTTGACCATTCTAAAGGATATGGGTTCTATTATTCTACTCGTGGCACTACAATCATTGAATCTCAAACCATCAAATTCTTGGAATTAGATGGTGTTGAGAAGAGTTCTTCTCAATCTTTCGAAAATGAAGAACCAAATAAAACGGTCTCTACTCCATTACCCATCTTGAATGATGATTCTATGTGAGAGCCCTGCAGAGTGGAAATTCAGTAAGAAGCAAATATTGGAGATATGATGGTAGATCCTCCTATGACGAATGAAATTCCCCAGACGAATGATGCGGCTCTAGAAATGCCTGTGCGAAGATCACACCGACAAAGAAGACCAACACCTCTAAATGATTATCATGTCTATCTTGGAGAAGCTGATTTTGACATTGGAAATATAGTTGATCCGGCAACTTTCAAAAAAGTTCTTTATATTGATCAAGCAGATGATTGGTTAGGAGCGATGAAGAATGAGATGATTTCCATTTCAACTAATCAAGTATGGGCACTTATTGATTTACCTGATGGGCATTAACTGATCGGCTGCTAATGGATATTCAAAATCAATAAAGACAATAAAGGTAACATAGAGAGATTCAAGACAAGGTTAGTCGTAAAGGGGTACACACAAAGAGAAGGCATTGATTATACTTAAGTGTTTTCTTCAGTGTCTACTAAAGACTCTTTTCGGATAATCATGGCATTGGTGGCTCACTTTTCTAAATAGAGATTTGAATGAAGAAGTATACATGCAGCAACTTGAAGGGTTTAAAGAAGCTGCAAATGAACATATGGTGTGGAAACTTTAGAGGTCTATCTATGGTCTCAAATAAGTCTCACATCAGTGGTACTTGGAATTTCACAAGGTCGTGAGATCATTTGGCTTTGAAAAAAAATAAGTTTGATCAATGCATCTACATAAAAGTAAATGAAAGTAAATATATTTTCTCAGTACTTTATGTAGATGACATTTTACTTACTAATAGAGCTGTTGATCTATTGAATGACACAAAAAGTTTTCTATCTACAAAGTTTGATATGAAAAATCTTGGAGAAGCTTATTTTGTTCTAGGTATTGAGATTCATTGTGACAGATCTAAGAAGGATGGGATTAGCTCAGAAAAGTTATATAGATCGTGTTGAAAAGATTCAATATGCAAACCTGTAAGTCAAGTGAAGCTCCTGTTGTGAAAGGAGATAAATTGAGCCTAGAACAATACCCTAAGAATGATGTTGAAAAAGAAGTAACCAAAAATGTTCCATATGCTAGTGCAGTTAGCAATCTTATGTATGCACAAATATATACCAGACCTGATATAGTTTTTTGCTGTGAATATTCTTGGGAGATATTTGTCAAATATAGGTCATGAACATTGGGTTGCAGCTAAAAAAGTGATGAGATATCTACAATGAACAAAAGACTTCATGCTCGTGTATAGCAGAGTAGAGGTCCTAAAGGTGATTGAATATTCAGATGCTGAGTTTGCTAGTTGTTCAGATGACATAAAATAACTTATGGATATATTTTTATGATGGCTGGATGTGTTATTTCTTGGAAGAGCACAAAACAAACCTTGATTATGAACTTTACAATGTATGCTGAGTTTGTTACATGTTATGATGTGTCAATTCAAGCTGTTTGGCTTAGAAATTTAATTTCAAAATTGTGAGTCATGTACTCTATTGTTAGACCTATGGTAATCTACTATGACAACACTACAGTTGTGTTTTATTCCAAGAATGCAAGATCAGCAATCGTCCAAATACATGAAGATAAAATATTATACTATTAAATATTTGATAAAAAATGGAGACATTATAATCGCGAATATAAGAATTGAGTCCATGTTGCCTGATCCTTTAACAAAAGGCTTACGACCCATTTTGTTTAAAAAACATGTAAAGATTATGGGTGTTTAAAATTCTTTCGATTTCTTTTGTTAGAGGGGGCTATATAATTTGTATTTTTGAATATTATAATTATATGTGTTGGGATATAATATGCGGAAACAATAGGATCTTGCAATTTACGTTAACGAGAAATCGCCCGAGAAGTAAACGAGAAAAATAAGTACAACAGAAATTTACATGATTCGGTCCGAGTATCGGTACCTACGTCCACGGGGAGAGTGTCGCGACCAAATTTTCGGGTGAACCACCTAGGTTTGGCTAATGGATTGTTAAGCCTAGACTTAACTCGGGCTCTCCCAAGCCCATACCAATTCGCGACTTATGTTCATATTCTTAACCTGCAAATAGATTTTATCCAGGAGTCGCCACTAATCTATTTTTTGGTGGGTCAATTAGAAACCCAAGTAAAGTAACGGGAGATTTATTTTACTCCTACGAATGGATACGGGGAATTGATTACACTAGATTTCTCTAATGCCTTTTCGGTACCATTCTTTTATTTCCAAAAACGTTTTTGCATGCAACTTAAATTGATTTTAAATTTATTTCCTTAACATGTGAGGTGATCATGCAGGTGCGCAATCCACCAATTTAACACTCAGATAAATAATGAATAAATTGTAAAACTTACCTCAAAGCAACGAGAGCATCTGCAATGTTAAATTAAAATCCACATCAACAACCCTAGATATGGTTTTTAATTAACACGCAATTTTTGTTTTGTTTTCACTTAATTAATGCTACTAAACTAACATGGAATGATATGGCATGGTAATATGACCTAAACTATATGAATGAGTAAAATAATTTTTTTTTTTTGTGATTTCTTAATGAACATGCAATAATTAAATATGCAATCTAAATTAACCAAAATGACGCAATCTTAATGATGGGAAAAATCTAAATAAATGAATTTAGCAACAATCACTAAATGACGTGCATTTTCATGAACCTAATTCTATATGACATGCATATGATTTTTTTTTTTTAAATAAGAACATGCAATCTATCTAGGATAAATTATTTAAACCTATAATTAATAAACATGCAATCCTAATATGCAATGACGTACAAAGAATGCCCTAATTCTACGTGATAGATGCATGATGATTTTTTTGTGTTTTTTTTTTATAAAATTCGAAATTAAAATTGCCAAATAATTAAACATGCAATTCAAATCTAAAAAGAACTAACATCCTAAATGACTGCATTTTTTTGGATTTTTATTTTTTAGAAAATTCGAAATAGATAAATTTCTTATCCTAGATATGCAATTTAATTCAAAGATATCATCTAACTTTAAAAAAATGACTAACTAACCTATCATGCAATCAATCCTAATCTACATGGGATACAAATGCAATTTTTTTTTTTTTTTGTATTTTTGGGATGAAGCAATTAAAGTAAGATAATCACCAAATCACTCAAGATAATATATCATCCAATCAATGTGAATAAGGAGATAATATCCAACCAACTTGAAATTTCGCGAATAAAATCGATGAGTTGATCTTAAGCCTTAAAGATCAAAACATCAATTTTAAAGATTCCAGCGGAATCAATAATTCCATCTAAAGCCTTATAGATGGAATCAAAGATTATATGCTGTTGCGAATTAGGAAAGAAATCCCAATGTAGATTCAAATATGATTAATGGATATCAAATAGACAAATTAGGTGATAAAATATTCAATGGAATCGAGTAAGAAGGATTACCTAATTGTGACACTAACTTTCCGAATTCAAGCGTCGGGCAATGGATCACGACCGATGACCTATGGTGGTTTGCAATGCTGGGCAGAGGTGAGTGGCATGGTGGGGCAAGTGACTGGCGGCAACGAGGACACCCAAGGTGGATCACAATGAACCGCTTGGTTAGGGTCGAAGACATCGAGGTGACTCCGCAGCGAGGAAGCTTTGACGATTTTTTCTTTTGTATTTTCACTTTTGGACAATACCTGAAGAAGACCAATTCACCACTTAGACTTATTTCATCAAAGTTTGAGCAAGTCTTTTGACTATGGACTCCAGGCTTGCAAGTAGTAGCCACAGTATATGACGTGGTATCCACGATGGTCAAGAGATGTTGGCTTCTTTGGACTTCAACGAAACCCGCAAAGAATGAGTACTAATGAAGCGCATAAGCCTTTCTTCGATCTCTTTTTATATATATGCACCAAGATCTATGGTGGAGGATGATGACTCAGTGGAGATTTCCTGCTCACTTCCCTGGGTTGTCTTCTTATAGTCCCCCTGCTACGTGTACCCTCCTCAAGGTCCAGACGGTGGAGAAATTTTGACTGGCTTCGCTCGCCGAATTCAATCGTAATCTTCTTCTGTGGAGAGAGAGAGACCGCAGGGGCTATTGTTTGTGGACGTTAAGACGCCAATCGTGGAGAGCGATGCAAAGATTTATGGCTTCGGGATGCAGGGTATCGCTCGATCAGCTAGTGTTGTCGTAAAGGGGACGACTGACTTACGGCTACAGGAGGGCGATGCACGGCATCTGTTCAGGCAGCAAGTAGCGTGGTGATGGTGAGGGCGAGGCGAGAGATCTCGACCAAGGGTTGGCCGAGGGAGCTCCCTCTCTCGCGTCTCTTGAGTGTTTGTTGCCGACCCTTTATTTCCGCGTGGCCGTTTACGAAATTGTGTGGCCCCCAAAACTTCGTGATTGTTGATCACTGCCAGATGAGGGGTGCACGCTGCTACTTTATCATTGGAGAGGATCGCAACAAAGCTGGCCGTTGCATTGACAACGGACGATTGGCAGCAGGGTCGACGCCGAGGCACGGCCACGAACTTGACAAATTCATGGCCATGAAGGGGTTTCAATTGTCACTTGTTCAGCTCTCGCGAACGTGCCTTCTCTCAATCGTCCCCTCTCACGTGCGTCTCTCAGAATTGTGGCCGTGTGTTTCTATTATCTAGCCTCTCCCCTTGAAAACCCTATGCATTTTTCTTTATATAAGCCATGAATTAGGGTTTTAATTTTTTCTAAATTCATATCCGTGAAGATTTCTTTTCTGCATGTAATATTACTTTTTTATTTTCCACATCTCCTGAATATTCTCTACTAATTTTATCGCCTAAAGATAAGATTGTAACCCGATTTTCTTAAATTCCAAAAATCCACCGTAACATTATTTCAAATCTCCATTTAGGTAATTTTTGTCATTAAAAGAAAACGGGTTTGGGCCAATTTGCTTGCTTCGTGGGCTTAGTCCGACCTACCAATTAAAGCTCAGAACCACTAATTTGAACCCATCCGCCACCAGTCTAACAAATAAACGCAAAAAATGCAAATAAAAAATAAATGCACCTAAATCTATATGCTATGCAATTAATTTTTTTTTAGGGATAAAATTAACCCCTAATTTTCTATGCAATAAATAAATAAACGGGCTGCCAAAATTTAGTTGTCAACAGAGAGCCAGCAGCAAATAATCCACTAAAATCGAAAAATCAGAGTTTACAATCATTCATACACTCAAATGTTTCCCACACCTAAATTTAACCACAAACCCAAAGTGTTTATAAAATAAGCAACCCAAAGTGTTCATGAAATCTATTAAAGCATTTATTTTCAATTATCATTATTGTTGATTCTATTGTTATCTTTTCTCCTATTGACTGAGAAATGAAAGTATAAAATAGTATCTTTAAACAAATTTTAGTTTAAAGACAACTTTATGTAACTAATTATGAGATCTCATGTTGGATTGTGACATAGTCATGGAATTTCATGTTGTTTAGAAATTGCGCCGATACAATTTTATGTCATTGAGAAATTGCATTGATGACTAATAAGAAATAGTATATATTTGGATCACATGTTGACACTATTTCTTACTACACTACTAGGCCGACGATCCATGAAAATATAATGCTTATTATATGTGATTATGAAAGCTCATGTGTTGCGGTATTTCGTTAACACATTGATCCCCATAATCCTATACCAAGGTTATATAAGATTGGATTGATTTTGAGATGCCAATATTGGAATATTATTTTTTAAAATTGTGACCACATAAAACAAAATTTTCAGTTATTAACCCGATAATGTCGTTTTCAAATAAAATATTTTTCAAAATAAAAATAAGTTAATTAATGTAGCCCAAGTGGAAGAATGTTGGAAATTTCCAATAATATAGGCTTACATTAATTAATTGATTTTCTATTTTAAATAATTGGGTTAATAGATATTCTAATATTTGTTAAACCCTTAAGTGATCATATTGAATTGGATTTTGGCATCTATTAATAATAGGCCTAGTTGAGCAACAAAATGTAGGTAATTGTGTTTAACTGAAGCCCATAATGGGAGGGACCTAGTTGACACTCTATTGATTAAGGTTTGCTAAGTCTCCTCTCTAGCTTATAAAAGGGAAGGTTATACCTATTAGTTGTTTAACAAAGTGTAGGTAATTATGTTTAACTGAAGCCCGTAATGGGAGGGGCCTAGTTGACACTATATTGATTAAGGTTTGCTAGGTCTCCTCTCTAGTTTATAAAAGGGTAGGTTATACCTATCAGTTGTTTAATCCCATTAAAAGCTGCTATAGTGAAATTGGTTATAGAGAGGAAGATCTGACATTCCAATAGATCTCTGATTATCATGTTGATCTATTTTTCTTCAAGTGATGCAATGGCTCAAACAGGTACATTTTGATTTCGTTGTGTTTATTGATTTTTGTGTTTTATAGTCATTTATGGATCTAATTATTCTTGATTAATTAGTTGTTTATGTTGATAATATTTCTTCGTATTTGACAACATCAGTTTACAACACTCTTAGAAATAGCAATAACTGAATAGAAAGCAACATTTGATATGGGATTTTCGGCCATAGTGGTGCTCAGCACTTGACGTACTCTTATTTATTATGGCTAGGCCTTTGATGTCTATAGTGTCTTCAAAACATGCTTCGAAATCCTAAGTACGAATATTGAAATGGATATAAAGAAGGTCATCACTTTTCTGTTTTGTCTTCCCTTACATTGGTGTGGGATTTGTCCCAAGTTGCCTTTTCAATGGTCACATAGTGATATTTGCGTGCCCAAATTCCAACTTTCATATGGCGTTTTTCCAAATAGTTTTTTTTTTCTGCAAAGAAACTCGAATAGAAGCCATTCTGTTGATCGCATCAAATGGGTTGACGATAATCTGTAAACTAAAACACCATAAGCATTAACTTGAACTTGTTAAAATTGTGTGGTGTTCTCAATTTGTGTAAGGAAATTCCACGTTTTAAACTTTGGCATCGATTTCAAAGACTAAAAAGAATAACATGATGGGAATTTACAATGTGACTAGAAAAAGCTCTAGCAAATTTTCTTTTTTGGCCCACAAAAACTCTAGCATGAGAGGCTAGCATTCTTGTCTAGGATTTGGCTTTCTCTCGCTTAATTTATGATGTTAGATTCTCCAAACAAAATGTTAATATTCTTGTAATAATTCTCTCAAAATGAAATACCCGCCAAGAAGGGTTTTTGAGGCTCCAAGGTTAAGGGGAATTATTCAGTAGAAGAATACTGCAAGTGCTAGAACTTGGCACGAGAGAGCACATAAGTGCCAAAATTTCCAAAAGGTAGGCTTAAATAACACTTTTAAAAAATAAAATATTGGACACTTAGGCTAGAAGAGGAAGAATGGAAGAAAAAAAAAAGAATTTTTTTTATGTCAATACTTGCACTTACATCAGCGATTTCCAAGTAAAATGGGTTGACGATAATCTGTAAACTAAAACACCATAAGCATTAACTTGAATAGAAGCCATTCTGTTGATCGCATCAAATGGGTTGACGATAATCTGTAAACTAAAACACCATAAGCATTAACTTGAACTTGTTAAAATTGTGTGGTGTTCTCAATTTGTGTAAGGAAATTCCACGTTTTAAACTTTGGCATCGATTTCAAAGACTAAAAAGAATAACATGATGGGAATTTACAATGTGACTAGAAAAAGCTCTAGCAAATTTTCTTTTTTGGCCCACAAAAACTCTAGCATGAGAGGCTAGCATTCTTGTCTAGGATTTGACTTTCTCTCGCTTAATTTATGATGTTAGATTCTCCAAACAAAATGTTAATATTCTTGTAATAATTCTCTCAAAATGAAATACCCGCCAAGAAGGGTTTTTGAGGCTCCAAGGTGAAGGGGAATTATTCAGTAGAAGAATACTGCAAGTGCTAGAACTTGGCACGAGAGAGCACATAAGTGCCAAAATTTCCAAAAGGTAGGCTTAAATAACACTTTTAAAAAATAAAAAATTGGACACTTAGGCTAGAAGAGGAAGAATGGAAGAAAAAAAAAGAATTTTTTTTATGTCAATACTTGCACTTACATCAGCGATTTCCAAGTAAAATTGGTTGGATGGACTCAATAGGCAAAACGTTAAAATTTGTATGATTCAATTAGCATATTAAAATGGTTTAGAACTAAATTGATAAAAAAATAATAGATTTTGGACTTTTTGGACAATTTTCTTTCTTTACTTTTGTTTACCCAATTTTCACATAATGTTACTTAATCAATGAGTAAACTTCATAGCCATTTGAGAAACACAATCTAAATCCTAGATCTTTTTGAAAGGTTGCAATATAGTCATTTTGAACATCATCACCGAAACCTCTTCATAAGTCATCGCTTAAAGTGCTTGGCAATTTGTTGGCCACCATAAGTTTCCATATTTTTTAACATCGCTAGTGGTACATTCATCTCTATGGCACAACACATTACTCAAAAAGAGAAATTGACTTGCAAAAGTCCTAATTGGAGAGAACACTCACCAATCCTAGTTATTGGTGGGTTGGAAGTTAGGCATGGATGCAATGTTGGTGACTTTAGACTTATCAATTACACTCACTTTCAGGGTGCAATCCAACAGGTATAGCCTGCAATTGGCCCAATATGCAATTCTTGTCTACTTGAAAAAACTCAAGTGCTTCCAAAGGTTTCGCTAGATGGAAGTGTAGGATTTAGTTGATTGGTTAATATACATTGTGGTCCCTTCAGTTGAGCGTGAAGAAGACTTCATATTGACTAAGCTTTGTCTTTAGATGGTTAATTGGTTTTCTTTAAACACATATAGAGAAATCGATAATTGAGGGCCATCTTGTGTGTTCAAAAGCTGCGAGCTGTGAAATCCATGGTCCACGCACTTGAAATCCTATCAATTTAGACCTTGCTCTAGATAAATAGATGATGCAACACATGATTAGAGAGAGAGAGAGAGAGAGAGAGAGAGAGAGAGAGAGAGAGACCTTGCTCTAGATAAATAAATGATGCAACACATGATTAGAGAGAGAGAGAGAGAGAGAGAGAGAGAGAGAGAGAGAGAGAAGTAATTGCTGTTACCTCCATTAGCTCTCTTGTTTTAATAAATTAGGAATATGGGCGCAAAGGTTCATTCACCACTAGAGAGAGAGAAGTAATTGCTGTTACCTCCATTAGCTCTCTTGTTTTAATAAATTAGGAATATGGGCGCAAAGGTTCAATCACCACTAGCTCTCTTAAGAACACAACACATTAAAAAATGGATTAATACAAGGTTCGTTGTACTGAAGGAAATATCTTATAGGAGATGGTTGGATGAATTTTGGTTCCTCTATGTGTCTATTATGTTCTTTCTTTTGACGGAAGAACATTTTTGATCTTTTCCTAACATAATTTTTAGGGTTAATATCCTAAAAAATCCCAAACTGGTACATCTATGACAAATTTACCCCAAACTATTTTTTTGACCATGAAAAACCCCAAACTGGTACACATATGGCAAATTTACTCCAACTGCCAATAAAAAACCCTAAATTGAAATATTTATGACAAATTTACCCCAAACTAATTTATTAAACCACAAAAAACCCCAAATTGGTAAATTTGTAACAAATATACCTTCCACTAAATTAGATTAATACCACAAAAAATCACAAAATTTGTAAATTGTGACAAACGGAGTGTAAAATCTAAATTGGTATAGCAGTCAACTGTCGTGTGTCATTTAACTTAATAATTTGATAGAAAAATATAACGAAAACTAACAGAGAGTAAATTTGTCACAAGTGTACCAGTTTGGGGTAAACTTGTCAAAGGTATACCAATTTAGGGTTTTTTGTAGTAAAAAAAAATAGTTTGGGGTAAATTTATTACATGTGTACCAATTTGGGATTTTGCAGAGTATTAACCTAATATTTATTAAAATTTCAATTTTTTTTTATATTTCAAAAATTCTAACAACATTGGTGCGATAGTGCTGACGGTGCGATGATGATTGTTGAAAATTGACACAGGTCACTTTGTTAATGCATTCAAAATACGAGTTATTTAAAAGGATTGTTTTTAGTAATTTCTTATTTGCTATTTTTTTCAAGTATATTTTATTTAAAATTGGTTAGTTTTATTTGGTATGTCAATTTCTATATCTAAGGAGTAAAACTATTAAGAATTGGAGTTTTTATTGGATTGGGCATATGTTGGGTATATGCTGTTAAAACAAGTTAATTTGGGTTGGACCCTATCGCGACCCATTCAAACTAACCCATGCACCGAATTGACAAGTCTACTCTCAACTAAATAATAGAGATGTAAAAAATAAAATAAAATTGAGCTTGGTGTACAACCCCACGTTTGCGTGCTAGGGAATGTGAGACTTGTTCCTAAAACTACTTTAATTAATTAGTTATTGGTGCATTGGAAGTCATGCATAAATTGCATTATTGGTCACTTGACCTGGCAATTATACCTATTTATATTGGGGATTGCATTATTTTCACTTTGCAATTTTAATGTGGTTTATTTCAGTATTATTATTATTATTTTGTCTATCCTACTTTAACTCTCAACACACTTTTAGACTTTTGCCCTATTTTGTCAAAATTCACACATGAAACTAAATGTATCCACCTCAATCCTCCTGAGAAAGTAGGGAATTAAATGCCCCACCTTCCTCTTCCCATGTGGAAAGGGTAGCCATTGGGGCAACCCTCTTTATAACTAAATACACTCTGTTTATACAAAAAAAACCCGAATTCACCCTTGATGGATTCTGTTAAATATATAGCGAGTTCAAGCCCAATAAATGAAACCTTACCGGAGGTTATTTGTTATTCCTGGATATAAGAATATTCTGAATTGAATATTTTATGGACGTCCGAAATCGAGCAATACGTAAATTCTTTTAGGTTGTGAAATAAAGTTAAAAGGAGGGGCATACAATTTTGCATTTCCCTGTTGGTGCAGTCGCCCAAAGAAGTCGAAGGTGGAATGTCCAATTGAACTTGGGCTGACCGAATATTGATGCAAGTGATTTCTTGATTCAGGATGAAGTCGCGCAGAAGGAAAGAAAGTCCAAGTTAGACTTTTGGTTTGACCGAATCCCACTTTGATTTGGTTTTCTTTATCTAGTACTCGAGTTGGTTACTTTAACGATTTGTTGCACTTTATCAGGGAGTGCGCATTCGGGTATAAAATATATATTTTGTGGGTTGCTCCGTAGTTAGGCACGGAGAAATATTGAAGCGCCATTTTCTAGGTATTTTTCGTGAGTTACATCGAAAAAATATATAAGTGTTCAAGCCAATTAAATCTTATGAATTCAAGATTTGTGTGTAATTTCATCGTGAGATTAAAAGATTATTCAGCGGCGAATTGTGGGGCAAAACACTGTGTGTTATTGGATATAATTGGGGTATAGAAAACACCATGAGCATTTGAGTGACTCGAGTGTGGTTATAATCTTTATGTATCGCTTGATCTATAGTGGAATTTGTTGATGCTCTCCCTATGAAAGTAAGTCTCTACTGCATAAGTCTGGTGTTTAATTTATTTTCTTGTTCTATCTATTTTATTGTTCGATTGCTTGCTTTTCTTAACAATTAGTATTAGAGCAAGGTTTGGCTGAGTTGAAGTAAATTGATGGCGACAAAAGAAGGAAAAATGAGAATCGCCAAATTTGGTGGGAATGATTTTGGTTTCTAAAAGATGTAGATTGAGGATTATCACTATCAAATGAAACTGCAATTGCTTCTGTCTGGAGAGAAGCTAGAGACGATGAAGCAAGTTGACTAAGAATTGCTGGATACACAGGATAAAGGTGTTAGTCGGCTAACGTTAGCTCGTAATGTCATGTTTAACATCATGAAGGAGAAGATCATTGCAAATTTGATGAAACCTCTATCGCATATGTACAAGAAGCCATCTGCGACGAGCAAGGTCTATTTGATGTAACGTCTGTTCAACTTAAAGATGATCAAATGTGCGTCAGTTGTAGATCATATCAATAGATTTAATATGATTAATAAATAAATGAAGTTCATTGAGACTAATTTTGAAAATGAGGTACGTGTTCTGATTTTGTTATCCATATTGCATGATAGTTGGAATACTACTGTTAGTAATTCCTCTAAATCAATGAGCTTGACGTCTGATAGGGTTCGAGATTTAATTCTGAGTGAAGATACTCATAGAAGAGGATCTGGTGAACCTCTATCTACTGCTTTAGTAGGTGAAAGCAAGGGAAGAACTAATACAGGTATTAGCAAGAGTAGCATAAACATGAAGAGACATGGTTAATCTAGAACTGGTGATGTTGTCTGTTGGAACCATGGCAAGATGGGCATCTTAGAAGAAATTGCCTTAAGTTGAAGAACGAGAAGGCTAAGGGAATTATAGTTAATTTTGCAGATGATGTTATAGATGTAGCTATCAGTAATTTGGATAGTGCTGATTTTGTCTTGTCTATCACTGATTAGTAATTGTTTGACGGATGGATTGTGGATTCTAGTTGTTCGTTTCATGCAACACCAAATAAAAACCGGTTTGCTACTTATCCATGCACGAATGGTAGTAAAGTGTAGCTAGGAATGCCATGTTGCAAGTATTGGCAATATTATAATTAGAATATGTGATGGTATTGTGAGAACATTGACTAGAGTGAGACATGTTTCAGAGTTGAAGCAAAACTTGATTTTCTCGAGTGCCCTGGATTTAGTTGAGTGTCGGCATTTTTTAAAATGTGGAGTTCTGAAAGTTATTCGAGGTGCTTTAGTGATAATGAGGGCAACTAAGCATGGTAACCTGTATAAACTTCAAAGTGAGATGGTAACATCCACGTAAGCAATTTTTGGCTAAAATTGGTTGCATTGAGTCAATTGGCAAAAGGGCGAAATGGTTTATGACTCAGTTGGTAATATTAAAAATTTTGGGATCGAATTAGTAAAAATAAAATAGGTATAAGACTTTTTGGACAATTTTTTTTCTTTCTTTTGTTTAGCCAATTCACTTAATGTTACTTAACCAATGAGTAAACATCCTAGCCATTCTCGAAATGCTGTCTAAATCCTAAATCTTTTTGAAAAGTTGCAATGTAGTCTTTTTGAACATCAATTTTTTTTCCCTAATTTTCCTTTCCAACAAACTTTAATCACCCACTACTAGAACCTCTTTATAAGTCATCGCTTAAAGTGATTGGCAATTTGTTGGCCACCGTAAGTTTCCATATTTTTTTAACATTGCTTGTGGTGCATTCATCTTTATGGCATGACATATTGGTCAAAAAGAGAAATTGACTTGCAAAAGTCCTAATTAGAGAGAACATTCACCAATCCTAATTATTGGTGGATTGGAAGTTAGGCATAAATGCATTGTTACTGACTTTTGACTTATCAATTACACACACTTTCCAACGGGTACAGCAAGCTATTGACCCAAATTGAAATTCTGAGCTTGGAAAAATTTGAGTGCTTCTAGAGGCTTTTCCACTTGGAAGTGTAGGATTTGGTTGATTGGTTAATATGCATGGTGACCCCTTCAAAAAGGTTGAGCGAGTAGAAGACTTTAGATTGACTAAGCTTTATCTTAAAAATGTCGAGCGTGTAGAAGACTTCAAATTGACTAAGCTTTATCTTTAGATTGTTAATTAGTTTTCTTTAAACACATCTATAGAAAGATCAATAATTGAGGGCCATCTCACGTTCAAAGTCTGCGAACTTTGAAATCGCGTCCATGGTCCACGCATTTGAAATCCTATGAATTTAGACCTTGCTCTAGATATGTAGATGATGCAACGCACAATTAGAGAGAGAGAGAGAGAGAGTAATTGTTACCTCGATCAGCTCTCAGAGAGAGAGAGTAATTGTTACCTCGATCAGCTCTCAGAGAGAGAGAGAGAGAGAGAGAGAGAGAGAGAGAGAGTAATTGTTACCTCAATCAACTCTCTTCCATTGATAAATTAGGAACAAGGGTGCAAAGGTCCAATCACCACAATTAGCTCTCTTAAAAACACAACACACTAAAAAATGGATTATTACTAGGTTCGTTGTAGCGAAGGAAATATTTTACAGGAGATGGTTGGATGAATTTTGGTTCTTCTATATATCTATTACGTTCTTTCTTTTGGAGGAAGAAACATTTTTTTATCTTTTCCACACATAATTTTTATTTCAGATTTAATTTTTTTTTTTAATTTCCAAAACTTCTAACAACATTAATGCGACAGTGCTGACGGTGCGATGATTGCTAAAAATTGACATTGGTCACTTTGTTAATGCTTTCAAAATACGAGTTATTTAGGAGGATTATTTTTAGTAATTTCTTATCTGCGAGCTCTTTTCAAGTTTATTTTATTTAAAATTGGTTAGTTTATTTTAGTATGTTATTTTCTATATTTAAGAAGAAAAGCTGTTAAAAATTGGGGTCTCAATTGGATTGGGTATCTGTTTGGGTACATGTTGCTAAAATTTAGGTCAATATAATTTAATTTGAATCAGACTCTATTGCGATCCATTCAAATTAGCTCAATGCACCAATTTGAAAGTCTACTCCCAACTAAATAATAGAGATGTAAAAAATTAAAAATTGGAGCTTGGCGTACAACCTGATGTTTGCATGCTGAGGCAATATGAGACCTGTTCCTAACCACTTTGATTAATTAGTTATTGGTATATTGGAACTTACAAATAAACTGCATTGTTGGTGACTTGACCTAGCAATTTTACCCATTTATAAATTAGGCTTTTTTTCCTTTTAACTTTGCAACTTTAATGTGGTCAAATATTGCATTATTTACCATTCCAGTATTATTTGGGTGACATTATTTCCACCCTCTTTATAACTAAATACACTCTGTTTATACAAGACAAGCGAAATCACCCTTGATGGATTCCACATTTATGCATTTTCCCTCAATTGATTTCTTTTCCATTGTAAGTTCCATTCAAATTTAAACCCATTGTTGTTTAGAAGATTAAAATCAGCATTTTCTTTGTCAATCAAACATGAATCAAATTAAGCTTTCATGAAAAATATTTCTATTACTTTAGGCATAGTTTCTATTTCAATTTTTTCGAATAAGTGTCAAAACAACTTTGCCCTATTTGTAATTGTCAAACAAGAGGCCTACGGGGGGGAGCATCAGGAGCCACATGGCAAATCATGATTGATAGGCCTAAGTGAATGACAACAACAATGTAATTGTGCAACATAATTAGGAGGAAATACACTTTTAGTCAACAAAGTAAAATAAGTGATAAGTAAACTCCCGGAATATTCACATCTCAAATAAGACATGGAAACTGCGCATCTAGTTTTTCATTGCAATTTGTCTTTAATTAGGACTTGTCAAACAATCTTTATATTAAATATTGGCAGATCCACATACTTCATGTAAAGCTAGTCTTGTAATGCATTATAATCGTATAAAAGGCCAAGAGAATATCCGTATATAAATGTAAAGCAAAAATCCTAGCTACAAATAGAAATGGACTTATCATAGCTACAAATACTAATGGACTTGAGCTGGCTCTGATCTATATGTTTTAGATAGATCAATTTTTGTAATTATTTTAAAGCCTAAAAGACTGCTTTCTATAATTCCAGAAGGAATGGTCCATACCATCGACCTCTATGCAGTTGTTCTTGATGAATTTTTGTCCCGCTTTTTTTGAGAAATTTCAATTAGGTTCAAGTATAATCTATTTTATGTTAAAGTATTTTAGCTGGAATAGATGAATAGTGTGTCTAGGAAAATCGCTCTCTAATATAATGCGTGGCTATATTACTAGCCCCAAGTTTTCTACTTGATATCGTCCTCGCCAGTTTCATTATTGCCCTCATTTCCCAAATTTTATAGTAAGGTTCATCATCAATAACAGTTTATGTTTATATGTACATCCAATGTTGAAATAAATGTACATCCAATGTTGAATCCTGTCGAAAATCTGACTCAATGGAAGGCTGTGAAAGCAAAGGGGACACCGCTGCCAAAGCACCGGAAGGAGAATTTGAGCTTTGATCAAGAAGCTAGGATGTCATTCGACTCTGCACCAGCTTTGAAGGAAGTATCATTCAGTTTCAAGGCAAAACCGAATGAGACAAAGAAATCTACCCAAGAAGTACCTGTGGATGCTAGCCTTTCAAACTGGTTGTCTTCCTCAGTAACTACACCGATTGAGAAGAAGAGTGCAATGACTTTGGACTCTGTCCAAGTTGAGACGAGCGTGGTAAAAGGATATATAAGCTCACCGAGGAGTCAAGAAGATAGACCGATTTTGGGTGCATTGACTGTTGAAGAACTAAGACAGTTTTCAGCCAAGTCTTCGCCGAGGAAATCACCGAGCAGAAGTCCCGACGAGATGCCCATAATTGGGACCGTTGGAACATACTGGAGCCAGTCGGATTCGGTGGGCAATTCTCGCTCAACTGCTTCTTCCTTCAAAGGAATACCAAACACCACCAGCAAATACAGAGAGGTATTGGGTGATCACAGATGTGCAAGTGGTTTCATGAGGTCAAAGTAGGAGGGAAATTGAATATAATTTTTTTTTTTTTTGGGTTGATGTTGCAGGATAAGAAAGTGAATTGGCACTCCACCCCTTTTGAGACAAGGTTGGAGAGAGCTTTAGACAGGGGAGCTTATCAACTGTAATCCGTGCGTATACATTCTGTATGTTCTTGAGATGGCTTGCGTGTGCTCACATTCGTCATTTTTTCCATTCTTTTGTGAATTCAAATCTGTTTGGTGCGTGGTGATATATGGTTTGGCTGATGTTATTCATTTTATGTTCATTGTTTGTACAATTTCATCTGTTATAGTTACATGTACCTGTGTGATAAAAGAGTTGATGTTGAACAAACATAGCAAGATAAGTTTCTCCATTGAGAGTGAAATCATATCCAAATTGTGTTAATTCGGCTGATGTTATTCACTTTATGTTAAATGTTTGTTCAATTTGATATGTCATAGTTACTTGTACGGCCTACGCTTTTTTGAATCCAATCGTAAATTTTATGCAAGTAATACGCCTTCTCCAATGAGACGATGGGGGATAAGCTTTATTGTGGAGAGGGAAACAGCCCGGATCACTAGCCAAGGCCCCTAAATGACCATCAGTGATAAAGGAGGTGTGATAAAATAGGTTGTGTTGAGCAGATATAGTGAGATGGGTTTCTCTGTTGACAGTGAAATCATATCCAGGTCGTGTTGATTTGGGTTACCGTATACTTGGATTTGGAGCTTCATAGCGGGTTCTATTACTGCTTTCATTCTTTTCACGAGGGAACAGGGAAATCGACCCCTGATGGATAGGCTTCAGAATATACAAAACTCAGTATGCGAACCCAAAAATGGAATCGGGCTATAGCGGTACTCGGCACTCGATGTACTCTTATTATTATGGCTAGGCCTGTGATGTCTGCATTGTCTTCAAAACATTCTTACAAATCTCCGGTACGGATATTCTAATGAGTATAAAGTAGGTCATCCATTATTTGCGTTGTTTTCCTACACACGGATATGGAATGTATTTCAACTCCTAAGTTGCCTTTTCAATGGTCGTGTGAAGATACTTGCACACTCAAATTCTAACTCTAATATGGCCTTTTTCCAAGTAGGTTTGTTTGTTGGCACACAATCTCTAATAGAAGTCATATTGTCGATTGCATCAGATGGGTTGACGATAATCCACAAATGGAACATCATGAATATGAACTCGAATTTGTTAAGATCGTGTCGCGTTCTCGAGTCGTGTAAGGAAATTTCACGTCTTGAACTTTCTTATGGTGGAAACTTCAACGTGACTAGCCAAAGCTCCAGCGTGAGAAGCTCACATGAATGTTTAGAATTTGGCTTTTTCGCTCAATTTATGATGTTAGATTCTCTAACAAAAAAGTTAATATTCTTGTAATAATTCTCTCAAAGTGAATACCCACCAAGAAGGGACACCGGGGCTCCAAGGTAAAGGGGGAGTTGGTGCAACTATTTTCGGCATAATTAATCATTAACCGAGCCTATGCATATAGCTCCATAACAGATTTCTTGATTTAATTTATGTGTGAGTTGGCTTTTGAGAACCTACACTTCGTACGTGTGTGTGTATATATATATATCTATACACATATTGCCAATTCACACATTATTTGACATTGATGGTCTTATCTTCTGCTCGTTCATTCTTTGATTGTTTTTTTTCTTTCCTTTAGGAAAATTGACCAGAAATTCCTACACCTATTTTACTTTAGCCAATTTAGTTCTAAACTTTTTAATTTTGCTAATTGAGTCATAAACATTTTCACTTTTTGCTAATGGGTCTATCTTATCAATTTTTACTAAAAATTGCTGAGGTGAATGCCGCCATCCTATGTGGTAAGTTCAACACTGATGTTGATAATTTTAAATAATATTTATTATTTTATATTTTTTAAAAAATTTAATCTTCTAGTTTGTTGCTAGGCCTCGACCACCGGCTAGAGGCGAGGGTTGGTGACGTTGAGCCTTGCTAGTGGTGACCTCACCCAACGACAAGGAGGCTTGCCCTCGCTAGTAGTTGGTGGGTTTGAACTTTGCTAGAAGCCAACAAAGTCGTCCTCGTCGACCCTCACCTTTGGTTGGTAGCCGAGACCTGGTGACTGCTAGAGGAGGAAGAAGGGGAAAAAAAAAAGGAAAAGAAAAAAATACAAAAATACAAAAAAGAATATTAAATATTATTTAAAATTATCCACGTTAGCGTCAGACATGCCACATGTGATAGTTAGCATTTATATTAGTGATTTAGACTCAATTGATAAAATGTGAAAATGATTAAAGCTCAATTAGCAAAATTAAGAAGGATTAGAACTAAATTGGTAAAAATATAATAGGTTTATGATTTTTTAGACAATTTTCCCTCTTTCCTTTTGTTTAGCCAATAATCTTACTTAATCGATGAGTAAACTTCTTTGCCATTCCAACAAAGTGGTCTAAATTTTGAATCTTTTTTTGAAAGTTTGCAATATAGTGCTTTCGAACATCATTTTTTAATCTTGAATTTTCCTTTTCGACAACCTTTGTCACCTACTATTGAAACCTCTTTAAAAGTCATCACTTAAAGTGTTTGGGGATAAGTACACTAGAAGTGCCAAAAGTTATGTACGGTGCTTCAGTATACAAAATTTTCGTCGACTTACTTAAGTGTTAAATCGGAGAAAAAATAATCACTTAGTGCTAGCGGCAAGAAATTTCGGCAAAATTGATTACAAATAATTTATAATTGAAATTTTATAATGACTTGGCAAATATTTTAAAAACTCCAGTTCACGTGGCATTTCCACGTGACATGTTTGGCACCGAAGTGATCGTTTTTTAACAACGACTAGCGTTGAAGTGATTACTTTAAACAAAATTTGGCAAACAAATGATTACTTTAAATAAAATTTGGCACTTAAATTATTATTATTATTTACAATTTTTGGACGACGTCATTTATGGGTTATATGTTAATTAGGCATGTCGACGAGCCACCTAGGACTGACAAATCAATAAAATATAACCACGTCAAATTTCCAATAACCCAAACTGGAATTGGCACTTCAATGATCGATTTTTTTTTTTTAAGTGGTATTTAAGTGATTCGAAAATTGTTTTTAGTACTAAAGTGAGCGCCGTACATAACTTTTGGCGCTTTTAATATACTTATCTCAAGTGTTTGGCAATTTGTTGGCCATCATAAGTTTCCATAATTTTGAATGTGGCTAGTGGTATATTTATCTCTATGGCACAACACATTGCTCAAAGAAAGAAATTGACTCGGAAAATTCCTAGTTCAAGAGAACATTCACCAATCCTACTCATTGGTAGTTTGGAGGATAGGCATAAATCGCATTATTAGTGACTTTTGACTTATCAAATTACACCCACATTCGAGGTGCAATCCAAAAGGTACAGCTTGCTAATGGCCCAAAATGCAATTCTGGTCTACTTGAAAAAATTCTTGTCTTTCACGTTCAACCCCTTTAAAAAGGTTGAGCATGCATAAGACTTCATATTGACCAAGCTCTATTTTTAGAAGGTTAATTGGTTTTTGCTTAAAGTGATTGGCAATTTGTGATTGCTTAAAGTGAAACCTCTTTAAAAATTATCGCTTAAACTGATTGGCAATTTGTTGGCTACCATAAGTTTCCATGAGTCTGAATGTGGCTAGTGGTATATTCATTTCCATGGTACAACACATTGCTTAAAAAAATATAAATTGACTAGGAAAAGTCTTAATTCGAGGGAACATTCACCAATCCTACTTATTGGTGGGTTGAAAGATGCGCATAAATCGCATTATTAGTGACTTTTGACTTATCAAATTACACCCACTTTTAGGGTGATCCAATGGGGACGGCCTACTAATAACCCAAAATGTAATTCTAACTTGCTTGGAAAAATTCTGTCTTCACGCTCAACCACGTTCAACCCCTTTAAAAAAAAGTTGAGTGTGAAGAAGACTTCAAATTGACCAAGCTCTATTTCAAATGGTTAATTGGTTTTCTTTGAGCATATACGTAGAAAGATTGCTAGTTGACAGCCATCTCATGTTCCAAAGCAGCAAGCTTTGAAATCGCTTCCATGGTCATTGAACTTGAAATCCTCTCAACTTAGGCGTGCTCAAGATTATGCAGATGATGCAATGCACGATAAAGAAAAGAGAGAACAAAAAAGTGATTGTTACCTCCATTATTTTCTTATTAAATTAAGAACACGAGCGCAAAGGTCCAATCACACAATTAGCTCTCTTAAGAACATAACACATTATAAAAAGGATTATTAATATGTTCGTTATAGCGAACAATATATTTTACAGGAGATGGTTGGATGAATTTTGGGTCTTCTATACTCTATTATGTTTTCCTTTGGAGGAAAAAAAACATTTTTTATCATAATTTTCATTTAAATTCAATTTTTTAATTTCCAAAATTTTTAACGACATTAATGCGACAGTGTTGACGGTGCAATGATGATTGCCCAAGGAGGATTATTTTTGGTAATTAATTATTTGCTAGTTTTGTTCAAGTTTACTTTATATAAAATTGGTTAATTTATTTTAGTAAGTTATTCTCTATATTTAACGAGAAAAGTTGTTAAAGATTGGAGTCTTGATTGGGTTGGGTTTGTGTTGAGTTCATGTTGGGTATCTGTTACTAAAATTATAGGTCAATATAGGTTAATTTGGGTCCAATCCTATTGCAACCCATCCAAACTAACCAAATGCACCGATTTGATAAGTCATAACCCTAGCTAAATCATAGAAATGTACAAAATATATAGAGCTTGGCTTACACTCCGTGTGTGCATGCTGCGGCAATGAGAGACCTATCCCTAAAACCACTTTGATTAATTAGTTATTGACGCGTTGGAAGTTAGGCATAAAATGCATTGTTGGTGACTTGACCAAGCAATTATACCCATATATAAATTAATTTTCTTTTTTTTACTTTGCAACTTTAATGTATTGCATCATTTACCATTCCAGTATTATTTGGGTGACATTATTTCCACCATTTCTATGACTAAATACACTCTGTTTATGCAAGATAGTTGAAATCACCCTCGATGGATTCCACATTTATGCATTTTCCTCAATTTATTTCTTTTCTATTGCGGGTTCCCTTCAAATTTGAACCCATTATCTTTAAGAGGATTAAAATCAGCATCTTTTTTTTTTAGTCAATCCAACATGAATGAAATTAAACTTTCGTGAAATGTATTTCTTTTACTTTAGGCGTAGTTGTTATTTTAAAAAAAATTGTTTATATGTAGGTTTTTCTGGATTTCTACATGGAAATTAATCTAGAATTTGCTTGACAAAATGAAAAGTTCTAAAGATCTCTCTCTAGCAAATAAAATTGCTAATATTTGTAGAAGTGGAAAAAAAAAGAGAGAGAGAAAAAAAGGTAGGTTTTTGATGTGCACGGTATATCCGCTTAAATGTGTTATTGTCAATTAGGGTAACCGGATGCTACACAAAGCTAGAAAGAGAAGGACAATTTGTAAAATGGGATCCCCGACTTTAAGTTTCAACTTAATAACAAAGGTGAATTCCGTCTCTTCAATGAAAATAAGGTGGATTTAGGAGTAAAGTACACCCCAAGTGCCAAAACTTGACATGGGGGACACTTAAGTGCTACTCCGGCCAAAATCTAGCCAAATTGTTGACGTGGCAATTTTCTGGCGAGGTGAGTACAAAACGGCGGCGTTTTGCATGCTGATGTGGCGAGAAAATGCAAAAACGACGTCGTTTTGTGTCTACGTGGTAAATAATTAATATAAAATTAATTAAATTAAATTTAAAACTAAATTTATTTAAAATATTTATAAAAAATTAAAAAATTAAAAACTTAAGAAAAAGGGAGGGGGGGGGCGATGGGAGGCGACTGAGGGCTAAGCCTTCGTTGCCGCCACCTCCCCGCCGCCGCCGGGAAGGGTCGGTGACAGAGGGGGGAGGGCTGGTGAACCTTCGCCCTCCCTATTTTTTTTGAATATTTTAAATAAATTTAGTTTTAAATTTAATTTAATTAATTTTTATATTAATTATTTATCATGTAGACACAAAACAACGTCGTTTTTGCGTTTTCTCGCCACGTTAGCATGCAAAACGACGTCGTTTTGCACTCACCTTGCCAGGAAATTGCCACGTCAGCAATTTGGCCGGATTTTGGCCTGAGTGGCATTTAAGAGCGTGCATGACAAAATTTTTATTTCTCAATATCTCTATTTCTCTGTTCCCCGGAACAGGTTTGGAACAGAAATCCGTTTGGTAACGTAATTTGATTTCTCTATTTCTGAAACAGATTTCTATTCCAAAAATAGAGAAATCGAAGAAATCAGAAGCTGAAATTTTTAACTTCTCAGTTTTTGAAATAAAAATAAGAAGTTGAAATCAAACCATATAAAAGAATCTTGCGCTTTCTTGCTAACTTAATTCGATCATAACCACAACTTCACAAATTGTTGGTAATTTTCTTTTTCTTTTTCTTATTTTGTTCGCGTTTCTTTTTTCATTTTTTTAAATAATTTCCTCTTTAGGATGAAAGGCAATCGAATGGGTCCCCAATTTTAAAAAACAACCAAAGTTCTTAAATGCTTACTTAAAAACAATGGGGCTCTTTCCTCCTAGAAAGGGCATGTGCATGGCCGGTTGAAGAAAAAGTTCTTACGTAGTACTTAAATACAAAACATGCCTAGAAATTTAAAATTGTTTCTTTACGGATTCAAAATTCTTGCAAAATCAAATAATTAGATTGTTACACAATCTTGAATTTTAATTCGAAGGCAAGAGATTCAAGAGAATCTCTCTCTTTGCTATGCAAGGACCATTAAAGACTCATTGAGCAACAATAAACAAATTAGGGATGAGCAACTAGATTGATTCAATTCGAGAATCAAAATAAACCGACCTTCCCCCGATTGGTTCCTAACCATAAACTTACTTCAAGGTAGAATTCTCATATATTCCTTTACACCATCAATTTTATTTTGTTAATAATCTTGTATAATACTAGTCTTTGATAAAATGACAGGGCTGTATAGGCGCCATTGATGGCACATATTCATGCTTCCGCAATATTTGTCTAAACCTACGCAAGATGAGCTTGCAAACGATACATTGACCGAGGAGGGAAACCAAATAAATACATTTAGGAAAACCATTGCCCTAAAATGGCAAGAGATAATAATATGCCGGAAATTCCATGAAATTGTATTTTCAACTTTTATTTTGACTATTCTTTTGTATTTGAGGATTTCCTATGTTGTTATCTAATCAATTTCTATTCCTAGAAATAGAAATTTTATTTTGTTATCAAACGGATATCTGTATAGAAATAGAAATTTTGAGTCGTTACCAAACGGGTTTCTTTGCTCAGAAACTTGTCCGAGGAATAGAAATTGAGAAATCAATTTTTGGCCAGAAAGCAATTTCTGAAATAGAAATTTTGTCATGCATGCCCTAAGTGATCCATTTTACTCTGATTTTGGCACTTAAGTGTACCTTTCGAAATTTTTGACATTTAAGTATCTTTCCGTGCCAAATTTTGGCACTTGAGCTGTACTTTAGTCATGGATTTAGTCATACATAATGCTAAAATAGCTTTGCCTTACTTGTCAGCAAGAGGTCTACTGGGAGGAGTATCGGGAGCCACATGGTGAATCATGATTGATAGGTCTAAACCAATCAAGACAACAATGTAATTGTGCAACATAATCTAAAGGAAATGCACTAGCATACAAAGGAAAATAAGCGATGAGATTAGTTCCCAATATTCACATCTCAAATAAGACACGGAAACTGCGCATCTAGTTTTTCATTGCAATTTGCCTTTAATTAGGAATTGTCAAACATTTTTCATGTTAAATATAGGTAGATCCACATAATCCATGTAAAGCTAGACTTGTACTGCAATATATGCGTATGAAAGGCTAAGAGAATATCCTTATATAAATGTAAAGCTAAAATCCTAGCTACAAATACTATTGGAATTATCCTAGCTACAGATACTAATGGACTTGCGCTGGCTCTGGTCGATATGCCTGAGATAGGTCAATTTTTGCAATTATTTCAGAGCCAAAAAACTGCTTTCTATAATTCTAAATTGAATTGTTCATGATAGTACATAGACATCAATCTCTATGTAGTTGTTCTTGATGAATTTCCGTCCTGCTTTTCTCGAGAAATTTCAATTAGATTCGAGTGCAATCGATTTGATGCTAAAGTAGTTTAGCTGGAATATGTGAATAGTGCATCTCAGAAAATTGCTCTAATATATCACGTGGCAAAAATACTACCCCCATGTTTTATACTTGATATCGCCCTTGTCCTTTTTCTCATTGGCCCCAATTCCCAAATGTTATATTAAGATTCATTGTCAATAACAATTTTTTTATATATATTTTCATAGAAGAAGAAATTATTTTTTGTCCATTCATTTTTGTAAATAATGTAAATAATCATTTTATCTCGATGGTTAATTTTTCGTGAAATACATGTACACAAATGTATTATTGGTCCTTGTTAATTACGAGATTAGCCAGCACAAATCTCCTACATGACTCTCTATGTTTACATTAGCTTGTTTGCGCGCCTTTGATTAGGAATGACCGCACAAGAAATGGCGTGATTGTGCCTCTGTTACAACACGTTTCTAATTAAAAATATTTAATAGGAGGGCTGATTTAAACAATTGCCAACTTTCTCTTTAACTTGCATTCCCTGTGTATAGGGTGAGAATGCAATTAGATTAAAATTACAATTAATATAGATTATAATTAATCTAATATATTTCCAACACCCTTGATGCACGCAATGAATGTCAATGTCAATTTGGAGGTCCCTTGTGCTTTTACCCTCATTGGTAGGTTGGAGGATAGGCATAAATCGCATTATTGGTGACTTTTGACTTATCAAATTACACCCATATTCAAGGTGCAATCCAATAGGTACGGCTTGCTAATGGCCCAAAATAAAATTCTAGTCTACCATAAGTTTCCATGAGTTTGAACGTGGCTAGTGGTATATTCATTTCCATGGTATGACACATTGCTTAAAAAAGATAAATTGACTAGGAAAAGTCCTAATTCGAGGGAACATTCACCAATCCTACTTTTGACCAATCAAATTACACCCACCCACCTTCAGGGTGCAATCCAATGGGTACGGCCTACTAATAACCCAAAATGCAATTCTGGTCTGCTTGGAAAATTCTGTCTTCACGCTCAACCACATTCAACCCCTTTAAAAAAAGTTGAGCGTGAAGGAGACTTAAAATTGACCAAGCCCTATTTTAAATGCTTAATTGGTTTTCTTTGAGCATATACGTAGAGAGATTGATAGTTGACAGCCATCTCATGTTCCAAAGCAGCAAGCTTTGAAATCGCTTCCATGGTCATTGAACTTGAAATCCTCTCAAGTTAGGCGTGCTGAAGATTATGCAGATGATGCAATGCACGATAAAGAAAAGGGAGAAAAAAAAGTAATTTCGTACAAAGTAAATTATTATGACCAAGCGCTCCTTTTTTCACTGATGGGAAAAAAATAACGCCCCATAATATTTGAATATAAAATAGCAACCTTCTTTTAGAAAATCTATTTAGATTGAGTTTCCTTTATGGGCACAAATTTGAGACTATTTTAGGATAGTCTTCACTTTGGCTCGACGTTTAATTTAACTCATGACAATTTCACCTGAACTCAAACACCACCACTACTCTCCCACAATCCTTCTTGGGCTCCTCAGTCACCACACTCATCTTTAAAGACTAAGTGGTGCTTAAAATTCGCTATAAAAGTGAGCCTCATCAAGGTACCAAATCTACCAACACCTTTAATTACCATACAAGAATTTTCAAACTCAACATCCTTTACCATAGATAAAATCACCATTGCATCCAATTTTGTTATAAGATCGAAGATGCACCTTGTCAAGTTAGCATTTACAGAAATTGCTGGCTTTATAGGCACCACCTCACTATATGCATCGTTTATGTTGATTATGCATAAGTTATATTAGGATTTTCTAGTTGCAACTCCACATTAAGTTGAATATGGAAAAATTGTCTAAAAACTTCTAAATTTGCACTTTTGTGGGACAAGTATAGCAATAGTGCCACAACTTTTATATGGCGCTCACTTGAAGGCCATGACTTTTTTTTTCCCTCATTTAAGTGCCACATCGAGTCAAATTGATCGTTTGAGTGCCATTTCCCGCAAATCATCATATGTGGAATTTTTCATTAATTTTCCATTACGACGTGGATTTATTTTTTATTTTTGAATTATCTTATTAATTGTCCACATTAGCACTAGCGATGCCACGTAGGATGACTGGTGCCTATGTCGGATTTTTTGGCAAGTCAAACAGTCAATGTTACTTAAGTGATCGATTTTTTAAATTTGTGATGTTCAAGTGAACGTCTTTTAAAAGTTATGGCACTCTTAATGTACTTATCCCAAAAAATGCTTATAGATGTGTCTGTTGAAGAAGTGATTATTTAAATATTTGGGAAAATTATCAATTTATTCTTAAACATACTTTAAGGATGTCAATTCAGGTTTAACTTTCTAATTTTGTCAATATAATGCTACATATTGTGCAATATTTAAATGTAGTCTTTCTTGCCAAATGTTGTCGCAAATTGTAATGTGGAATATAATTAATACTACTTATGTATTAGTACATAGTAATTGTTTTTGTGATACTTTAATTTCAATATATGTTGAAAATTAAATTAAAAATATTTTGGATTTTATAACAATGGGCTTCATTCATGAGAAGTACTTGGTTTTACATATATGGCACTCATTTCTATTACTATTTCTTACAAATAATTAATTAATACAAGGCATTTATCTACATGAGACCCTTGTGATGAAGTTGGGGGAGATAGTTGCATTGATTGGTTCTCCCCAACCTTCATTTGTAAACAAAAATGCTTGGGATAAGAATAGCTGGACTACTTTAACTTTCGTACGGCGCTCATTTGAGTACTATAACTTTTTTTTTTGCTCATCTAAGTGTCGCATCAAAGTAAAATTGATTATTTGAGTGTCATTTCCAGTAAATCGTCCTACGTGCATTTTTTTTAAAAATAATTTTCCATTCCAACGTGGATTTTTTTATTTTTGAATTTTTTTTATTAATTATCCATGTTAGTGCTACCAATGTCACATGGGATGATCAGTGTCCATGTCGGATTTTTCAGCAAGGCAAATCTTTGATGGCACTCAAGTAAGTGAAAAAAATTATGGCACTCAAGTGAGCGCCATATGAAAGTTATAGTACTTGTGCTATTCTTATATTCACTTTAAGTCAACAAAGTAAAATAAGTGATAAGTAAACTCCCGGAATATTCACATCTCAAATAAGACATGGAAACTGCGCATCTAGTTTTTCATTGCAATTTGTCTTTAATTAGGGCTTGTCAAACAATCTTTATATTAAATATTGGTAGATCCACATGCTCCATGTAAAGCTAGACTTGTAATGCAATATAATAGTATAAAAGGCCAAGAGAATATCCGTATATAAATGTAAAGCAAAAATCCTAGCTACAAATAGAAATGGACTTATCATAGCTACAAATACTAATGGACTTGAGCTGGCTCTGATCTATATGTTTTAGATAGATCAATTTTTGTAATTATTTTAAAGCCTAAAAGACTGTTTTCTATAATTCCAAAAGGAATGGTCCATACCATCGACCTCTATGCAGTTGTTCTTGATGAATTTTCATCCCTCTTTTTTTTGAGAAATTTCAATTACATTCAAGTATAATCTATTTGATGTTAAAGTATTTTAGCTAGAATAGATGAATAGTGTGTCTAGAAAAATCTCTCTCTAATATAATGCGTGGCTATATTTCTAGTCCCATGTTTTCTACTTGATATCGTCCTCGTCAGTTTCATTATTGCCCTCATTTCCCAAATTTTATAGTAAGGTTCATCATCAATAACAGTTTATGTTTATATGTTTTTATCGATGAAAAAAATTATTTTCATCAAATCATTTTTGTAAGCAACGCAAATGATCATTTTCAGAAAAATATTCTCGCAATAGTGAATTTTTCTTGAAATAAATGTACCCATACGTATTATTGGTCTTTGTTAATTACAAGATTAGCAAGCAAAGATCTTTTAAATGACTCTCTATGTTTACATTAGATTGTTCACGCGCCTTTGATTAGGAATGATCAAACAAGAAATGACGTAATTGTGTGTCTGTTACAACATGTTTCTAATTAAAAATATTTAATAGGAGGACTGATTTAAATATTTGCCAACTTTCTATTTAACTTGCATACCCTGTGTATAGGGTGAGAATGCAATCAGAGTAAAATTATAATTAATATAGATTATGATTAACCTAATCCTATATAGTAATCAGACATAATAGTACATCTCTAACACCCTCGATGCACGAAAGAAATGTCAAAGTCAATTTGGAGGTTAATTTATCCCTTATTAGCGGCCTTTGGTGGTGCCCACCACTTTTAAGGTGGTGCGTTGATCCGCTGTGCTTTTTTCGGTCGTGCTAACTTTGATAAGTCTTGATTTACCTGATTATAATTTTTCTTTTTATTCTAACGTGATTAATGGTACAAATGAATTTCTTCTTTTTCTATTATATCCTTGATTTTAGTTTTTTCAATCTGTTTTTTGTAATCAAATCTGTTTGTTGATGGTTGAATTCATTGACGGATGACCATTAGCCAAAATAAGTGCATGGTGGTCCCTTGTGTGACCTCCAAATGGCCTTTCCTTGTAATTTGAGAAAAGATTAGTGAATCGTTCCATTTCCATCCTATTTCTTTAACGCATTACTAAATTTTTTAAATATGCAATCAGATTAGTGACAGCTCGAACTGGTCTTAAATGGAATCTTCAGCAGATAACCATTGAAAAATTGCTAACCTTTCATATCTTTTTAGGTTCATAAAATTGACGTTGACGATATTTCTTAACCATAAAAGTCAAGAATTTTGCTACAAATTTCATGTTACCAACTACCTCTACCCGATTCCAGTCGATTTGTGGCCTTTTAGATCCATTTGTGTTGCTTGCGGCTTTTATCTCCCGCCTAGTTAACCTGCCTCAATCAACCTTTTAATGGTGCAAAATCGTCATTAACAGCTTCCGATGATGCACAGTCCATTGTATGAATTTGAACAGATCTCTATCCGTTGATGCATAGTCAAATGGCACGAAATCGGTATTTAACTCTTTGACAGTAGAGTTGGCAGAATTAGACCGAACGCAACATGTTGTAGGTATACTTCTGCAGCTTAAAAAATGACGATAGGACTCTATCATTCCAATTGATACCATAATCTTCTTTTTATTTGTTTTACTAAATCACATATGTTGTAAGGTATTTTGTAAGCAAATTCAAAAAGAGGGTGATAAAAAAAAAATGGCTTCCCTTGTAATGGTGGCAATCTTCAGTAGAGTAGAGTCGATACCGGCCCGTAACTAGTATTTTATGACTTTTTTTTAATTGATTAAAGTAAAAATATTTTAGTATTTAGATTTCGTTCGTTTTGCGAAAAACAATTTCCAAGTAAATATTTTTTCGATTTTCTAGTGCTTGACACATGGAAAAGAGGTTTTCTTAAATAGGGGAAAATGATTTTCGTTTTTTGAAAATGAGAAATCATTTTCCCTCTTCTTCCTTCCACCCGAAGGCCAAACCAAACATGTTCTCCTCCGTGCATCCTTTTAATTATTTTCTTTTTGCTTTTTTCTTTTTCCCTTTTCCGCTTCGCCGGCTGGCCACTGTCGGGCCTCGTTGACCTACGCCAGTCTCAGGAGAGGGCCTCGTTGGGGCCCTGGTCTCCAATTAGATCCAGATCCCCCCTTCCTCCCCCTGCCCATAAAAGAAAGAGAAAATGATATAAGAATGTCTTTATGGGTCTTCCTATTTTGAAGTTATGGTAAATTCCATAACTAATCCGATTTTAGGCCGATTTTCGTGAGCCATCCCAAATTTCAGAATATTTATAAAAATTAAGGAAAATACTTAATGATAAGGAAAATACTTTCCCCAAAAGCGTTTTGCATGAATATGATTTGTTTTCCTTTGCTGGTGCTGTATAATCGAAAAATGTTTTCCGCTATTTGGATTCCATTAGAAAATGATTTCACACTTTATCTCAGCCAAAAAAAATTGAATTTTTTAATTTTTTTAATTTTTAATTTTAAAAAACTTAGAATTTTTAATTAATTTTATTTTTATTTACTTTTATTTACTTTTTTCTTTTCTTTCCTTCTACCTCCCTTTTTTCTTTTTCTTTTTCTCTTTTCCTTCTTCTTCTCCTTTGCTCCTCTGCTTCCTCATGGCATCCCTTATGCTTCCTCTGGCAATTCATCCCCGATTGGCTTACAAGGGGCAACCTTGAGCCTTCGTCGGAGGTCGTGAGCTCGCCGATCTGGCAAGACTCAAGGCTTGTTGCCAAAGGCTACGAGCTTGCCTGATCTGGCACGACTCGTGGCTTGCTGCTCGAGTCTCGCTGTGAGCTCATTGGCCTTGGGCAAGCTTGAGCTTTGCCACTCGAGGCCACAAGCTCGCTCGATTTGGCGAGGCTCTAGGCTCGTCGGCCTTTGGTGGCGAGGCTCAAGCCTCCCTAGCTCACTGCTAGAGGCTACAAGCTCACTTGATCTAGCGAGGCTCAAGGCTTGCTGTGGAGGCCACGAACTAGCTCGACTCACTAGCCTTGGGCGAACATGAACCTCATCACCAAAGGCCATGAGCTCACCCGATCTGGCAAGGCCAGAGCTCGCTGGTTGTCCACGTGGTCGACAATGGGTGGAGAAGAAGAAAAAGAAAAAGCAAGAAAATAAAATAAAAATAAAAAAATTCAAATTTTTAAGAAAATTGAAAATTAAAATTCGATTTTTTTTAAAAAAATATAATTTTATAAGAACAATTGTTTGTAAACTAAGCACCTAATCTAAGTTTTGGTAGATTCAGAAAATGTTTTTAGATTTTTTTAATGGGGAAATTATTTTTTTGAATTTGATAGAAATTTTTTTTTTCTGTTGATTAGGAAAACATTTTTCGTTCATTCATTTTTTGTTGAGCAAATCAAACACCGAAAAATGAGGAATATATTTTCATTAAAAATGTATTCCACAAAACAAGCACACCCTTGGATTTTGTGCAGAGATCGAAAAATTAAAAGGCCAAATCTCCTCCTCCATTTTTTTTTTTTTAACGATCGTTTCGTTTCATCGCCCGACGCTTTCTTTTCGAGCTGCCATTCTGACTCTCTCTCTCTCAGATTTTTAGGGTTTTTGCTATTCTGCTGTTGCTCGCCCGGGCTCGATCTTGTCGTCTTGTTGGGCCCGTGGGCCCGTCTCCCCTCGCCCCCTTCTATTTTTGATGCTTCTGTTGGAGGCTGGCGAGGACTGAAATTCAGTGAAGCGGTTCAGCAATGGCGAATTCGTGCCCCGCTCCCGTCACTGCGATGCAGCTAATTGCCCCCTCGAAGCTCTCCGTTGGCTTCTCCGTGGCGCCGCCGGCCTTGGCCCGTGTTGGGGGAGAGATTCCAGTTGATGCTTATTATTGTTTTTATTTTATTTTTCGGTCGAATGGTTGATGCGTATAGAAAGCAGGTTCTTTTTCTTTTTATTTATTTATTTATTTATTCGGAGGCAGCTACGTGGGAATTTTCATCCAAAGTGGTTGGAAAAACGACTAATGTAAAAGTGTGTGAATCGGCGAACCAAAACTCACGTTCAAGGAACAAAAGACGCAGAAGAAATATATAAAATTGCATGCGCCAACTTCCAAAAGGTGCTCGACTATTTTAACAACAAAACGGTATTATATACGACTCCTTGTGCGCGCGCTCGCTCAAGCGAAGTGAGACCGACTCCCTAAACCACGAGAGTGACCTCGCTAGGCATGACAAAATCAACTGCAACCCGCCCTCTCTTCCTCTGCCTCTTCCTCTGTCTCCTCTCCTTGCTTCCATTTCAGGCCTCACCATCACCGACCACAGAGGCACAAGCCCTTGTCAAATGGAAGAACTCCCTCTCTCCTCCTCCTCCACCACCTTCTCTGAGCTCATGGTCCCTCACCAACATTACCCATCTTTGCAACTGGACTGGTATTGCCTGCAACAATGGCGAGTCAGTCTCGGAGATCAGCCTCCCAGGCTCACGCCTCAACGGCACACTCGATGCTCTTGACTTCGCTTTGTTCCCGAACCTGACCTGTTTCAACGTCAGCGACAACAATCTCGAGGGTCCGATACCGTCCTCGATTGGCAGTCTATCCCAGCTCAGGTTCTTGGACCTGTCTGGCAATTTCTTTGAAGGGCCAATTCCTCGATCCATTGGACAATTGAGAAAGCTTGAAAAGCTTGATTTGAGATTAAACGAGTTGACCTCTTCGATCCCTTCGGAGCTCGGGCTCTGCTCTAACCTCACCTACTTGGCCATTGCCCAGAATTCGATCTTTGGGGAGCTGCCTCTCTCACTGTCCAATCTGGTCAGATTGTCGGAATTTGGAGCTTCGCAGAATCGTCTGTCAGGTCAGTTACTGCCTGACTTCTTCACGAATTGGACCGAACTTGTTTCTTTGCAGCTTATGTACAATTTTCTCTCCGGGCAAATTCCAACCGAAATCCAAAGCTTGACCAAGCTCAGTTACCTCCACCTGGGCAGCAATTTGCTCTCTGGCCCGATCCCTACAGGGATTGGGAGCCTCAAGAATTTGCTCCAGTTATACCTCTCAACTAACAATCTCTCCGGGCAAATTCCACCAGAAATCGAAGGCCTGACCAACCTCAATAGCCTCTCCTTGTACAACAATTTGCTCTCCGGCCCAATCCCTAATGGGATTGGGAGCCTCAAGAATTTGCTCCAGTTAGACCTCTCAATAAACAATCTCTCTGGGCAAATTCCGCCCGAAATCGGAAACCTGACCAAGCTCAAATTCCTCTACATGCGCAGCAATTCACTTTCCGGCTCGATCCCTGCTAGGATTGGGAGCCTCAAGAATTTGCTCCAGTTATACCTCTCAACTAACAATCTCTCCGGGCAAATTCCACCAGAAATCGAAGGCCTGACCAACCTCAATAGCCTCTCCTTGTACAACAATTTGCTCTCCGGCCCAATCCCTAATGGGATTGGGAGCCTCAAGAATTTGCTCCAGTTAGACCTCTCAATAAACAATCTCTCTGGGCAAATTCCGCCCGAAATCGGAAACCTGACCAAGCTCAAATTCCTCTACATGCGCAGCAATTCACTTTCCGGCTCGATCCCTGCTAGGATTGGGAGCCTCAAGAATTTGCTTCAGTTATACCTCTCAACTAACAATCTCTCCGGGCAAATTCCACCAGAAATCGAAGGCCTGACCAACCTCAATAGCCTCTCCTTGTACAACAATTTGCTCTCCGGCCCAATCCCTAATGGGATTGGGAGCCTCAAGAATTTGCTCCAGTTAGACCTCTCAATAAACAATCTCTCTGGGCAAATTCCGCCCGAAATCGGAAACCTGACCAAGCTCAAATTCCTCTACATGCGCAGCAATTCACTTTCCGGCTCGATCCCTGCTAGGATTGGGAGCCTCAAGAATTTGCTCCAGTTATACCTCTCAACTAACAATCTCTCCGGGCAAATTCCACCAGAAATCGAAGGCCTGACCAACCTCAATAGCCTCTCCTTGTACAACAATTTGCTCTCCGGCCCAATCCCTAATGGGATTGGGAGCCTCAAGAATTTGCTCCAGTTAGACCTCTCAATAAACAATCTCTCTGGGCAAATTCCGCCCGAAATCGGAAACCTGACCAAGCTCAAATTCCTCTACATGCGCAGCAATTCACTTTCCGGCTCGATCCCTGCTAGGATTGAGAGCCTCAAGAATTTGCTCCAGTTATACCTCTCAACTAACAATCTCTCCGGGCAAATTCCACCAGAAATCGAAGGCCTGACCAACCTCAATAGCCTCTCCTTGTACAACAATTTGCTCTCCGGCCCAATCCCTAATGGGATTGGGAGCCTCAAGAATTTGCTCCAGTTAGACCTCTCAATAAACAATCTCTCTGGGCAAATTCCGCCCGAAATCGGAAACCTGACCAAGCTCAAATTCCTCTACATGCGCAGCAATTCACTTTCCGGCTCGATCCCTGCTAGGATTGGGAGCCTCAAGAATTTGCTTGAGTTATACCTCTCAACTAACAATCTCTCCGGGCAAATTCCGCCAGAAATCGGAAGCCTGACCAACCTCAATCACCTCTCCTTGTACAACAATTCGCTCTCCGGCCCAATCCCTACTAGGATTGGGAGCCTCAAGAATTTGCTCCAGTTAGACCTCTCAATAAACAATCTCACCGGGACTATTCCTCCGGAGGTCGGAAATCTCACATTGCTGACCTTTCTCAAACTCTACATGAACCAGCTTTATGGAGAGGTCCCTGAGACCATCTCTCGCCTTGCTAACTTAGAGGAGATCAATTTTGACGTAAACAATTTCTCAGGAGGAATACCACGTGATTTCGGCAAGTACAGCCCTTCTCTTAATGTTGTTGGCTTTTCATACAACAGCTTCACCGGAGAACTGCCGCCAGATTTATGCAGTGGCTTTGCTCTTCGATATCTCTTGATCAATAAGAATAACTTCACTGGGCCATTGCCCGACTGCTTGAGGAATTGTTCGGGGCTAATGAGAGTCTGTCTAGACCACAATCAGCTCACCGCAGATATCACGAGTGCTTTCGGTGTTTATCCGAATCTTGTCTTTATAAGCCTCAGCAATAACCAATTTGTCGGGAATCTCTCAACAAAATGGGGAGAGTGTACAAAACTCACCAATTTGCAGATAGATGGTAACAAAATCACTGGCTCCATCCCACCGGAGCTCGGGAGATTGTCTCAGTTGGGTGTCCTGACTTTGCACAACAATGAATTGACCGGCAAAATTCCCGACGAGATTGGAAATCTAGGGGAGATGCTCACGCTGAACTTGAGCAGCAACCATTTGACCGGAGATATTCCCACCTCGTTGGGAAACTTATCAAAGCTAAGTATACTTGATTTGTCGAAGAACGCATTGAGCGGTAGCATACCAGATGAGCTAGCGAATTGCGAGCATTTACTGAGCTTGAACTTGAACAACAACATTTTGTCAGGTGTCATACCGCCGGAGCTTGGAAAATTGATTTCGCTACAGATTCTCCTAGATCTGAGCCACAACTCACTAGTAGGATCAATTCCTTCCAATTTAGCAAAGCTTACTAAACTGGAAATTCTCAATCTTTCGCATAACAGCTTCTCAGGTACGATCCCAGCAACTCTCACTAGCTTGGTGAGTTTAAGCTCCATAGACTTATCGTACAACGAGCTGACAGGTACGGTACCTAGTGTTCGCCTCTTCCAACAAGCACTGAGGAGTGCTTTTATCGGGAATCCGGGCTTGTGTGGAAATGCGACGGGATTATCTCCTTGTGGAACGAGCAGTAAATCAACTTACCATAGAAAAAAAGTTCTGGTTGGTGTAAGTGTTGGTGTTTGCTGCTTACTACTTCAAGCGATTCTAATTGCTGTGATTCTCGTTCGGTGGCGAAAAAAGCTTCTTGATGAAGAGGAAGAGATCAAGCGTCTTAAAAGGCATGAAGATTTTGAGAAGATCATATGGGAATGGTTAAAGAAGTTCACATTTGACGACATTGCCAAGGCCACCAATAATTTTAGCGAAGAGTACTGCATTGGAAAAGGAGGGTCCGGGAGCGTTTACAAGGCCGTATTGGCCAGCGGCCAAATCGTCGCTGTCAAAAAGCTCAACGCATCGGAATCTTGCAATGCTCTAGCGGTCAACCGCCAAAGTTTCGAAAATGAAATTCGCGTGTTGACTGAGGTGCGGCACCGAAATGTGATCAAGCTCCACGGGTTCTGTTCCAGGAGGGGTTGCATTTACTTGGTCTATGAGTATGTTGAGAGAGGCAGTCTGGCAAAGGTCTTATATGGAGGAATAGGAGCAGCTGAACTGGATTGGGGTACAAGGGTGAAGATTGTTGAAGGTGTGGCTCATGCAATCGCTCACTTGCATCACAATTGCACGCCGCCTATCGTCCATCGGGACATAACGCCAAACAACATCTTGCTCGAGTCAGATCTCGAGCCTCGACTCTCGGACTTTGGGATGGCGAGACTCTTGAATTCAGAGTCGTCAAATTGGACCAGAGTGGTTGGATCTTATGGCTACATGGCTCCTGGTAAGCTATATGATTGAAGCTTATTATGCATTTGCACGTACATATTATCTCGGATTGATCAAATTACTCTCATTAGCTTCTTGAATTTTGATTCATCAAACAATTCTAACAAGACTCTTTAGAAGAGAAAGTATAGATTTTAAAAAGTCCTGCATGTTAAGAATATCAAAGAATTTGAGAATTTGTGTATGACTTGACATTATGAATGTCAAAACATTGATTCATTGTCCTTTCATGAAAAACAGAGTTAGCAGTTACAATGCGGGTGACCACCAAATGCGACGTGTATAGCTTCGGAATAGTGGTGCTAGAGATTATAATGGGGAAGCATCCTAGGGATCTACTCTCTTCCCTATCAATGACAACGCCAGAGAACCAAAATTTGCCACTGATGGATGTGCTCGACCCATGTCTTCCTCCTCCGACTGGCCGACTATCTAAGAAAGTGGTGTTCATCGTCACCATGGCACTGGCCTGCATGCGAATGAGTCCCGATTCGCGACCCACCATGCGTCTTGTCGCGCAAGAATTATCTGCATGTACTCAAGCTTACTTGTCTGAGCCGCTAGGCTCAATCACCATCAGCAAAGCCATCGAGTCTTCATACATAAAATTTTAAAGGATACGGCAAATCAAAATGACTTTGGTTGCTAACCTGCAAATTTTTATCATCTGCAGGCGGTCATCACAAATTAAAAATACCTTAGTTACTCCATCTACCGATATTGAGCTTCGGGTCACTGCAAAACTAGAAGCATCTGAAATGACTCGGCAAGGCAAAGAAGAATTGTTCAGAGTTCTGCTCGAAAGATCGGTCAGAAAACTGTGTTGTCTTCGAAGCACGTTTTTAAATCCCAAGTACGAATATGAATACGTCCTCACTTCGGATGATATAATAGAACACTTTTTCCATTTTGTTTTCCTTTTATTCCATCAACATGTACTTTTAATGCGATATAATCGAATAAAAGGCTAGGAGAATATCGGTATATGAATGTACATGTAAATACTAATGGACTGAAAAGTCTAATATGTTCGGATAAGTCTAGGGGAACATACCAGACTTGAGCCAGCTGTGGTCTATATGCCTGAGATTGGTCAATTTTGCAATTATTTCAAAGCCAAAAACCAACTTTTTATAATTATAAACAATAGGCACGATAAGTTCTAAAGTGGGCAGGTTCTAGATCAAAAACTTGAACCTACCTTGTCAGTTTTTGGAATCGGAAATCTAACCTATTAACCCTAAAATTGGCCTGAACCAGAGGCTGGTTGTTGTGACTACTAGAAAACTAGTTACTTTCCTTTCCATTTTATTATATAACCAACACATTGGAACATCCGACAGGGGAGATATAAGAAGCTACAATATCCACTCTGTTACTTTAGAATGATCATTCCGAAATGCAAATGCGCATTTTGTTTCTGCAATGTAGATTCAAATCAAGATGTCCGACAACGCAATTGCTTTCAGCCAAAAGTTTTCTCTAATCTGCATCTTATTTCTGCCATGTGAGTACAGTCAAATCAAGATCTCCAACGATCTAATTTCTTTCCTCCAAATTTTTCCTCCAACCCTTTTCTTTTTCTCGCTCATCTAATGACCAAAACAATAACTCCTCACTTTTCCCATCCCATCCACAGAGCACAACAACATGACATCAGAAAAATACAGAGAAAAAGGATAAAAAAATGAGTGATAAAGCACTAGTTAGCACTTAACTATTTATCTAATGAAACTTAAACTGCACAATCCATTAATATGGGGGGATTCAAATTTACGCATGCCTTGCCTGGAAGTCTTTCATTATATAGCTCAGTATGCTACTGACCGAACAAAGAGCACAAAGAATGCAAGATGAGATCCAGCACATGATCGATGACCGAGAGAGAGAGAGAGTATCTTGGACTGGATAGCAGTGACAAGATCGAGCTGCTGGATTGATAAACTGAAAGAGGCCAAGAGTCTCTGGAGCGAGAAGCAGAGAATGAGGGAGGCTGAGAGTTGCTAGGACGATGGTGAGAAAAAGAACTGAGTGAGAGAGAGAGATGCGATAATAACTAGAAACATAACTTACTGTACGGTGAACTGGCTTGGTCCGGTTTCATGATGGACTTTTGTCCTGCTTTTTTTTCGAGAAATTTCAATTAGATTCAAGTATATACATATCATCAACCGATTTTGGCTGATTGGCGTTGATATAAATGCCGGCTAGCGGCTGACGCCATCATGGATTATTTTTAATAATCTTTTTTCTAATTTTTTATTCATTTTTTTTTTTCCTTTTTTTTTTTCTCTTCTTCCTTCTTTTGATTTCTTTCTCCACAGTGAATTGTTGTGGCCCTCACCCGACCTCTCCCAGATGTGGGCAAGGCCTAGGGGCCTCAAGCAAGGCGGCTTCGCTTAGATCCAAACGAGGCCAGCCTCCCAATGGCCTTGCTACCTGTCGCGGGTGAAGCCCCCATAGATGGCGAGGTCATAGCCACCTTCGTGTCTAGGCGAGCTTGACCTCGGGAAGCGAGCCTCGCCTCAATTTGGCAACCGACCAAATGAAGGATGAAGAGAAAAAAAAAAATAAAGAGAAAGAAAGAAAAAAAAAAGGAAAAATAATAAAAATTTGAAAAAATATAAAATTCATTAAAAAAATTATTCATGTTAACACCAACCGTATCACATCAGCATCAGTCATGCCATGTTAATGCCAGGTGGCCAAATTTGGTTAGAATGTTTAGGACTCAATTGGCCAAATATATATATATAGGATTGAATTGGCATCATTACTATAGGTTTAGGAATCTGTTAGTAATTTTTCCATGTCTTAAGTGAAGCCATTTTCTTAAAAAAGAGTTTAGAATGAATTTTCTCTCAAATAAAATCCCAAATTGAGCAACTTACTCTTACACAAAGGCCTGAACTCACCAACGGCTGAATTCTTTGCCGGCGAGCGAGCGCTTGCGACACCATCCAAGTCAATATTGGGTGCATTTTCGGTGGAGAGTAATTTTTTTCTTTCCTTCTCTTTCCTTTCTCCTCTCTCTCTCTCTCTCTCTCTGTCTACCCAGCAGTGCTCTTTATAGATCTCCGTCACCACTCCTAAGCTCTCCTCAACTTCAAGGCTCTCCTCTTTCTTCAACTGTGTCATTTCATTTGAGGGGATTCTTTTATAAAAGATGCGGAGAAACGAGCGTGTTTTTTTTTTTTTTTCTTGCTTTGGAGAAAGGAAAAAAATAGGCATGTTCTTGGCGGCTGTTGATCAAATCGGTCGAAAGAGGATGTTTAGAAGCTTCTATAGTTCTTGATTTTTGATGATCTTGTACTGAATTCGAATAATTTCTTCATAGTGCTAAAACGTGTAAAGCGGGCACAACAATTTATTTAATGCAAACACCACTTCAATAATAAACTAAAACAAACATTCACAACCTCCTTACAAAATAAGGGATAGCAAAATACACCACCCCTTGCAACTCCCATTTGCAAAATCATTTAACACCTAACATTTGTGATGGACTTGCTAAGCAAAACAAATTTTCAAAAAAAGAGAAATTCAGGCCTAAGTTCACTACTAGTCTTATCTCCGATTCCAGTAGAGTCGCCAAGTGTTGACATCAAAATTTCAACTATGTTTTAAATTAATTTGCATAAAAAATTTAGGGATGAATTTAACCTTAACAAAAACGATTGTCGCATCAATTAGGCCTTAATTTTTTTTTTTGCATCCATTAATATTTATTTTTTTCACTTTTTTTTCGGATAATTATTTTTTTTCGGATAATTTAATAATAATAATAATAATAATAATAATAATAATAATAAAATAATAATAAGAATAACAACGACAACACCTTTTTCTCCTTTTCCCCCTTCCACGCGGGCCCAAGGCCCATTTCCTTTAGCCCGTCGCCCCCTCTTCTTTCTTCTTCTTCTTCTTCCTTCTTCCTTCCTCCTTCCTCTTTCGCCTATGCAAGGCACACGCAGCAAAGGTGGCGCGCGCAAGGATGGCCTACGGCGGAGAGAGAGAAGAGGTAGGCTGGCAACGGACAGGATGCGCCTTCAAAGTGGAGCAAGTGGGCGGCTGAGGAGACGCCGGTTAGGCAGCACCAAGGTCGGTCGATGTGCGAGGACTGGCGGCCAAAGCCCTGTCGACTGGCCTCCCCCTCGCCTATAAATAGGGCCTCCGACGAAGGCCAAAGAACACACGCCGGGACAGATCAAAGGCATGCATCCGAGCTCCGAAAGCTTCCCCCAAGAGACTTCAGGGGAGGCTCGAGAGCGAGCAAGCCGGAGATCTAAGAGGGGGGAGAGTTGAGGAAGCCCAGATATGAAGGCGTTCGATCAGATCTGGGTGAGATTTGAAGCGGGGAAGCATAGAGCAACCGAGCCCCCGACGACCACCGAGCCTCGGTAGGTTCCGGCCCTGAGTTTTGTCGGTTTTCGATTTGTTCTATTTTTGGGAACCAGTTTCCCGAGGATCCCGGCCCGGAGACGAGCGAGGTGGACGGACGTAGCACGATCTATCGAGCTCGTCCTCCGTCCGACGCCGCCGAGCCAAGTAGGGAACGCCACCAACATCCCCTGCTCCTTTCTCCTCGCGTTCTGTTTCAGGTTTGCCGGACGGGGCAACCGTTGTCCGGCTCACGCGAGTTTCCAACCTTCCTTGTGCATGGGCTGCTATTCTCGGTTTTTGCTAGTGGTTTACTGCAAACCTGAGCGTGAAATGAAGTCCCAAATAGGTTAACGTTTCCCCCTCTGCTGATGCACCTTATGTGTTCGACGAAACATTTAAGATAGGCACACGTTTGTGTTCTTCATTGATGGTCAAAACTTGCTGACCTTCATGCTTACGTCGAACATAAATGAGTAGGCCCCATGCTAATATCAAGTTTTGCTGATCCATTGTTTGTTGTTTTTTTTTATCCGGGTTCGCATGAGTCTAAAACCTCCTTTTAGCCAACGCCCCCCGCGTGTTCGACGAAATGCCCGCGTGAAATCCGGTCAAGTGTTCTCAGTTCTGTGTCCGCCGTGGGCGCTCTCGGCTTGCTAAAAGGGTTTTTTTTTGCAAGCTCCCGCCGCTACCCTCTGCTTGGCACATTCTTGTTTCAATGTTTTCTTCGTATATGTGTCGTGACCGGTTCTTGACCGTCGGGCATGGTTTGTACGGTGCCTGAATTTTTGTTGATTAAACTCCGTTTCTTTTAGTTACTTGAACCTGTAGGCCTTCGGTTCTTTTGGGAAAAGGAGGCGAGCGCTTGCGCTGGATTTGCTTCTGTGATGAGAGGCGTGGGGGTGAAAGAAAAATAAAAGCAAACGGGATAAAAAACAGAGGAAGGAAAGTCAAAGCGATAAAAGACAAAAAAGGGGAGAGAGAGATGAAGCAAAGTAAAAAAAAAAATTAAAGAGAATGATGGAAAAGAAGAGAGGAGGAGAAAATGGGATAAGACAAGAGAGAGAGAAGTTCAAAATAAGGGCTTTAGGTGTGCTGGTCGCCCTAAGGGGGGCGCGTGAGACCGGGGTCGGTCGGCCGGGCCTAAATCGGGCTGAGCGCCAGGTCTGACCTACCCGGATCGTTTTTTTACAATATATTATTATTTTAATAAAAAAAATAAAAAAAAATTATTTTTAGAAAATCAGAAAAATAAAAAAAATATCTCATGTTTTCCCAAAAAATCAGAAAAAGTCAAAAATGATTTATATTTTGAAAAAAGGATCGAAACTCAAAAAAAAAAATACTTTTTATGTTCAAAGAAAATAGGAAAAGACCAAAAAATATTTTTTCTCAACAAATGTATGGAAAATCCCTTGAAAATCTAAAAAAACTTAGGGGTTAAACAATATTAGGTATCAGAAGGGCATTAGTGATTAATTAGTATAATCAAGTCCTCAATCCTAATTTCTCTAGTTGTTTAGGAACGAATATTTCTCTCAATATTTCGCTTGAATTTCTAATCAATCCACCCAAAATTGATTAGTAACGACTTTCTTTTAAGATTAACTTATAAGTTTAAAAAAATTAAAACTATAAGTTGTGAATTGGTGGGCTTGGAAGAGCCCTCGCTAAACCTAATAGATTTAGCCGAGCCATTAGCCCCCACAGGCACGCGCCCCCCTCATAAATCGCCTTAAAAGAGGTTGTGAGACCAAGTTGTTACAATTTTCGCAAAGGTCAACCACCAATAGAAAATCCATTTTCCTTAAGATAGAATTCTAGGAAGATGACATGCAACAAGATACTAAACCGCAAAACAATTAGTTGCAGGTACTCACATTTTTGTTTTGACCTAACACAAACAGTAAAATCAGTATTAGATCCTCCGGGATATCCTCGAGAATCAACTCTACCGTCCAAGCAATTACGAAGTGAAAATCACCTCTTGCAGCGAACTTTAGAGATTCAAAAGAGAATGACGCCATAGACCAAAGGGAGACTTTCGAACGGCAAATTGGGATGATAACAACAACAACGAAGGGAGACTTTTGAATGGCTAATCGAAACATCGGGAGAGGAGAGGAATGGGGGAGGGCAGAAAGGCACAGGCATGAAGACGACTATGCGAGCCGATCTCAATACCAGAGCAACGAGGAAACCAAAAGCCTAGGAAAAGAAAGAAAATGAAAGAGTAGCGACACCAACCAACCAAGCAGAGTCCTCAAGAGAGAGTATACCTGAGGATTGAGAAGTCGGAGGAGACGACTAGTGGCGAGACAAGTGGAAGCGGAAGCGAGAGAAGCAGGAGGACAGAGAGTGGAAGAAGACTGAGACAGCGAGAGTTGGTAGCATCGTCAAACGGAGCAGCAGTGGCATCAACGGCGACGTCGTGGGTTGTGACGGCGGCATCGAGGATGGCAAGCTGCAGTGGGTCATTGCTGGGGGCGTCGAAGCATTGCCGTGAGGAAAGAGAAGGGAAAGTATCAAGGACGGGAAGAGAGAAGAAACATATTAAAATTAGGAAATTTGGGTTTAGGGACCCGGTTCTGGTTCTTATCCCCGGTTCCCTAGTTCCGGTTCCTACTCCTATAGGAGCCATGAACTAAACTGGGAACTGCTAGTATCGAAAAAAATGGAATGAGGAACTGAAACCTCCCTCCCTAGAATCTAGAATCAAATCGGACCCACCAATTCAATTCTCTAGATTGGGAGCTATGTTCACCCCTAAATCTAGGGAGTCAATTACCTAATTCATTACGCAAAAGCCCACCTACTGAAGTAGGGCCTGGGTTAACTTTAGAGGTCTTGTCAGTATTCAGCTTGACCAAATCAGTTGGAGGGGCAGCCCAACCCACAAGCTTCTCTCTTTTCTCCCTTTGAGGAGAGAATCTATGTTTGATTAGTCGAGCCGATACAATGTCCTTAACATTATTTAGAATCAAGCATAAGGATTCTCATTGGATCTCTTTTCTCCCTTCTTTAATTAATGGGTCGATGAAGAACGAGTAATTCTTTTGATTTTTGGTTTTGTTGATTCTTACTGGATCTTTCAGTTGATCGTTGCAACGGAATTCAGGTGGCTGGCCGGTTGAGTTTGCCATTTCATCCGGGCAAGAAATTCCGGCAAAGCCAGTTGCTTCGGTTTCTGATTTGCCGTGGGTGATTTCTTTTCCCTTATTTGTCATACATTCTTCGATCTTTATGCATGTCTTTTACCTGAATCAGTTGTGTATTGGTGATTTTGGGTAGTGAGATTGAGTTGTGTTTGTTGGTCTAGTGATAAGCCCGAGGAGCCATTGAGCTGCAGTACCCGAAAGAAAGTGACTTTCGATTCGAATGTTAAATCCTACGAGCACGTTTCGCCTCCTGATGATGATGGTGATGCTGGAAAAGAAAATTTACGGGAGAGTCGAGATGTGGTCGAATCGGATGATAATTATGAAAAGTTCAGTCAAGCTTAGTGTGCTTCTGAGGATAGCTCGGTTGCGTCCAGCGTCAGGTCTTACCCTCCAAGCCACAGGTACCGAAACTGTAGAGACAACGACGATGAAGATGGGGACTTAGATTGCAATGTGAGTGATCTTACTGATGATGATTATGACGACGACCGCGGCGATGAGGATGAAGGTCGGGACTCAAATGAGATTTATGAGGGTGATGATGAGATCGAAGAAACGAGGGCAGTTCACCCAACTCCTAGTGAGGTTTGCAATCCTGAACATACGCGCCATAAATCTCCTTTAGCGGAGGCGAACCCTATTGGATAAATTCTCTTCAGGTATTTTGAAGTTGACAAAACATTTTTCCTCAGTCTAGTTCGAAGACTTACAGACTCTACTGGCAAAGTCTGAAGCTAGCAAGACTCATAGTTCAAAGTCTACTCTCATGGACAGTCTCCAGACCAACTTCTATTCTGATCTTATATGGTCTTTACTCTAACGGCTAGAGAATTTCTTTCTACTGGATTCAGCACTAGAAGATCTTACTTTCGTATTCGAAAATGTATAGATTCTCTAAAGATTTCGCAACTTATATTTGGAAGGATCTACTTATGGAAACCAAGATCCTGATTGTATGGGCGAGCAGGATTGATGGGCTATCAACACTTACCTTAAAGAGCTCGAGATCTCTCTAATTGATTATGTCCAACGGGTTGATTGGAAGAACTTCTTTGGAAAGTGCCAACGGTATTGAAGGCATGAAGAAGTATATAAGAGAGATGCTCCAGTTGTTGAAGGGTGCCGGATAGAAGAATTCCAAAGTCTGAATCTCATTTTCTATTTTGCGATCTTATTCTTCGAGCGTTATATGTAATCAAAAGAAAGATCATATTGTGGTGAGACCTTGAGGAAGTGTAGTAGAGCTTCTACACTGTGGACTCAAGAGCGTGAGACTGTAATCACTCTTTTTGATTCTTAGTGAAATCCAACTAGAAGGGCTGTCCGTGCAGGAGAGTGGACGTAGGCTTGGTCTAAGCCGAACCACTATAAATCTGGAGTCTTGATTCTCTATCCCTAATCCTTTTATCTTTCATTACTTTCATTTGCAGCGATTGTTGTTTTAATTCATTAATCTCTCATTCGGATTAAATTGTTAAAATTGCTTTAATCACATATTCACCCCCCTCTAGGTGCTAATTCTAGTCCTAACAATTGGTATCAGAGCTTGTGTACTTGTTCATAAGAAGTGTCTTTACTTCTGAGTAAAATATTTATGGCTAGTTGTTGCCTACAGGGTTGGTTGAAGGTGAAAGCAATACCAGACCTCCATACTTTGATGGAAAAGACTACAACATATGGAAAAATAAGATGAAGGCATTCCTAAGATCGAAAGATCCTTTGGAATGGGAAGTGGTTGATAAATGAATCATTTCTGCTGCTGCATCAGAATCAGAGAGAGGAAAAGAAACTGCTGATCCCACTCTACTGACTCAAGAAGAAATCACCAAGAGACAGACTCTTGACGCCAAAGCTATTTACTCCTTATATTGTGCTTTATCCCCTACTGAGTATAACAGAATATCTTCTTGTATTATAGCAAAAGAAGTCTGGGATAGGCTTCACATTACCTATGAAGGAACTGATCGTGTGAAAGAAACGAGGATCAATATTCTTTTGGGACAATATGAAGTCTTTAAGATGAGATCGGGAGAATCAATAACTGACATGTTTAGTCGCTTTACTAAAATTGTGAATGGTCTTGAATATCAGGGACATCTAATTTCAGGTCATATGAAGGTCAACAAACTCCTACGAGGACTCTCTAAAGACTGGAATTACATAAAAACTTCAATAAGAGAGACGCAGAGGATTGCTCCACTCTCTGTAGACGAACTGGTTGGGACTCTTCAATCTTATGAAGTGGAACAGACCAACGAAGAGGAAGATTCAAAAGGTAAGAAATCTATTGCCTTAAAGTCTAATGACTATTCTGATGTTACAGACTCTGAAGAAGATCTAGATGATGAAGAACTGGCACTCATGATAAAGAGATTCAGAAAGTTGAACAGAAAAGGAAGGAAATTCAATTGGAAGAAACAAAGCTCTCAAAGGTTTCAAAACAAATCAACAGAGGAAGATGATTCTAACAAAGGAGTGACTTGCTTTGAATGCAAGAAAAAGGGACACATCAGACCCAATTGTCCTCTGTTGAAGAAGAGAAAAAGAAAGACTGAGAAATACAGGAAGGCACTCAAAGCAGAGACTTGGAGTGATACTGAATGTGAAGAAAGTGATGACGATTATGCCAATATCTATTTAATGGCAAAATCAGATTCAGACTCAGACCTTGATTTAGACACAAACTCAGACAGCGAACTCGAGGTTCTAAATATATTGATGAACTTTGTCTTAGTCTGAAAACCTTTCTCAAGAGGATCTCCGAATTAAAAAGGGAAAATTCTACATTGAAGCAACATGATAAACTTATGAAAGAAAAGTTTGAAAAGTTGGAAAAGGACTTTGTTGTTGTGAAAGAAAACTCAAATGTTATTTCAAATAAAAATAATCTTTTGAAAAATGATTTTACTAACATATGAAAAAGATTTTCAAATGGTTCTGAAATGTTGGATAAGATTCTTTCGATACAAAGACCATACTTTGATAAGTTAGGTCTTGGTATGACTTCTGAAACTATTCCACTAATTGATTTCCCAAAGGTAAAAGAAAGAATCAAACAGAGACCAGCCATAATTGTTTATAAGAATCATTTTCAGAAAGTTTTTGTAAAACCTGTTGGCAGAAATGCTTTGAGATGTTCCAAGTGTAAAAGCTTAGAACATTTTGAGAAAGAATGTCATTTGGTTTGGAGACCTGTTAAAAAGAGCTGGGCTAAGACTGTCTATTGTTCTAACACTTCTGGACCCAAGATGATATGGGTACCAAAGAGAGCTTGAATTCGTGTTAATTGCAGGTTACTATCAAAAGGAAGATTAAATGGTATCTTGATAGTGGCTGCTCAAGACATATGACAGGAGACTCAAGTTGCTTCATAAATCTTGCCCAGATAGACGGAGGAAAAGTTTCCCTTGGTGGTAACAACAAAGGAAGAATTACTAGTCGAGGAACAGTAAAGATTGGAAGTTTGTCAATCAATAATGTTTCCTTAGTTGAAGGATTAAATTACAACCTGCTTAGCATAAGTCAGTTGTGTGATACTGGTTTCAAGATCAACTTCCAAGAAGAAACGTGCTCTGGATTCTGTAAAGACTTTACTCAATCTTTTACTGGACGAAGACATGTAAATATCTATCTTCTGGATGTGAATCAAGAAAGATCACAGTGCCTAATATCAGTACAAGATGAAGCTAATCTATGGCACAAAAAGCTAGGCCATACCAATATGAAGCAAATCAACAAGATCTCTACCAAGAAACTTGTTCGAGGATTGCCTATTCTCAATTACTCAAAGTCTGATCTATGTACACCATGCGTACTGGGTAAACAGGTTAGAAACTCTTACAAATCAATAAATAAAGTTTCCACTAATCATGTACTGCAGCTTCTGTATATGGATTTGTTTGGACCTACCAGAACGCAAAGCATTGGTGGAAAAAGGTTCTGTCTAGTAATTGTGGATGATTACTCACGATTTACTTGGGTCTACTTTCTTTCAAGTAAGTCAGAGATTTTCTCTCTCTTTTCAAAGTTTGCTAAGAAAGTGCAGAATGAGAAAGGTCACATTATCTCGAGCATTCGTACAGACCATGGAGGTGAGTTTGAAAATCAAGACTTTACTAAATTTTGTGATGAATTTGGTTTTCAGCACAAATTCTCCTCTCCATATACACCAGAACAGAATGGGGTTGTGGAAAGGAAGAATAGGTCTTTACAAAAAATGGCAAGAACTCTTTTAATTGGAAATCAAATTTCTTCAAGGTTTTAGGCTGAAGCTGTCTCAACTGCTTGCTATATTATAAACCGAGTGTTTTTAAGGCCAATTCTTGAGAAAACCCCTTATGAAATTTTTAAAGGAAAGAAACCGATAGTTTCTTATTTTCAAGTATTTGGTTGCAAATGTTTTATTCTAAAGAATGCAAATGATCGTGTTGGTAAGTTTGAAGAAAAATCAGATGAAGGATTCTTTCTTGGTTACTCAACTACAAGCAAAACCTTTAGAGTATTCAACAAGAAGACTCAGACTGTGGAAGAATCAATGAATGTCAAATTTCAAGACTCTCCACAAATTTAGCAAATTCAGACTGAAGATTCAGAATATGTTCCAGACACTGCTAGATCTACCTCCATTGAAGCAATTAATAATTCAGAATTAGTACAACAAGCTACTGATGAAGAATCTACTCAAGAAGAAGATCAACAATCTATCAGACTGACTAGTAACTGGAAGCACAAGTCTAGTCATCCTAAAGAACTCATTATTGGAAACATTAATGAGGGAATTCGAACAAGATCCAAAAGGCGAGAAGAGTCTAGTGCTGTTGCTCTTATTTCTGAAATAGAACCCAAAAATATTGAAGAAGCTTTAGCTAATGAAAGCTGGATTGAAGCAATGCAAGAAAAGCTCAGACAATTCAATATCAACGACGTATGGGAATTGACTCCTAAACCAAAAGGTAAATCAGTTGTTGGAGCTAAATGGGTTTTCAGGAACAAAGTTGATGAAAAAGGAAAAATAACGAGAAACAAAGCAAGACTCGTGGCTAAAAGATACACGCAAGAAGAATGGATAGACTATGATGAGACCTATGCTCCAGTAGCAAAGTTAGAAGCAATCAGATTACTCCTTGCTTTTGCTTGTTATAAGAATTTCAGGTTATTTCAAATGGATGTCAAAAGCGCATTCCTGAATGGATTTATTCAAGAAGAAGTCTACGTGGAACAACCTCCTAGATTTGAAGACTCAAAGAAACCAGACTCAATGTTCAGACTGAAGAAAGCTTTATATGGATTGAAACAAGCTTCTCGAGCTTGGTATGAAAGGCTAAGTAATTTCTTAATTCATAATGGCTTTTCTAAAGGAAAGGTAGACACTACTTTATTTATTAAAAAGGAAGGTAAAAGTTTTCTACTTGTTCAGATTTATGTTGATGACATCATATTCGGATCATTGAATGAGACTTTGTGCAAGAAATTTTCTAAGTCTATGCAGGATGAGTTCGAGATGAGCATGATGGGTGAACTATCCTTTTTCCTTGGTCTACAAGTGAAACAACTAAAGGAAGGAATATTCATTCATCAAGAGAAATATGCAAAAGAACTTGTTAAAAAGTTCGGTCTGGAAAATTGCAAAAAGACTGACATACTAATGTCAAGTTCCTTGAAGATAGACAAAGATGAAGCAGGGAAGAAAATCGACCAAAAGTTATACAGGAGTATCATTGGTTCACTTCTTTATCTTACTGCATCTAGACCTGACATATTATTTAGTGTTTGCATATGCGCTAGGTTTCAATCTGATCCTAAGAAATCTCATCTAAGTGTTGCTAAACATATTATTAAATATGTTGCTACTACTGCTAAGATTGGTCTATGGTATCCCAAAGAATGAGACTTTACACTTCTTGGCTATTCAGACGCAGATCTTGTAGGTTGTAGAGTTGAAAGAAAAAACATTTCAGGTACTTGTCAATTGCTTGGAAACATGGCAGTATCTTGGTTTTCAAGAAAACAAAGTACTGTGGCTCTTTCAACAGTTGAAGCAGAATACGTAGCCCTTGGAAGTTGCTGTTCTCAAATACTGCGGATAAAACAACAACTACAAGACTTTGGCATTGAAGACTCTTGCACAGAGATAAAATGTGACAATACTAGTGCAATCAATCTTACAAAGAATCCTATCCTACATTCAAGAGCAAAACATATTGAGATTCGACATCATTTTATAAGAGACCATGTACAGAACAAAGAAGTCTTGATACAATTCATAGACTCAAAGAATCAACTAGCAGACATCTTCACAAAGCCACTTGAGAAAAGCTTGTTTGAGTCTATTCGCTCAAGACTCAATATTTTATCTCTTGAAGAATGTTGAAGCTCAGACTCAGAATCTAAAGTCTGGCAGAGTATCAGACTCAAAAAGTTGTAAACTGAAAATACCAATCGACACGACTGTAAGTTCATTTACTTAAACTGTCATTTCGAAAAGGTAAGATTGTCTGTTTATCTCTAATTGAGCTTATTAAGGCAGTTATATTTAACAAGGGGTGGTTATCGATTTATTAAGGCAGTTATTTTTTTAAAAAAAAGGAAATTCCTCATATTTCCAAAATTTGCGACGCTTGAATTACCCCGTATATGTTATCCTTTATATACTCATTCTCATTCGTTTTCACTTTACCCAGAAGCCCTAGATCAAAAGTTTTTCACTTCTCTGTATTTTTCTCTCCCAAATTTCTACGTCTCAAAGCTTTTAACTTTCTTGCGACACAAGTGTGAAAGTTTCTCCAAGAAAGCGACAATGTCTTACCAAAGGAAATCCTCAAGGATAGCAAACAGGGGACCACAGGGATCTGGTGAGGGGCCTACGCACTTCGATCTCACAGAAGAAAGTGACTTTCCAACTGAACAGACTCCTCAACGATCTCAACAGTGTACTTCCTCAACTAGACCTCATGGTCGTCGCCCTCAAGATGCAGAAGAAGTTCTTGAAGATATTGAACCTATAAGAACACTCAAGCCTGCTTTTGTTAATAGGCTTTACTCTGCATTGAAGGAATGAGGTTCTGCAATGACTTTTATTGATGAATTTCTGAAAGAAAAATGTTACTCAAATGAGACTTATTTTCTCACTATCATGGAGAGACCAGGCATTGTTCCTGCTGGTACGGCAGCAAAAGCTTTTGCAAATTTTCCCAGTGACCCTAGGTTTAGTAGTGTAAATCAATTAGAGGGAAAGGATGATGATGAGAAAATGTTCATACATTTTAAACCGTGGATGGGTGTGGCTGCAAACCTTCGAGGAAAGAAGGATGAACTGTTTCGATCAGACGGACACAGGAAGATGTATGAGAAACTGCTGAAGCGTGGGGTGATGAATCCACGGACGATGGATTTTGATTTTCTGGACCTATTGAGCATCAATCTGAGAGAGAAGTTTGAGAAACTTCAACTTCATAAGTTCTGTACTGACTGTGATGTGGCTCATTCTGAATTAACAGCATACTTTTATTCCAATCTCAGTTTCCTTGATGCGAATAGCTTCTCATTCAGTGTGACAGATAGAGAATATGTTGTTGATAAGGACACTCTGGCAGATGTAATTGGTGTGGAAAGAGGTGCTTTCCAATCAATTGGTGTGTCTGTAAGTCACGCAACTCTAGAACTTGCAAGAGACCGAATTGCTGAAGGTCGTCTTTCCTACTCTAGGATGAATTCAACAAACACTCTGCTTCACAAGATTGTGATCAACTGTCTTAGATCGAAATTCACATCCAAGACAGATGTATCCATCTCAGAGGCTAAGTTGATGTATGCAATCAAGATTGGTCTTAATTTCTCTCTGCCACACACTATCATGTTTCACATGTACAGGTCCATGGCAAAGGACAAGGGAAAACCCCCTTATGATGCTCTCATCACTCGTCTTTTCAGACACCTGAACATTCAGCCTCCTCACATTCTCTCTGTGAAGACTATTGATAAAATGGTCATCGGACTGAGGATGATAACAAAGATGCATCTGAAAGAACTCAGCAAGAAGCTGGAGCAGTTTAAGGAGAAGACTCCTATCAAGTTCAGACCAGACTCTTCTGCGGCCAAAAGAAAAGGAAAGGAACCGGTGACTAGTTCTATCAAGAAGAGAAGGGCAATCATCTTGGAAGATGAAGATGATGAGGATGCTTTACCCATCTCTGCTCTTGTTTCTCAATTTTCTGCACTTGTTTCAGCTGTTCCAGAACAACATTTTGCAGAAAAAGAAGAAAAGAAAGAAGCAGAAAAAGAAGTAAAGAAAGAAGAAGAAAAAGAAGAAGAGAAAGAGGAAGAGAAAGAGGAAGAAAAAGAGGAAGAAGAAAAAGCAGAACAATGGGACGAATCGGCAAAAACAGATTCTCCAGCAGAAAAAGAGGATCAACAACAACCTGTCACTGAGGAAACTCCTCAGAAAGAAGAGTATTTTTCTCCTCCAGAAGACATTGAAACAGGGGGAGATACCCAAAGAGAACATACTCCTCTTCTACTGACTTTTATAGAAGAAAATACACAAACAGGTGTTAGTCGATTACCTCCTAATGCAGAAGATATTTATGCTGCTCAGTTTCCTGAGGGAGAGGCATCATCTCCACATACTGATCTCCCTGCTGACATTCATACTGGCTTGACTCCACCATCAGACCGAGTTGACGCAAGCACACAGATTGACAATTCAGGAGATTTTGGAAGGTTGCTTGACATAATCTTGAAGCTCAAAGGCCAAATCTATGCTATGGGGTATGAATTTCAGACTTTGCAGAATGAAAATCATGCAATGTTCATCACCATGCATGATCAGCTTAAAGAGGTTCAGTGTCAGATTCAGGATACTGCAAAAGGCACTACTCTTACCCAACTACAGGAAGATTTGAGGAAGCTAGAAGGAATTGTCAAGTCTATGGAGGACTTTCAACTTGTCCGCATTCCTCGTGCTCCTTGATTTTTTTAATGCTGACAAAAAGGAGGAGAAGACTTTGCAGATTTCAATCACATTTCAATTTCAAGACTATATCCTCAAACCAAACCAAACTTCATTTTTTAAACATTTTTTTTTTTATTGTGATTGATATTTTGACTTTATCTTGAGTTTTTGAATGTGTGCTCATTATTGCATTACTTTAAGCTATTAAATTAGCTAATGATAGTAATCTCTGCACATGACTAATGAGGTTTCTGTGAATGCAAATCTGTGTACAGGGTAAGTCTGTGTACAGGACATCTGTGTACATGATAACTTTTACTATTTTTATTCTAATCTTTTGTGAGATATCAATGCTTGCTTAAAAGTTGTATTGCAGGGCAATAATATTCAAATCTGCAGGAAAGTTTTGTCACCATAAAAAAGGGGGAGATTGTTGGATAAATTCTCTTCAGGTATTTTGAAGTTGACAAAACATTTTTCCTCAGTCTAGTCTGAAGACTTACAGACTCTACTGGAAAAGTCTGAAGATCAAAGTATGAAGCTAGCAAGACTCATGGTTCAAAGTCTACTCTCATGGACAGTCTCCAGACCAACTTCTATTCTGATCTTATATGGTCTTTACTCTAACGGCTAGAGAATTTCTTTCTACTGAATTCAGCACTAGAAGATCTTACTTTCTTATTAAAAAATGTATAGATTCTCTAAAGATTTCGCAACTTATATTTGGAAGGATCTACTTATGGAAACCAAGATCCTGATTGTATAGGCGAGCAGGATTGATGGGCTATCAACACTTACCTTAAAGAGCTCGAGATCTCTCTAATTGATTCTGTCCAACGGGTTGATTGGAAGAACTTCTTTGGAAAGTGCCAACGGTATTGAAGGCATGAAGAAGTATATAAGAGAGATGGTCCAGTTGTTGAAGGGTGCCGGATAGAAGAATTCCAAAGTCTGAATCTCCTTTTCTATTTTGCGATCTTATTATTCGAGCGTTATATGTAATCAAAAAAGAGATCATATTGTGATGAGACCTTGAGGAAGTGTAGTAGAGCTTCTACACTGTGAACTCAAGAGCGTGAGACTGTAATCACTCTTTTTGATTCTTAGTGAAATCCAGCTAGAAGGGCTGTCCGTGTAGGAGAGTGGACGTAGGCTTGGTCTAAGCCGAACCACTATAAATCTGGAGTCTTGATTCTCTATCCCTAATCCTTTTATCTTTCATTACTTTCATTTGCAGCGATTGTTGTTTTAATTCATTAATCTCTCATTCGGATTAAATTGTTAAAATTGCTTTAATCACCTATTCACCCCCTCTAGGTGCTAATTCTAGTCCTAACAAACCCTACTAAGTTAAATGTGAATGCTCGAGATAGGAGCGTGTACATCCATTCAGTGTTGAATCCTGTTGAAAATCTGACTCAATGGAAGGCTGTGAAAGCAAAGGGGACACCGCTGCCAAAGCACCGAAAGGAGAATTTGAGCTTTGACCAAGAAGCTAGGATGTCATTCGACACTGCACCAGCTTTGAAGGAAGTATCATTCAGTTTCAAGGCAAAACCGAATGAGACAAAGAAATCTACCCAAGAAGTACCTGTGGATGCTAGCCTTTCAAACTGGTTGCCTTCCTCAGTAACTACGCCGATTGAAAAGAAGAGCGCAACGACTTTGGACTCTGTCCAAGTCGAGACATCATTGGTAAAAGGATATATGAGCTCACCGAGGAGCCAAGAAGATAGACCGATTTTGGGTGCATTGACTGTGGAAGAACTAAGACAGTTTTCAGCCAAGTCTTCGCCAAGGAAATCACCGAGCAGAAGTCCCGACGAGATGCCCATAATTGGGACAGTCGGAACATACTGGAGCCAGTCGGATTCGGTGGGCAATTCTTGCTCAACTGCTTCTTCCTTCAAAGGAATACCAAACACCACCAGCAAATACAGAGAGGTATTGGGTGATCACAGATGTGCAAGTGGTTTCACGAGGTCAAAGTGGGAGGGAAATTGACTTATTCTTCTCTCTCTCTCTTTTTTTTTGGTTGATGTTGCAGGATAAGAAAGTGAATTGGCACTCCACCCCTTTTGAGATAAGGTTGGAGAGAGCTTTAAACAGGGGAGCTCATCAACTGTAATCCGTGCGTACACATTCTGTATGTTCTTGAGATGGTTTGCGTGTGCTCACGTTCGTCATTTTTTCCATTCTTTTGTGAATTCAAATCTGTTTGGTGCGTGGTGGTATATGGTTTTGCTGATGTTATTCACTTTATGTTCATTGTTTGTACAATTTGATCTTTCATAGTTACATGTACCTGTGTGATAAAAGAGTTTATGTTGAACAGATATAGTGAGGTGGGTTTCTCTATTGACAGTGAAATCATATCCATGTGGTGTTAATTCGGTTATTGTATTTTTGGATTTAGAGCTTCATATGGGTTCTATTACTGTTTTCATTCTTCTCACGAGGGAATAGGGAAATCAACATGTGATGGATAGGCTTGAGAGCATACAAAACTCGTGCGAACCCAGAAATGGAATAGGATTATACCGGTACCGGGCACTCGACGTACTCTTATTTATTATGGCTAAGTACAGAAATTCTAATGAATATAAAGTAGGTCATCACTTATCTATGTCGTTTTCCTATATATTAGTAGGAGATGTGTCCCAATTCCCAAGTTGCCTTTTCAATGGTCATGTAGAGATACTTGCGGTCCCAAATTTCAACGCTAATATGGCATTTTTCCTAGTAGGTCTCTTGTCTGCAAACAAACTCCAATAGAAGTCATTTTGTTGATCGCATCAAATCCGACAAAAATCTGCGAACTAAACATCATGAACATGAACCCGAACTTATTAAATCGAGTCGCGTAAGTAAATTCCAGAACATTGTTATTGAATTCAAAGATTAAAAAAGAATAACATGATGGAGACTTAGTGCAACTATTTTTGGTATAATTAATCATTAACTGAGCATATGCAAATAGCTCCTTATAGATTTCTTGATTTAATTTATGTGTGAATTGGCTTTTGAAAATCTACACTTAGTACATATGTATACATATATCTATACATATATTGTCAACTAACGCGCTCATTTGACATTGATTGTCTCACCTTCCGCCTGTTCGTTCTTCGTTTGCTTTCTTTCTTTCCTTTTGTTTAGCCAATTCACATAATGTTGCTTAATCAATGAGTAAATTTTCTATCCATTCTGGAAACGCGGTTTAAGTCCTAAATCATTTTTGAGAAGTTGCAATATAGTCCTTCCGAACATCAATTTTTTTTTCCTGATTTTTCCTTTTCGATAACCTTTAATCACCTTCTATTGAAACCCTTTATAAGTTATTGCTTAAAGTGATAGGCAATTTGTCGACCACTTTATGTAATTTTAAGGTCACTAGTGGTACATTCATCTCTATGACATGACACACATTGCTAAAAAAGAGAATATGTGACTTATAAAGTCTTAATTTGGGGTAAGAATAGCACAAGTATCATAACTTTCATACACCGCTCACTTGAATACTGTAATTTTTGTTTTGCTCACTTGAGTGCCATTGGTGGTTTGCCTCATCCGAAAAGCCAATGTGGATGTGTTGATTGTCTAACTTGGTTTCACCAATGCTAACGTAAATAATTTATATATATTTGAATTTTTATTTTTATATTTTATTTGCCTCTTTTTTAGGGCTGGTGAGGGTCACCAGCCACCCTTATTGGCTGTGAAGGCCTTGCCTAGATTGGGTGAGGGCCACCTCGCTCTTGACCACGAAGGTCCTTGCCAGATCTTGGTGAGGCAACCACCTAGGGCCTTTGCAACCAAGGGCAAGGCATCCTTGAAAAAAGAAAATTAAAAACAAAAATTAAAAACAAACGAAAATAAATTTTTTAGAAAATAAATCAAAATTTCAAAATTCAAAAAAATTCAAAAAAATAAAAATTCACGTTGGATGAGAAATTAATAAAAAAAAAATCCATATAGGATACTTTGTCGAAAATAGTACTCCAATGATCGATTTTACTCTGATGTGACACCTAGTGAGCAAAAAAAAAAAGTTACCCTCAAGTGAGCGTTATACAAGAGTTATGGGACTTGCGCCATTCTTCTCCTTCCTAATTTGGGAGAACATTTATACATCTTAGTTATTGGTGGGCAGGGGTGTCAGAACCAAACTAAATTGTACCGAAATTTCGTGCTTTTTTGGTTTGGCTCGGATAATGGAAAAATAAATGTTCCTTTCTCTAGTTCTGGTTATTTCGGTTTGGTTTAGTTAACTAGCCGAACCAAAATTCTCGATAAAAACTAACGGTCCAACTTAAAATCTCTCTTCTTTCTCACCCATGATTCAATTCGGTTCCCATAAGCAGGGCAAAAAAAGGAAAACTGAAAAACGAAAAACCCGAATTGAACCGAGCTTTCGGTTTGGGTCGCGATTTGTTTCGGATTTCTTGAAAACCCGAATCAAACCGAACCATTGAACCACTACTGATGGGTTGGAGATTAGGCATAAATATTGTTGGTGACCTTTGACTAGCCAATTACACACGCTTTTGGGGTGCAATCCAACGGGTACGGCCTACTTTGGCCCAAAATGCAATTCTTGTATTTTCCACAGATTTCTCCAGATGGAAGTGTAAGATTGGATTGACTGATTAATACACATGGTGACCCTTAAAAATGTTGAGTGGGAAGAAGACTTCAGATTGAATAAGCTTTGTCTTTGTATGGTCAATTGGTTTTCCCTGAACATATATGTAGAAAGATTGAAGATTGATAGGCATTTCTTGTTCCAAAGCTGCAAACATTGAACCGAGCAGAAGTCCCGACGAGATGCCCATAAATGGGACAGGCGGAACATAGTGGAGCCAGTCGGATTCAGTCGGCAATTCTTACTCATCTGCTTCTTCCTTCAAAGGAATGCCAAACTCTACCAGCAAATACAGAGAGGTATTGGTTGATCACAGATGTGCAAGTAAGTGGTTTCATAAGGTCAAAGTGGGAAGGAAATTAACTAGCTTTGTTTTTTTGATGTTGCGGGATAAGAAAGTGAATTGGCACTCCACCCTTTTTGAGACAAGGTTGGAGAGGGCTTTAAACAGGGGAGCTCATTAATTGTAATCCGTGCATACATTCTATAGGTTCTTGAGATGGTTTGCGTGTGCTCACCTTTGTCATTTTTTTTTTTCCATGTGTGGGTACCGACACGTTAAAATAAGAAACATATCTAAGTTGGGTGCCGGGTTACCGAACTATCATTGGAAGTCCTATTAGAGGCTTGCTTCCTGCTAGTTAAACACGTGCTTCGCATAGTGTCTAGAACCGACACATCTAACGAATACTCCCTGATTTTAGACACTGTGCGAATACTCTCAAGCCTACCCATCACATGTCAATTTTGCCATTCCCTCATAAGAAGAATGAAAACAGTAATAGAACCCACATGAAGCTCCGAATCCAAGCATACGATGATGATCAAATTAACACAGTTTGGACAAAATTTCACTCTCGATAGAAAAACACGTTTAACTATATCTGTTCAACATCAACTCATTTATCACTTAGGTGATGTAACCATAACAGATCAAGTTGTACAGCATAAAGCAAGAACATTACCCAACCATAAATTTGTCACGGATGGAATAATGGGTCAATTTGAGTTAGACCATTTATGACCTGACACAAACCAGACCCGACCCATCCATTTGACAGGTTTACTTGGCACTTGATTTACTCTTATTTATTATGACTAGGCCTGTGATGTCTATATCATCTTCAAAACATGCTTACAAATCCTAAGTATGAATATTCTAATGAATATGAATAGGTCATCACTGATCTGTGTAATTTATCGGTGCACTAATAGGGGAAGTATCCCAACTCCCTAATTGCCTTTTCAATGGTCATGTAAAGATAATTGCGTACTCAAATTCTAACTCTAATATGGCATTTTTCCTGTTAGGGTTTTTGTCTGCAAACAAACTTGAATAGAAGTCCTTCTGTCAATCGCATCAAATGGGTAAATGATAATCTGCGAATTAAACATCATGAATATGAAATCAGACTTTTTAAGATTGTGTTGCGTTCTCCAGTTGTGTAAGGAAATTCCATGTTTTGAACTTTGTTATCGAATTGAAAGACTAAAAAGAATAACATGACGGAAATTTCCGTGACTAGCCAAAGCTCTAGCAAATTTTCTTTTTTGGCCCACAAAAGCTCCAGCTTGAGAAGCTCACATGAAGTTTAGAATTTGCTTTTTCTCGGTTAATTTACGATGTTAGATTCTACAACAAAAATGTTTACATTCTTGTAATAATTCTCTCAAAATGAAATACCCACAAAGAAGGCTTTCCGGGGCTCCAAGGTAAAGGGGGAGTTAGTTTTTTGGTACAATTGATCATTAACCGAGCCTATGCATATAGCTCCATTATAGAGTTCTTGATTTAATTTATGTGAATTGGCTTTTCAGAATCTACACTTGGTTCTCTCTCTCTTTCTCTCTCTCTCTCTCTCTCTCTCTCTCACACACACACACACACACACACATCTAGCCAATTCACACATTATTTGACATCGATTGTCTTATCTTCCACTCGTTCGTTCTTTGATTGCCTTTTCTTTTCTGGAGAAAGTTATCCAAAAAATCCTAAATCTATTTTATTTTTGCCAATTCAGTGCTAAACCTTTTAATTATGCTAATTAAGTCCTAAACATTTTCACCTTTTGCCAATTGAATTCATCGGACTAATTTCAGCTAGAAATCGCCGACTTAAATGTTAGCCGTCTTATGTGACACGTTTGGTGCTAACGTGGACAATTTGAAATAATATTTTATTATTTTAATATTTTTTCAATTATTTTTATTTTTTGTATCCTAGTTGTTCATTGGTCCTCGAGCACTAGCCAAAGTTGAAGACCGGCAAGGCTACCTCACCCAATGACGGTGAGGTTCGCCCTTGCTAGTGGCTGATGGCGTCAAGCTTCGCCAAAAGTTGGGGAGGTCCTCGCCTTTAGTTGGTAGCTGAGGCCTGGTGATTGACTAGAGGAGGAAGCAATGAAGAAAAAATAATACAAAATTAAAAAAGAATATTAAAAAATTATTAAAAATTATCCATGTGAGCATTAGACGTACCATGTAGGACGGCCCACATCCATATTAGATATTTCCGGTCAAAATTGGCACGATGGACTCAAAAGGCAAAACGTGAGGTTTAAGACTCAATTGGCAAAATTAAAAGGTTTATAATAGATTGGTAAAAATAAAATGGGTTTAGCACTTTTTTAACAAATTTACCTCTTTCCTTTTGTTTAGCCAATTCACATAATATTACTTAATCAATGAGTAAACTTCTTAGCTATCCTGAAAACGTGGTGTAACTTCTGAATCTTTTTGAAAAGTTGCAATATAGTCCTTTCAAAGATTATTTTTTCCTGAATTTTCCTTTTCGACAACCTTTTATAAACTACTATTGAAACCTCTTTAAAAGTTATCACTTAAAGTGATTGGCAATTTGTTGGCCACCATAAGTTTTCATAATTTTGAGCATTGCTAGTGGTACATTCATCTCTATGGCCCGACACGTTGCTTAAAAAGAGAATTTATTGAATGGCAAAAGTCCTAATTTGAGGTAACATTCACCAATCCTAATTATTGGTGGGTCGGAAAGAGGCATAAATCACATCATTGTGACTTTTGATTTTATCAATTACACCCACTTTCAAGGTGCAAACCAATAGGTATGGCCAGCTTTGGCCCAAATTGCAATTCTTGTCTGCCTAGAAAAATTCTTGTCTTCACATTCAACCCCTTCAAAAAGGTTGAGCGTGAACGTGAAGAACACTTCAGATTGACTAAGCTTTGTCTTTAGATAGTTAATTGGTTTTCTTTGAACACTGATGTAGAAAGATCGATAAATGAGGGCCATCTCATGTTCAAAAGCTTCGAACTTTGAAATTGCGTCTATGGTCCACGAACTTGAGATTTAGACCTTGCTCTAGAAATGTAGGTGATGCAATGCACGATAGAAAAAAGAAAGAAAGAAAAAAAAGTAATTATTACCTCAATCAGCTCTCTTTCTTTTAACATATCAGGAAAATGGGTGCAAAGGTCCAATCGCCACAATTAGCTTTCTTGAGAACACAACGTATTAAAAATGGATTATTACTAGGTTTGTTGTAGCGAAGGAAATATTTTACAGGAGATGGTTGGATGAATTTTGGGTCTTCTATATCTCTATTATGTTCTTTCTTTTGGAGGGAAAAACATGTTTGGTCTTTTCCTAATATAACTTTTATTTCAGATTCAATTTTTTTTTTTAATTTTCAAAATTTCTAACAACGTCAATGCGACAGTGCTGATGGTGCAACGATGATTGCCCAAAAAATGACACTGGTCACTTTGTTAATGCATTCAAAATGCAAGTTATTAATGAGGATTATTTTAATAATTTATTATTTGCTAGTTTTGTTCAAGTTTACTTTATTTAAAATTGGTTAGTTTAATATAATAAGTTATTTTTATATTTAAGGACAAAAAATTGTTAAGAATTGTAGTCTCGATTGGGTTGGGTATATGTTGGGTCCATGTTGAATATATGTTACTAAAATAATAGGTCAATATAGGTTAATTTCAGTTGAACACTACCGCGACCCATCGAAACTAACCCAACGCACTGATTTAACAAGTCTAATTAACTAAATGATAGAGATGTACAAATATATAGAGCTTGGCGTACAACCCCACATTTGCAAGCTAAGGCAAACACTGACCTGTGTGATAGTTACATGTACCTGTGTGATAAAAGAGTTGACGTTGAACAGACATAGTGAGATAAGTTTCTCCATTGAGAGTGATATCATATCCAAATTGTGTTAATTCAGCTGATGTTATTCACTTTATGTTAAATGTTTGTTTAATTTGATATGTCATAGTTACTTGTATGGCCTATGCTTTTTTGAATCCAATCGTAGATTTTAAGCAAGTAATACCCCTTCTCCAATGAGACGATGGGGGATAAGCTTCATCGTCGAGAGGGAAACAGCCCGGATCACTAGCAAGGCCCCTAGATGACCATTAGTGATAAAGGAGGTGTGATAAAATAGGTGATGTTGAGCAGATATAGTGAGATGGGTTTCTTTGTTGACAGTGAAATCATATCTAGGTTGTGTTGATTTGGGTTACTGTATACTTGGATTTGGAGCTTCATATTGGGTTCTATTATTGTTTTCATTCTTCTCACGAGGGAACAGGGAAATCGACCTGTGATGGATAGGCTTCAAAGTATACAAAACTCAGTATGCGAACCCAAAAATGGAATCGGGCTATAGCAGTACTCGGCACTTGATGTACTCTTATTATTATGGCTAGGCCTGTGATGTCTGCATTGTCTTCAAAACATTCTTACAAATCTCAAGTACGGATATTCTAATGAGTATAAAGTAGGTCATCCATTATCTGCATTGTTTTCCTATACACGGATATGGAATGTATCCCAACTCCTAAGTTGCCTTTTCAATGGTCGTGTGAAGATACTTGCGCACTCAAATTCTAACTCTAATACGGCCTTTTTCCAAGTAGGTTTGTTTGTTGGCACACAAACTCTAATAGAAGTCATATTGTCGATTGCATCAGATGGGTTGACAATAATCCGCGAACGGAACATCATGAATATGAACTCGAATTTGTTAAGATCGTGTTGCGTTCTCGAGTTGTGTAGGGAAATTTCACGTCTTGAACTTTGTTATGATGGAAACTTTAATGTGACTAGCCAAAGCTCCAGCATGAGAAGCTCACATGAATGTATAAGATTTGGCTTTTTTGCTCAATTTATGATGTTAGATTCTCTAACAAAAAAGTTAATATTCTTGTAATAATTCTCTCAAAGTGAATACCCACCAAGAAGGGTTTCTGGGTCTCCAAGGTAAAGGGGGAGTTGGTGCAACTATTTTCGGCATAATTGATCATTAACCGAGCCTATGCATATAGCTCCATAACAGATTTCTTGATTTAATTTATGTGTGAATTGGCTTTTGAGAACCTACACTTAGTACGTAGATATATTTACATATATCTATACACATATTGCCAATTCACACATTATTTGACATTGATTGTCTTATCTTCCGCTCGTTCATTATTTGGTTGTTTTTTTTTTTTTTCCTTTAGGAAAATTGACCAGAAATTCCTACACCTATTTTACTTTAGCCAATTTAGTTCCAAACTTTTTAATTTTGCTAATTGAGTCATAAACATTTTCACTTTTTGCTAATGGGTCTATCTTACCAATTTTTATTAGAAATTGCTGACGTGAATGCCGCCATCCTATGTGATAAGTTCGACGCTAATGTGGATAATTTTAAATAATATTTTACTATTTTATATTTTTTTTAAAAATTAAATCTTCTAGTCTGTCGCTAGGCCTCGACCACTAGCCAGAGGTGAGGGTTGGTGAGGTTGAGCCTTGCCAGTGGTGACCTCACCCAACGACAAGGAGACTTGCCCTCACTAGTAGCTAGTGGGCTTAAACTTTGCTAGAAGCCAACAAAGTCGTCCTCGTTGACCCTCACCTCTGGTTGGTAGCCAAGACCTAGTGACTACTAGAGGAGGAAGAAGGGGAAAAAAAGGAAAAGAAAAAAAAATGCGAAAAATAATATTAAAATATTTTATAAAAAAATTATTCACGTTAGCGTCAGACATGCCACACGGGACAATTAGCATTTACATTAGTGATATATACTCAATTGATAAAATGTGAAAATGACTAAAACTCAATTATCAAAATTAAGAATGATTAGAACTGAATTAGTAAAAGAATAATAGGTTTATGATTTTTTAGACAATTTTGCCTCTTTCCTTTTGTTTAGCCTATAATCTTACTTAATCAATGAGTAAACTTCTTTGCCATTCCAGCAAAGCGGTCTAAATTTTGAATCTTTTTTGAAAGTTTGCAATATAGTGCTTTTGAACATCATTTTCTAATCTTGAATTTTCCCTTTCGACAACCTTTGATCACCTACTATTGAAACCTCTTTAAAATTCATCACTTAAAATGTTTAGGGATAAGTACACTAGAAGTGCCAAAAGTTATGTACGGTGCTTACTTTAGTATCAAAAGTTTTCGTCGACTCACTTAAGTGCTAAATCAGAGAAAACAAAATCACTTAAGAGCTAGCGACAAGAAATTTCGGCCAAATTGATTACGAATCATTTATAATTAAAATTTTAATATGACTTGGCAAAATTTTTAAAAACTCCAGTTCAAGTGGCATTTCCACGTGACATGTTTGGCATTGAAGTGATCGTTTTTTAACAACAATTGGCGTTGAAGTGATTATTTTAAACAAAATTTGGCGCACAAATGATTATTCTAAAAAAAATTGGCACTTAAATGATTATTATTTACAATTTTTGGACGACGTCATTTATGGGTTATATGTTAATTAGGCACGCTGATGAGCCACATAGGACTGACAGATTAATAAAATATAACCACGTCAAATTTTTGACAACCTAGACTAGAATTGACACTTAAATGATCTTTTTTTTTAAGTGGTATTTAAGTGATCCGAAATAAAACTTTTAGCACTAAAGTGAGCGCTGTACACAACTTTTGGCACTTCTAATATACTTATCCCAAGTGTTTGGCAATTTGTTGGCCATCATAAGTTTCCATAATTTTGAACGTGGCTAGTGGTATATTCATCTTTATGGCACAACACATCTCTATGGCACAACACATTGCTCAAAAAAAGAAATTGACTTGGAAAATTCCTAATTCGAGAGAACATTCGCCAATCCTACTTATTGGTAGGTTGGAGGATAGGCATAAATCGCATTATTAGTGACTTTTGACTTATCAAATTACATCCACATTTAAAGTGCAATCCAATAGGTACAGCTTGCTAATGGCCCAAAATGCAATTATGGTCTACTTGGAAAAATTCTTGTCTTCACATTCAACCCCTTTAAAAAGGTTGAGTATGAAGAAGAATTCATATTGACCAAGCTCTGTTTTTAGAGGTTAATTGGTTTTCGCTTAAAGTGATTGGCAAATTGTGATTGCTTAAAGTGAAACCTCTTTAAAAATTATCGCTTAAAGTGATTGGCAATTTGTCGGCTACCATAAGTTTCCATGATTTTGAACGTGACTAGTGGTATATTCATTTCCATGGTACGACACATTGCTCAAAAAAGATAAATTGACTAGGAAAAGTCCTAATTCAAGGGAACATTCACCAATCCTACTTATTGGTGGGTTGGAGGATGCGCGTAAATCGCATTATTAGTGACTTTTGACTTGTCAAATTACACCCACTTTTAGGGTGCAATCCATTGGGTACGACTTACTAATGGCCCAAAATGCAATTCCGGTCTGCTTGAAATTTTTTTGTCTCCACGCTCAACCACGTTCAACCCCTTTAAAAAAGAGTTGAGCTTGAAGAAGACTTTAGATTGACCAAGCTCTATTTTAAATGGTTAATTGGTTTTCTTTGAGTATATACGTAGAAAGATTGATAGTTGACAGCCATCTCATGTTCCAAAGCAGCAAGCTTTGAAATCGCTTCCATGGTCATTAAACTTGAAATCCTCTTTACTTAGGCGTGCTCAAGATTATGCAGATGATGCAATGCACGATAAAGAAAAGAGAAAAAAAAAAGTGATTGTTACCTCAATTATTTTCTTATTAAATTAAGAACACGAGCGCAAAGGTCCAATCACACAATTAGCTCTCTTAAGAACATAACACATTATAAAAAGGATTATTAATATGTTCGTTATAGCGAACAATATATTTTACAGGAGATGGTTGGATGAATTTTGGGTCTTCTATACTCTATAATGTTTTTCTTTTGGAGGAAAAAAACATTTTTGATCATAATTTTCTTTTCAAATTCAATTTTTTAATTTCCAAAATTTTTAACGACATTAATGCGACAGTGTTGACGGTGCAACGATGATTGCCCAAGGAGGATTATTTTTGGTAATTTATTATTTGCTAGTTTTGTTCAAGTTTACTTTATATAAAAGTGGTTAATTTATTTTAGTAATTTATTCTCTATATTTAACGAGAAAAGTTGTTAAGGATTGGAGTGTCAATTGGGTTGGGTATGTGTTGAGTTCATGTTGGGTATCTGTTACTAAAATTATAGGTAAATATAGGTTAATTCGGTTCCAATCCTATCCCGACTCATCCAAACTAACCAAATGCACCAATGTGATAAGTCATAATCCTAGCTAAATCATAGAAATGTACAAATATATAGAGCTTGGCTTACACTCCGCGTGTGCATGCTGAGGCAATGAGAGACCTATCCCTAAAACCACTTTGATTAATCAGTTATTGACACGTTGGAAGTTAGGCATAAAATGCATGTTGGTGACTTGACCAAGCAATTATACCCATATATAAATCAAACTTTTTTTTTTTACTTTGCAACTTTAATGTATTGCATCATTTCCCATTCCAGTATTATTTGGGTGACATTATTTCCACCCTTTCTATGACTAAATACACTCTGTTTATGCAAGATAGTTGAAATCACCCTTGATGGATTCCACATTTATGCATTTTCCTCAATTTATTTCTTTTATATTGTGGGTTTCCTTCAAATTTGAACCCATTATCTTTAAGGGGATTAAAACAGCATTTTTTTTGTCAATCCAACATGAATGAAATTGAGCTTTCGTGAAATGTATTTCTTTTACTTTAGGGGTAGTTGTTATTTTGAAAATTTTGTTTATATGTAGGTTTTTCTGGATTTCTACATGGAAATTAATCTAGAATTCGCTTGACAAAATGAAAAGTTCTAAAGATCTCTCTCTAGCAAATAAAATTGTTAATATGTGTAGAAGTGGAAAAAAAAAAAGAGAGAAGAAAAGATAGGTTTTTGATGTGCACGGTTATATTCGCTTAAATGTGTTATTGCCAATTAGGGTAACCGGATGCTACATAAAGCTAGAAAGAGAAGGACAATGTGTAAATTGGGATCCCCGAAGTTTCAACTTAATAATAAAGGTGAATTCCGTCTCTTCAATGAAAATAAGGTGGATTTAGTCATACAGAATGCTAAAATAGCTTTGCCTTACTTGTCAGCAAGAGGTCTACAGGGAGGAGTATCGGGAGCCACATGGCAAATCATGATTGATAGGTCTAAACCAATCAAGACAACAATGTAATTGTGCAACATAATCTAAAGGAAATACACTAGCATACAAAGGAAAATAAGCGATGAGTTAAGTTCCCAATATTCACATCTCAAATGAGACACGGAAACTGCGCATCTAGTTTTTCATTGCAATTTGCCTTTAATTAGGAATTGTCAAACATTTTTCATGTTAAATATAGGTAGATCCACATAATCCATGTAAAGCTAGACTTGTACTGCAATATATGCGTATGAAAGGCTAAGAGAATATCCGTATATAAATGTAAAGCTAAAATCCTAGCTACAAATACTATTGGAATTATCCTAGCTACAGATACTAATGGACTTGCGCTGGCTCTGGTCGATATGCCTGAGATAGGTCAATTTTTGCAATTATTTCAGAGCCAAAAAACTGCTTTCTATAATTCTAAATTGAATTGTTCATGATAGTACATAGACATCAATCTCTATGTAGTTGTTCTTGATGAATTTTCGTCCTACTTTTTTCGAGAAATTTCAATTAGATTCGAGTACAATCGATTTGATGCTAAAGTAGTTTAGCTGGAATATGTGAATAGTGCATCTCGGAAAATTGCTCTAATATATCACGTGACAAAAATACTACCCCCATGTTTTATACTTGATATCGCCCTTGTCCTTTTTCTCATTGGCCCCAATTCCCAAATGTTATATTAAGATTCATCGTCAATAACAATTTTTTTATATATATTTTCATAGAATAAGAAATTATTTTTTGTCCATTCATTTTTGTAAATAATGTAAAAAATCATTTTATCTCGATGGTTAATTTTTCGTGAAATACATGTACACAAATGGATTATTATTTTTTTTTTTTTGGAGACGGGAGGAACCAGCTTGCAGCCGACAGCCGCGCTGTAAACCCCCTGGTGACGTTAGCGCAGGACCCACCACCATGGCGTCACACTTAATACCACTAGCGACCACGCTGGGATTTGAACCCGTCCCCTTCGTGAGGGGGATGAAAGCCCAAGCCAACGTGGCCACCACATGGGGTGGTACACAAATGTATTATTGGTCCTTGTTGATTACGAGATTAGCCAGCACAAATCTCCTACACGACTCTCTATGTTTACATTAGCTTGTTTGCGCGCCTTTGATTAGGAATGACCGCACAAGAAATGGCGTAATTGTGCCTCTGTTACAACACGTTTCTAATTAAAAATATTTAATAGGAGGGCTGATTTAAACAATTGCCAACTTTATCTTTAACTTGCATTCCCTGTGTATAGGGTGAGAATGCAATTAGAGTAAAATTACAATTAATATAGATTATAATTAATCTAATATATTTCCAACACCTTTGATGCACGCAATGAATGTCAATGTCAATTTGGAGGTCCCCTGTGCTTTTACCCTCATTGGTAGGTTGGAGGATAGGCATAAATCGCATTATCAGTGACTTTTGACTTATCAAATTACACCCATATTCAAGGTGCAATCCAATAGGTACGGCTTGCTAATGGCCCAAAATGCAATTCTAGTCTACCATAAGTTTCCATGAGTTTGAACGTGGCTAGTGGTATATTCATTTCCATGGTACGACACATTGCTTAAAAAAGATAAATTGACTAGGAAAAGTCCTAATTCGAGGGAACATTCACCAATCCTACTTTTGACCGATCAAATTACACTCACCCACTTTCAGGGTGCAATCCAATGGGTACGACCTACTAATAACCCAAAATGCAATTCTGGTCTACTTGGAAAAATTCTGTCTTCACACTCAACCACGTTCAACCCCTTTAAAAAAAAGTTGAGCGTGAAGGAGAGTTCAAATTGACCAAGCCCTATTTTAAATGCTTAATTGGTTTTCTTTGAGCATATACGTAGAGAGATTGATAGTTGACAGCCATCTCATGTTCCAAAGCAGCAAGCTTTGAAATCGCTTCCATGGTCATTGAACTTGAAATCCTCTCAACTTAGGCGTGCTCAAGATTATGCAGATGATGCAATGCACGATAAAGAAAAGGGAGAAAAAAAAGTAATTTCGTACAAAGTAAATTATTATGACCAAGCGCTCCTTTTTTCACTGATGGGAAAAAATTAACGCCCCATAATATTTGAATATAAAATAGCAACCTTCTTTTAGAAAACCTATTTAGATTGAGTTTCCTTTATGGGCACAAATTTGAGACTATTCAAGATAGTCTTCACTTTGGCTCGACATTTAATTTAACTTATGACAATTTCACCTGAACTTGAACACCACCACTACTCTCCCACAATCCTTCTTGGGCTCCTCAGTCACCACAGTCATCTTTAAAGTGGTGCTTAAAATTCGCTATAAAAGTGAGCCTCATCAAGGTACCAAATCTACCAACACCTTTAATTACCATACAAGAATTTTCAAACTCAACATCCTTTACCATAGATAAAATCCCCATTGCATCCAATTCTGTTAGAAGATCAAAGATGCACCTTGTCAAGTTAGCAGTTATAGAAACTGCTGGCTTTATAGGCACCACCTCACTATATGCATTGTTTATGTTGATTATGCATCAGTTATATTAGGATTTTCTAGTTGCAACTCCACATTAAGTTGAATATGGAAAAATTGTCTAAAAAATTCTAAATTTATTGCACTTTTGTGGGACAAGTATAGCAATAGTGCCACAACTTTTATATGGCGCTCACTTGAGGGCCATGACTTTTTTTTTTCCCTCATTTAAGTGCCACTTCAACTCAAATTGATCGTTTGAGTGCCATTTCCCGCAAATCATCGTATGTGGAATTTTTCATTAATTTTCCATTACGACGTGGATTTATTTTTTATTTTTGAATTATCTTATTAATTGTCCACATTAGCACTGGCGATGCCACGTAGGATGACTGGTGCCTATGTCGGATTTTCTGGCGAGTCAAACAATCAATGTTACTTAAGCGATCAATTTTTTAAATTTGTGATGTTCAAGTGAACATCTTTAAAAGTTATGGCACTCTTAATGTATTTATCCCAAAAAATGCTTATAGATGTGTCTGTTGAAGAAGTGCTTATTTAAATATTTGGGAAAATTATCAATTTATTCTTAAACATACTTTAAGGATGTCAATTCGGGTTTAACTTTCTAATTTTGTCAATATAATGCTACATATTGTGCAATATTTAAATGTAGTCTTTCTTGCCAAATGTTGTCGCAAATTGTAATGTGGAAATCAACAAATTACCCATGGTAGCATGTCACTTAAGGCCGTTGGTGATGACTAGATGCCATGTCAACAATTTTAGGTGGCGATTGGCTAGAAAGACTACATTAAAATATCACCTAATTGTTTAGGACAACATTGACAAAATTGAAAAGTGGGGCTGATTATGACAATTATAATTGCATTATAAGACATTCCAATCAAACCATTGGTAAATACATATTTATAGTCAACTCTAAATGCATGAGAATTTTCAAAGTAAGAGAAGAAAAGAGGTAAAAAAAATCTTAAATCTTGCACTTGTAAGAGATATTGTCATCAACTTAAAGTAATGGGGGGCGTTCGAAGTCAAAAAATGGATTGAAAAAGCGCGATACTTTATGTGTTTATCTTTTTCATATAATTGCTCATTTAAATGTTAGACATAATCTATTTATCTATATTTGAGTTAATGCAAGTAAAATAAGGAGAGAATATGATAGGATTCTAGAGTCAAGAGCCATACAGTGGCCGGGAAAAAGGAGAGACGAATGAGGTGAAATATAATTAATACTATTTATGTATTAGTACATAACAATTGTTTTTGTGATACTTTAATTTCAATATATGTTGAAAATTAAATTAAAAATATTTTGGATTTTATAACAATGGGCTTCATTCATGAGAAGTACTTGGTTTTACATATATGGCACTCATTTCTATTACTATTTCTTACAAAGAATTAATTAATACAAGGCATTTATCTACATGAGACCCTTGTGATGAAGTTGAGGAAGATAGTTGCATTGATTGGCTCTCCCCAACCTTCATTTGTAAACAAAAATGCTTGGGATAAGAATAGCTAGACTGCTTTAACTTTTGTACATCGCTCATTTGAGTACTATAACTTTTTTTTTTGCTCATCTAAGTGTCGCATCAAAGTAAAATTGATTATTTGAGTGTCATTTCCAGTAAATTGTCCTACGTGCATTTTTTTTTTTTAATAATTTTCCATTCCAACGTGGATTTTTTTATTTTTGAATTTTTTTTATTAATTATCCATGTTAATGCAACCAATGTCACATGGGATGATCAGTGTCCATGTCGGATTTTTCAGCAAGGAAAATCTTTGATGGCACTCAAGTAAGTGAAAAAAATTATGGTACTCAAGTGAGCGCCGTATGAAAGTTATAGTACTTGTGCTATTCTTATATTCACTTTTGTCAATTTAGTTTTAAATCATTTCATTTCTTGCCAATTGACTTTATTTGACCAATTTTGACCGAAAATTATTGACATGGTGCCAATCGTCTTATGTCGCACGGCCAGGATGTGGACAGTTTTTTAAAATAATATTTTAATATTTTTTGAATTTTATATTAATTTAATTTTTTTTCTTATATTATCTTTTCCTTATTTTCTTAATTCTTAATTCTTTTTTTCTTTTATCTTTTTATTTTATTTTTTGCTTTTCCCCTCCATCGGCCACTGCCAGGCCTCATTGACCTTTGCCGGCCTCAAGAGAGGGTGGGGGTTGCCCTCACCCGCTCAGGTGCTGACTAGACAAATGCTTGTCTATTATAATTACACAAGCAAATTTTTGTACACATGGATACCAGTTATTTCGACACCCGACCAAGAATCTTCAAATCATATCATCCTAGTATTAATCAAAGAATCGGTATTAGTAAGAAGTACTAGTAGTCCGAAGACTACTTTTGTGATTTCGGCAAAACTTTTCTTAAAAAAATAACACGTGGCTATCTACGCGGGCGAAATGACATGGAGGCAGCCCCGTAGGATTTTTCTTGCAACGTTGTGGGAAAATGACTAAGAGTCAAACATTTTGTCACCGTAAGACTCCCGCAGAGTTCGTCACTTTCTCGAGGTCCTTGGTCTAAACTAGAACCCTTCGGGCTATAAAAGAAGTTCATTCAGCTCCCTTATTTCTCATGAATTCTTGCTAAGCATGACAAAATCAACTCCAACCAGCCCTCTCTCCCTTTGCCTCTTCTTCTGTCTCATCTTCTCGCTTCCATTTCAGGCCTCACCATCACCGACCACAGAGGCGCAAGCTCTTGTCAAATGGAAGAACTCCCTCCCTCCTCCACCTCCGCCTTCCCTGAGCTCATGGTCCCTCACCAACGTCACCCATCTCTGCAACTGGACTGGCATTGCCTGCAACGATGGTGGGTCGGTCTCAGATATCAACCTCTCCAAATCAAGCCTCAACGGCACGCTCAATGCGCTCGACGTTCCTTCATTCCCGAACCTGACCTACTTCAACTTCCACGACAACAATCTTGAGGGCCCAATACCGTCCTCGATCGGCAATCTATCCCAGCTCAGGTGCTTGGACCTGGCGGGCAATTTCTTCGAAGGGGCAATTCCTCGCTCCATTGGACAATTGAGGAAGCTTGAAAAGCTTGATTTGAGGGTAAACGAGTTGACCTCTTCCATCCCTTCGGAGCTCGGGCTCTGTTCTAACCTCACCTACTTAAAACTTGGCATGAATTCGATTTATGGGGAGCTGCCTCTCTCACTGTCCAATCTGGTCAGATTGTCAGACTTTCGAGCCCGGGATAATCGCCTGTCAGGGGAGTTACTGCCGGACTTCTTCACTAATTGGACCGAACTTGTTCATCTGTATCTCTCGGACAATTTAATCTACGGGCAAATTCCGCCCGAAATCGGAAACCTGACCAAACTCAGATACCTCTACTTGGCAAACAATTCGCTTTTCGGCCCAATCCCTACTGGGGTTGGGAGCTTCAAGAATTTGCTCCAGTTAGACCTCTCAATAAACAATCTCTTCGGGCAAATTCCACCTGAAATTGGAAGCCTGACCAAGCTCAATTCCCTCTACATGGATCGCAATTCGCTTTCTGGCCCGATCCCTACTGGGATTGGGAGCCTCAAGAATTTGCTCCACTTAGGCCTCTCAGAAAACAATCTCTCCGGGACTATTCCTCCGGAGGTCGGGAATCTCACATTGTTGACCTATCTCGACCTCAGCATGAACCAGCTTTATGGAGAGGTCCCCAAGACCATCTCTTGCCTTGCTAACTTACAGTGGATCTCTTTGTTCATGAACAATTTCTCGGGAGGAATACCACGTGATTTCGGCAAGTACAACCCTTCTCTCAGCAATGTTCAATTTTGGTACAACAGCTTCACCGGAGAACTGCCGCCATATTTATGCAGCGGCTTTGCTCTTCAATATTTCGTGGTTGATGGGAATAACTTCACGGGGCCGCTTCCCGACTGCTTGAAGAATTGTTCGGGGCTGACGAGAGTCCGTCTAGAAAGCAATCAGTTCACTGCAGATATCACGAGCGCGTTTGGAGTTCATCCGAATCTGGTCTATGTAAGCCTTAGCAACAACCAATTTGTCGGGACTCTCTCGGCACGATGGGGAGACTGTATGAATCTCACAAATTTGCAGATAGATGGTAACAAAATCTCTGGCCGCATCCCACCAGAGCTTGGGAAATTGTCTCAGTTGCGTGTCCTGGCATTATCCAGCAATGAATTGACTGGGAGAATTCCCGACGAGATGGGAGATCTAGGGGAGTTGCTCAGGCTGAACTTGAGCAACAACCATTTGGCTGGAGATATTCCTTTCTCGTTAGGAAAGTTATCGAAGCTCAGTTATCTTGATTTGTCGGAGAACATGTTGAGCGGTGGCATACCTGACGAGCTAGCGAATTTTGAGAATTTACTGAGCTTGAACTTGAGCAACAACAATTTGTCCGGTAACATACCATCTGAGGTTGGGAAGTTGTCCACGCTACAGTTACTCCTAGACTTGAGCCACAATTCCCTAGCTGGTACAACAGCTCAATCTTTCGCATAATAATATGTCGGGTATGATCCCGGCTTCTCTCTCCAACATGGAGAGTATAACCTCCATGGACTTATCGTACAACAAGCTGACGGGTGCAGTTCCTAGTGGTAGGATCTTCCAACAAGCGCTCGAAAGTGCTTTTATAGGGAATTCGGGCTTGTGTCGAAACATGACTGGATTATCTCCTTGGGGCACGAGCTGTAAATCGACCCACCATAGAAAAAAAGTTCTGGTTGGTGTGAGCGTTGGCGGGAGCTGCTTACTACTTCTAGCGATTCAAATTGCTGTGATTTTGCTGGTGCTTCGGCGGCGAAAAAGGCTTCTTGATGAAGAGATCAAGCATCTTAAAAAGCACGAGAAATCAGAGCAGATCATATGGGAAATGTTAAGAAAGTTCACATTCAGTGACATCGCCAAGGCCACCAATGATTTTAGCGAAGAGTATTGCATTGGAAAAGGCGGATTCGGGAGCGTTTACAAGGCCGTATTGGCTAGTGGCCAAATCGTCGCCGTCAAAAAGCTCAACGCATCAGAATCCGGCAACATACCAGTGGTCAATTGCCAGAGTTTCGAGAATGAAATCCATGTGTTGACCCAGGTCCGGCACCGCAACGTGATCAATCTCCACGGGTTCTGTTCCATGAGAGGTTGCATTTACTTGGTCTATGAGTTTGTTGAGAGAGGCAGTCTGGCAAAGGTCTTGTATGGAGGAACAGGAGCAACTGAATTGGATTGGGGTACAAGGGTGAAGATTGTTCAAGGTGTGGCTCACGCGATCGCCTACTTGCATCACAATTGCTCACCGCCTATCGTCCATCGGGACATAACGTTGAACAACATCTTGCTTGAGTCGGACCTCGAGCCTCGGCTCTCGGATTTTGGGATAGCGAGACTCTTGAATTCAGGCTCGTCGAATTGGACCACAATGGCTGGATCTTATGGCTACATGGCTCCTGGTAAGCCATATGATCAAAGCTAACTATGCATTTCGCGTGCACATATTATTTGGAATTGTTTAAATTTCTCTCATTAACTTCTCGAATTTGGATTCATCGAATAATTCTCACTATTTAGAAGAGCAAATATAGATTTTGAAAAGCCGTTCGTATTAATAATATCAAAGAAATTTGAAATTTGTGCACAACTTGACATTATGATCAAAACATTAATGCATTGTTCTTTCATGAAAAACAGAGTTAGCAACTACGATTCGGATAACGAACAAATGCGACGTGTATAGCTTTGGAGTAGTGGCACTAGAGATTATGATGGGGAAGCATCCGGGGGATCTTCTCTCTTCTCTGTCAATGATGAAAACATCAACAATCTCGGAGGACCCAACTTTGCTGCTGAAGGATGTGCTCGATCCGCGTCTTCCTCTTCCGACTGGCCAACTAGCCAAGAAAGTGGTATTCATCGTCATGGCGGCACTGGCGTGCACGCGCACGAGACCTGATTCACGACCCAACATGCATTTCGTGGCGCAAGAATTATCCGCATGCGCTCAAACTTACTTGTTTGAGCCGTTAGGCTCCATAACTATCAGCAAAGCTATCGAGTCTTCAGGAGTAAAGTTTTAAGATATGTTGCAGATCAATGATGTTTTTCTGTCTCTCTCTTTCTTGCTTTTGTTTTTTGTTTTATTTTATTTTTTTGGAGTTTGCTCGTAATGAATGAGAAAGAGTGGGTGCACAGTTTGGATAATTTAGAAAATTTCTATTGCACTGTTTTCAAAACATATTTACAAATACTAACCATGGATCCTCTAATGAATATGAAGTACGCTATCACTTCGGATGATCCAATAGAATCCTTTGCCTTTTGTTGTCCTTTACATTGGTACGAGATGTAAGTTGCCTTTTCAATGGGCCATTATAGATAATGTTGTACTCAAGTTCTAACTTTAATGAAAATTTTAATTAAGGACTTAAGATGGGACTATTTTTTCAAAAAAGAGTTTAAAATGTACTTTGTTTTAAATAAGACCGAGGATGGCTAAGTTAGTTTCAAATAATGGCTCAAACTTACCAGCCCACCAAATATTCACCGGTGAACATTTTTCAGTGACTTGAATAGGGGTAATTTAGTCAAAATCTACAATTGGGTAAAAAGTTGAAAAAAATTCCCAAATTGAATAGGATTTTCGATTCTTCACATTTTCTTCCTTCCTGTCCCCGAATGCTTAAGCATATCGCTCTTGCCTGATCCTTGTCACTCCTCGCGAGCTTTGGTCTGCTGTTCGTCGTTGTCTCTTCTTTCACAAGTTCATTTTCCACAGGCTTTAAGTCGTCCGCAAGCTTCAAGTTTATTGTCTGCAAGCTCCACTCACTTTCATCCGTGGTTAGTGTTGTTCATATTGGTGCAATTCGTCCAAGGGAAAGTGATTGTAGCTTGTTGAAAGAACACGTCGCCCAGGTGTGGAATGTCGTGGAATATCACCTCGATGGCAGTGAGGCTCTCTTCCCAAACCTGAATGGCTCTCCCAATTACAGTCACGAAGCAATTCTTGTGAAATACCTTAGTTCCACATACTCTCTTTGATGCTTCTTGGTCTATTCGTGCCACTACAATCCCAGAAGAAAAGAATTTCCATTCCCCCTAATGCCCTTTGCCTTCAGATCGATCTAAGTGGCGAGGAGGGTTCTCGCTCGGGTTAAAATTGGGATTGCCTCGCACCGCCATCGCTCTAGCAAAGGCTTTCTTTGGCCCTGTGGCTTTAAACTACAATGCTCGGCTTTTCTCGTTGTGATCTATGAACTGTTTGTGCATCGTGCTCATTAGTGAATTTAACATTTAGATTAGTGATTTCTAATGTTTTGGAGCTGTGGGCACAGAAGCTAGAGCTGCGGCTTCTGGACATTGCAGAAAAGGAGGTCGGAATTCTTCTTTTTTGTCGATTTTCATGGCATCCTTAAGTTAGTAATTTGACTTTGTTATTGCAGGTAAGCTAGACACGGACTCCTCTTGAGTAATGTTTTTGCGGTAATCAGCATGAGGCGGATGAATTCGTCATTGGGCTTCCTATATCTTCTGATGGAAAAAAGAATATTCTGTCTAATAAATTTTGCAACGTTGCTGGAAGACTTGCTCGAGCTTTGGGGAGGTGAAATGATTGCATATGTTTTGTTGATTATTAGTTATATCTTGTACAAAAGATAGATTCTTCAATGAGTTTTTGATTTAAATTTGTTGTTCTATAGTTTGTTCTGGGGAGGTGTAACGAGTTTCTGTGCATTTTTTAAATGAGATAATCAAGTGTTAAAAAGGTGCTGTCTATATCATATATGCTTGGACATTCCAACTTGAAGTGTCTGTATCTGCAATGGACATACACAGTGTTTTCTCGTCTATCAAGACTAAAACTATTGTCATTTTGGCCAAAACTCTCAGTCAACCAACATTCTCATATTATTCTATATCGGGCTCAAATGAATGCAAGAAAACACCACATTTGCACATCAATGAAACATCACAGAAGTAAAACTGACATACATTAATCCATATGATTATTTGACAACATCAGTTTACATCACCCCTAGAAGAGCAACAACAGAATAGAAAGCAACATTGGATAATGGATGGTGCTCGGCACTTGACGTACTCTTAATTATGATGGCTAGGCCTTTGACGTCTGTATTGTCTTCAAAACGTGCTTACGAATCCTAAGTACGAATATGCTAATGAATATAAGAATGTCATCACTTTTCCATTTTGTTTTCCTATATGTTGGTACTGGATGTGCCCCAAGTTGCCTTTTCATTGGTCATATAGAGATACTTGCGTGCTTAAATTCCAACTCTAATATGGTGTTTTTCCAAGTAGGTTTTTGTCTGCAAACAAACTCAAACAATAGTCATTTTGTCGATCGCATCAAATGGGCTGACGAACCAAACATTATGAACACAAACTTGAACTTTTAATAACGTGTCGCATTCTCGAGTCATATATGAAAATTCCACATCTTGGAACTTCGTTATCAAATTCAATGACCAAAAAGAATAACATGATGGGAACTTCCAATGTGACTAGCCAAAGCTCTAGCAATTTTTCTTTTTTGGCCCACACAAACTCCAGCATGAGAAGCTCGCATGAATGTTTAGGATTTGGCTTTTTCTCGCTTAATTTATGATGTTATATTCCAACAAAAATGTTAATATTCTTGTAATAATTCTATCAAAATGAAATACCCACCAAGAAGGGTTTTCGGGGCTCCGAGGTTAAGGGAAATTAGTCGGTAGAAGAACACCGCAAGTGCACTTGGCAAGGAGAGACACATAAATGCCAAAACTTCTAAAAGGTACACTTAAGTGTCACATTTTAAAAAAAAAAAATTGGACACCTAGGCTAGAAGAGGAAGAATGGAAGAGAAAAAAGAAAAAATTATATGTCAACGCTTGCACCTACGTCAGCGATTTCCGTGCAAAATTGGCTGGATTGACTCAATAGACAAAACATTAAAATGTTTATGAGTCTGGCATCTCGGCAAGCCAAAAAGCAATTTTCGCGACCACCCTTTGGCTAATCTAGAAGGCCCGCAATGCTCTGATCTTTCAAGGCCAGAGAAAAACACAAGCACATATCATCAACAAAGCCCTTCTCTCCCAGCAACTCTACGAGAAGTGGAATCCACGAAAAAAAGCGACGACCTTAGAACAACATACCTAGGTGCCTCCAGATCCGGGTGCCTTGAAGATAAACGTCGATTGCTCTTGGTAGGAAGAGAAATCGGAGGGATCCATCGCCGGAATATGCAGAGGAGAGGATGGGGTGTGTGTTGCAGGCTTCGCGCAGAAGATCCAAGCTCAATCGGCTCACATGGGAGAAACCCTAGCTGTCCAATAGGCGCTCGAATGGTTGAGGAGAACTCGAACTATTCTGATAGAAACCCCTTCAGGGGCACGAACTAACTTGCCCGACTCTCCCATGTACATCTCCAGCGATTGTCTCCCGGTCGTGGATTCCATCTTGGGCCGAAATGAAGTATCCTGGGCCTCTCACCCTATCGCTTGGACTGCAGAGAAATGTTGGCCCAAATGAAGAATGTCTCCCTGCGATATAAACATGCCAATCAAACTGAGCTGTCGATTGGATCGCCAAATCTCACAATACAGGTTCTCTTACGAGTAACTGGGTATCTCATCCCCCGCACAAACTTTATCTTATCTTATGTTTGGATTTTCGTACTAGTTGTAATCCACCATCTTAGTATTAATCAATGAAGTGCTTTCGACCAAAAAAAAGAAAAATGACAAATTAAAATGGTTTAGAACTAAATTGGTAAAAATACAATAGGTTTTGGACTTTTAGGACAATTTTCCCTCTTTCCTTTGTTTAGTCAATTTTCACATAATGCTACTTAATCAATGAGTAAACTTCTTAGCCATTCGAGAAACATGGTCTAAATCCTAAATCTTTTTGAAAAGTTGCTATAGTCCTTTTGAACATCATATTTTCCTTGATTTATTATTTTCGACGACCTTAGATCACCTATTGCCGAAACCTCTTTATAAGTCATCGCTTAAAGTGCTTGGCAATTTGTTGGCCACCATAAGTTTCCATAGTTTTGAACGTCACTAGTGCTACATTCATCTCTATGGCACGACATATTACTCAAAAAGAGAAATTGACTTGCAAAAGTCCAAATTGGAGAGAGTATTCATCAATCCTAGTTATTGGCGGGTTGGAAGTTAGGCATAAATGCATTGCTAGTGACATTTTGACTTATCAATTAATCAATTACGCCCACTTTCATGGTGCAATCCAACAGGTACAACCTGCTATTGGCCCAATGTGCAATTCTTGTCTGCTTGGAAAAACTCAAGTGCTTCCAAAGGTTTCGCTAGATGGAAGCGTAGAATTTGGTTGATTGGTTAATATAAATAGTGGCCCCTTTAGTTGAGCGTGAAGAACACTTCAGATTGACTAAGCGGGTGACTGCTAAGGCTAAGGCAACTCCCAATATTATTTGGGTGACATTATTTCCACCCTCTTTATAACTAAATACACTTTATTTATACAAAAAAAAATGCGAAATCACCCTCGATGGATTCTGTTAAAATATGTCTCGAGTTTAAGCCCAATAAACAAAACCTAATGAGAGATTATTTGTTACTTCTGGAGATAAAAATATTCTGAATTGGATATTTTACGGACGTCCGAAATCGAGCAATACATAAATTCTTCTGTGTCGTGAAATAAAGGGAGGGGCACGCAACTTTATATTTCCCTGTTAGTGCAGTCGGCCGAAGAAGTCAAAAGTGGAAAGTCCAATTGGACTTGGGTTGACCGAATATGGATGCAATTGGTTTCTCGATTCAGGATGAGATCGCGCGGAAGGAGAGAAAGTCCAAGTTAGACTTTTGGTTTGACCGAATTCCACTTTGATTTGCCTTTCTTTATCTTGTACGCGAATGGGTTATTTCTAACGATTTGTTGCACTTTCTCAGGGAGTGCACATTCGAGTATAAATATATATTTTGTGGGTTGCTCCGTAATTGAGCAGGAAGAAATATTGAAGCGCCATTTCCAAGCGAGTGCTTGACGGGTATTATTTTGTGGGTATTGTTCGTAAATTATATCCAAGAAAATTTACCAAGAAGATACAAGTATTCAAGTCAGTTAAATCTTATGAGTTCAAAATTTGTTTGTAATTTTATCATGAGATTAAAAGATTATTCAGCAATGAATCGCTTGCCAGGTGAGTTACTACCTGACTTCTTCACGAATTGGACTGAACTTTTTTCTCTGGAGCTCCGGAACAATTTTATCTATAGGCAAATTCCTCCCGAAATCGCAAGCCTGACCAAGCTCAAATACCTCTCTATGCTCAAAAATTCGCTCTCAGGGATTATTCATCCGGAGGTCAGGAATCTCACATCGTTGACTTATCTCGACCTCACCATGAATCAGCTTTACGGAGAGGTCCCCGAGACGATCTCTCGCCTTGTTAACTTACAGTGGATCTTTTTGTGCACGAACAATTTCTCCGGAGGAATACCATGTGATTTCGGCAAGTACAGCCCTTCTCTAAGCGATGTTTGCCTTTCGGACAACGGCATCATTGGAGAACTGCTGCGAGATTTATGCAGCGGCTTTGCTCTTCGATATCTCGCCGTCGATGGGAATGACTTCACGGGGCCGCTGCCCGACTGCTTGAAGAATTGTTCGGGGCTGACGAGAGTCTGTCTAGACAGCAATCAGTTCACTGCAGATATGAGTGCGTTTGGAGTTTATCCGAATCTGGACTTTATAAGCCTCATCAACAACCGATTTGTCGGGAATCTCACGGCACAATGGGGAGAGTGTGCAAATCTCACGAATTTGAAGATAGATGGTAACAAAGTTGCCGGCCGCATCCCACTAGAGCTTCGGAAGTTGTCTCAGTTGCGTGTCCTGACTTTGTACAGCAATGACTTGACCGGGAAAATTCCCGACGAGATGGGAAATCTATGGCAGTTGTTGAGCCTGAACTTGAGCAACAACCATTTGGCTGGAGATATTGCCATCTCATTAGGGAACTTATCGAAGCTAAAAGAAAAGAAACGCAACAAAATCAAGTACCAAAATAGAAGAAATGGATTTGACTGCTGCTTGGCAAGAAATTCAACTAGATAAAAGAGAAGAAACGGAACAAAATCTGCATTGAAATGGATGTTGCAAGTACCAAAAGTGAAAAGCCAAGTGTGTCTGGGAGGGAAAAAATTCTTGGCTTCAACTTGGAACACAAGTTATAGCTTAAGCCTATATATCACAGCCACCAAAAACACCCCAACCTGTAGATATCCTATATGTACTGCTCCCTCTATTGCCAACTCTAGTGTCATAAGGCATGTAGTTCTAAAGCAAGATAAATTGCCTCTTGCGACGAGAGAGAGAATCAACAGTAGGATAGGTAAGTCACTGATTTGTCTCGAAGACGATCTGCGAGTTTTATAGCATCAGCTGGAATGGAGTTTGGAGAATTAGATGCCGCATCGCAAATAACAAGTGACAACTTGCTTTCTCACGTTCTCATCATAGTCCAGCAGTCAATCGCATAAGGCATCTAACAGTCAAATTAAAACATGTCAACAAATTTTAAACACAGATTGTCGTCAAAAATTTCACTAGTCACCCCTTACCAATTATTTGAGAAGATTAAGCTCTAGAAGGATTTCACAGCAGGAAGTTCTCGACATGTTCAAGCACAGACATTCTTACTTCAACAGCTTTATCAGTCAGCCTCTTCAAGAACTCTGAAAAGATTGGCTGGAAAGGCTCAGTGATAGCATGGCCTGAAGTGGAAAATAGGTCTCCAACTAGTATCACAGCTTGTAAACGAACTTCTAGCTGATCCGTCTGCATATAAGAATGTTACAAACTGAGAAATTATCCCTCAATTTCCTATGAGGCGAAACCTCCCAAGTCCACAATGTAATACATTGTATCACTCTCAAATGAAAATCATGCAAATAATGTTACTCTACTGATAGTTCTTTTCTTAAGCCGTTGAACATAGAGAGTGTGCAGGTTCCTCTATATGTGCAACCGATCAAAAAATTAATCCAAAAGCATAGTAAAAAGTGACTACTTGAGCAGGCATCCCAGACAACGAAACGCTTGAATGAATCGACTCGTGCACAGCAAGTTTCTAGCCAAAAAATGAGTACGTAAAAAACACAAACAAGAGGCCGTAAGTCATGCATTACCACGAGATCTCCATTTAGATATGGGATGACTCCTGACAATATCTGAGGAGCACATTGATATACAGCACATATAGCCTTGTGGTAGTCAATTTGATTATTCAAAGGCTTGCTATCTCCAGACATCAATGAAACAAGAAGCTGCTTTATACCCTGTTCAAGTTTTGCTTCACAGCTCCAGAGAAATCCCGAAAATGAAATTGCAAGAAAATCCATTCTCCTCAAGATAGAATGCTAGGAAGATGACATGTAACTGTTGGATTATAATGTCTCAGTGCTGCTGTTTTTTCGACCAATGTTCATCTGTTCTGTTTTCTTCTTATGGTTTATTTTTCTTGCTAAGTTGGTTATATTATGCAGCTGGTATTTTTGTTATTTAGGAAGTGAATTAGCACGTTTAGGTGCAGTTATATGCTGCACGTGCGTGTGGTTTGTAAGCAGTTATTGTTCTTGTTTAAGTTGTCCTGTACTTGACAGTTTTCCTTAGAGAAATTGATGTATGCAAGTTCGTGTTCTGTTTCTCTGTGCTTCTCTTCCTCATTCGAAATCTATAGCTTCTGGTTTTCTGTTTCTTGTTTACTGTTTTGATCAATAACAACAGTGGTATCAGAGCTTGAATGATCTTGAGGGATTGTGAAGTGAAGCAAGTATCAAAGTGTAAAGAAGTTAAAGGGTGATGGAGACAGGGTCGAGTGGTTTCTCTGCGATGGCTTCTCCAGTATTTACTGGAGAGAATTATCAAGCATGGGCTGTTAAGATGACAGCATTTTTGGAGGGTCATGATCTGTGGGAAGCTGTGGAGGATGATTATGAAGTTGCTCCACTTCCAAATAATCCGACCATGAATCAAATCAAACTTCATAAAGAGAGAACCACAAGAAAAGCCAAGGCAAAATCTTGCTTGTATGCTGCTATCTCGCCTACCATCTTTACCAGAATTATGAAGTGTGACTTTGCAAAGGCCATATGGGACTTATTGAAGGAAGAATATGAAGGAGATGAGAATATAAGAGGTATGAAGGTGCTGAATCTCTTGAGAGAATTTGAGAGACAGCATATGAAAGAGTCTGAGTCAGTGAAGGAATACTCTGATAGGCTAGTGGGATAGCTGATAAAATCAGAGTTTTGGGGACTGACTTGAAGGATGATAGGCTTGTTCAGAAGATCCTGGTGTCTCTTCCAGAGAAATTCGAAGCTACTATAGCTTCTCTGGAAAACACAAAGGACTTGGCTGATATAAAACTTGCAGAGTTGTTGAATGCTTTGCAGGCACAGGAACACATAAGACTAATGAGGAGAGAAGAACATGTAGAGGGGGCATTGCAAGCTAAAGTAAAACAAAATGATGGAGGCAAAGGGAAGAAATGGATTCAGTTTAGAGGAAATGTTGCTAATTCGAGGTTTTTACCAAAAGAAGGGAACACTGGTGGATCTAGCAAATGGAAAAATAATAAAAGGCCATGTTAGTACTGTGGTGGAACCAATCATCAGTCTTTTAGATGCTGGAGAAAGCCAGATGCTAGGTGCAAAAGATGCCACAAGTTGGGTCATATGGAAGCTATTTGCAAAGGGAAAACTTATCAGCAAGTAGGAGAAGCACAAGTGGCAGTAAATGAAGTTGATGAAGAGCACCTGTTTGTAGCTTCAGTTGGTGAATCTTCAGTCGAAAATAATACATGGTTGGTAGATAGTGACTGTACCAATCACATGACTGGTAACTTAAAGCTATTTAGGAACATAAACAAGACAGTAAGGTCCAGAGTCAGAATTGGCAATGGACAGCATATTGAAGTGCAAGGTAAAGGTGTAGTTGCTATTGAAGGAAACCAAGAGGTAAAGCTAATCAAGGATGTTCTCTTTGTGCCAAATATTGACCAAAATCTGTTAAGTGTTGGTCAGTTAGTGGAGAAGGGCTATAAAATGAAGTTCGAAGGAAGGGAATGTCTCATTAAAAATGCTGACAACAAAGAAGTCTTGAGAATTATAATGAGGGATAAAAGTTTTATGATCAAGCCACATGAGATGCAACAGATGGCTTTGAAATGTAAAGAAGAAAATACAGAGCTATGGCATAAAAGACTTAGGCATGTTCACAGGAGGAGTATGTTGTTTATGCAGAAAAATGACTTGGTAGATGACTTGCCAAGCTTGGAGGAAGAACTTCCACAATGTAGAACTTGTCTGCTTGGCAAACAAGCTAGATTTCCCTTCAAATGAGGAGTCTCGAGGATATGTCAAAAGCTGGAACTAGTTCACACTGATGTATGTGGACCTATGTCTGAACCCTCTCTCAATGGAAGCAGGTATTTTACTACCTTTACTGATGATTTGACTAGGATGAGCTGGATCTATTTTCTGCGAGCTAAGACTAAAGTAGCTGATGCATTTATGAAGTTTAAAGCTTTAGTTGAGAATCAAAGTGGGAAGAAAATTAAAGCTCTCAGGTTTGACAATGGATCTGAGTATACAGCTAACAAATTTAAGCTGATTTGTGAGCAAGCAGGAATTGTGCAGCAATTTACAGCTCCTTACTCACCTCAACAAAATGGGGTCAGTGAGAGAAAAAAATAGAAGTATTATGGAGATGGCCAGATAAATGATGTAAGAGAAGAATTTGCCTAAGAGGTTTTGGGCTGAGGCAACCAATACTGTTGTATTTCTTTTAAATAGATTGCCTACAAAAGCCTTAGAGAAATTAACACCTCTCGAAGGCTGGCAAGATATTAAACCTTCTGTGAAAAACTTGAAGGTTTTTGGATGTTTGTGTTATACTCATGTTCCTGATGTTAAGAGGGACAAACTTGATAAAAAGGCAGAGATTGGGATCTTTGTTGGATATAGTCTTCAATCAAGAGCTTACAGAATTTTCTATCCCATGACAGGGAAAATAACTGTGAGCAGAGATGTCATGTTTTTAGAGGAAGATGAATGGAATTGGATAGATGGAAGGATCACATAATTGAAGCACTTCGAAAGACAACCTGAAACAGATGTGGAGACTAATGGAATTACAGAGGAAATGGAAGAGAGTATAGATGATCAACCTATGAGAGGCTCAAGGTCACTTGCGGAAATCTATGAAAGAAGTAATGTGGCAGTGCTCGAACCATCCAACTTTCAAGAAGCCAAGGAAGATCAGAAGTGGATTGCAGCAATGCAGGAGGAGATAGCAATGATTCAGAAAAATCAGACTTGGGAATTAGTAGACAGGCCACTAGACAAGAATGTTATTGGAGTTAAGTAGGTGTTTAGGAGAAAGCTCAATCCTAATGGTTCTGTCAATAAGTATAAAGCAAGACTGGGTGTCAAAGGCTATGCTCAAATATGGGGAGTAGACTATTCTAAAACTTTTGCTCTAGTTGCAAGGCTGGACACAATAAGGCTTATGTTAGCTGTTGTAGCAGAGAAGGGATGGACTATCTTTCAGTTAGATGTCAAGTCTGCATTCCTAAAGGAGAGCTTGAAGAGGAAATTTTTGTTGAACAACCTGAAGGTTTCAGTATTAAAGGGCAAGAGGAAAGTCTATATAGATTGCGCAAGCTCTATATGGACTGAAACAAGCTCCAAGAGCCTAGTATGGAAAGATAGATCGATATTTATAGGATTTTGGTTTTGCAAAAAGCTTAAGTGAGTTCACTCTTTATATCAAGAAAGTAAATCAAAGAGTGGTAGTTTTGTCACTCTATGTTGATGATTTATTGGTGACAGGAAATGATGCAGAACTGATAGAAAATGTTAAGCAAGGTTTGTTTGTAGTTTATGAGATGACAAACTTAGGAAAAATGGCTTATTTCTTAGGTCTGGAAGTTAAGCAAAGTCCATATGAAATCTTCATTTGCCAGAGGAAATATTTGAAGGAAATTCTAAAGAAGTTTCAGATGGAAGATTGTCGAAGTGTCAGTACACCAATGGCAGCTAAAGAGAAGTTGCAGAAGGTTGATGGAACAGATGATGTGGATGCCTCGATGTATAGAAGTCTGATAAGGTGTCTCATGTACCTTACAGTAACCAAACCAGACATTCTATTTGCTGTAAGTGTTCTATCCAGATTTATGAGTGATCCAAGTAAGCTTCATTTGATTGTAGCAAAGAGGATCTTGAGGAATCTAAAAGGAACTTTGTTCTTTGGTGTGAAGTTTCAGAGGGGTCAAGAATTCAATTTACAAGGTTTTTCTAATAGTGATTGGGCTGGCTCAATGGATGATATGAAGAGTACATATGGATATTGTTTCAGTTTTGGATCAGCTTGTTTCTCTTGGTATTCTAAAAAACAAGAAATTGTAGCTCAATCTACTGTAGAAGCAGAATTTATAGCTGCTACTGCAGCTGCAAATCAAGCTTTGTGGCTGAAGAAGATAATGAAAGATTTATGGCTGAATTCCAGTGGCTGTATCAAAATCAATGTGGATAATCAAGCTGCTCTAGCAATATCTCATAATCCAATTTTTCATGGCAAAACTAAGCATTTCAAGGTTAAGTTCTTCTTTCTACGTGAGGTGCAACAAAATGGTGAAGTTAAGATGGTTTATTGCAGATCTGAAGATCAACTTGCAAACATGTTCACAAACCACTTCAAGCTGGAAGATTTGAAGTATTAAGAAAGAAAATTGGAGTATGCAACAGCAACTGATCCAAGGAGGAGTTTGTTGGATTATAATGTCTCAGTGCTGCTGGTTTTTCCACTGATGTTCCTCTGTTCTGTTTTCTTCTTATGGTTTATTTTTCTTGCTAAGTTGGTTATATTATGCAGCTGGTATTTTTGTTATTTAGGAAGTGAATTAGCACGTTTAGGTGCAGTTATATGCTGCACGTGTGTGTGGTTTGTAAGCAGTTATTGTTCTTGTTTAAGTTGTCATGTACTTGACAGTTTTCCTTAGAGAGACCGATGTATGCAAGTTCGTGTTCTGTTTCTATGTGCTTCTCTTCCTCATTCAAAATCTATAGCTTCTGGTTTTCTATTTCTTGTTTACTGTTTTGATTAGTAACAACAGTAACAAGATACTCAACAGCAAGACAATCAACTGCAGGTACTCACATTTTTGTTTTGACCTAACACAGACAGTAAAATCAGTACAAGATCCTTCGGGATATCCTTGAGAATCAACTCTACCGTCCAAGCAATTATGAAGTGAAAATCACCTCTTGCAACGAACTTTAGACAATCAAAAGAGAATGAAACCACAAAGCAAAGGGAGACTTTCGAATGACAAATCGACATAGCAATAGCAACAACAAAGGGAGACTTTTGAATGGCAAATCGAAACATCGGGAGAGGAGAGGAATGGGGGAGGGCAGAAAGGCACAGGCATGAAGACGACTGCGCAAGCCGATCTCAATACCAGAGCAACGAGGAAACCAAAAGGCCAAGAAAAGAAAGAAAATGAAAGAGCAGCGTCGTCAACCGGAGCAACAGTGGCATCGGCGGCGACGTCATGGGTCATGACGGCGTCATCGAGGGTGGTGGGCAGCATTGGGTCATTGCTAGGGGCGTCAGAGTGTCGCCGAGAGGAAAGAGAAGGAAAAGTATCAGGGACGAGGAGAGAGAAGAAACATATTGAAATCAGGGATTTTGGGTTTAGGAACCCGATTCCGATTCCCATTCCCCGTTCCCTACGAAAATACCACAATGTGATAAAAAGAATCAATTAAAAAAGATTCTATAATTAAAATTAGAAATTCAATTGGCCCTTTAGGAACAGTCCTTCAATTTGTAAATTTTTATTCATTTTACTATTTAATAACTCATAATCCTATATTAGTAACTAAAAATTTGCAACTTGAAAATTTAAAACAAACTTTTTAAGTAACTAACTATTATTTAATGGATGAAAATGGGAAAATTTTGAATCTGGTTATGGCTCCTATAGGAGTCAGGAACAGAACCAAGAACCACCGGTACTGAAAAAATACAATTAAGAATTGGAACCTCCCTCCCTAGAATTGAGAATCAAATGGGACCCACCAATCTGGTTCTCTAGTCTCTATTATACCCAGGAACCGTGTTCATCCCTAAATCCAACAAGTCAGTTACCTAATTCACTACGCAGAAGCCTACCTAGTAAAGTAGGACCTGGGTTAACTTTAGAGGTCTTGTTAGTATTAAGCTTGACCCAACCAGTTGGAGGGGCAGCCCAACCCACAAGCTTCTCTCTTTTCTCCCTTTGAGGAGACAATCTATGTTTGATCAACTGAGCCGATACAACGTCATTAACATAATTTAGAATCAAGCATAAGGGTTCTTGGTAAGACAAAATTTCCTCTTAGATAATCATTTATTCCTCAAGTTCCAGAGGTGACCAGTTATCTTGAACCCTAATTGATGAATCAAATAGGTTTGTCATCAACCATCGGTGTAGATGTTGGGTAAAGAACTTAACCTCGAATCTGTGTATTTTCTCTTAGAATATCTCCCCTCTCAATTTCCTTGCCCTTTATATACATCTGTAATTTGGCTAGTTTCAGCAAAGAAGATTTCTTCCGATTTCGATGAATACCACTAGCCTTTCTTCACCGAGTTCGTGCACTACATGGAATGAAGAAACCAAGAAAATCCACGGCTTGCGTCATGTATTTCATCTAATGCGAAACCGCGTCAGTCCGTATTGTGCGGCTAAAAAATTGAAGCATGAGATTTCGGGCCTCCCATCTCATGGCATGTCACCTCGGTTCACGAAATAACTGTGAATGCAAATGCTATATTGATATTTTTGTTTATAGATTAAATTTAATCCCTAATGTTTTATTCAATACATGACTAAGTGGGAAGATCAAAATTTAGGTGTGAACATTATGCGAACCCAAAAGGCCTACTTGACAGTTGACATCCTACATGGAATCGAGTTATATATCTCTCAAGCATCGCACCCTGTCACGCATGGTTGATATAGCATTTTTGCCCATATTGGGACCCGTCACTCAACATAGTCCTATCTACTATAGCTAGGCTTTTGATGTTTGTATTTTCTTCGAAACATGTTTACAAATTGAGTTAATATTACGAAAAATCCCAAAATAATACACCGATAACAAATTTACCCGTACTAATTTTTTTATCACAAAACTCCCCCAAAACCGGTAAATGTATGACATAATTACCCTCCGTTAACTTTTGTCAAATATTGCTGTTAAATTGCTATGACATGTAAGTCCATGTCAATCAATTAATAGATTAATACTATGAAAAACTCCAAATGGGTATATATGTGATAAGTTTACCCCAAATTGGTGTACCCATGGCAAATCCCAAACTAGTCTATGAACCACTAAAATCTCTAAACTAGTACACACATGGCATATTTACTCTTCATTAGCTTTTATCAAGTTTTACCATTAAATTTAGCGAGGACTATAGATCGTCTTCCTCTTCATTGGGTCCTTCATCATCATCTTTGTCTAAGGTTGTGGAGATTGCGAACACCATTTAGCTAGAAATCTTTAGTAACACTTTAAGTAACTCTAGTAGCACTCTTGACAAAATGGCTTGACCAAGTACCACTATCTAACCTGATCATTGCCTAATGCGACATCTCGTATAAGAACATTAACAAAGGATTAAGCCCTTTTGAGTTTTACTGAATGTTTTGGTCAATACTCTCTTTTCACGGTGAGCATTCTTTTCATAGATGCAATAATTGTTAGAATCCTAAATCCCATTCAAAAGAGACTGCTGAGCATTTTAGGTGACAACTTTTTTTTATATGTATAGGTCCATGAACGAAGCAATTGGGCCAAGTTGTGTTGTACAATCAAGTTTATTTTACAGATTTCTCTAACATTGCCCCTATATCATCAATCCTAGAATTTTGTAGTTAATAACTTAGAAGAAATTTAGGTATTGATGTTATAGAGGCGATGTTAGAGGAATGTGAAAAATAAACTTGAGTGCAAATCACAATTCGGCCTAATTGCTTCATTCATCAACCAAGATTTATTAATAAAAGTTGTCACCTCAAATGCTCGATACCCTCTTTTGAATGGGGTTTGGGACTAACAATTATTGCGTAACACCTATGAAGAGACATTATTTATGCTCGCATTGAAGGGAAAGTATTGACATGAGGTCAAGTAAAACTCACGGGGGCTTAATCTATCGTTAATGTTCTTACACAAGATGCAACATTAGGTAGTATTTACACCATATAATGGTACTTGGTCAAGCCATTTTGTCAAGAGTACTATAGGAGTTACTAAATGTGTCACTAAAAAGCTCTCGCTAAATGGTGTTCACAATTTCAATGAACTTAGGCAAAGACAATGAAAAGGATGATGATCTAGAGTTTTCACTAAATTTAACAGTAAAATCCTATGGAAATTAACGGAAGGTAAATGCGTCACATGTGTACCGGTTTGCAATTTTTGGTGGCCCAAAAATTAATTTAGAATAAATTTATTACAAATGTACCGGTTTAAGTTTTTTTTTTTTTGTGCTATTAACCTGTTAATTGATCCACGTGGACCCACGTGCATCCCAATTAGCAATTTAACAACAATATATGACGAAAGCTAATGGAGGATAAATATGTTATGCATGTATTGGTTTAAATTTTTTGTGACAATAAAATTAACTTGAGATAAATTTATCATTAATGTATTAATTTGTGGTTTTTGGTAATATTACCCCATATAAATTTTAAGTATGAATATTCTAGTGAATATAAAATACTTCATCCTTTCGAATGATAATATAAAATACTTCCTTGCTTCGTTTTCCTCTACATTTTTCGATGGCCCATGCAGCGATACGTCTAGCCCTAAAATGACTTTTTTCACAGTCGGATTTTTATCTGCAAGTCATTTGTGGATGGCGTCAAATGGGCTGACAAAAATCTGACCTCTAATACCACTGACATGGACTTTAACTTATTAAGGTCGGGTGTAGAAAATTGCCACCTCTTTTTAACTTTATGGTCAATCACAAAACTAAAAGAATAGCATGATGGTGATTAGACTTCTCAAATTTTTTCTTACCCTTCATTTACTCAATATAGAGTATTCAAAGACAAAGACGTTCACACGACTTGTTAATTGAGTTTTCTCTGCGAGTCAGGGATCATATGATGGCCAAATTGAACCCTTTTCTTTTAGAACAATTTTCTACTAATCTATTTATGGATATGACAGGCCTAACTCCTATATTATTCTGGCCAAAAGAATTCGTAAAAATTTAAAAAGAAAAGAAAAATAATGTGATACTTGAGTGTCCCACCAAAAACCCAAAGCATTGCTTTACATCAAGACGTGGAAATATAGACAACGTCAGGTTAGGGCTACAGTTATTGCACGACAGTTTCCTAAAAAAAATATACTAATGTAATTCGAAAAAAGATAGATAGTTTTTCCTTCAATTGATCTAGAAGAAATCTCCCCATCATTTGAACTATTTGCTCCTTAATAGAGGAAGAGTGGGGCCTCACTATGTTGTCTGAACTTGTTAACGAATTTCCATATCGCAGTAGTAGGGGTTGATCGGGTTCAAGGTGGGTAGGGTCTAGACCTGGACCCTGTATCCGACCCTGTTATAACCGGTTCCCATTTCTAGACCCTATACTCGACCCTGTTTGTATTGAACCCTGTACCCAACCCACCCTGTTTTTCCGATCTGGTTCCAGGGTCAACCCTGTTTCCATTGGAACTTGTTTTGCAATCTCTTGATATCCTATACAACTTCAAATTTTATATTAATAAGCGAGAAAATAATGTAATCATCTTAATTTATATTGAAACATTAAGCATTGATAATAAATTAATATATGAACTTTTTTACTAAACGGAAAATTAATGATCCATATGGCTAATTATAATAAATAAAATCATAAGGCAAAGAATTAGCAACAAACATGGGTCTAATATTAAGTCTTATTCCCACAACTACTACATGAAGCTACTCGTTTATGCAAACATAACTCCTTATGCAAAAGAGAAATTAGGCAAGCCAATCCATGTGATACACAAGAATTTGACGGTGATGAACACCGTTCATCCATCGGATGGTGTGAGAGGGAGCCGGTGAGGAAGGGAAGCAAGTGAGGAAGAGGAACGACAAAGGAGGAGTGCCGTGCGTGTTTGAGTGAATCAAGAGGAAAAATATTGTGTGATTGCGAGAGTAAAAATAGATATTGAGAGGAAAAAAAGAAGTTTGTACCTCTACTTACAAAACCGGTCCCGGAATCGAGTTCCGGATGGGTAATCACTTGGACCCTGTTCCCGGACCAGTTTCAATGGGAACCGGTTCCTGACCCTGTTTTCAGGGTGGGCCAGTCCGAGAATCGGGTATACCCAGTCCAGTTGCACACCCCTACGCAGTAGTGAGTTTGGTGCGGTTTTGACGCTTTTTGTCTCTTGGGGTCGATTTTGGTTGAAAGAAAACTATTTTTGAGAAATTTTTTTATAACTTTTTGGTCATAGATGATGGAAAACTAGTCAATTTACAGAAAACATTCTCCATAGACTAAAAACTGACAAATTTAGATTGGGGAAAAACCACTTCCATTTCTAGCAAGAAGAAAATTACTTTTCTTAAACCACCAAACAAATGAAAACAAGTTATTTTTCTCGAAAATAATTTCTATGGAAAATATTTTCCTTTATTGGTGAAATAAAGTCACCTTCAAGTTCTGTTTGCTTTGTGGAGAATATTTTCATGGTCACATTTCCCATGACACAAACGAAGCCTTAGTTTAATTTGAGCCATTGGATTTGTTTAAATTAGATAATTTCAGGTTAACGTAAATCCTAATGTAGAAGCACAAGGCTTGTAATTTGAAATAATAAGTACTTCGCCTTTAGCTTCAGTAGTGTTGGCAGAGCTCTCTGGTGCTCATTCAATGTTTTTTTGTTAGGAATTTTGGCATCTCATACTTGATGAAGGATTTGCTCTTAGTGTTGGATCCATGCTCCTTCAACCTGTTTTTGTTGTCTCCATAAGACGATGATATTAGGAATGCCGAACCTCAGCATGCACCTACCAAAAGGAAAAATTGTAGCTATAGACGAAGATCTCAACTTGTGTTCATCACTAATGATGATGTGAGATTTTATGGTCAGCCGCCACTCATTTTGCTTTGATGCAATACGGATCTGTTCTACCGTGCTTTGATGATTCATCTTGAGAGTTTGGATTGTTTTGCAGCTTTATAGGCTTGCTTTGTTATAATGACCTCTGGTATTATCAACATATCTTTTTCCATATCGTTTTAGAAAGGAATACATTTTTTTTGGACAAAATATTAATATTCGATATGATATGTCCTCAATTGGAGATTTTATGAAATGCCCATGAGACGGTGAATGGTCAAGAGCCAAGAAATGGTCAAAATTCCAAAGCAAGGGAAATAATACAGAATTCGAAAGCTTATATAGAAACTTTTGATTCTTCCTTGGTCAAAAAACTTTGCGATCTTCATAGAAAACGATAAAAAAAATCTTAAACTATGTCCATTATGACACATTTTTCTTGATTTTTTTTTTTTGTTTGCGACATAAAAAATCTCAAGCTATGTCCATTGTGATATATTGACCCAAAGCTTTTTCTTGTAACATAAAAAATCTCAAACTTATATTTATGTGACACATTTAGCAACTTCTTCTTTTAAGTTCGCCAAATTTTTTCAACTTTCCTTTCCTACTCTTTTCCTTATACTTTATACTTTTTTTTTCTTTTTACTCTATTTCCTTCCGTCAATTACAAGACCTTGGCAATAATCGATGAGGGCATCCTGGCCCTGCCTATGGCCAGCAACTTCCCTTGCCATTGCCAAGGCCTAGGTGATCGGCCGGCCATCGCCAAGGCTCTGGCAACTGGTGGAGGGAAATGGTTAAAAAAAAAGAAAAAGAGGAGGAAAGAAAAGAAAAAAAGAATAAAAGAGAATAAAATCTGAAACTTTTTAAAAAATTGCAAAAATCATTCACGTTAGCGACGAAGGTGGCCAACGTCTACATTAACTATTTTCAATTAAGATTGGTCAGAATGACTATATCAGCAAATCGTCAAATAAGTTTAAGACTCTTTAGCTAATATTTCTAGTTATAAGTCAATCAAAATCAAGCAAGGATAATTGATATAATCAAATATGGAGCCAAACTTGAACTTGTGCGATTAGGGAGAAAAAACATCGAGATTGGTTTTCTGAATCCCAAGAAGATTGGGAAGATAACAGTTTTTCACTGGTTATTCGAGGAAGTTTTCATCTGAAATCATTTCCACACTATAAATGACCTGGTTGAAAGTTTTAAAGGTTTAGTGGTGCGACTGGAAGTAGTGTGATAATTGAAAGATGCACCGGGCCATTTAGAGGGGACGCAAAGGACCACCGTCCACTTCATTTGGCTTATGATCATCCATCACTCAATTCAACCGTCGACTAACAAACAGATTCGATTAGAAAAGAACAAATTGAAAAAGTTAAAACCAAAGATATAATAGAAAAAAGAGGAAATTCATTTGTACCATAGATCATGTCGGAATAATAATAAATAAAAAAAAGATCAATAAAATCAGACGTATCAAAGTCGGGACGAGGGAAAAAGCACAACGAATCAACACACAACCTTAAGAGTGGTGGGCAAAACAACACCAAAGGTCGCTAATAAGTAATTATTGACCCCCAAATTGACTTACATTTCTTGCGTGCAAGAGGGTGTTAGATATATTACTATTTGTGATTACTATATAGTATTAGGGTAATTACAATTCATATTAATTACAACATATTCATTTATATGTAAATTGGCCGAAACAAACATCTCTTTTTTAGAGTGGATTATGTCATTTCTTGTTCGGTTGTTCCTGATCAAAGGCAGGCAACCAAGCTAATGTAAGCATAGAGAGTCAAGTAGATCTTATAGAGAGTCAAGTAGAAGATCTTTTCTTGCTAATCTCTTAATTAACAAAGACCAATACTACTTATGTGCACATTTGTTTCACTGGAAAATTCTCCATTTGAAATAATATTTTTTCTAAAAATAATCGTTTGTGTTGCTTACAAAAAATGAATGAACAAGAAATATTTTTGTCATTAGTGAAAATATTTTAATATAAACTGTTGTCGACAATGAACTTTAGTATAATATTCCGAAACGAGGGCAGAGCAAAGCGACAAAGGAATATATCAAGTATAAAACATGAGGCCAATAATGTTGCCACATATTATATGACGCAATTTCCTCGGACACACTATTCATTTATTTTCAGATAAATTAGTTTAACGTCAAATAGGGTCCAACCAAATTAACCTATATTGACCCATTTTTATGTAATACAGTTTTAGGGACTCATATCTATCACAAACCCAACGCATTCCCTATCCAACTGGAGCTTCAATTTTTAGCAATTTTGTTTCCTTAAATATAGAAAATAACATACTAAAAAAATAACCAATTTTAAATAGAATACACAAAAAAAATTGTCCAATAAGAAATTACTAAAAATAATTCTCCCAAATAACTCGCATTTTGAATGCATTAAGAAGGTGACCACTATTATTTTTCGGCAGTCATCGTCACACCATTAGCAGTCACATTAATGTCGTCAGAAATTTTGGAAATTAAAAAAATGAATTTGAAATAAAAATTATGTTAGGAAAAGATCAAAAAGGTTTTTTTCCACCAAAAGAAAGAGCATAATAGACATATAGAAGAACCAAAATTCATCCAACCCTCTCCCGTAAAATATTTTCTTTGCTGCAACAAACCTAGTAATAATCCGTTGCTATGTTCTCAGGGGAGATAATTGGATGATTGAAACTTTGTGCCCGTGTCTCTAATTTATAAAAAAATGGAGAGCTAATTGAGGTAACAATTACTTTTTTCTCTTATTTTTCAATCGTGCATTGCATCATCTACATATCTAGAGCAAGGTTTAAATTGATAGGATTTCAAGTTGGTGGAGCATAGACGCGATTTCAAAGTTCGCATCTTTTGAACACGAGATGGCCGTCAATTATCAATCATTCTACATATGTGTTCAAAGAAAACCAATTAAGAATCCAAAGACCAAGCTTATTTAATCTGAAGTCTTCTTCACGTTAGACCTTTTCAAAGGGGTGACTATGCATATTAACCAATCAACAAAATCCTATAATTCCATTTGGAGAGGCCTCTAGAAGCACTCAAATTTTTCCAAGCAGACCAGAATTGCATTATGGGCCAATAGCTGGCCGTACCCGTTGGAAAGTGGATGTAATTGATAAGTCAAAAGTCACTAAAAATATGATTTATGCTTGACTTCCAACCCATCAATAATTAGGATTGGTGAATGTTCTCTCGAATTAGGACTTTTGCAAATCGATATATACTTCTTTTGAGCAATGTGCCGTGCTGTACAGATCAATGTACCACAAGCCACATTCAAAATTATGGAAACTTACGGTGGCTGACAAATCGCTAATCACTTCAAGCGATAACTTGTTTAAAGGTTTCAATAGTAAGTGATCCAAGGTTGTTGAAAAGGAAAAATCAGGAAAAAAAAGAAGGGATAAGTGCATTGGAAATCCTAAAATTTGTTATGAAAATGCAATTAAGTCCTAAAACTTTTTAAAAGTACAATTAAGTCCTAAAACTTGTCACAAAGTGCAATTAAGTCCTAAAACTTTCAAAAAGTGCAATCAAGTCCTAAAACTTGTTAAAGTGGTTCAATCTAAGTCCTTCCATTGATTGCACTTTTTGAAAGTTTTAGGACTCGGTTGCACTTTCAAGACAAGTTTTAGAACTTTATTGAACCTTTTGAAAGTTTTAGAACTTGATGGAACTTTTGTGACAAGTTTTAGAATTTAATTGCACTTTTTGAAAATTTTAGGACTTAATTACATTTTCATGATAAATTTTACGACTTCTAATGCACTTATTCCAAAAAAAAAATGATGATTGAAAGGACTATATTGTAACTTTTCAAAAAGATCGAGGACTTGGACCACGTTTTCTAAATGGTTTAGAATTTCTAATGTAAATTTTTCGTTACTACGTCATTTGAAATGCCTAAATAAAAGGAAAAAAGAAAAAGAAAATAAAGAAAATAAAGAACAGATGAGTAGAAGATAAGACAATCAATGTTATTTCATGTGTGAATTTACAGACGAAAAATCAAATCAAATATCAAAATATAAGGAAGATATCAGGACAAGACTTGATGGGATGAAAGGCTAGATGATTTTCCCACTATGATTTTTACGTTGAAAAAAGACTGCCTGCTAGATGATTTTCCCACTATGATTTTTACGTTGAAAAAAGACTGCCTGCATATAAATATATAGATACATAATGGAGAATATTCATTTGCTCGGTTAATAATGAATTGTACTGAAAATAGTTGCACTACATCCTTTTCACCTTAAAGATCAGAGGACTCTTCTTAGGGGGTAGTTTATTTGAGAGAATTATTAAAACATACCAATATTTTTGTTGCAGAACCTATCATCATAATCAAGGGAGAAAAGCCAGATCCTATACATGAATGTGAGCTAATCATGCTGAAGCTTTTGTGGTTTCTTGTTTGTTTGTTAGAGCTTTGGCTATTCTAGTTTTCTAATTAGATAATGAAGTTAAAAGAGTAGGACATTTTCCATACATCATGAGAACACGACACCATATTAACAAGTTTGAATGAGTTTGAGTTCAAGTAAATGGTGCCAGTGCTCCAATATTTGTCAACCCATTTGATGTGGGAAGATTATCAAATTAATCCTAAAGTTATTGCACGGATGTCAAGTCTGTGCTGAATTTTTCAATTTACCAATAATATTAATGTTTATGTGAAATTTTAATGTAATTCTTTTGCTTGGAATTGCCATTGTAATAATCTAGTCATCGCCGATCAGCCATCGACATAGATAAATTTACTATGACATCACATTGAATAATTTTATGAATTCTGATTTTCTCTCTTTTTCCTCTTCTTTTCCTCTCCTTAACGTGTAACTCTTCATCTTCTTTCAGGGAAAAAAATCTGCTATGGGAATCGTGTACATCATCTCCACCGCCATCTTTTCCCGGTGTGTATATATATATACTTATCCTAATCAATCGAGTATTTACTGCAGTATTTTACACAAAGATTTGGAATTATATTAGCAAAATTAAATGGGGAGTGACTAAATTAGCATTCATACAATACATATAAAATTGAATAGATATTTTCCCATTTGACCCCATCAACAAATGACTTCTGTTCGAGTTTGTTTGCAAAAAAAATCCTATTACAAAAATGTCATGTTAGAGTCACAAATTGAGTAATCAAGCATCCCTACATGGCTCATCGAAAAGGCAACCTGGACACATCCAGCATCAATGTAAAGGAAACCAAACCGAGAAAGTATTCTGTTGTATCATCCGAGTAGATAAGACGACATGGCGTGGCTATAGTAATTTATTCTTTTTGTACATACACCGGGGCGCACACCCACCCGCTTTCTCATTCATTAGAAGCTAAGTCAAGAGAAAAAAAAAGCACCAAAGAAATATCACTTCAAATTATATTTCTGAGGACTCGATAGCTTGCTGATAGTTATGGAGCCCATGGCCCCACACAAGCAAGATTGACTGCGTGCGGATAATTCTTGTGCCACAAAACGCATGGTGGGTCGTGAATTGGGACTCAACCGCGTGCACGCTAGTGCCACTGTGATGATGAGTACCACTTCCTCAGCTAGTTGGCCGGTCGGAGGTGAAAGACGCGGGTCCAGCACATCTCTCAGGAGCAGATTTGGGTCTTCCAGCAATCTCGATGTTTGTGTCCTTTGTAGGGAAGAGAGAAGATCCCCGGATGCTTCCCCATCATGATTTCTAGTGTAGCTACTCCAAAACTATACACATCGCATTTCTCCATCACTCTCATCGTAACTGCTAACTCTATTTTTCAAGAAGAATGAATCAATGGTATGATCATAGGTATTGCACAAATTCCAAATTTTTGTGATACTCTGACACAAATCACTTTTCAAAACCTATACTTGTTAAAAATCTTGTTAGAATTATTTAACGAATGCAAATTCGATATTTTAATTAGAGCAATTTAATCAATCTCATGTAATATGTGCATGTGAAATGTATGGTTAGATTACCAGGAGCCATGTAACCATAAGATCCAGCCACAGTGGTCCAATTTGATGAGTCGAAATTCAAGAGTTACGCTATCCCGAAATCCGAAAGTCGAGGCTCGAAGTCCCACTCGAGCAAGATGTTGTTGAGGGTTATGTCCCAATGGACGATAGGCGGGGAGCAATCATGATGCAAATAGGCAATAGCATGAGCCATGCCTTGAACAATCTTCACTCTTGTACCCCAGTCTAGTTCAATTCCTCCTTTTCCTTCATACAAGACCTTCGCCAAACTGCCTCTCTCCACAATCTCATAGACCAAGTAAATGCAACCCCTCTTGGAACAGAACCCGTGGAGCTTGATCACATTGTGGTGTTGGACCTCGGTCAAAATGCGGATCTCGTTCTTGACACTATGTTGGTTGACCATGGGGACATCGCTGGATTCTGATACTTTGACATTTTTGACAGTAATGATTTGGCCGCTAGCCAGTTCGGCCTTGTAAACGCTCTCGAACCCACCCTTTCCAATGCAATACTTTTCGCTGAAGTTGTCGGTAGCCTTGGCAATGTCATTGAATGTGAACTTACCTTCCCTTTCCCATATGATCGACTCAAATTTCTCGTACTTCATAAGACCATTAGTCTCTTCATTGAGTTCCTTGTTTCGCCGCTGAAGCGCTAGAATTACAGCAGTTAAAGTCACCAGAAGTTGTAAGCAGCAGACGCCCACAATCGGACCAATAAGAACCTTTTCCCTATGGTCGGTGGATTTACTGCTCGTCTCACAAGGAGATAATCCCGTCATGTTTCCGCACAAGCCCGGATTTCTGATAAAAGCACTTCCTAGTGCTTGTTGGAAGATGCGACCACTAGGAATCGCGCCTGTTAGCTCATTGTATGATAAATCTATGGAGCTTAAACTAACCAAGCCGGTGAGAGCAGCTGGGATCGTACCCGAGAAGTGGTTATGCAAAAGATTGAGATTTTCCAGCTTCATGAGCTTTGCTAAATTGGATGGAATTGATCTTGCTAGTGAGTTGTGGCTCAGGTCTAGGAGGTTCTGTAGCTCAAACAAGTTCCCAAGCTCTGGCGGTATGACACTCAACAGATTGGTGTTGCTGAAGTTCAAACTCAGTAAATTCTTGCAATTCGCTAGCTTGTCTGGTATGGTATGCCACTGCTCATTGTGTTCCTCAACAAATCAAGATAATTTAGCTTCGATAAGTTTCCTAATGAGAAGGGAATATCTCCGACCAAATGGTTGTTGCTCAAGTTCAGGCTCAACAACTCCCCTAGATTTCCCATCTCGGTGGGAATTTTCCCGGTCAAGTCATTATTGTGCAAAAATGGATTGAAAAAGTGTGATACTTTATGTTTTTATCCTTTTCATATAATTACTCATTTAAATGTTAGACATAATCTATTTATCTATATTTGAGTTAATGCAAGTAAAATAAGGAGAGAATACGATAGGATTATAGAGTCAAGAGCCATACAGTGGCTGGGAAAAAAGGAGAGACGAATGAGGTGAAATATAATTAATACTACTTATGTATTAGTACATAATAATTGTTGTTGTGATACTTTAATTTCAATATTTGTTGAAAATTAAATTTAAAATATATTGGATTTTATAACAATGGGCTTCATTCATGAGAAGTACTTGGTTTTACATATATGGCACTCATTTCTATTACTATTTCTTACAAAGAATTAATTAATACAAGGCATTTATCTACATGAGGCCCTTGTGATGAAGTTGAGAGAGATAGTTGCATTTATTGGCTCTCCCCAACCTTCATTTATAAACAAAAATGCTTGGGATAAGAATAGTTGGACTACTTTAACTTTTGTACAGGGCTCATTTGAGTACTATAACTTTTTTTTTTTTGCTCATCTAAGTGCCACATCAAAGTAAAATTGATTATTTGAGTGTCATTTCCAGTAAATCATCCTACATGCATTGTTTTTTTTTTTTATAATTTTCCATTCCAACGTGGATTTTTTAATTTTTTAATTTTTTTATTAATCGTCCATGTTAGTGCTACCAATGTCACATGGGACAATCAGTGTCCAAGTCGGATTTTTCAGCAAGGCAAATCTTTGATGGCACTCAAGTAAGTGAAAAAAATTATGACACTCAAGTGAGCGTCGTATGAAAGTTATGGTGCTTGTGCTGTTCTTATCTTCACTTATGTCAATTTAGTTTTAAATCATTTCATTTTTTGCCAATTGACTTTATTCGACCAATTTTGGGCGAAAATTATTGACATGGTGCCAACCGTCTTATGTTGCACGGCCGGGACGTGGACAGTTTTTTAAATTAATATTTTAATATTTTTTAAATTTTATATTAATTTAATTTTTTTCTTATATTATCTTATCCTTATTTTATTTATTATTTATTATTTATTTCTTTTATTTTCTTATTTTCTTTTTTGCTTTTCCCCTCCATCGACCACTGCCAGGCTTCATTGACCTTTGCTGGCCTCAAGAGAGGGTGAGGGTTGCCCTCACCCGCTCAAGTGAGAGTGCGCTGACTGGACAAATGCTTGTCTATTATAATTTATTTTTTTTGGTCAGTTCTACTCTAATCCTATTCTACACTCACACTCAGACTTTTGCTCTGCCGCTTGCAAGGCGTGAGAGTCGAAACTCACTCTTGAAACTTACGCGTCCTCACCCCATCCCCCGCGAGAAGGTGGGGATTTGAACCCCTCACCTCCTCCTTTCATGTTGGAAGGGTGGCCACTAGGGCGAATCCCAATGGTTCTTGTCTATTATAATTAAACAAGCAAATTTTTGTATACATGGATTCCAGTTATTTCGACACCTAACCAAGAATCTTCAAATCATATCATCCTAGTATTAATCAAAGAATCGGTATTAGTAAGAAATACTAGTAGTCCAAAGACTACTTTTGTGATTTCGGTAAAAAATTTCTTAAAAAAATAACACGTGGCTATCTACGCGGGCGAAATGACATGGAGGCAGCCCCGTAGGATTTTTCTTGCAACGTTTTGGGAAAATGACTGAGAGTCAAACATTTTTTGTCACCGTAAGACTCCCGCAGAGTTCGTCACTTTCTCGAGGTCCTTGGTCTAAACTAGAACCCTTTGGGCTATAAAAGAAGTTCAATCAGCTCCCTTATTTCTCATGAATTTTTGCTAGGCATGACAAAATCAACCGCAACCCGCCCTCTCTTCCTCTGCCTCTTCCTCTGTCTCCTCTCCTTGCTTCCATTTCAGGCCTCACCATCACCGACCACAGAGGCACAAGCCCTTGTCAAATGGAAGAACTCCCTCTCTCCTCCTCCTCCGTCTTCTCTGAGCTCATGGTCTCTCACCAACATTACCCATCTTTGCAACTGGACTGGCATTGCCTGCAACAATGGCGAGTCCGTCTCGGAGATCAGCCTCCCAGGCTCACGCCTCAACGGCACACTCGATGCTCTTGACTTCACTTTGTTCCCGAACCTGACCTGCTTCAACGTCAGCGACAACAATCTCGAGGGCCCGATACCATCCTCGATTGGCAATCTATCCCAGCTCAGGTTCTTGGACCTATATGGCAATTTCTTTGAAGGGCCAATTCCTCGATCCATTGGACAATTGAGAAAGCTTGAAAAGCTTGATTTGAGATTAAACGACTTGACCTCTTCGATCCCTTCGGAGCTCGGGCTCTGTTCTAACCTCACCTACTTGGCCATTGCCCAGAATTCGATCTTTGGGGAGCTGCCTCTCTCACTGTCCAATCTGGTCAGATTGTCGGAATTTGGAGCTTCGGATAATCGCCTGTCAGGTGAGTTACTGCCTGACTTCTTCACGAATTGGACCGAACTGGTTTCTTTGCAGCTCCAGAACAATTTTCTCTCCGGGCAAATTCCAACCGAAATCAGAAGCCTGACCAAGCTCATTTACCTCTTGATGTACAACAATTCGCTCTCAGGGACTCTTCCTCCAGAGGTCGGAAATCTCACATCGTTGACCTATTTCGACCTTGGCATGAACCAGCTTTATGGAGAGGTCCCCGAGACCATCTCTCGCCTTGCTAACTTACAGTGGATCTCTTTGTTCACAAACCATTTCTCGGGAGGAATACCACGTGATTTCGGCAATCTATCCAAGCTCAGGTTCTTGGACCTGGCGGGCAATTTCTTCGAAGGGGCAATTCCTCGCTCCATTGGACAATTGAGAAAGCTTGAAAGGCTTGATTTGAGAGTAAACAAGTTGACCTCTTCGATCCCTTCGGAGCTCGGGCTCTGTGCTAACCTCACCTACTTAGCCCTTGCCAAGAATTCGATCTCTGGGGAGCTGCCTCTCTCACTGTCCAATCTGGTCAGATTGTCGGAATTTGGAGCTTCGGATAATCGCCTGTCAGGTGAGTTACTGCCTGACTTCTTCACGAATTGGACTGAACTGGTTTATCTGCAGCTCCAGAACAATTTTCTCTCTGGGCAAATTCCAACCGAAATCAGAAGCCTGACCAAGCTCAATTACCTCTTAATGTACAACAATTCGCTCTCGGGGACTATTCCTCCGGAGGTCGGGAATCTCACATTGTTGAACCATTTCGACATTAGTTGCAACCAGCTTTATGGAGAGGTCCCCGAGACCATCTCTCACCTTGCTAACTTACAGTGGATCTGTTTGTTCATGAACAATTTCTCGGGAGAAATACCACGTGATTTTGGAAAGTACAGCCCTTCTCTGAGCGGTGTTGACTTTTCGGACAACAACTTCACCGGAGAACTGCCGCCAAATTTATGCAGCGGCTTTGCTCTTCAATATTTCTTGGTTTATGGGAATAAACTCACGGGGCCGCTGCCCGACTGCTTGAAGAATTGTTCGGGGCTGACGAGAGTCCGTCTAGAAAGCAATCAGTTCACTGCAGATATCACGAGCGCGTTTGGAGTTCATCCGAATCTGGTCTATGTAAGCCTTAGCAACAACCAATTTGTCGGGAATCTCTCGGCACGATGGGGAGACTGTATGAATCTCACAAATTTGCAGATAGATGGTAACAAAATCTCTGGCCGCATCCCACCAGAGCTTGGGAAATTGTCTCAGTTGCGCGTCCTGGCATTATCCAGCAATGAATTGACTGGGAGAATTCCCGACGAGATGGGAGATCTAGGGGAGTTGTTCAAGCTGAACTTGAGCAACAACCATTTGGCTGGAGATATTCCTTTCTCGTTAGGAAAGTTATCGAAGCTCAGTTCTCTTGATCTGTCGGTGAACATGTTGAGCGGTGGCATACGTGACGAGCTAGTGAATTTCGAGAATTTACTGAACTTGAACTTAAGCAACAACAATTTGTCCGGTAACATACCATCCGAGGTCGGGAAGTTGTCCACGCTACAGTTACTCCTAGACTTGAGCCACAATTCCCTAGCAGGATCAATTCCCTCCAATTTGGCAAAGCTTACTAAACTAGAAAATCTCAATCTTTCGCATAATAATTTGTCGGGTATGATCCCGGCTTCTCTCTCCAACATGGAGAGTATAAGCTCTATAGACTTATCGTACAACAAGCTGAGGGGTGCAGTTCCTAGTGGTAGGATCTTCCAACAAGCACCCGAAAGTGCTTTTATAGGGAATTCGGGCTTGTATCGAAACATGACTGGATTATCTCCTTGGGGCACGAGCTGTAAATCGACCCACCATAGAAAAAAAGTTATGGTTGGTGTGAGCGTTAGCGTGAGCTGCTTACTACTTCTAGCGATTCTAATTGCTGTGATTTTGCTGGTGCTTCGGCGGCAAAAAAGGCTTCTTGACGAAGAGATCAAGCATCTTAAAAAGCATGAGAAATCGGAGCAGATCATATGGGAAATGTTAAGGAAGTTCACATTCAGCGACATCGCCAAGGCCACCAATGATTTTAGCGAAGAGTATTGCATTGGAAAAGGCGGGTTCGGGAGCATTTACAAGGCCGTATTGGCTAGCAGCCAAATCGTTGCAGTCAAGAAGCTCAACGCATCAGAATCCGGCAACGTCCCAGCGGTCAACCGCCAGAGTTTCGAGAACGAAATCCACGTGTTGACCCAGGTCCGGCACCGCAACGTGATTAAGCTCCACGGGTTCTGTTCCATGAGAGGTTGCATTTACTTGGTCTATGAGTTTGTTGAGAGAGGCAGTCTGGCAAAGGTCTTGTATGGAGGAACAGGAGCAGCTGAACTGGATTGGGGTACAAGGGTGAAGATTGTTCAAGGCGTGGCTCACGCGATCGCCTACTTGCATCACAATTGCTCACCGCCTATCGTCCATCGGGACATAACGTTGAACAACATCTTGCTTGAGTTAGACCTCGAGCCTCGGCTCTCGGATTTTGGGATAGCGAGACTCTTGAATTCAGGCTCGTCGAATTGGACCACAGTGGCTGGATCTTATGGCTACATGGCTCCTGGTAAGCCATATGATCAAAGCTAACTATGCATTTCGCGTGCACATATTATTTAGAATTGTTTAAATTTCTCTCATTAACTTCTCGAATTTTGTTTCATCGAATAATTCTCACTATTTAGAAGAGCAAATATAGATTTTGAAAAGCCGTTCGTATTAATAATATCAAAGAAATTTGAAATTTGTGCACAACTTGACATTATGATCAAAACATTAATGCATTGTTCTTTCTTGAAAAACAGAGTTAGCAACTACGATGCAGATAACGAACAAATGCGACGTGTATAGCTTTGGAGTAGTGGCGCTAGAGATTATGATGGGGAAGCATCCGGGGGATCTTCTCTCTTCTCTGTCAATGATGAAAACATCAACAATCTCGGAGGACCCAAATTTGCTGCTGAAGGATGTGCTCGATCCGCGTCTTCCTCTTCCGACTGGGCATCTAGCCAAGAAAATGGTATTCATTGTCATGGCGGCATTGGCGTGCACGCGCACGAGACCTGATTCACGACCCAACATGCATATCGTGGCGCAAGAATTATCCGCACGCGCTCAAACTTACTTGTTTGAGCCGTTAGGCTCCATAACTATCAGCAAAGCTATCGAGTCTTCAGGAGTAAAGTTTTAAGATATGTTGCAGATCAAATGATACTTTTCTGTCTCACTTTCTTCCTTTGTTTTTTGTTTTTTGTTTTTTTTTTTGGAGTTTGCTCGTAATGGATGAGAAAGAATTGGTGTACAGTTTGGATAATTTAGAAAATTTCTATTGCACTGTTTTCAAAACATTTAAATTTCTATTGCACTATTTTCAAAACATATTTACAAATCCTAACCGTGGATCCTCTAATGAATATGAAGTACACTATCACTTCGGATGATCCGATAGAATCATTTGCCTTTTGTTGTCCTTTACATTGGTACGAGATGTAAGTTGCCTTTTCAATGGGCCACTATAGATAATGTCGTACTCAAGTTCTAACTTTAATGAAAATTCTAATTAAAGACTTAAAATGGGACTATTTTTTCAAAAAGGAGTTTAAAATGTACTTTGTTTTAAATAAGACCCATGGTGGCTAAGTTAGTTTCAAATAATGGCTCAAACTTACCAGCCCGCCAAATATTCACCGGTGAACATTTTTCAGTGACTTGAATAGGGATAATTTAGTCAAAATCTACAATTGGGTAAAACGTTGAAAAAAATTCCCAAATTGAATAGGATTTTCGATTCTTCACATTTTCTTCCTTCCTCTCCCCGAATGCTTAAGCATATCGCTCTTGCCTGATCCTTGTCACTCCTCGCGAGCTTCGGTCTGCTGTTCGTCGTTGTCTCTTCTTTCACAAGTTCATTTTCCACAGGCTTTAAGTCGTCCGCAAGCTTCAAGTTTATTGTCTGCAAGCTCCACTCACTTTCATCCGTGGTTTGTGTTGTTCATATTGGTGCAATTCGTCCAAGGGAAAGTGATTGTAGCTTGTTGAAAGAACACGTCGCCCAGGTGCGGGATGTCGTGGAATATCACCTCGATGGCAGTGAGGCTCTCTTCCCAAACCTGAATGGCTGTCCCAATTACAGTCACGAAGCAATTCTTGTGAAATACCTTAGTTCCACATACTCTCTGTGATGCTTCTTGGTCTATTCGTGCACTACAATCCCAGAAGAAAAGAATTTCCATTCCCCCTAATGCACTTTGCCTTCAGATCGATCTAAGTGGCGAGGAGGGTTCTCACTCGGGTTAAAATTGGGATTGCCTCGCACCGCCATCGCTCTAGCAAAGGCTTTCTTTGGCCCTGTGGCTTTAAACTACGATGCTCGGCTTTTCTATGATGTTATATTCGAATAAAAATGTTAATATTCTTGTAATAATTCTATCAAAATGAAATACCCACCAAGAAGGGTTTTTGAGGCTCCAAGGTAAAGGGAAATTAGTCGGCAGAAGAACACCGCAAGTGCACTTGGCAAGGAGAGACACATAAATGCCAAAACTTCTAAAAGGTACACTTAAGTGCCACATTCTTTTTGAAAATTGGACACCTAGGCTAGAAGAGGAAGAATGGAAGAGAAAAAAGAAAAAATTATATGTCAACACTTGCGCCTACATCAACGATTTCTAGGCAAAATTGGCTGGATTGACTCAATAGACAAAACATTAAAATGTTTATGATTCAATTGACAAATTAAAATGGTTTAGAACTAAATTGGTAAAATTACAATAGGTTTTGGACTTTTAGGACAATTTTCCCTCTTTCCTTTGTTTAGCCAATTTTCACATAAATAGTGGCCCCTTTAGTTGAGCGTGAAGAACATTTCAGATTGACTAAGCGGGTGACTGCTGAGGCTGAGGCAACTCCCAATATTATTTGGGTGACATTATTTCCACCCTCTTTATAACTAAATACACTTTATTTATACAAAAAAAACGCGAAATCACCCTTGATGGATTCTGTTAAAATATGTCTCGAGTTTAAGTCCAATAAACAAAACTTGACGAGAGATTATTTGTTACTTCTGGAGATAAGAATATTCCGAATTGGATATTTTTACGGATGTCCGAAATCGAGCAATACATAAATTCTTCTGGGTCGTGAAATAAAGGGAGGGGCACACAACTTTGTATTTCCCTGTTAGTGCAGTCGGCCGAAGAAGTGAAAAGTGGAAAGTCCAATTGGACTTGGGTTGACCGAATATGGATGCAATTGGTTATTTTGTGGGTATTGTTCGTAAATTATATCCAAAAAGATACAAGTATTCAAGCCAGTTAAATCTTATGAGTTCAAGATTTGTGTGTAATTTCATCACGAGATTAAAAGATTATTTAGCAATGAATCGCTTGCCAGGTGAGTTACTACCTGACTTCTTCACGAATTGGACTGAACTTTTTTCTCTGGAGCTCCGGAACAATTTTATCTATGGGCAAATTCCTCTCGAAATCGCAAGCCTGACCAAAATCAAATACCTCTCTATGCTCTACAATTCGCTCTCAGGGATTATTCATCCAGAGGTCAGGAATCTCACATCGTTGACTTATCTCGACCTCACCATGAATCAGCTTTACGAAGAGGTCCCTGAGACGATCTCTCGCCTTGCTAACTTACAGTGGATCTTTTTGTGCACGAACAATTTCTCCAGAGGAATACCACGTGATTTCGGCAAGTACAGCCCTTCTCTGAGCGATGTTTGCTTTTCGAACAACAGCTTCACTGAGAACTGCCGCGAGATTTATGCAGCGGCTTTGCTCTTCGATATCTCGTCGTCGATGGGAATGACTTCCCGGGGCCGCTGCCCGACTGCTTGAAGAATTGTTCGGGGTTGACGAGAGTCTGTCTAGACAGCAATCAGTTCACTGCAGATATGAGTGTGTTTGGAGTTTATCCGAATCTGGACTTTATAAGCCTCATCAACAACCGATTTGTCGGGAATCTCACGGCACAATGGGGAGAGTGTGCAATGTAAGAGTTTTCCTAATGTGGACTACATTAATTGATATTGTAATTTACCGTTTAACGTTTACCGTTTTACGGGGATTGGTTTAAGGTGAGATAGAAGGTTTCTTAATTAGTCTAATATGGGCTGGCTAGTGTGGGCCGAGTTGAGCCTGGCCCGTAATGAGGGGGCCTTGCTGGAAACTCTATAAATAGCGCTAAGTCTCTCCTCTAACCCTAATTCTCACATATATCCTCACCTAAGGGGCGTTTACCTAACGCTAAACGTGAGGGGGGCCGCCTCATTGAGCCAGTGATACGGAGGGCAATAGAGGAGAAGGACTTGCGCGTGGAACATTGTGTTTCCGCTTCCGCTTCAAGATCAATGGATTCCAAAACAGGTGCGTTAATTCTTCTACTCAATTATGCATATTCTTGTTCTGGTTATGGAGATCTTGGGGTTGCGCAATTTGCGTCCAACACGTGGTATCAGAGCCTCCATAACCCTAGAACTTGAATGCATAAGTTTTTTGCCCTAATTTGTGATTTTCGAGATTTTTTGTTCAATAAAAATAAAATTAAATCACAAATTCGGATTGGGCTCGACGAGGCGAGGAAAACCGTGGGTGGCGCGTCGCCGGGGGAGGCCCCACGCGCCCCCACGCGCGGCCACGCGCCGCCGGGCGTCGAAGACGCGCGCCCACGCGCGTTCACGCGCCCTCACGCGCTCCCACGCGCGGAGCGCTGCTCGCGCATGCGGTGCACGCAGACGCTAACGTCAGCGACCCGGATTCGATCCGACCCACTGACGTCAGCAATAGGACCCGACCCGACCCGGATGGCGACTGACCTGACCCGGGGACCCGACCGACCCGTTGACCCGACCCGACCCGACCCGGTCAATCGGTTGGACCGGGCGGCTGGATCGGAAGGTCGGACCGGTTTGACTGGTCCTTTGACGACCCGCGCGTGGGCTCCACGCGCCGCGCACTCAAGAGGCGCGTGTGGGCGCGTGGAGGCTCCTATCGGCGCGTGGTTTGCGGCGTTGGATTCGTATGGCCGTCTTCTATCTTGTGGTGAATTTATTTTATTTTTTTGATGATTTTATGAATGTGAAAATACATACAAAGCCCTAAATACGCGTATTTTTAGTGTATTTTTGCGTATTTTTCTTGTATTTTTCTGTGATTTTCGAAATACAGGTGCTGGGTTACTGGTATGTTATAACATGAATTTTATGAGTGTTATTCATCAATATTTTACTATAAAGTTTATTTTTATGAAGCAATGTAATTAGCATGATATGTGATTTTGGTGATATGCTGCCCCTATCACTAAAGCTAAAATCACATGTATATGGTGTATGTGAGGAGTAAAATTTATATCCCTGGTATGAGAGAGTTTCAAGGATTCAATTGAGTAGTGACCGCCAAAGTGGCACGCTTGATTGGGTTTGAGAAATTTCGGTCTCGTATATTGATTGGGATGTCTCCTGGTCTAATGTGTAGTCATACTCCCAAAGGAGGTGATTGTGTATTAGTTCATGGAGGGATACATGATGGTATGGTGGAGGAGTGACTGATTCTAGTGATTCATATGCCCAAAGGTGATGAATTCACGAAGAATTGGAATATATTCTTATAACCGCTATCATGTGGAGAATTTACAACTGCTTGTCATGTATTCTGCCCAAAGGTGATTATGTGATTTTGCATGTAACTCTCTGGATGTGTACTTGTGTGTCAAGTTACACATTGCTCACATGATACTAATTATATACATTGCTTGGTTTTTTAGTCACTTTTTCTGTAATTAATAATTCCACTATTATTGAGGTTTTTACTGCTTCAAATTTTAAGTTGTGGACATATGATTTGTTGCTTGAGAATGCAATAAAATTTGCTTACTGTCCATGAAGCGTTTTATTCTGGAATACTAGAAAAGAGGTTTGTTTGCAAACTGCACTGCTATAAGATGATGGAAGCCTTAGTTGCTTGAAATTATGTCTTGTTTGATATTGAAATTAGGACATATCTGTAAAGATTGTGTTTAAGTCCTAATGATATATACATCTCATATAATGATGAAAAAGTTGTTTCCAAAATTTTTTCTATTTACTCTTAACGGTTATCTAAAGACTTCTATAGATTATTGTGGAAGTAAAATTGACCGAGATAAAGAATAAACTGGTTAAAATTAGTCTTCAAGGTTGTCAGGCCTAATTGCAGCGGTAAGTATTTTGGCAAGTATGACAATACTGAATTGTTTAAAGGGTCATTTGTCAAATACTTGGTAAATTCTTGAGTGGTAATTTAATTATTATGCCTGAAAATCCTGACAAAAAGATTTGGCTAAAAGGCATGAATCATCATAATGAACATAGTGATGAGTATGATGAGTAAAACTAATTTATCCAGTCTTCTGTGAGTTGATATTATGAAAGCAACTTTTTCACATACAAAAAGTGTCATTATCAAAGTTTTTTTATAAACTTCTTTTGAGTTATAGATTGGGCATAGATTACTTGAATCATATTAAATTTAGGGGTGTCATGCATAAGTGAGGTTATCTAATCCAATATTAAGTACGTTGGAATTTAGATCCACTCGTTATTATTTTGTATCTTATCTAAATTGTTAAAAGGGGTATTAATTTTATGATCCTAAAGAAGATACAAGAATTATGGAATCACATACTCTAAAGTTTCTTAAGATCGACGTAATTGTATATGATAGCTGCTCTCAAACTATTAAAGATAATAGTATGATGGGGTTACTGAGTTTTTTGTCTTTATCTATACAGATAATTATGGAATCTCCTATACCATAGACTAAACTTGTTGAGGTTTAAGGTACTATTCTTGATATAGTTTATAATGAAATTTCTTAAACCTCTCAAGTGCAGAATGAAGTAGGTTGCAGCTTTATTAAGGAGATTTGTTAGGGAAAGACAATTAGTTATACCATCAGACTATATAGTCTTTTTGTGAGAGCATGATTACAATATCCATTACATGGTTGTTTTAGCAACTTATATAAATGTCATTTCTTGTTCTTAATTAAGTATGTGATTAAACGCCATAAAAAAAAGGATAATAATATTTTTACTCTGAAAGAGGGGTGGATAGTTAGTGAAGAAATAATTATTTCTTTATAGATTCTTTCAGAGTGAACGTCGCATTGATAATTTATTTTTTATATGGAGTTACGTCAAAGAGATACAAAATCTATATAAGTGCAATTGGAGAATTTTGCAGCAGATTTAAGTAAACTTGTGTATAGACTGAAAAGTCTTAATTCATGGTCTTAAGCAAGTTTCCAGACAATATTATTAAAGTTTCGTAGTGTTGTTATTTTGTTCAATTGGGAACAAAGTAATTCAATATACTACAAGGTCAGTGGGAGGAAATTTATTTTTTCTCATACACTATGTACACTATGTACATGATATTTTTTTTACAAGTAATGACCTTGAGGCATTTTTTATCGTTTGTACTAAGGTCTGTAAGGATTGTTTTTGCCATATTATATTAGATTTTCTCAGAGGACATTTGCTGATTGTATTTTGGAAATATTCAATATACATTATTGCAAGCCAGGAATTACTCCTGTTGTTAAAGGTGATAGATTGAATCTATCACATTGTCCTTATATAGATATTGAGAAAATCTAATTAAATGATGTACCTTGTGTCAGTGCATTTAAATGAATAATGTTTACATTTGTTTTTTGTTACAATTTAGTAACATTTTGATATATATATATATATATATGTCAACTTTTGCATTCAATAAAATGTTTTTGAATGGTTTGTTATTATGTTGAATATATATATATATATATATATATATATATTGTTAAAGTCTCAATGTATTTCTTAAACCTTGAGTGAAGGCTAGGGGCATCCGGTTATTAGCCTTGTCCATATGTCTTGTTATACATAAAGAATGGTTAACCGTAAGGACAAGACATATGTGGGTTCATGGAACCATAAATGCATTCTCTAGTGGCACAAGTTTTTTGTGACGCTTAAGGTAAGAGAATGGGCATTCTCTAGTGGCACAAGTTTTTGTGACGCTTAAGGTAAGAGAATGGTGACTGACAAATGAGATCTCTCTATGAGAGATGTTATCCATTTGACACACTACCATATTGGATCCATATCAATAGAGTTGAGAACACTCGTGACCATGGAAGGCTCTGTGTGTATACATGCAGTTACCGCCATGATTCGGTATTTGAGACTTTATGGGATATGATTGACTATTAAGAATTATCTCTAGACCAATGTGCGCACATACAGTACGATTTCAATTAATATAGTCCAAGTGGGAGAATGTAAGAGTTTTCCTAATGTGGACTACATTAGTTGATATTGTAATTTACCGTTTAACGTTTACCGTTTTACGGGGATTGGTCTAAGGTGAGATAGAAGGTTTCTTAATTAGTCTAATATGGGCTGGCTAGTGTGGGCCGAGTTGAGCCTGGCCCATAATGAGGGGGCCTTGCTGGAAACTCTATAAATAGCGCTAAGTCTCTCCTCTAACCCTAATTCTCACATGTATCCTCACCTAAGGGGCGTTTACCTAACGCTAAACGTGAGGGGGGCCGCCTCATTGAGCCAGTGATATGGAGGGCAATAGAGGAGAAGGACTTGCGCGTGGAACATTGTGTTTTCCGCTTCCACTTCAAGATCAATGGATTCCAAAACAGGTGCGTTAATTCTTCTGCTTAATTATGCATATTCTTGTTCTGGTTATGGAGATCTTGGGGTTGCGCAATTTGCGTCCAACATGCAAATCTCACGAATTTGAAGATAGATGGTAACAAAGTTGCCGGCCGCATCCCACTAGAGCTTCGGAAGTTGTCTCAGTTGCGTGTCCTAACTTTGTACAGCAATGACTTGACCGGGAAAATTCCCGACGAGATGGGAAATCTATGGCAGTTGTTGAGCCTGAACTTGAGCAACAACCATTTGGCTGGAGATATTGCCATCTCATTAGGGAACTTATCGAAGCTAAAAGAAAAGAAACGGAACAAAATCAAGTACCAAAATAGAAGAAATGGATTTGACTGCTGCTTGGCAAGAAATTCAACTAGATAAAAGAGAAGAAACGGAACAAAATCTGCATTGAAATGGATGTTGCAAGTACCAAAAGTGAAAAGCCAAGTGTGTCTGGGAGGGAAAAAATTCTTGGCTTCAACTTGGAACACAAGTTATAGCTTAAGCCTATATATCACAGCCACCAAAAACACCCCAACCTGTAGATATCCTATATATATTGCTCCCTCTATTGCCAACTCTAGTGTCATAAGGCATGTAGTTCTAAAGCAAGATAAATTGCCTCTTGCGACGAGAGAGAGAATCAACAATAGGATAGGTAAGTCACTGATTTGTCTCGAAGACGATCTGTGAGTTTTATAGCATCAGCTGGAATGGAGTTTGGAGAATTAGATGCCACATTGCAAATAACAGTGACAACTTGCTTTCTCACGTTCTCATCATAGTCCAGCAGTCAATCGCATAAGGCATCTAACAGTCAAATTAAAACATGTCAACATATTTTAAACATAGATTGTCGTCAAAAATTTCACTAGTCACCCCTTACCAATTATTTGAGAAGATTAAGCTCTAGAAGGATTTCACAGCAGGAAGTTCTCGACATGTTCAAGCACAGACATTCTTACTTCAACAGCTTTATCAGTCAGCCTCTTCAAGAACTCTGAAAAGATTGGCTGGAAAGGCTCAGTGATAGCATGGCCTGAAGTGGAAAATAGGTCTCCAACTAGTATCACAGCTTGTAAACGAACTTCTAGCTGATCCGTCTGCATATAAGAATGTTACAAACTGAGAAATTATCCCTCAATTTCCTATGAGGCGAAACCTCCCAAGTCCACAATGTAATACATTGTATCACTCTCAAATGAAAATCATGCAAATAATGTTACTCTACTGATAGTTCTTTTCTTAAGTCGTTGAACATAGAGAGTGTGCAGGTTCCTCTATATGTGCAACCGATCAAAAAATTAATCCAAAAGCATAGTAAAAAGTGACTACTTGAGCAGGCATCCCAGACAACGAAACGCTTGAATGAATCGATTCGTGCACAGCAAGTTTCTAGCCAAAAAATGAGTACGTAAAAAACACAAACAAGAGGCCGTAAGTCATGCATTACCACGAGATCTCCATTTAGATATGGGATGACTCCTGACAATATCTGAGGAGCACATTGATATACAGCACATATAGCCTTGTGGTAGTCAATTTGATTATTCAAAGGCTTGCTATCTCTAGACATCAATGAAACAAGAAGCTGCTTTATACCCTGTTCAAGTTTTGCTTCACAGCTCCAGAGAAATCCCGAAAATGAAATTGCAAGAAAATCCATTCTCCTCAAGATAGAATGCTAGGAAGATGACATGTAACTGTTGGATTATAATGTCTCAGTGCTGCTGGTTTTTCGACCAATGTTCCTCTGTTCTGTTTTCTTCTTATGGTTTATTTTTCTTGCTAAGTTGGTTATATTATGCAGCTGGTATTTTTGTTATTTAGGAAGTGAATTAGCACGTTTAGGTGCAGTTATATGCTGCACGTGCGTGTGGTTTGTAAGCAGTTATTGTTCTTGTTTAAGTTGTCCTGTACTTGACAGTTTTCCTTAGAGAAATTGATGTATGCAAGTTCGTGTTCTGTTTCTATGTGCTTCTCTTCCTCATTCGAAATCTATAGCTTCTGGTTTTCTATTTCTTGTTTACTGTTTTGATTAGTAACAACAGTAACAAGATACTCAACAGCAAGACAATCAGCTGCAGGTACTCACATTTTTGTTTTGACCTAACACAGACAGTAAAATCAGTACAAGATCCTCCGGGATATCCTTGAGAATCAACTCTACCGTCCAAGCAATTATGAAGTGAAAATCACCTCTTGCAACGAACTTTAGACAATCAAAAGAGAATGATACCACAAAGCAAAGGGAGACTTTCGAACGACAAATCGACATAGCAATAGCAACAACAAAGGGAGACTTTTGAATGGCAAATCGAAACATCGGGAGAGGAGAGGAATGGGGGAGGGCAGAAAGGCACAGGCATGAAGACGACTGAGCGAGCCGATATCAATACCAGAGCAACGAGGAAACCAAAAGGCCAGGAAACGAAAGAAAATGAAAGAGCAGCGTCGTCAACCGGAGCAACAGTGGCATCGGCGGCGACGTCATGGGTCATGACGGCGTCATCGAGGGTGGTGGGCAACATTGGGTCATTGCTAGGGGCGTCACACCGTCGCCGAGAGGAAAGAGAAGGAAAAGTATCAGGAACGAGGAGAGAGAAGAAACATATTGAAATCAGGGATTTAGGGTTTAGGAACCCGATTCCGGTTCCCATCCCCCGTTCCCTACGAAAATACCACAATGTGATAAAAGAATCAATTAAAAAAGATTCTTTAATTAAAATTAGAAATTCGGTTGGCCCTTTAGGAACAGTCCTTCAATTTGTAATTTTTTATTCATTTTACTATTTAATAACTCATAATCCTATATTAGTAACTAAAAATTTGCAACTTGAAAATTTAAAACAAACTTTTTAAGTAACTAACTATTATTTAATGGATGAAAATGGGAGAATTTTGAATCTGGTTATGGCTCCTATAGGAGTCAGGAACAGAACCAAGAACCACCGGTACTGAAAAAATAAAATTAAGAATTGGAACCTCCCTCCCTAGAATTGAGAATCAAATGGGACCCACCAATCTGGTTCTCTGGTCTCTATTCTACCCGGGAACCGTGTTCATCCCTAAATCCAACAAGTCAGTTACCTAATTCACTACGCAGAAGCCTACCTAGTAAAGTAGGGCCTGGGTTAACTTTAGAGGTCTTGTTAGTATTAAGCTTGACCCAACCAGTTGGAGGGGCAGCCCAACCCACAAGCTTCTCTCTTTTCTCCCTTTGAGGAGACAATCTATGTTTGATCAACTGAGCCGATACAACGTCATTAACATAATTTAGAATCAAGCATAAGGGTTCTTGGTAAGACAAAATTCCCTCTTAGATAATCATTTATTCCTCAAGTTCCAGAGTTGACCAGTTATCTTAATTGATGAATCAAATAGGTTTGTCATCAACCATCGGTGTAGATGTTGGGTAAAGAACTTAACCTCGAATCTGCGTATTTTCTCTTAGAATATCTCCCCTCTCAATTTCCTTGCCCTTTATATACATCTGTAATTTGGCTAGTTTCAGCAAAGAAGATTTCTTCCGATTTCGATGAATACCACTAGCCTTTCTTCACCGAGTTCGTGCACTACATGGAATGAATAAACCGAGAAAATCCACGGCTTGCGTCATGTATTTCATCTGATGCGAAACCGCGTCAGTCCGTATTGTGCGGCTAAAAAATTGAAGCATGAGATTTCGGGCCTCCCATCTCATGGCATGTCACCTCGGTTCACGAAATAACTGTGAATGCAAATGCTATATTGATATTTTTGTTTATAGATTAAATTTAATCCCTAATGTTTTATTCAATACATGACTAAGTGGGAAGATCAAAATTTAGGTGTGAACATTATGCGAACCCAAAAGGCCTACTTGACAGTTGACATCCTACATGGAATCGAGTTATATATCTCTCAAGCATCGCACCCTGTCACGCATGGTTGATATAGCATTTTTGCCCATATTGGGACCCGTCACTCAACATAGTCCTATCTACTATAGCTAGGCTTTTGATGTTTGTATTTTCTTCAAAACATGTTTACAAATTGAGTTAATATTACGAAAAATCCCAAAATAATACACCGATAACAAATTTACCCCGTACTAATTTTTTTATCACAAAACTCCCCCAAAACCGGTAAATGTATGACATAATTACCCTCCGTTAACTTTTGTCAAATATTGCTGTTAAATTGCTATGACATGTAAGTCCACGTCAATCAATTAATAGATTAATACTATGAAAAACTCCAAATGGGTATATATGTGATAAGTTTACCCCAAATTGGTGTACCCATGGCAAATCCCAAACTAGTCTATGAACCACTAAAATCTCTAAACTAGTACAAACATGGCATATTTACTCTTCATTAGCTTTTATCAAGTTTTACCATTAAATTTAGCGAGGACTATAGATCATCTTCCTCTTCATTGGGTCCTTCATCATCATCTTTGTCTAAGGTTGTGGAGATTGCGAACACCATTTAGCTAGAAATCTTTAGTAACACTTTTAGTAACTCTAGTAGCACTCTTGACAAAATGGCTTGACCAAGTACCACTATCTAACCTGATCATTGCCTAATGCGACATCTCGTATAAGAACACTAACAAAGGATTAAGCCCTTTTGAGTTTTACTGAATGTTTTGGTTAATACTCTCTTTTCACGGTGAGCATTCTTTTCATAGATGCAATAATTGTTAGAATCCTAAATCCCATTCAAAAGAGACTGCTGAGCATTTTAGGTGACAACTTTTTTTTATATGTATAGGTCCATGAACGAAGCAATTGGGCCAAGTTGTGTTGTACAATCAAGTTTATTTTACAGATTTCTCTAACATTGCCTCTATATCATCAATCCTAGAATTTTGTAGTTAATAACTTAGAAGAAATTTAGTTATTGATGTTATAGAGGCGATGTTAGAGGAATGTGAAAAATAAACTTGAGTGCAAATCACAATTCGGCCTAATTGCTTCATTCATCAACCAAGATTTATTAATAAAAGTTGTCACCTCAAATGCTCGATACCCTCTTTTGAATGGGGTTTGGGACTAACAATTATTGCGTAACACCTATGAAGAGACATTATTTATGCTCGCATTGAAGGGAAAGTATTGACATGAGGTCAAGTAAAACTCACGGGGGCTTAATCTATCGTTAATGTTCTTACACAAGATGCAACATTAGGTAGTATTTACACCATATAATGGTACTTGGTCAAGCCATTTTGTCAAGAGTACTATAGGAGTTACTAAATGTGTCATTTAAAAGCTCTCACTAAATGGTGTTCACAATTTCAATGAACTTAGGCAAAGACAATGAAAAGGATGATGATCTAGAGTTTTCACTAAATTTAATAGTAAAATCCTATGGAAATTAACGGAAGGTAAATGCGTCACATGTGTACCGGTTTGCAATTTTTTGTGGCCCAAAAATTAATTTAGAATAAATTTATTACAAATGTAAAAGTTTAAGTTTTTTTTTTTGGTGCTATTAACCTGTTAATTGATCCACGTGGACCCACGTGCATCCCAATTAGCAATTTAACAACAATATATGACGAAAGCTAATGGAGGATAAATATGTTATGCATGTATCGGTTTAAATTTTTTGTGACAATAAAATTAACTTGAGATAAATTTATCATTAATGTATTAATTTGTGGTTTTTGGTAATATTACCCCATATAAATTTTAAGTATGAATATTCTAGTGAATATAAAGTACTTCATCCTTTCGAATGATAATATAAAATACTTCCTTGCTTCGTTTTCCTCTACATTTATCGATGGCCCATGCAGCGATACGTCTAGCCCTAAAATGACTTTTTTCACAGTCGGATTTTTATCTGCAAGTCATTTGTGGATGGCGTCAAATGGGCTGACAAAAATCTGACCTCTAATACCACTGACATGGACTTTAACTTATTAAGGTCGGGTGTAGAAAATTGCCACCTCTTTTTAACTTTGTGGTCAATCACAAAACTAAAAGAATAGCATGATGGTGATTAGACTTCTCAATTTTTTTTCTTACCCTTCATTTACTCAATATAGAGTATTCAAAGACAAAGACGTTCACACGACTTGTTAATTGAGTTTTCTCTGCGAGTCAGGGATCATATGATGGCCAAATTGAACCCTTTTCTTTTAGAACAATTTTCTACTAATCTATTTATGGATATGACAGGCCCAACTCCTATATTATTCTGGCCAAAAGAATTCGTAAAAATTTAAAAAGAAAAGAAAAATAATGTGATACTTGAGTGTCCCACCAAAAATCCAAAGCATTGCTTTACATCAAGACGTGGAAATATAGACAACGTCAGGTTAGGGCTACAGTTATTGCACGACAGTTTCCTAAAAAAAATATACTAATGTAATTCGAAAAAAGATAGATAGTTTTTCCTTCAATTGATCTAGAAGAAATCTCCCCATCATTTGAATTATTTGCTCCTTAATAGAGGAAGAGTGGGGCCTCACTATGTTGTTTGAACTTGTTAACGAATTTCCATATCGCAGTAGTAGGGGTGATCGGGTCCAAGGTGGGTAGGGTCTAGACCTGAACCCTATACCCGACCCTGTTATAACCGGTTCCTATTTTCTGGACCCTATACCCGACCCTGTTTGTATTGAACCCTGTACCCGACCCACCCTGTTTTTCCGATCCGGTTCCAGGGTCAACCCTGTTTCCATTGGAACTTGTTTTGCAATCTCTTGATATCCTATACAACTTCAAATTTTATATTAATAAGCGAGAAAATAATGTAATCATCTTAATTTATATTGAAACATTAAGCACTGATAATAAATTAATACATGAACTTTTTTACTAAACGGAAAATTAATGATCCATATGGCTAATTATAATAAATAAAATCATAAGGCAAATAATTAGCAACAAACATGGGTCTAATATTAAGCCTTATTTCCACAACTACTACATGAAGCTACTCGTTTATGCAAACATAACTCCTTATGCAAAAGAGAAATTAGGCAAGCCAATCCATGTGATACACAAGAATTTGACGGTGATGAACACCGTTCGTCCATCGGATGGTGTGAGAGGGAGCCGGTGAGGAAGGGAAGCAAGTGAGGAAGAGGAACGACAAAGGAGGAGTGCCGTGCGTGTTTGAGTGAGTCAAGAGGAAAAATATTGTGTGATTGAGAGAGTAAAAATAGATATTGAGAGGAAAAAAAAAAAGTTTTGTACCTCTACTTACAAAACCGGTCCCGGAATCGAGTTCCGAATGGGTAATCACTTGGACCCTGTTCCTGGACCGGTTTAAACCGATTCCGAATTTTGGGAACCTGTTCCCGGACCAGTTTTAATGGGAACCGGTTCCTGACCTTGTTTTCAGGGTGGGCCAGTCTGAGAACCGAGTATACCCAATCCAGTTGCACACCTCTACGCAGTAGTGAGTTTGGTGCGGTTTTGACGCTTTTTGTCTCTTGGGGTCGATTTTGGTTGAAAGAAAACTATTTTTGAGAAATTTTATTAAAACTTTTTGGTCATAGATGATGGAAAACTAGTCAATTTACAGAAAACATTCTCCATAGACTAAAAACTGACAAATTTAGATTGGGGAAAAACCACTTCCATTTCTAGCAAGAAGAAAATTGCTTTTCTTAAACCACCAAACAAATGAAAACGAGTTATTTTTCTCGAAAATAATTTCTATGGAAAATATTTTCCTTTATTGGTGAAATAAAGTCACCTTCAAGTTCTGTTTGTTTCGTGGAGAATATTTTCATGGTCACATTTCCCATGACACAAACGAAGCCTTAGTTTAATTTGAGCCATTGGATTTGTTTAAATTAGATAATTTCAGTTTAACGTAAATCCTAATGTAGAAGCACAAGGCTTGTAATTTGAAATAATAAGTACTTCGCCTTTAGCTTCAATAGTGTTTTCAGAGCTCTCTGGTGCTCATTCAATGTGTTTTTGTTAGGAATTTTGGCATCTCATACTTGATGAAGGATTTGCTCTTAGTGTTGGATCCATGCTCCTTCAACCTGTTTTTGTTGTCTCCATAAGACGATGATATTAGGAATGCCGAACCTCAGCATGCACTTACCAAAAGGAAAAATTGTAGCTATAGACGAAGATCTCAACTTGTGTTCATCACTAATGATGATGTGAGATTTTATGATCGGCCGCCACTCATTTTGCTTTGATGCAATACGGATCTGTTCTACCGTGCTTTGATGATTCATCTTGAGAGTTTGGATTGTTTTGCAGCTTTATAGGCTTGCTTTGTTATAATGACCTCTGGTATTATCAACATATCTTTTTCCATATCGTTTTAGAAAGGAATACATTTTTTTTGGACAAAATATTAATATTCGATATGATATGTCCTCAATTGGAGATTTTATGAAATGCCCATGAGACGGTGAATGGTCAAGAGCCAAGAAATGGTCAAAATTCCAAAGCAAGGGAAATAATACAGAATTCGAAAGCTTATATAGAAACTTTTGATTCTTCCTTGGTCAAAAAACTTTGCGATCTTCATAGAAAACGATAAAAAAAATCTTAAACTATGTCCATTATGACACATTTTTCTTGATTTTTTTTTTTTTTGTTTGCGACATAAAAAATCTCAAGCTATGTCCATTGCGATATATTGACCCAAAGCTTTTTCTTGTAACATAAAAAATCTCAAACTTATACTTATGTGACACATTTAGCAACTTCTTCTTTTAAGTTCGCCAAATTTTTTCAACTTTCCTTTCCTACTCTTTTCCTTATACTTTATACTTTTTTTTTCTTTTTACTCTATTTCCTTCCGTCAATTACAAGACCTTGGCAATAATCGATGAGGGCATCCTGGCCTTGCCTATGGCCAGCAACTTCCCTTGCCATTGCCAAGGCCTAGGTGATCGGCCGACCATCACCAAGGCTCTGGCAACTGGTGGAGGGAAATGGTTAAAAAAAAAAAAAAAGGAGGAGGAAAGGAAAGAAAAGGAAGAACAAGAATAAAAGAATAAAAGAGAATAAAATCTAAAATTTTTTAAAAAATTGCAAAAATCATCCACGTTAGCGACGAAGGTGGCCAACGTCTACATTAACTATTTTCAACTAAGATTGGTCAGAATGACTATATCAGCAAATCGTCAAATAAGTTTAAGACTTTTTAGCTAATATTTCTAGTTATAAGTCAATCAAAATCAAGCAAGGATAATTGATATAATCAAATATGGAGCCAAACTTGAACTTGTGCGATTAGGGAGAAAAAACATCGAGATTGGTTTTCTGAATCCCAAGAAGATTGGGAAGATAACAGTTTTTCACTGGTTATTCGAGGAAGTTTTCATCTGAAATCATTTCCACACTATAAATGACCTGGTTGAAAGTTTTAAAGGTTTAGTGGTGCGACTGGAAGTAGTGTGATAATTGAAAGATGCACCGGGCCATTTAGAGGGGACGCAAAGGACCACCGTGCACTTCATTTGGCTTATGATCATCCATCACTCAATTCAACCGTCGACTAACAAACATATTCGATTAGAAAAGAACAAATTGAAAAAGTTAAAACCAAATATATAATAGAAAAAGAGGAAATTCATTTGTACCATAGATCATGTCGGAATAATAATAATAAAAAAAAAGATCAATAAAATCAGACGTATCAAAGTCGGGACGAGGGAAAAAGCACAACGAATCAACACACAACCTTAAGAGTGGTGGGCAAAACAACACCAAAGGTCGCTAATAAGTAATTATTGACCCCCAAATTGACTTACATTTCTTGCGTGCAAGAGGGTGTTAGATATATTACTATTTGTGATTACTATATAGTATTAGGGTAATTACAATTCATATTAATTACAACATATTCATTTATATGTAAATTGGCCGAAACAAACATCTCTTTTTTAGAGTGGATTATGTCATTTCTTGTTCGGTTGTTCCTGATCAAAGGCAGGCAACCAAGCTAATGTAAGCATAGAGAGTCAAGTAGATCTTATAGAGAGTCAAGTAGAAGTTCTTTTCTTGCTAATCTCTTAATTAACAAAGACCAATACTACTTATGTGCACATTTGTTTCACTGGAAAATTCTCCATTTGAAATAATATTTTTTCCAAAAATAATCGTTTGTGTTTGTGTTGCTTACAAAAAATGAACGAACAAGAAATATTTTTGTCATTAGTGAAAATATTTTAATATAAATTGTTGTCGACAATGAACTTTAGTATAATATTCCGAAACGAGGGCAGAGCAAAACGACAAAGGAATATATCAAGTATAAAACATGAGGCCAATAATGTTGCCACATATTATATGACGCAATTTCCTCGGACACACTATTCATTTATTTTCAGATAAATTAGTTTAACGTCAAATAGGGTCCAACCAAATTAACCTATTGACCCATTTTTATGTAATACAGTTTTAGGGACTCATATCTATCACAAACCCAACGCATTCCCTATCCAACTGGAGCTTCAATTTTTAGCAATTTTTTTTCCTTAAATATAGAAAATAACATACTAAAAAAATAACCAATTTTAAATAGAATACACAAAAAAAATTGTCCAATAAGAAATTACTAAAAATAATTCTCCCAAATAACTCGCATATTGAATGCATTAAGAAGGTGACCACTATTATTTTTCGGCAGTCATCGTCACACCATTAGCAGTCACATTAATGTCGTCAGAAATTTTGGAAATTAAAAAAATGAATTTGAAATAAAAATTATGTTAGGAAAAGATCAAAAAGGTTTTTTTCCACCAAAAGAAAGAGCATAATAGACATATAGAAGAACCAAAATTCATCCAACCCTCTCCCGTAAAATATTTTCTTTGCCGCAACAAACCTAGTAATAATCCGTTGCTATGTTCTCAGGGGAGATAATTGGATGATTGAAACTTTGTGCCCGTGTCTCTAATTTATAAAAAAATGGAGAGCTAATTGAGGTAATAATTACTTTTTTCTCTTATTTTTCAATCGTGCATTGCATCATCTACATATCTAGAGCAAGGTTTAAATTGATAGGATTTCAAGTTGGTGGAGCATAGACGCGATTTCAAAGTTCGCATCTTTTGAACACGAGATGGCCGTCAATTATCAATCATTCGACATATGTGTTCAAAGAAAACCAATTAAGAATCCAAAGACCAAGCTTATTTAATCTGAAGTCTTCTTCACGTTAGACCTTTTCAAAGGGTTGACTATGCATATTAACCAATCAACAAAATCCTATAATTCCATTTGGAGAGGCCTCTAGAAGCACTCAAATTTTTCCAAGCAGACCAGAATTGCATTATGGGCCAATAGCTGGCCATACCCGTTGGAAAGTGGATGTAATTGATAAGTCAAAAGTCACTAAAAATATGATTTATGATTGACTTCCAACCCATCAATAATTAGGATTGGTGAATGTTCTCTCGAATTAGGACTTTTGCAAGTCGATATATACTTCTTTTGAGCAATGTGCCGTACTGTATAGATCAATGTACCACAAGCCACATTCAAAATTATGGAAACTTACGGTGGCTGACAAATCGCTAATCACTTCAAGCGATAACTTGTTTAAAGGTTTCAATAGTAAGTGATCCAAGGTTGTTGAAAAGGAAAAATCAGGAAAAAAAAAAGGGATAAGTGCATTGGAAATCCTAAAATTTGTTATGAAAATGCAATTAAGTCCTAAAACTTTTAAAAAGTACAATTAAGTCCTAAAACTTGTCACAAAGTGCAATTAAGTCATAAAACTTTCAAAAAGTGCAATCAAGTCATAAAACTTGTTAAAGTGGTTCAATCTAAGTCCTTCCATTGATTGCACTTTTTGAAAGTTTTAGGACTCGGTTGCACTTTCAAGACAAGTTTTAGAACTTTATTGAACTTTTTGAAAGTTTTAGAACTTGATGGAACTTTTGTGACAAGTTTTAGAATTTAATTGCACTTTTTGAAAATTTTAGGACTTAATTACATTTTCATGATAAATTTTAGGACTTCTAATGCACTTATTCCAAAAAAAAAAAAATGATGATTGAAAGGACTATATTGTAACTTTTCAAAAAGATCGAGGACTTGGACCACGTTTTCTAAATGGTTTAGAATTTCTAATGTAAATTTTTCGTTACTACGTCATTTGAAATGCCTAAATAAAAGGAAAAAAGAAAAAGAAAATAAAGAACAGATGAGTAGAAGATAAGACAATCAGTGTTATTTTCATGTGTGAATTTACAGACGAAAAATCAAATCAAATATCAAAATATAAGGAAGATATCAGGACAAGACTTGATGGGATGAAAGGCTAGATGATTTTCCCACTATGATTTTTACGTTGAAAAAAGACTGCCTGCATATAAATATATAAATACATAATGGAGAATATTCATTTGCTCGGTTAATAATGAATTGTACTGAAAATAGTTGCACTACATCCTTTTCACCTTAAAGATCAGAGGACTCTTCTTAGGGGTAGTTTATTTGAGAGAATTATTAAAACATACCAATATTTTTGTTGCAGAACCTATCATCATAATTAAGGGAGAAAAGCCAGATCCTATACATGAATGTGAGCTAATCATGCTGAAGCTTTGTGGTTTCTTGTTTGTTTATTAGAGCTTTGGCTATTCTAGTTTTCTAATTAGATAATGAAGTTAAAAGAGTAGGACATTTTCCATACATCATGAGAACACGACACCATATTAACAAGTTTGAATGAGTTTGAGTTCAAGTAAATGGTGCCAGTGCTCCAATATTTGTCAACCCATTTGATGTGGGAAGATTATCAAATTAATCCTAAAGTTATTGCACGGATGTCAAGTCTGTGCTGAATTTTTCAATTTACCAATAGTATTAATGTTTATGTGAAATTTTAATGTAATTCTTTTGCTTGGAATTGCCATTGTAATAATCTAGTCATCGCTGATCAGCCATCGACATAGATAAATTTACTATGACATCACATTGAATAATTTTATGAATTCTGATTTTCTCTCTTTTTCCTCTTCTTTTCCTCTCCTTAACGTGTAACTCTTCATCTTCTTTCAGGGAAAAATGAATTCTATGGCACAAGAATTATCCGCACGCAGTCAATCTTGCCAAACCGAGAAAGTATTCTGTTGTATCATCCGAGTAGATAAGACGACATGGCGTGGCTATAGTAATTTATTCTTTTTGTACATACACCGGGGCGCACACCCACCCGCTTTCTCATTCATTAGAAGCTAAGTCAAGAGAAAAAAAAAAAGCACCAAAGAAATATCATTGATTTGCACTATCACTTCAAATTATATTTCTGAGGACTCAATAGCTTGCTGATAGTTATGGAGCCCATGGCCCCGCACAAGCAAGATTGACTGCGTGCGGATAATTCTTGTGCCACGAAACGCATGGTGGGTCGCGAATTGGGACTCAACCGCGTGCACGCCAGTGCCACTGTGATGATGAGTACCACTTCCTCGGCTAGTTGGCCGGTCGGAGGAGAAAGACGCGGGTCCAGCACATCTCTCAGGAGCAGATTTGGGTCTTCCAGCGATCTCGATGTTTTTGTCCTTTGTAGGGAAGAGAGAAGATCCCCCGGATGCTTCCCCATCATGATTTCTAGTACAGCTACTCCAAAACTATAAACATCGCATTTGTCCGTCACTCTCATCGTAACTGCTAACTCTGTTTTTCAAGAAGAATGAATCAATGGTATGATCACAGGTATTCCACAAATTCCAAATTTTTGTGATACTCTGACACAAATCACTTTTCAAAACCTATACTTGTTAAAAGTCTTGTTAGAATTATTCAACGAATGCAAATTCAAGATTTTAATTAGAGCAATTTGATCAATCCCATGTAGTATGTACACGTGCAATGTATGGTTAGATTACCAGGAGCCATGTAGCCATAAGATCCAGCCACTGTGGTCCAATTTGACAAGTCAAAATTCAAGAGTTTCGCTGTCCCGAAATCCGAAAGTCGAGGCTCGAAGTCCCACTCAAGCAAGATGTTGTTGAGGGTTATGTCCCGATGGACGATAGGTGGGGAGCAATCATGATGCAAATAGGCGATAGCATGAGCCATGCCTTGAACAATCTTCACTCTTGTACCCCAGTCCAGTTCAGTTCCTCCTTTTTCTCCGTACAAGACCTTCGCCAAACTGCCTCTCTCCACAAACTCATAGACCAAGTAAGTGCAACCCCTCTTGGAATAGAACCCGCGGAGCTTGATCACATTGCGGTGTCGGACCTCGGTCAAAATGCGGATCTCGTTCTTGAAACTCTGTTGGTTGACCGCGGGGACATCGCTGGATTTTGATACTTTGAGCTTTTTGACAGCGACCATTTCGCCGTTGGCCAATTCGGCCTTGTAAACGCTCCCGAACCCGCCCTTTCCAATGCAATACTTTTCGCTGAAGTTGTCGGTAGCCTTGGCAATGTCATTGAATGTGAACTTACCTTCCCTTTCCCATATGATCGACTCAGATTTCTCGTACTTCATAAGACCATTAGTCTCTTCATTGAGTTCCTTGTTTCGCCGCTGAAGTGCCAAAATCACAGTAGTTAAAGTCACCAGAAGTTGTAAGCAGCAGACGCCCACAATCGCACCAATAAGAACCTTTTCCCTATGATCGGTCGATTTACTGCTTGTCCCACAAGGAGATAATCCCATCGCATTTCCGCACAAGCCCGGATTCCCAATAAAAGCACTTCCTGGTGCTTGTTGGAAGATGCGACCACTAGGAATCGCGCCTATTAGCTCATTGTACGATAAGTCTATGGAGCTTAAACTAACCAAGCTGGTGAGAGCAGCTGGGATCGTACCTGAGAAGTTGTTATGCGAAAGATTGAGATTTTCCAGCTTCATAAGCTTTGCTAAATTGGATGGAATTGATCCTGCTAGTGAGTTGTGGCTCAGGTCTAGGAGGATCTGTAGCTCGAACAAATTCCCAAGCTCCGGCGGTATGACACCCAACAAATTGTTGTTGCTCAAGTTCAAACTCAGTAAATGCTCGCAATTTGCTAGCTGGTCTGGTATGCTACCGCTCATTGTGTTCTTCGACAAATCAAGATAATTTAGCTTCGATAAGTTTCCTAATGAGATGGGAATATCTCCGGCCAAATGGTTGTTGCTCAAGTTCAGTCTCAACAACTCCCCTAGACTTCCCATCTCGGTGGGAATTTTCCCCATCAAGCCATTGTTTTGCAAAGTCAGGACACGCAACTGAGACAATTTCCCAAGCTCTGGTGGGATGCGGCCGGCAATTTTGTTACCGTCTATCTGCAAATTCGTGAGATTTTTACACTCTCCCCATTCTGCTGAGAGATTCCCAACAAATCGGTTGTTGCTCAAGCTTATAAAAGTCAGATTCGGATAAACTCCGAACACGCTCGTGAGATCCGCAGTGAACTGATTGCTGTCTAGACGAACTCTCGTTAGCCCCGAACAATTCCTCAAGCAGTTGGGCAGCCGCCCAGTAAAGTTATTCCCACTGACCGTGAGATATTGAAGAGCAAAGCCGCTGCATAATTCTGGCGGCAGTTCTCCGGTGAAGCTGTTGTTCGAAAAGCCAACATAGCCCAGAGAAGGACTATACTTGCCGAAATCACGTGGTATTCCTCCCGAGAAATTGTTCGTGAACAAAGAGATTAACTGTAAGTTAGCAAGGCGAGAGATTGTCTCGGGGACCTCTCCATAAAGCTGGTTCGTGTTGAGTTCAAGAGTGGTCAACCGTGTGAGATTCCCAACCTCCGACGGGATAGTTCCAGTCAGTTTGTTGGAGAAAAGCTGGAGGATTTGCAGGTTACTGAGGTTCCACAATGTTGTAGGGATTTGGCCAGAGAGAATGTTCTGTGAGAGGTCTAACTCGAGCAAATTCTCGAGGCTCCCGATCCCACTAGGGATTGAGCCAGAGAACGTATTCTGGTACAGGTAGAGGTAACTGAGCTTGGTCAGGCTTCTGATTTCTGGAGGAATTTTCCCGGAGAGAGAATTGTTCTGGAGCTGCAAAGAAATGAGTTCCGTCCAATTTGTGAAAAAGTGGGGGGACAACTCACCTGACAAGTAATTATCCGAAGCTCCAAATTCTGACAATCTGACCAGATTGGACAGAGAGAGAGGCAGCCCCCCAGAGATCGAATTCTCGGCAAGGGCTAAGAAGGTGAGGTTAGAACAAAGACCGAGTTCGGAAGGGACAGAAGAGTTCAAGAGGTTTAGGTGCAAATCGAGCTTTCCAAGCTGCCTCAATTGACCAATGGAGCTAGGAATTGCCCCTTCGAAGGAATTGTTGTACATCTCTATAATCTGAAGCTCAGACAGCAATCCTATGTCTCGAGGTATCAGACCACCGAACAGATTGTTACAAATCCGGATCTCCTTCAACCGGGAAAGTTTTGATACGTTTGAGATCGGTCCCTGCAGTGAATTCGCAGTGAGGTTAAGGTATTCAAGGTTCACCAGGTTCACATACACAGCCACAGGGATTTCGCCGGTCAACATGTTTAGCGACAGGTCCAGGTATGTCAGGTTCTGGCAATCAGCCACGAAGCCCGGAAATTTGCCATCGAGCAAATTGTAGAAGAGGCTCAGGTAAGTCACCGATGGCATGGTGGAGAATTTTGACCAGTCAGGAGATTCCAAGTAGTTTGATCCAAGATCCAAGTGCCACACCTTCTCGAGATTGCTGATCTGGTAAGGAATAGTGCCATTGAGACTGTTATTCAAGAGGCTCAAGTACTGAATCTCTTGCAATTGGCCTATCTCAGGCGGTATGCCACCTTCGAAGAGATTGCTACCCAGGTCCAAGAACCTGAGCTTGGAGAGATTGCTGATTAAGGATGGTATCAGGCCCTCGAGATTGTTGTTGCTGACGTCGAAGCGGGTCAGGTTTGGGAAAGAAGCGAAGTCGAGCACATGGAGAGTGCCACTGAGGCTTGAGCCTGAGAGGCTGATCTCTGAGACTGACCGGCCACTGTTGCAGGCAACGCCAGTCCAGTTGCAGAGATGGGTGATGTTGGTGAGTGACCATGAGCTCAGAGAAGGTAGAGGAGGAGAGAGAGAGTTCTTCCACTTGACAAGAGCTTGTGCCTCTGCGGTTGGTGATGGTGAGGCCTGAAATGGGAGCAAGAGAAGGAGACAGAGGAAGAGGAGGAGAGGGAGAGTTGCATTTGACTTTTTCATGCCCAGCAAGATGCTACTGGACTTCATGAGTGGCGAGCCTGTGCCTCTGGGTTTGGGGGTCGATAATCACTTAATGAGAGGTGATTTGCATTCGGTGGCGTTTTGCCCACCCCTTTTAAGTTGGTGCGGGCTTTGATAAGTCTGATTTCCCTGATTATTTTTTTAATCCGACGTGATCAATGGTCCAAATGAATTTCCTTTTTTCAATTATATCCTCGCTTTCAACTTTTTCAATTTGTTTTTTTTTTCTAATCGAATCTATTAGTCGATGGTTGAATCGATCAATGATCATTACCCATGTTAGAAATATATTATCCGATTCTGTGTAATATTATGATAAAATAGATAGACATCTTGTAAAACCTGTAAATAGGCTCTCCTTGTTAAAGAAATAAAACAGACAGATGCTGGTGATAGTAGAAAAGCTGAAGCAGAGGATGAGGCAGAGGAAGCTGAAGCAGAGGAAGGTCGCAAACCTCTAAACGAAGCTTAAAGCAGAAAAGAAGATGAGCTGGCGATCCTGAGCTGAACTGATGAGCTGGCGATCCATGACATCAAACCTAAAAACAGAAGCTGATCAAGCTAACTGAAGGAACTGCACAACCAGAAGAAACGCACATGTTCTCATATTAGCTATTCTGTTACAACATAAAATTGTTAAAACAAGTGTTGTATATAAAGGATAAACGAGGGAGAAAGGAGTTAAGTCAGTTCTTTGTTGTTTTCTCTACTTCTGATTCTCTCAATACATCTCGAGATTTCTCTCTTCAATCTCTGTATTCAATGATAGTTGAGAGAGATAGAAAAGGAACCAGAAGTTCTGAAGAAGAATATAAAAGCCAAAGATTTCTCCATTGATTGTTCAGGTTATGTTCTATCATTCGTTTCTTCTCATGGTATCAGAGCTTAAATCCTGGGAATGATAGATCTGCTGTGTTCTTACTGCAAGATAGTATAAAGATCTTGCTAGCCTACTGTCAAAGTTTACTGAATTGTTTCTTCGATTCTTCAAAGTTTCTGAACATATAAGAATGGCAACTAGAGTACAGAAGTACCCTTTTCCTATCCATGTGAATATAGCTAACTTCGTTACCATCAAGTTGAATGAAGAAAACTTCCTGTTATGGCAAGCCCAATTTAACAGATTTCTGAAAAGTCAGGATCTGATTGGTTTCATTAATGGTGAAACATTACCTCCTACTCAAATGATACAGACTGAGACAGGAGAAGTGATGAATTCTGATCACCTGGATTGGATAAAAACTGATCAGCTTATATCATCTTGGATAAGTGGTGCAGTATCAGAAAATATTCTAAGTCTGATAATTGGCTTAGAAACTTCATTCGAAGTATGGCAAGCACTCATAAACAGATTTACACAGAAGTCTGTTGCAAAGGAATTTGAGTTAAGAGGAAAATTACAGGCTTGCAAAAAAAGAAACAGATCATTAAGTGAATACCTTCGAGAATTCAAAACCATCTGTGATCAATTAAATGCAATTGGAAAGCCTGTTGATGATATAACTAGAATGTTTGGCGTACTTGAAGGGTTAGGTTCTGAATATGAAACTTTCAGGACAACCATGTATTGCCTTAAACCCCAGCCAGAGTATGATGAGGTTATTTCACAACTTGAGAGATTTGAAACCAAATTGCAAACATATTCTGTGAACGAGTACAATGCTAACCTGGCCTATTATGGGCAAAGAAGAACTGGAACAAGTCTGCAGAAATTCAATCCCAGAAATCAAAGAGAAAATGTTCAAGGGGGATTTAGCTATGGTAGAAGTCAGTCTCTGAATAGAAGGGAATATGGAAATAATTTTACAGAAGCAGGAAGGAATCAACAAAATAAAATGAGTAACTTGAATTCAACTCAGCAAGGTCAAGTTAATAAGGATAATTGGTCTAACTATGGACAAGGATTTAGACCATATTCAAACCCTTCACAGAGATATCAAAGTGTAAGGTCTTATCCACCACAAAATTCAGATGGTGGTAGACAAACACAGATTACAAAGCCTATAAGTAATGGCCCTCTGCAATGCCAGATCTGTAAGAAATCAGGTCATACAGCACTCAGATGTTGGTATAGATTTGATAATTCGTACCAGGCAGACGAAATACCAACTGCATTGGCAGCTGTGCACATTGAAGAATCCTATGGTTCAGAGTGGTATCCAGACACAGGGGCTACCTCACATGTTACCTCAGAACCTGGTATGATTCGAAACTACAATGCATATAATGGTAATGATACTGTCATGATAGGATATGGATCTCATTTGTCAATCTCATGCATTGGTAATGGAATATTGAATACAGGAAATAGCAAATTACCTCTGAATGATGTATTAATAGTTCCTGCAATCAAAAAGAATCTTCTATCTGTATCAAAACTAACAGATGATTATCCCTGCTCTTTTATCTTTGATAAACATGGGGTATATATGAAGGACAATTACAATCATACAACAGTGAAGCTAGGAAGGAAGATCATAGGGCTATATCAGGTGGAACCTAAAGTAGGAGAAGCCTTCTTCACCCAGACTCAACAGAAAGTAGGAGAAGATGTCTGGCATCAAAGACTTGCTCATACCAATCTAAAAACAGTGAAGATTTTACAGAAACAACATCTCATTCAGTCTAGTTCTAAAGCTCAGAATACATGTAGTAGCTGTCAAATTGCTAAGAGCTCAGCTCTAGTTTTTCCTCTCTCAGATCATATTTCTAATGTTCCATTAGAAAGAATACATTGCGATGTATGGGGACCATCACCAATACAATATGTTCAGAAATTCTCCTATTATGTCATTTTTGTGGATGACTTTTCTCGATATAGCTGAATATATCCAATGAGACAAAAGTCAGAAGTTTATGATGTGTTCATTATGTTTCAAATATTTATAGAAAATCAGCTTGATCACAAGATCAAAGTCTTCCAGAGTGATGGAGGAGGAGAGTTCACTAGTAAGAAATTTCAGAACCATCTACAACAGTGTGGAATTAAGCAGAATATCTCTTGTCCTCATACACCAGAGCAAAATGGTGTATCTGAGAGGAAACATCGACATGTGATTGAATTGGGACTAGCAATGATGTATCATGCTAAAGTACCACTGAGATACTGGGTAGATGCCTTCAAAACAGCAGTTTATGTTATCAATCTCCTTCCTATAACAAAACTGCATATGCACTCACCCTACTATAAGCTCTACAATAAGACACCAGATTATTCTCATCTTCGAGTTTTTGGATCTGCATGTTATCCATGCCTCAGGCATTACACACAGCACAAATTTGATCCAAGATCTCTTACATGTATCTTTCTTGGATATAGTGAGAAACATAAAGGATACAGGTGTCTCTTGCCTACTAATGGGAGAGTCTACATCAGTTGACATGTAATATTTGATGAGAAAGTCTTCCCTTTTGCTCATATAGTAAATACTGAGTATCAACAGGGATCTGAACTATACAAATAGTGGATACGAGGAGTACTATCTTCCACTTCCAACTCTAATTCTATTAAGCAGGCTCAATCACAAGACAGTATATCAAGGGAACATTTTCAGCATACCAGATTAACTCCAATAACTCCAGAAATACAGGACAATGAGATCAGTACAATTCACTCTACAGATATATCACAAATGCATATAGTACCTGATGCTGAGATACAGAGTGATGTTCATAATGCTCCCAGTGATATTGAATCTTATCAGAGATCTCCAAGCATTGAGGAACAAATACCTACAAATCAAGAGCCTGTTTCAACATCAAATGCTAACACAGGACAAATACAAATTGGTTCTGCAACAGGACATATACAAGGTACTTTTCCAACTCATCCTATGCAGACTAGACTTAGGTCTGGAATTGTTAAAGCAAATCCTAAATATGCATGCCTTGTTGAGTATCAGATTCCTGTTGAACCAAAATCAGTAAAGTCTGCTTTAGCAGACAGAGGATGGCACCAAGCAATGAAAGAAGAAATGGATGCCTTATATCAAAACAAAACCTGGGAATTGGTTCCTAGAAATGATCACATAAATGTAATTGGTTGCAAATGGGTGTTTAAGACAAAACTTGCACCTGATGGGAGCCTAGATAGACTCAAAGCTAGACTTGTAGCAAAAGGCTTCCATCAAGAAGAAGGTCTTGATTTCACAGAAACCTTCAGCCCTGTAGTGAAGCATGCAACAATTCGAATAATCCTCTTAGTAGCTATGATGAAACAATGGAAAATTCATCAGTTAGATGTCAAAAATGCCTTCTTACATGGAACTTTAAGTGAAACAGTGTATATGGAGCAGCCTCCCGGGTTTAAAGACTCACAAAAGCCTCACCATATTTGTCTCCTTCGAAAGTCACTTTATGGACTTCGACAAGCTCCTCGAGCCTGGTTTGATAGGTTTAGCAGCTTTCTGCTCGAATATGGATTCTTCTGCAGCTCCACTGATCCCTCTCTATTCATTCTACATACTGAAACAGAAACTATTCTCTTATTACTGTATGTAGATGATATTATTCTCACTGGAAGCTCTTCTCAAATGCTTTCTAGTCTTATTACTTCTCTAAGTACCCATTTTCATATGAAGGATCTAGGCTTCTTACACTATTTCCTTGGCATTGAAGCTAAACGAACATCTGCTTCTCTATTTCTTTGCCAAACTAAATATGCCTTAGACCTACTCAACCGAGCTCATATGCTAGAATCCAAACCAATTTCAACTCCTCTTTCATTAAAACCACCTATTCTGATTAATGATTCTATCTCCTTGAAAAATCCTACTGAGTACAGAAGCCTAGTTGGAGGTCTGCAATACCTCACATTAACCAGACCAGACATTGCTTATGCCACAAATTTACTCTGCCAGAAAATGCAGCAACCCACAATTGCAGACTTCAACAGATTAAAAAGGGTCTTGCGATATATAAAAGGTACTATAAAGCTTGGCTTATTCATTCATTCTCAAAGTACCATGCATCTCTATGGTTACTCAGATGCAGACTGGGCAGGGTGTGCAGAAACCAGAAGATCAACAACTGGTTTCTGCACATATCTTGGATCTAATCTTATATCCTGGGCAGCAAAGAAACAGCCCACAGTGAGTAGATCCTCAACTGAAGCCGAATACCGTGCTCTTGCCTCAACCACTGCTGATCTCACTTGGATTAGTTTTGTATTACGTGATATAGGTTGTTCACTTACTCCTCCTATTCATCTGTACTGTGACAATAAATCAGCAATCTCTCTTACTCTGAATCCTATCTTACACGCTCGAACCAAGCATATTGAAGTGGATTTCCACTTCGTTCGAGAAAAGGTATCCTCTGGATCATTACATGTCAGATACATTCCTAGCTCTTGCCAATTAGCTGATATCTTTACAAAACCACTATCAAGGAGAGCACATTCTTTTATGCGATTCAAATTGGGAATATGTGCTCTATCTATTCCCAATTTGAGGGGGGATGTTAAAGAAATAAAACAGACAGATGCTGGTGATAGTAGAAAAGCTGAAGCAGAGGAAGGTCGCAAACCTCTAAACGAAGCTTAAAGCAGAAAAGAAGATGAGCTGGCAATCCTGAGCTGAACTGATGAGCTGGCAATCCATGACATCAAACCTGAAAACAGAAGCTGATCAAGCTAACTGAAGGAACTGCACAACCAGAAGAAACGCACATGTTCTCATATTAGCTATTCTGTTACAACAGAAAATTGTTAAAACAAGTGTTGTATATAAAGGATAAACGAGGGAGAAAGGAGTTAAGTCAGTTCTTTGTTGTTTTCTCTACTTCTGATTCTCTCAATACATCTCGAGATTTCTCTCTTCAATCTCTGTATTCAATGATAGTTGAGAGAGATAGAAAAGGAACCAGAAGTTCTGAAGAAGAATATAAGAGCCAAAGATTTCTCCATTGATTGTTCAGGTTATGTTCTATCATTCGTTTCTTCTCACTCCTATGGTACATTTAAATATATAGAAAATTCTTCAATTCACTTTTTTGCATTATTTCTAATTTGGTATCAAAGCCACCGTTGTATGAGTGAGCAGCCATTGAGTTATGCAGTGCTATAGCAACGTTGCCATTGCCACACCATTATCCATTCATTATCGAATCACCACCCTTGATTGTTGTTTAGTTAATCACATTGCTTGTTTTGAAAAATGAACACCGTCATCAACTTGCTACCCTTAAACGAGTTAAACCCTGAAAATTCATTACCAAATAGACTCGGGAAGCTGCCGCATTTCCACGTGTGGTGCCACGTCACGGTTCCAATTACACCATCGCCTCCAAGTGATTTTTCGACAAAAGCCCCCAAAACAGGCTCCTCATCCTCTGACAAGTCCCCCATAGCAAAGAACGTCGCCAGGAGAGCCGTCACGCGCCCTCACGTGCCGTCCAAGTCCTTTGCGTGTGAGATCCATATGCCTGCATGCCTCTCACGAGCACTAAAGAAGTGACGTCATCCTCCATGTCATTGCCAAATTTTAGCCAAGTTGTCCGCCACGCGTCTGCCACGTTAGCTTATGATTGTGGTCATTGACCGGCGTTGACCAATCCGATTTGCCTACTTTTCTAATCGGTTCAACCCGTCAGAATGATCGTTGGTGTTTTCAAACAGGTCACTAAAGCATTTCGACGTCCTAAATCTGTTTTTAGCCTTATTTTATGAATATCAGCTCTGCACGTATCGATTTTCTTCGAACTCATTATAAACTCTATTAGGTTTATAGAAATATTTTGTATGTAATGGAAAAATTGGACGTTACAATAACCATTTGGACCATTGGATCCAATTATATTTTATGGACTCAATAATTATCTACTTTTTTTTTAGGACGTTGACTTTGGCATTACCGTCGCTGGTGCTATTTATGCACCTACTCAGATTACCGATGAGACCGAGGAGATATTTAATGAATACTAGGATGATTGGGATAGCAACAATCACCATAATCTTATGTGGTTTCAAAACACTTTGATTCCTTTTATTAGACTCTAGTTTGATTGTCTTAATAAAACAAAGGAAGCATGGGATTTGCTTGTCAGCCAATATGCTATCTCAGATATTGTCCATCAGTAACAGCTGTTAGGGAATCTGCATCACATGCATCAAGAGATAGATCGGTCTATTAATGATTTTTATTCCTCCATGCATTCTTTCTGGGATCAAATAGCATTATATTAACCATAATGGGACATGTATTTCAATGCTCGCAAGTTTGCTAATATTGTGATTGCATGCGTGTTATGCAATATTTTATGGCACTTAATGATGAATTTGAATCTATGCAAGCTTCACTTCTATATTGAGATCACATTATCTTGTCTTGAGGTAGTTGTTTCAAAGTTGTTGATTGAGGAGACTTGACTTACTTTGAAAGCACAACACTCTTTGTCCTTGCCTACAAACACGATGCTTGCCACTCTAGGTTCTTCCTCCTTACGTAGACAATATCGTATGAATTGTCATTGATCCGGTCACTTGCATCCAATTGTTATCGACAACAGCCCAAGCAACTTATAAGGACAGACAATTAATCCCGATATAGACATCCACCTCAACTTGCATATCAATCCACTACTACTACCATTGAGGATTCCACTAAAGACTCATATGTTACTCTATCACTAGTATATCTTTGTTCTATTGTTTGAGAATCTTGTACTTTTCTAGCTCCTTTGTTCCTAGTACTTCTGCTCTATCGGTCACTCCATGTACTCCCGATTCTTGGTTCTTTGATTTTGCCTGTTGTAATATCATGACTTCCAATTTCAATTTATTTAAGTCAAAATCATTCGCTTCACAAGGATCTATTATTAATATAGTTGATAACTCACAAATGATAGTTAGCCATATAGGGAACATTTCAACATTAAAATTGTCCTTAGCTTACACCTTCTTAGTTCCTAAGTTCTCTTTAAAAATGAAATTTGTTGGACAATTATGTGAACATGGTTTTGACATTCATTTATCTTTAAATGTTGTCTTGTCCAGGATCCATAGATAGGACAGAGAATTGGGACAAGCTGTAAAGTGGAAAGTTTGTTTGAGCTTGTTTCCTTACTACTTCTGAGCTCTTTTACTGGTTGTGTTGCCATAGTTTCATCTAAAACTAGGCATTCTTGCTTGGGTCATGCTTCTTTCTCTAGATTGGATCCTTTGATTATTAATTGTAAGTTAGGTTTTGTTGACAAAAAATATTTGATTGCTTATTTTGTAAGTTGAGAAAACATCATGCATTACCGTTTGATCTTGGTGACTCTGTCTCTTATGCTCGATTTGATCTTACTCACTTCAATAGTCAAGGACAATCACCTACTCCAACCATGGGAGGTTTTGTTATTTAGTGACTTTTTTTTATAAAGTTTTTGGTTATACATTACTTTATCTTATGAAAAATCAATCTAAACTCACTTATATCCATAGTGAATTTGTTGTCATAGTCAAAATACAATTTTCTCAAGATATTGAGGTTTTCTATTCGATAATGCCATGGAATATAAAGATAAAGAGTTTCTTTGAATTATTTCTCAAAATGGTACTATCATTCATGCTTCTTGTCGAAGAACTTCCCAACAAATTGGTCAAGCAGAGCATAAACATAGGTATATCTTAGATTGTACACACTTTTTTTTATCTTAGCCTCTTGTTTAGAACAATTTTAGAGAGAAGCTAGTCATATTGTTGTATATATTATTAATCATATTTTGTTACTTACTACATATCTCTTCAAGAGTGCTTGTATGGCATTGTATGATATTCTTCAAGTGTTTGGTAGTGCATGTTTTGTGCATGTACTTAATGAATGCACCAGATTATAACCCCGTTCTTGCTTATGTTGCTTCCTTGGGTATGATGTTGAGCATAAACGGTATAGATGTTGGGATCCTATCTTTAATATTCTACGCTTGTCTCATGATGTTACTTTTTGGGAGTACAAGATGTTCTCATCTCTCCATCCTTTCGAGTCATCTCCAATCATTTGCTTCTTCACCAATCCTTCAGTGGAACTATTTCCTAAAGATGAGACACTTGCATCTTCATCTTGGGAGTTGTCTTCTTCTAATCTTGATATAGGTACATTTGGCAATTCCATTTCGGCAGATCATGAGATGTCTATGCCATCCGTTGATTCTTCACCATTAGTGATACCTTCTTCTCCTATTCGAAGAGTTTGATGGCTAGGAGGACCTACTTGGCTATTGCAAATTATATAAACATTCAATGGGCAAAAGAGATGACCATCCCTATCAGTTCTTCATTTCTTCATAAGAAGTCTAGTGCTATAAGCAATGTACAATCATAATTACCTGTGATCATTGGAATCATATTATTGGGTTACGTCTGTTTTGCGAAAAATGAATTATTTAAAAAATATTTTCCTAAAAGTGATCACTTGTATCATTTGTAACACTTAAAATAATTAAATGGAAGTGAAAATATTTTTCGTTCATTCGTTTTTATAAAGTAGACAAGTTATATTTTTTGAATCATTCATTTTTCGCATAACAAACGGAGCCTTAGCATGTGTTCGTTTCATTGAAAATTTCACGATAAAAAAAAATTATTTTCTATGAAAACCATTTTTTTGAAAAAATGATTAGTTTTCATCTATTGTGTGATTTAGGAGAAAAGGTTTCCTTTTTACCATAAGGGAAAGTTATTTCCCTTCAATCTAAGTTTTTCGTTTCTGATCCATGGAAAATGGGTTTCATAGATCAATTAATTTTTCATTATCCAAATACTGGAAAGTAAAAAAAAAAAAAAAAAAAACTCCTTGAGAAACCGTTTTCTTTCAAATAAATAGACCCTTAAATTTTGGCCAGAATGACTGAACTTGCACAATTATAAAATGTTTATGATTCAATTGGTCAAAAAAATAAGTTTATGACTAAATTGGCACAACTACAAAAGGTTTAGGATTTTTTTGGTAATTCTTCCTATTTTTGTCATATAGGAAAATGCCAGTGTGACTTTGTAGTAAAAGAATTTCCAAGGGGTTCTTTTTGTTCCGTTCCATTTTGCTTATATGAAATCAACAAAATGATTTTTTTTCTATAGATTTGTCTATATTTAAAAAATTGTTTATATTTGAATTTTTCTGAATTTCAATTGGACAAATTAATCACATAAATTCCTCGACCATGTGAAAATTTCCAAAGAATTTCTCTACTAGACAAAATTATTAATTTTTATAGAGGTCAACAATATAGTGATAGGCTTCTTATGTGCATGGCAATATCCATTAAATGTGTTATTCTCAATCATAGTAACCAAATTCTATATAAAAGTAGAAAAAAATAGATAAAGAAGGAAAGTTCATACGTGGGGCTCCATAACTTTAAGTTTTAATTGAATAGTAAATGGCAATTCCACCTTTCTAATGAAAATGGGATGGATCTAGTCATATATGGTGTGAAAATAGCTTTCCCCTTTTTGAAATTGTCAAATGTGAGGTCTAACGGGAGGAGCATTGGCAGCCACAAGGCAAATGCCGATTGATAGATCTAAATCAATCGAGACAAAATGTAATTGTGCACCATTGACAATTTGCCTCAAATTAAGGATTGCCGCACCAAAAAAAGAAAAGGATTGCCGCGCATTATTTTCATAATTCAAAATTTTAATATTAAATATAGATAGATCCACATAATCCATCTAAAGCTAGACACGTAGTGCAATGAAATCGTACAAAAGGCTAAGAGAATATCTGATGTAAATGTAAAGCTAAAAACCTAGCTATAAATACTAATGTACTTAAAGACTCAATTTGTTTCGATGAGTCTAGGTCAACCTACTCGACGTGAACTGGCTTTGGTCTATATGCCTGAGATTGGTCATTTTGCAATTATTTCAAAGCCACAAAACTACCTTATCTTATTCTGAATAGTATTGTTCACATTTGTAGATACCATAAACCTACATGTAGTTTGAACTTTTGTCATGCTTTTCTTGACAAATTTAAATCATATTCGAATATTAATTTATCAGATGTTAAAGTAGTTTAGCTGAAAATAAACAAAAAGCATGTCTAATATGTTATTGCTGTGTTGTTTAATCAGATAAGTGAATAAAAAATCATAAACTTATTGCAAAAGTGCGATTATATCATAAAATTTTTTGAAAGCACAATCATACCTTAAAATTTGCTGAATTGGTACAATCAAATCCCTACGTTAACTCCTTTAACTTTTACTAGTGAAAATTATTAAGGTAATTTTTTCATTAGTTTCTTAAGATTAGTAATGCTAATGTGGCATCCACCAAGCACCACGTCAAGAAAAAAAAAATTGAATAACAAAACTAAATAAAAAGAAAAAGCGGATCAAAGGGAAAAGGATAAGATCTCAAAAAGAAAAAAAAGCACAACTTTAAAATAAAATAAAAAAAGTAGGGGAAAAAACCTCGACCACCTTATCATATGCCAATGATGAAATCAAAGGAGTAAGAATGACATTCACACTCTGTTTGTTTTCAGAAAATATTGAGTACACTAGCGGTAGCCATGTAATCAATACATTAATCCATTCACACTATGAGGCCTGCTCTGTTGGCCAGTCTCTCTACCCATATCGGGCCAGACTCAGGGCCGTTTGGCTCGGGAAAGCATTTTGAGCTTCCATTTTCCGATGAAAACAAAATGTCTCTCGACCTTCTTCGCTGGCTTGTACATGCGGAGAGATAGATAGGTTTCTCTGGTCGAGACATTTCTCTCCTCCAACCATTATAGTTGAAAAGGTGAACTGTGCGAGGCGATGAAGATTACTAGAAATAGAAAACAAAAAGGAATTTCAGGCATTAGAGAACCATCCTTATCTTGGCAATGCGACCATATCTGGAGCTCAAGTGTCGCAGCCATCTGAGCCTAATAAAGAAGTATATTTCCCATCTGAGCCTCACTCATCTAATCAAAATCCCTCGTATCTCGGTTTTTCTGGCCGTTCGAGTCTTTTTTTGGTTCGACAAAAAAAAGAAAAATCCGTTTTTGGTTACCCAAAGAAATGGTGAAAGTGTTCGACATTTTTGCTCCCCTGGTTTCACGCAGTGCCATTGTTGCACTGCATTGTGCTTCGGTCAAAAACCCTTTGAAAGGAATGGCTTTTCTTATTCTTCTGAGAAGGAAAGAACAAAGAAGAGAAGAGAGAAGAGAATACAATGCAAAGAGTCCATCGGGAGGGGAGAAAGACTTGCTGACAGAGCGGGCCCCACTGTGAATGGACTAATGCATTGATTACATGCCTATATTACTCAATATTTTCTCGTTTGGTTTAGGAAAATTGAATGATTTGAAAAAAATTAAATGATTACCTTACGTCCATTCAAATAATTAATCAATGATGTTGCAATATTTAATATAATAAATCATGCATTCATTTAACAATTTAACTTTTTAGAACTGTTGGTAGTGACTTCATAAAATCTCACATAATAACAAAGCTATCAGGTCTTAAATTCAAATTTAAGGCCTCTTCAATTAAATATGTCAACGCTAATAGTTTAAACTTTTAAAACAATTAGCAGTGATCCCACGAAATCTCACAACTTCATTTTAAAAAATATATTTTTTAAATAATTTATTTTCCGTAAAATAAACAAAGTCATTATTAAGCTGGGAAGTGCACTGCCATACGAAGAAAGAGCATGAACAGCATCCACATTTGGATTTTATCAACAAAAAAATGATTATCCAAAAGCTTTGGAAATAACTCATATGACAAGAAGAGACAACATCTAAATTTAACCTCACAAAAACTCGAAATGTGACGCTGGGAGGCGACCTCTCTTACCAATATGAAGGCCTTTGGTATCTAGGCCGTTGGTGAACATCTTTTTCAACCCTACAGTGCTGAAGCTCCAGTTGAGCGAGCTCGACCCTCGAGCTTCACTTTGCTTGTGGCAATGGTTGCTCGAGCTTCGTCAAGCTTGGCCATGGTAATGCATGCGATTGAGCCGTCAAACAACTTGATCTACAAATCCGAGGCTGCCAAAAACTTGTCCTCTTTGAAAAAAAAAATGCTTTCAACTCTTTTTTCTTTTTTTTAAAAAAATTCTTATCATTTTTTATCTCTTTTTCCTTTTTATTCTTCTTTCTTTAAAATTTTCAAATATTTTCCGATGTGGCACTTGGTTAGTGCCACATATCTTAAGAAAGTAATAAATAAACAAATAAAAATACACCAGCATTTTTCATTACCTAAATTACATAAAGTCGACGAATGGATTCGACTTCTCTAATTTGACAAGTTTTAAATTTTGATTACACTTTTTGAATGTTTTAGAATGTAATTACACTTTCATAATAAGTTTCAAGACTTTTGGCACATTTATTATCTCTCATATAATTCTTAGCAATATTTGTCAATGTTTTCTATTTGATATCCTCCTTGTCTTTTCATCCGTTGCCCTCATTTCCCAAAAGTTATATTAAGATTCATTGTCAACAATAGTCTATGATTAGGTATTTTCATTGATGTCGTATATTCATTTTTATAAACAACACAAATTATTTAAAAAAATATTTTTTAAATAGTTAATATTTTGCAAAATGCTGAGATATTATCTAGTGAAGATCTTCCATAGGATTTTCTTTGTTTACATTAGCTGACCTACGTTCCCTTGATTAGGAACAACCGAACAAGAAAAGACTAAGTATTGCATTCCGACCTTTTACCAAAAAAAAAACAAAAGTATTGCATTCCGACAGAAAAATGTTTGTTGTGGCCAATTTATATATATAACATATATTTATATATAATATATAATATAAAAAGATGTTAGTTAAAGAGAAAGTTATATATATATAGAAAGATGTTAGTTGAAGAGAAAGTTATAACTTTATTTTTAACGAACGCTCCCTCGACCTACGCAAGAAATGTCAAAGTCCTAATGGGGGTCAATTATCATTTATTAGGCAACTTTGGTAGATCTTATTTAAATTGAAGGACTTGTTTGTAGCAATAATCTTATTCTATATCCCGATATAAGAAATGATACAAACTAATTTCCTTCTGTTTTTTTGCAATATTCTTTGTTTCAACTTTTGCTCTGATTTTATATTCCAAGATTGCTGGTACAAATCGTTTATATTCTTGGTTTCAACTTTTTCAATTTGTTTTTCTAGCCCAATATATTAGTTGAAGGTTCGTTGATTGATGGATGATCATTAACCAAATGAAGTGCATTGTGGTCCCTTGTCCCCTCTATATGCACCGTCCTTATAGTTTGAGAGAAAAAAAAAAGTGAGTCATTCAATATCTGCGCTACCTCTCGTGGCATTATTAATTTTTGAAATTTGCAAGATCAGTGGTAGTTCAAAGGGCTTTCCCAAGGAATCTTCTTCCTACCACCATTGAAAAAGTGCTTTCTTTCAACTCTTCTTGGATTAAAAAAACTGGCCTTGGTAATTTGTCCTAGCCGTACAAGTCCAATAACTCCAAATTTCATATTATCAATTACCTCTGCCTAATTCCTGTCGGCTTGTGGCCTCAATCAAATTTAATTTCATTTGCATTGCTTTCGACCTTTTTATTTCTGCCTAATTTTTTTTTTTGGACGAAGATAATATATTAGAAATTAGAACATCTTACATCCGCTTACTACTACATCTGCAAACACAAGGTCAAGAAGAGAAGCAGGGGGAAAAAGGTTCTAGTTACGGGCTTGGTCAGTTCGGCCATGGGCCTTCACGGCCCAGTCCGCGGCCAGATTTGCTTCCCTCCTGCAGTATCGAAGCTCCAGATTAGGGCACGAACGAAGCAGGGAGATAGCCTCCGCGAAGAGTGGACGCTCCTCCCATGGCGGCCGCCGGTTATTAGTCAAAATATCAACCACATTCCAGCAGTCCGATTCATTCTTATTGTAATTTATTGGAATGTAACAAGTTGTACTCTATAAAATAAAATAAAATAGAATCTTAATATAGATTAATCTACAATATGTATCTTTTTGATATATGTATTGATATATGTAATGTACATAGCATCCCAATTCTATTTAATTTTTCTTGATTCCAATCAATCTAAAACAATCGAAAGGCAATTCTTAATAGTACGCTTCGAATTCCTAGATTTCGAATTATTTTCAATATGAATCCCTGTATCGATCGAAAGAATCAAATCCATGGGCGACGGGGGTATGGAATATAGTATATTAAAAAAGGAAAATCGATTAATTTTCTTTTAGCATTCCGAAGAAGTAATTGATTGAGCAGTTAACAGATGATCCAAGAAGTTCTTTGGAAATTTCTTCGGATTTCGAAAAGGAATAAAATAAGAAAACCCACCATTTTATTTAAACTCTTGAACCATGGATCAAATAAGTACATTCGATCGAATAAGTACCTTGTGTCAGAATTGAGAAATTCTATGGCTTGAATCTTTAGTATTCTCTTATTTATTACCTGTGTTTACTAGTTAGGCAGAATACCGTCACCCATTGTTACTAAAAAATTCAAAGAAACCTCAGAAACGGAAGAAAGGGGGGAAGGCGAGGAAGAAACAGATGTAGAAATAGAAACAACTTTCGAAACGAAGGGGACTAAACAGGAACAAGAGGGATCCACCGAAGAAGATCCTTCTCTTTTTTCGGAAGAAAAGGAGGATCCGGACAAAATCGATGAAAGGGAAGAGATCCGAGTGAATGAAAAGGAAAAAACAAGGGATGAATTCAACTTTCAAGAGACATTCTATAAAGATAGCCAAGTTTATAAAACTTCTTATATGGATAGGAATAAAAATAAAGAGAATTCGAAGTTAGAAATATTTAAAGAAGATCCATTTTTTTTATGGTTTGAAAAACCTCTTGTCACTCTTCTTTTCGACTATAAACGATGGAATCGTC